>CM062815.1:177738842-178938842 GCA_031772625.1 Pinus tabuliformis
GAAAGTGAAAGCGACAAACAAAAACATGAAAATGACACTCGCGAGAACAAAGGTGTGCAAAAGCGACAATTTGCAAAACTCACTGAAATTGAAGTATGAACACAACTAGAACGTGAGAAACTTTTGTTGTTAGTGCACACTGACTGTTGACATGGATTTGAATCACACAGGCATAGACTTGATGGAACGTGGTATGCTTGTACAAGCTTGTGTAAAATAATGCACTCATTCACTTGTTACTGACTAAGTATGTGTAAGAAAGTGACTTCGACACTTCCAATACAAGAAGGGACCTTAAAACACATAATCTAACCAAGAAGTGACTACAAAATGACCAATTGAAAGATCCATAATAGGCTCCAAAATTCGAGTGTACGCAAAATTTTGGAGGGTGTTTGTTGCAGCAACAACACTTGGCAATACACTGGTCGAACTCTAGCTTCTCTGCCTTGGTTAATTGTTTCGTGCAAGGTCTATTTCTACAGGAAGTATTGATTCATTGTTTAGATTACCATGGCTTCCCCACTTACCTCGTGCATAAACATAGTCCCCTTCATTCCTTTACTCGGTTCAACACAAACATAAGACCGACGATCATACAATGTTTCAAATTGGGATAGGGTAATGAAGTTCATGAGCTTTAGATTTTCAGAGTATAGTTTTTCATCTCTAGTTTTGTTCCATTGTTAGCAGGCCTAGAAAGTACTCCAACGAAGTCACTTCAGGAACACAAACATTGTTCCGCTACTAGCAAGCCTGGAAAGTACCTTGGCAGAGTTGCTTTCTTCAGCTCTCTGCACAGGAAGCTTTTCTCTTCTTTCGCCTTTATTTATTTATTTATATAAGATTCTGCATTGACACTTATTTATTTCGTGGGTGGAAGAGGGATCCCGACTTATTGATATGAGGAGAGGTTATCCCTTCATAAAAGCATATATAAGACCTTTGATATTAGTTTTCTTGTTTAGATTTTCCCTTGTCCTTCTCTACTTGTTTGGATCATCCTGAAAAAACTGAAACATGAAGAACCGAGTGTAGGCATGAGGTTTCCAGAATAGACATGGATATCATGGTTTGGCATAAGGCTTTCTTAATGTAAGGATTGTATTTTCCATCAGAACATCATCGACCAAAAGATGTAGCCAAGGCAAGGAAGAAGGATAGAGAGTTAGGCAAATGTTGCAGTGTTACAAAGTCATTTTCTATTTTTCCACTTTCCCTTTGAGACAATATAGCATCTCCATGCATGGTTTCACAAAATGAAAGGAAAGACAACACACAAAAAGGAAACAAAACTAGAAGATAAGACAGAAAATGGCTAAAGAAAAACATGATGTGAAACCAAAACCAGAAAACACAAGACAAACTACAGGAAATGAATGTAGGATGGATGTGTAGGTAAACTAAAATGAAACTAGACCTACTCCTAACCTAACCAACTAGAAGTTTAGGGTCACGTATAATGTAATTTCTAGTGTAGCCACTGTAACTGTTCCCAATCTGCAATCAAAAAGATGTGATCGATTAAAACACATATAAAAAAATGTGCACTAGAAAATATAAGAACTTGAATAACTTGCACGAAAATTTGAAGGTCTTTCATGTGAGTAGTGAGATAGGGCATAGCCACCACTTATAACTAGATTATATTCTTACCCTTTTGATGAGAACCATCATTCAACAAACCTTTTAAGCTTTCCATGAATGTGTCTCTATTTGCTCCAAGCTCCTTAGCAAGCATGAGGAAAGATCACAACTTGTTATTTGCGATTGAGCTTGCCAGGTAAGACTATTCCAACCATTCAATGATTGGATCGTAAAATTCATGATAATCCTCTTGAAAACCCCAAAATATTTGAAAATACGATTTTTCAATTAGAGACATAGGATTACGATGGGACTCTTGTGAGGGAAAATAGATCTGATCATATTCAGCAATCAAATCTATTGAAAAGTGTAACTAGGTTTGGTCTTCATAATGCCATGTGTAATTATGATTGATGTAAAGAAGAAAATAAAACTATTTTTGTAATTCTTGAATCATGGGTCTCATGGTCAAGGAATTTTATTTCAATTAAGGTTCCCATTGTGAGACTTTAGGTTTTGTCATCAAGTCATAAAAGTCTATTGAGACAATGTCATGTATGGAAGACCCTTCTTGGGCATGTTACAAATATATGTAAGTCATTGAAAGAGTCAAAGAGACTCTCCAAGAGCAAGCTCAAGCACCTCCATCAAGTCGACCTTAAATGAAATAATAAACCTACACCAAATTGCATGCCTACCTATGGGAAAGGAGAAGTCGACTTATTTCATGGGAAACCACTAGAAATAGATAGCTCGAAATTCATTTGCAAACAAGAATTTTGGTCAAGGAAAGTCTGCAATAAGAAGTGCAAAAACATCAAAAAAGAAGGTTAATCATCAAGCGAAATAGGAAGGAAGATAACCGAGTTCTTTTGGGTCTGCTTTAGGGATACACATGTGAGATTTTAGATCTGTCCATTGCAGAAAAAGGGCCGAGGTATTACAGTCATAGTGTGGAGGAAGTTTTAGGAGAAAAACAAAGTGTTTCTCAAGCCGAGTTGAAGGAGAGAAGGAATCCATCTAAAGTGAAGGGAAACAAGGTGTATCTCTCTCTCATATACCTCAACTACAATTTCTAAATTAGGCTGAGAGTTGCAGATCAGATCCAAGAGATAGAAATTCTAAAGTCCAAACGAGAAGGAGGAAGAAGTAAGGAGCTTGACTATTTTTGACTCAAGGAAGAATAAATTCATCAAGGAAACCCTGTGACTTGGTCTTAGAGAGGTCAATAGGTCAAGGGTATTGGTCTTGGTCTTGGTATTCGTCAATTGAAGTCTCTATAAGAAGAATCATTCATTTGGGTTTTCCTCTCAAGTTGGAAATATTTTGGCCGTGGCTGGTCACCTACACTCTATGTCTCTTGGCTCTTTGTTGTTTATGCATTGGTAGTTGTTTGATGAAGAAGAACACAATAATAATCGAAGTAAAGAGAAGATTATAATCTAAAGAAGTACAAATAATTCACAAGCAGCTAACATTACTAGATAAATCGCCTAATATTGATGCCCTAGATTTCTCAACATGGTATCAGAGCTAAGGTGACAAAATCACGGAAAGGGCATCTCATCAAGGGACACTCAAGCATTCAAGGAAAAAATATCAAGGAAGGCATCAAAGCGAATCTAGAAGATAATCCTGAAGTCAATATCTACAAAGAAGTGTCAAAAACCTAGATCAAAGAAGAAGTCTTCACCAAAATAAGTTCTAGGATTCTCGCTCAAGACATTATCAAAGAAAAAGATCCTATTTCCACTCAAGAAAGGAAGAACTTGGCTCATCCAAGGGTAGATAGATCAAAGGCACTGTCATCATTAGAGATATAAAAGCAATATCCCTCTCTTTGAAGCAAAGTATTTCGTCTCAAAAGGAAATCCTTATCCTTGAAGAAGATCATCCAAGAAGCATCAAGTCATCATTAAGAAGTCATCAATCATCATCAACAAAGGGATCAAGTTGAAGAGTTCATCTTCATTTGACAAGTAAGTATATTTATTTCTATAAATTAAATTTAGTAAAATGACTTCATTTTGCAAGGAGATCAACAAGTTGGTTGGGTCATCGAACTTGCTTGCATGGAAATCACATAATCCTGATTCCCTAGATTTCTCAACAATGTTGAGACAGTGGGGACCTAGCATAACCATCAGCGAAGCCTGAAGTGACTCAACTGCTCGATAAAAATTCAAGTAGTGAGATGTTGAATGATGAATATTGAAGGATGTAAAGTAATTTTCATTGGATATACTTGTGGGAAAATGATAAAACGAATGATAATCATCAAAGATAGAATAATGAATAGATAGGATGATTAAAGAATTAAATTCCCAGTTTGTAATTAACGAAGATAACTCAATTTGAAAAGTTTTGCAAATGCTTCGAATAATAGAATCATCTTCCTCATGTGATGAATGTGACAATATATTTCTTTGTAACTGGTAACACACTACACTAGCATTGTAATCATCGAAAGAAGTGGAAAGGAATGCCAGTACAACAAACACATGAAACCAGTCAATATGCAGTGAACGAAAAAAAATTTGATTCACACAATATCTCATGCATTCATTTGCACTCAAGAGGATTTTAGGTGCGATGAAGAACAAGATTCACGATATGATATTCACAAGGAAATCCAAGAGCTTCTCATCATGAAATAAATCTGATAAATATGATTCCTTCAACCAAAGACGGTCTTTGGAATGATCAAATTTGCAATTCTATGACTTTATGAGAGATACACATTCCAAACCCGAGTTTGATGTAAGATATTTTCATGAAGATGAAATAACTGAAATAGATTCCTGAATCATGTAAGAAGTAAAATATTGGAAATTTGAAATATCATGTCCGAGATACCAAACATTTTTCAAAACGAAATTTTCAATGAGTGAAACCATGCAAAGAGAAGGATTGTCCGGGAGAAACCATATCTGACTTAGTTCGAGGGGCTTACCAGAGTCACAAGATGCTGACATAACCATCAACGGAAGTTGAAGTGCCTCAACTCTTTGGAAGCTCTGAAAAATTTCTAGGATTGTAAACTCGCATTTTGAAGCTTGAACCAGATCATGCATGGTTTGTGGATAACTTCTGCTACTGGTTTCAATAAGTCCACTGCTCACCAGATGGAATCCATCTCTATCACTGATTTTACTAGATTTTTTAACTTCAACAACTATATTACTCAAGTCAAAATATTCTTCTGATCACAAATTCGAAGATGAATGAATTGGGGAAATTTCGTGAGAAAGTTGATTTGAAGAGTTGTCTTCATGCAAGAGAAGAGATGATGAGGGATGGGAAGGGTACTTAATGATTTGATTGTTTTCATTTGCATCATGGATAATATCACAACCTTGTGCCAACTGAGAGGTTAACTCATCATATGAAGGACTTGAAGAGCATGGAGTGTCTCCATCACAAGTAGATGCATTGCAAATGGTAGAGCACAAGGGATGGCAAGACGAAGAGGGAGTTTTGGTAAGCACATCTCTTTCAACGAATCAGATTCTGGATCTAAAGTGAAATCTTCATGAGAAACCAAAATATTAGTTGATGCAAGTGGGAATTTGTTATCACATACATCAACAAAGTCATCATCATCAGAATGATTGTTTCCTAAGGCTAGGAATTGATTGTAAGAGTTGATTGCATTTGATTTACTACCGATATTAGCAGATTGAAAATAATCCAAGAATGGAAGCATGCCATCTTCACATGGAGTATTTTGAAAAGGAGAAGAAATATTGAAAGCATATTCACCTTTTCGTTCCTCTACCTTCATAATGTGACTTCCTTGAATCTGATCGCAATTTGAACCAATAACTCGAAAATTGAGAGAGTGTGAAAAACTAGTTGGTGGAGCAGGTTGATCGAGTGGATCACGGTACAAAGAGTCATGACTTGTAGATGATAGAGGATAACATAAATCTAGATCAAATGCGAGACTAGAGTTATGAATAGTAACTTCATCTTGTGGAATGGAGGAGTTAGTCTACACCGTGGGTTTCATGAGCCATTATGGGATTTCCTCTGTTGAATATGAGTCATGACAAGTGGAAGAAGAATGAGAAGATGGATTAGGAATTTGATTTGTAGATTTATCAACTTTATTACCATCACACAGAGGCACCCTCATCAGGACTGGAAAAGGTGGAGGAAAGAGAACAAAAGGAGCAATAAATTCCTCTAAAATTAAAGGTGTCTCATGATTCACAAGAGTTGGGGAAGTAGAAACATCAGGGTGTTCAGGTTCACCGTGCAAAGAGAAATGGACCAAATGTTGAAACTTTTGTTTAAAGAAATCCCAATTCACATCTTCTTCAGGAAATTCATAACAAAGGTGAAGGAATCGATTAGAGAAATCCTCAACTGATTCATCAGGCTTCATTCTTAATTGATTGATTCTTTTATAAACATCTCAGTAATCATACCTATCAAAGGCTTGATAAATATCCTTGAGGAAATGATGGAAAGAATGGATGGTGGCGGGTGGTAAGGTATGACACCATTGATTAACACGAACTTCAAGGGTGAGGAAGAAAAACACACAAGAAAAATCTTCATCATCGATTTCGTAAGATCAAAAATTTAAGAAAATATGAAATTTGCACGGTTATGGATGTTCGATCCTCACCATCAAACTTAAACTGAGATAAGTGATTAACAGACTCATCAGGGATTGAAAATTGACAAATGGATGAATTAGAGAAACACCCCAGGAGTAATATTTGAGGATGAAGCATTTGAGATAAGAGGTTCAAAACAGACTCAACATGCACAACTTGTCATATGGCCCTCCTTCTAGCGCCATGGTTGACAATGCTAGAAATTCGTCAACCAAGGGGTATCCTCGATGTTAAGTCCTCATTAGACCTCACACAATTTGGAATAAGATCCCCATATGGAGTATTGACCCGATTTCCATGTATTCTTATATATCTTCCTTGGATCTAATTGTTAGCAAGAGAAAGGAACATGTGTGTGCCTTCGAAACGTGAGAAGGTGTGCTTGGTGAGTGTTCGGTCATATGTGTGTCAAAGTTCTTTTACTATGGAGGGGAAGAGAAGTGATCCCCTAAGAGAGAGGTAGTAGTACCACCCTCGTGGAGACACACATGAACAAGAAGGATCCATACAACATCAAGCAGAATAGTCCACATAGATGTGATGATCATTGCAACCAATGTAACAAGGAAATTTTGTCTAATATCCAACGGAATAGTCCACGAGGATGTGACAGTGATAATAGCACTTACAACACATTCTCAATATGATAAGTACCAAAATAGTTCAACAACCTTAGCACAGATGAAAGCAAACATGAATTACAAACATTCACATAACAATATTACAAATATCCATAATCCATGCATGAAGAATGTGCTGGCCCATAAGGATTCCTACATTAAGTAAAAATTCCAAGACACATGTATACAATTAATACCACTAGCTCCAATAATGGAGCATTGGAGCCACTCCTTGCTCCTCAAAAGAACTAGCTTATCTCTCTAATGCCTTGCGGAAGGAGCCAAGGTGAAAAGTCCTTTGCTCATACAATGAGGATGTATATATAACCAAGAGGTGATGCCTAAACTTCCTTGTGACTCTTTGAATACCCTCATGACTGTTTGACTTCCTATGACTTTTAGACTCTACATGACTCTTCATATTCTGAATGTGTTATGTGCACTTCCACCTTACAATACATTTTGAATAGGTAATTACATAATAGACAATAATGATGTGGTATATGATGACTTGTGACAGGACATGAAATGACACTGATGACATGGAATGCATGATGATGTGATAGTGCCAAGTTGTCCTTCTTACTGCTTATTTCTTTCTGTCTTCTTGAAAAGATGGTACATGTTCTTCTTCTTCTTCCTCCTTATGATTAGAAGATGAAAAGTCTTCCATATGATCCTGATCTTCATCTTCTATTATAGTCCGGTGTCCCTTTGTCATCTCACTTGATGATAATCTTATCTCTTTAGCTCCATATGTGTCTTCTAGCATGTCGTCCTTCTCCATCTCCTTCTTCATCATCTTTCCGTAGCATGATAAAATACCTACATGTGCAACCCAATCATGACAAGACGACATCAGTCCGATAAATCCCTAGTGTAAGATGGTGCATATTGATCCACTAACAGAGCCAGAATCAGGTGACATGATGGGAAAGAGGCTCAGTAATTGTGAAACTAAGGCACTCAGGGGTGAAGATTGAGCCTTGAGACTGCGTAATGCACAGTTCAGGGTGGACCGAGGAAGAAGATTCACATTTTGGGATCTCAGTGAGCCAGACTGAGGGGTTGGGCATTGTTTCAGTCAAATGCGCAGTTCTGGGAGGCAAATCAGATATGGTATTTACGTAGTTGCATACCTCAAGAGCTTAAGGATTGGGCTTGAGGTATGAGACTGCACAATGCGTAGTTTTGGAGGCCAAGGCCTGGGCTTGAGCACTTAAAATGATAAATGCAGAGTACTGGAAGGGCAAGAGGCTTGATGATTGCATAATTGCATAGTTCAGGAGCTTAAGACTGAGGATTGAGGACTAAGAATACACAATGCACAATGTTGGCTTGGTTGGAGAGAAATATTGCATGGTTCTGGGACTCAGGGGCTGGACTTGAGCACTGAGGTTGCAAAATGTGCAATTTTGGGAGGCAGGGACTACGCATTGTGCAATGTAAAGAGACAAGGTTGTTGCTTAGGGATGAGACTACGCAATGCACAATTCATGAGGGCTGGATGAGGCTAGGTTGCTAGGAATTTTCCTAAAATTAGCTAAGTGTGGGACCGAAGAGACTGTTTTGAACAGAGATATGACTTGACTTTGATAAAAACTTGAAATACTTTGACGAAAAAACAACATAGATCATCAAGAATATGTTAACAATACATTTCCCTCAATGTGAAAACTTTGTGATCACTTTACGAAATGTGTGACACTAAAGGTATTTGTGACAATTGTGACGACACTTGTGCGACAATGCTTAGAACTTCGAGAATGAGCGCGACTTGTGTTTACATGGTTAGACAACCTCATTCACACAAAGATAACCCCTTGAAACCACCAGAACAAACATACATATATTGTGTGACAAATAACATGCGAAAATATGACAATTGCGAAAGTACGAATGACTCTTGCGATATGTGAACAATAGTGAAAGTAACACATGAAAGAGAAAAGAAGACATGAAAAAGACACTAATAAAAGTGAAAGCAATTGAAAGAGACAATTGAAAACATGAAAACGACACTTGCGAGAACAAAGGTGTGCAGAAGCAACAATTTGCAAAACTCACCAAAATGGAAGTACGCACAAAGCTAGAATGTGAGAAACTCTCGTTGTTAGTGCGCACTGACTGTCGACATGGATTGGACATCGCATAAGCACAATCTTGATGGAACGTGCTATGCTTGTCCAAGCTTGCATGAAATAATGTTCTCATGCACTTGTTACAGACCAAGCATGTGTGAGAAAGTGACTTGGACACTTCCAATCTAGGAAGGGAGCTAAAAAATACCAACTGACCAAGAAGTGACTACGGAACAACTGATCGCAAGATCCATAGTAGGCTCCAAAATTTGAGTGTACACAAAATTTTGGAGGGTTTTTGTCGCAGCGACAACACCCAGATACCTACACCTCAACTTATACATGCTAACCAATGAGCTAGACACGACCTTTCTAAAGTTTACCCACCATATATGTATTTAAACCTACCTCGTTCACATGGTAAGAGGAGACCCACAAGCAAAGGATGAATCAAAAATGCTGAGAGGGGGTCCCACACGGGAATAGATCTCGAGGAATATTATAAAGAATATTCTAAGAATATTCCAAGGGAATATTTTAAACTGTTGTGGCATTAAATTTGAGGAGGAGGTGACAATCTAGAACTTGGTCAAGTTTATTCTCATTTTTCACAAAATTTTGCAAGAAATCCACTATTTGAATCATAATTTTGATTTGAAAAACAAATATGAGGGCTCATGGAAAAATCCCACATGTGTCATTAAATGCTTAGCACAAACTTCGAGGCATCATTGCACATGTCAGAAGGTTGTAGTGTTTATACTTTAAAGTTGCAGAATTCTGAGGCAAGATGCGCTGGTATGAATTATGTTGTAGTTTGAGTAACATATTTTTGGGTCATCCCCAGACATGAGGTATTGCCATTTATTTTTTTATACATTTGCCATTCTTTTTCAGAGATAATATAGGGGCATCTCCAGTTTGAAGCTAGGCTTGGAGACACAGTTCACACATTGTGAGTGAACTTCGTTAACAAATATTGGTGCATTGTCTATATTGTGTTCATTTTGTGTTGCTTCTTCATGGATGTTGAATTTATGGTATTTTTATGCTCTTTAAACAATTTTGTTTAACGTCACTATAGAAAATATCATGGATCTTGTTGATAACAAAGTGGTGTTCTTTGATGTGAATTGTGAGTGTGGAGGAAAACTCAAGTCTTTTAACCCTGAGATTGGATGTGCAACACGAAGAAGAAAATTTAGGATAATGACATGTACACAAAGAATGATAAGGCTTTCTACAAGGATTTCTACCAAATAGAAGATTGGGTGGAAAAGTTGTTTACAGATTATGAAAGGAGAATGGAAAAAGAGGGAAAGAAAGAGGTAACTCCAACAAATGATAATGCATCCGTACACCGAGGAGGTGGAGGAGAACCTCCTAAATCTCCATCTTCAAGTTGAAGCTCTTCCTCTTCCTCTCATTCTTGTCATTAAAATAGTCATCAGAGAAATGCTTCTTAAAAACCATTTCTAAAGTTAGAGGTGAAATTTGATTTGTGCATGTTTAATGGAGAAGCTAATGCAATGAAACTAAACAATTGGATTAGACAGATCAAAGTCTAATATCATATGTAATAGATTAAAGAGGACAAAGCAAAGGTTCAATTTGCATATCTTTAGCTCAAAGGCACAACTCTTGTATGGTGGGAGAGAAAACTTCAAAAAGGTAGTAAGAATAATGGTAAACTCCTTTCATCATGGTCTAAGTTTGTTTCTACATTAGGATAATTTTACCCATTACATTATAGGAAAAAAATCATGATGGAGTGGCAACATTTGAGACAGTGTAAAGGTCAGTATGTTAAAAGTTTTATAGAAGAGTTTAAGAAGAAATCATTGGCATTGAATATTAATTTAGACTCACTAGAAACTTTGATGAAGTACATTGGTGCTTTACACAATTATCTTCATCATTCATTGTTGTTGTTTGATCCCACTGTTGGTGCACTAAGATGTCTTTTTACAGGCAATATTAATTCCTACATTAATTGTCAACCCAAGGCAAGTATTTTTATTTCAAGAGTGTCAACACTATATATGCAGTGCATCCAGAGGTTAACTAATAATAAATTGTTGCAATTGCTAATGACTATCTTCTTCAAACTCAATCCAAACAATTCTAAAAGAAGTAACTCTAACAAAAATTCATAACATACTTTGCAATTCTACTTAACCTATCATGAAAGCAAATGAATATGAATACAACTGTAAAGAATCACACTTGGAAATCTTAAATGGAATTGAAACTAACTCACTCAATCATTAAAGAGAACTACGACAATTGAACAACAAATGATAATTGAACAACAAATCCCAATTGAACAACAACTGATAATTGAACAACAAATGATAATAGAACAACAAATGATATCTGAACAACAAATAACTATATTGCGGAAAGCGATCAATTCTATCTCTGAAATCTATGATAAGATTACTTGGAATGAATTAGCGATCTACTACTGGAACTAACATAACCAATCCAACCAAAAGCATTACTCATATATAACACATGACTAAATCTAAATCTTGAATGAACAACAAAAGCAAATCGGAATCGACAATCTTCACGATAATCAAAATGATATCAACTTAACATTAACAAACAATAAAGAATAAAATAGAAAAGATTATAGCACAGGCGAAGCAGTAGATCTTCTCTTGACTGGGCCCAGAGTCACCAGAAGTCTCCGCTATGAGATACTCAGAATATAATTATGATTTAAACATAATCTTCTTCATTAAAATGAATAACAGAGTTACAACATCACCAAAGTAATAGTATTATATGTCCAAAATAATAATTATAAACTGTGAATTTATGAACTAGTCGTGCAGTTTGCCTTTCGGCCTTATATATAACAATTAGAAAAGTAAATAGATAAAAGTGAATCCTCAGGATCAGGGGATCCTGAGGATTTCGCAATACTCGATCTAATTCTATCATAAAATAACATCGGTCTGCCTGGTTTTCCGCTGTCCTGCCTTGCCTCTGACACTGTCTTTTTCCTTTATGAGATGCTAATGTTCTGTCGATTGAACAACTATTGTCCACTTTGTGTCTTCTGTACATAAAGATAGTAAAAATTAGTTTTTCCTGCTTAGATTTGTCTAATTTTTTACTGATTACTTTTACCCAACTTTAGCTGTTATTTCCTCTACTTTTATCCATAAACAAAGATAATCATGTGAGGATGAGTGCTAAATAAAGCTATTACCAAGGAGAAAACATACCTTTTTCTTGACCCAACATACTCCCCAGCTTACCTTGTTGCATGTCCTCATGCAATTAAATGGTTTAGGTGTAGCTGGGTTAGGGAATAGGTAGGGTATACCTCCTCCTTATAAACTCTGAAGCCATTTTTCTTCTTAAGTATAGTGAAAGCCTGTTTTACTTCTCGATCCTTCATGTTGTAATCACTGCAATACTTATCTTGAGGATACCATATGATTGGGGTTCTATATTGACATCCTATCCATTCAGGCCCCATGGTTAAGACCATGTTACTATATTTATGGAAACGAGAGGAGGCAACTTTAAAGTTCGGTATCCAAATGGTTCTCGATTTATAACAGTATTGCTGGAGATTTCCCACCTTTTTCTGGCTGCAGACAAGGCTTGATCCTTGATCTCTTGGAAGTAATCCTTCCCATCTTGTATAATATTTATGTGGAATGGACCTAATTGGCCCACAACACTAGCTTGCTTCATAAGTTGCTTGTGCCTGAAGGAGAGATGTAGGGGTTTTGTAGGTTCCCCCTAACCCATAGGTCGATTCCATATTCACACTTTCTAAAAGTATTGTGATCCTTGGCCCACTTGAGTTGGTTAGTAGAAAACGAAAGAAATTACTGGAATTTGACATCCCCTATAAAGGGGCCAGGGTTGTTGTATCTGTCATCTTCCAAAAATAAATTGCTCATGTAAAGTTCATAGGGGAGGTGCTATGCCTGCTCGTTCTGCTCTCTGAAGCACTTGACAAAGTTAGGGTTATTTTTTATTTCCACAGACTTTCCAACCTTAACAGCTTTGATTTTCAGTAGGAGGTACCTTTCCAGGAGGAATAATGCATAGTTTGTAGCAGGAGCTCGACATGACAGGGTGTCTGAATAAAGAGAGCAGACAGTCTCCAACTTCTCTTTAGCCTTTTGTAATTTGTCCTGTGCTTTCTCAACCTTTTTTTGCTCAACCTTGTACTGAGCGAAGGTCTCATCCTCAGTAGCTATGAGTGCCTCAAACTTTTTCCTTAGTTATTGATGTATACGTAGGGGCACTACTTCCTCTTTGTGATGAGTTAATTCCTGCTGAACCTTCAATAGTTCATTCTGCAGTCTCCTAATAAATGTCTCCCTTACTAAGGGAATGTAAGCAGGTGTCTCCTCTATTTGGGCTTCATTATCTTGTGTCTCCATAGGCTCATTTTGGATAGCAGCCTCGACTGCTTCTTGAATTATGCAAAAATCAGTTAGGATGCTTTATTCATAATTAGTCTGAACGACGACGTTCATAATAGGGTAGTCCGTTTGGGTCTCATGTGAGCAAACACATGGGTCTTTAGTTTGCATTTCAATGTCCTCTACAAGACATGGCTCTGTCTGAGTTTCCTTTGAATAGACCAAACAAATCTCAGTTCGGGTTTCAACATATTTTCCAGAACAATGTTCTATCTGTGTTCCTGTGGTCTCCATTTCCACTTTCATTTTTCTGGCTCTGATTGCTTCTTTTAACCACTGTCTTAGGTGCTCAATTATTCTCTTCTATTTTATATACTTTTAAAGCATTTTTCTGAGCCTGTCCTTGTAGGACTTCTTTATTTTGGGAATTCCAACCGGCGGTCATGCAACTACATTTTCGTCAAGTTCATGCTCAGGTGGTATTGTGTCAGCATCAGGGAGGGTTTCAATTGGAACTGTATCTCCCAATGGATCTTCACCTTCTAGCTCTTCTTTGTCATGAATTTTTCTCTCAAGAGACCCCAATAAAATGGTGTCTCCTGAGAAGTTATCGTTCTTCGGGTTTTCTTCTAGGTAGGCCTCATCCTTAGGGGACTTCAAAAATATAGTATTACCTAGTTGATTTTCATCTCCCAGGGTTTCGTCTGCAGGATTTTCTTTAGTTGGGGGTCCACTGGACCGGTATTTGCTGTCTGATTTTCTTCTCTTATGGATTCTTCTTCATGCACCTCGGCTTTAATGGGTTTTTCCATAGAAGGGATTGGTTCTCTCTATTCTTCCAAGAAATTAGTAAATGGCAGGGTTTGATCATAACCAGGGTTGTCAGCAGAGGCAAAATGGTTGGGGGTACAATTATGTCCTTCAACATTCTCAGATTGTTCTCTTCCCTCACCAAATATCCCCATGTTTTCCAATACCCTTGCCACCTCTTCCTCCAAAGGGGAATTTTGCGGACTTGGAGGTGGTGTGTGAGATGGCCCGACCTCATTTATTTGAATTGGTGCATGTCGCTAGGACCTCACTCGCATAGAGCACCTACGTTTAGTTGGGTTCAAGGGCATAGATGAATTCTTTCTTTTCAGTGTCCTTCTTAGACCTGGGGTTCTTGGTCCTTGCTGTTCTGTTGCTGGGTTTTCTGGAGGTGGGGCCAGAGTAGGATTTACAATATTGTCCCAGGTTAGCTACTGCTGGGCCAGTCCATGCATGATAATCAATTTGATTAGTCCATGATGACTAATGATTGTGTGTGGGTCCTTATATTTCCTAACTTGACGAGCGACATCATGCAATAGGGAATTCAAATAAAGATTTGGCGAGTCTTTACCACATCCTGACGAACGTTGCATGTGATATAACATTGCACAATGACTACCAATTCCTGCCATGGCTGTGTCTTAAGGCTGAAGGGTGAATCCCTTTCCCTATTCGCACCAATTTCTCGCCTAGGGCTTGGAACACTACGATCGCATTATGCAGAAGGACGTGATTTATTGTCCATTTTGTTCCCTCAGTCAGAAGTCCATAGGCTTTGAATATGACCGCTTCAGAGACCGTTATGTCCCTGCCTCTTACTGTGGTGTTGCCATTCTGCAAATTCTGCAAGAATTCGAGTGTCATTTCTTCGTGAAATCCCTGCAATTTATTCAGATATTGCAGCCAGCCAGCGCGCTCAAGAATTGCATGAGCCTGGTCTGATACCATGAGAACTGTGGGTTCATTTCGAATAGCTCTACCTCCCATGGTTGCTGTTTTCCTGTGACTGGTTCACTCGCATGCACTTCTCTTGCACTTTCACAGTTTAGAACAACAACAAAGAACGTTAAAGCAATTAACAGGAAAATGACGTTGTTTTGGGAATTAACAACATATACAGTCAAGTCATTTGTCTCGTCAACAATATTTGACATAGGCTCATAATCAATCCACATGCCATCCATAATGGTCTCGTCCTTTCTCCAATCAGAAATACTTTGATAATTATTACGCATACACAATCATCATGCAATCCTTTACCTGGAAATCAATTTAATAATTATCACTCAATTATCCATAACTATCACACATGCTGTTCACACGCAGACCATCCCCCCTCCAATGAGAAAAGGGCATCCACGTCTACCAAGCATGTGAAAAGCAAGATAAATAATTGGTAATTCATAAATGCAGGCAACCAATCCATAAAAGCGGCACAATTTATGACAAAGCAATTAAAGCAATACACGTATCAGAGGTAAAATGGTAGAAAAATAAAAAATAGATATTTAAATCATTATGTCAAAAGATTTTCACCTTAAGTGGTATTAGTAACAAACACATAATTGGCGGTAAGTATTAATGACTGTCATAAAGTGATTGGACAAATATAATATAATGAATATATAACATAAGTTACCATGCATGTTGGCTTGTAAAAGTGTTGTTCAAATGGGAAATTTACTTAGAAACAAATCCATAGGTGGTGATAGAATAGAGAGCATTTGGCAGTGTAAGATAATACTCTTATACCACAAGCAAAACCACTGCTTCCAGTAGGCGTTCATAGCCTCGACAGGATTGCTTTTTAACCCCACAAATGAGCCAGAGTCATCCTTTTAGCATGTAGGTGATTCTTTCTTTTCTTGTCATAAAGAGATCACTATGCTAGCATGGTGACTAGATAATCATAGTGCCATTCACCTAGATATAATAAACTGATTAGGATGGCTCATGATGAGACCCCCTGTCCTTTTGAAGTTTTAATTATCAAGAAGGTCATTACCTTGGTTTGGTGGCCATCATGGAATGTCACCTATTACATCCTTATGATCATGGTAGGTTGGCTCGTGGTGAGACCCCCTATCCTCTTTTTGTTGTATTTTCATATTTGATACTTTTATTGTAAAAAGATGGAGGCTCATTTACTCCTGAAGAGTTAGGGATGGTGTAAGAAGTAAGAAAAATGCCAATGAAAGTTTATACTTTTACCCCCATCTCATCATATCAAAGGGGTTTATCCATTTGAAAGTGTGAAAAATAAGTCAACATGGTTTTAAAATAATGAATCATTTTATGACGTGTCCAAAGAAAAGATGTTCAGCCAATCATTATAGAGATGCACCATATTAGATTTTGAATAAAGATAACCATCAAAAGGCTTCATAGGTCATAATGGTATTGACATTACTGTTTTTCTTTATGTTAGGCACAAATCCACTCAGATGGTGTTTATTCAAAACATAAAATAAAAAAGAAGGATGGCACAATGACCAACGATGAAACATAAGATAAATTACTGTTCTTCCTATAAAAAACACAAAAAGTGTTGTTCAATTGATTGAACAACAATCGTTCAATCAATTGAACAACAAAATTGAAAAGAAAACAAAACTGTTGCTCAATTGATTGAATAGTAATCATTCAATCGATTGAACAACAAAATCAAAAAGAAAACAAAACTACTGTTCAATTGATTATACAACAAAATCAAAAAGAAAACAAAACTGTTGTTCAATTGATTGAACAACAAAATAAAATAAAAATGCAAAAGTGTTGTTCAATCAACTAAACAACAATCGTTCAATCATTTGAAAACAATGCGAAAGTGTTTTTCAATCGATTGAACAACAATCATTCAATCGTTTGAACAACATATTTTGAAAAGAAAAAAACACAAGAGTGTTGTTCAATTGATTGAACAACAATCGTTCAATCGTTTGAACAACAAATATCAAAAAGAAAAAAAAAACGCAAAAGTGTTGTTCAATCAATTGAACAATGATCGTTTGATCGTTTGAACAACAAAAACAGAAAACGAGAAAACGAGATAGTGATGTTCAATCGATTGAACAACAATCATTCGATCGTTTGAACAACAAATCGAAAACGCACAAGTGTTGTTCAATCGATTGAACAACAATGTTGTTCAATTGATTGAACAACAATCATTCAATTGTTTGAACAACGAAATTTGAAAAGAAAAAAATGCAAAAGTGTTGTTCAATCGATTGAACAACAATCGTTCAATCGTTTGAACAGCAAAATCGAAGAATGCAAAAAGTGTTGTTCAATTGATTGAACAACAAAAATAAAAAAAATGCAAAAAGTGTTGTTCAGTCGATTGAACAACAATCGTTCAATCATCTAAACAACAAAATTCAAAAAAATACAAAAAGTTGCTATTCAATTGATTGAACAACAATCGTTCAATCGATTGAATAACATTTACCAAAAACAAAAAAAATCTCATATTTACATGGCAATGCCTACTGAATTGCAATCAATCAAAAGAACATATACATTATTTACAATTTAAATAAAATCACAATTTTACGAAAGAAAAGTTGTTGGGTCATCACTCCATGCAGCTAAGATTTGCATGGATGGGTCCTAACGTACTTGACGGCAGAAAGACTCCTTGGTGAGTGGTTTGTGGTAAAGGCACCCGATGCCCATTCACCTTGAAAAATGGCCAGACCCATCAATGGTAGTCAAAGTGAGAGTACCATTGTTATGTACTTCTTGAATTTCATAAGCGCCGAGCCATATTGTTTACAACTTACCCGGAAAATCCTGGAATCTGGAGTCATAGAGGAGTGCCCAATCTCCTTTTTGATAAGGTTGTCGTGCCACTTTTCCCTTTGCTGCTAAATAATTGTAGTCCGTTGCAGAGCAAGCAGTCGAGCCTTGTCTAGTTCGTTGATTTGTTGAAGTCGCTTGGTTTAGGCTTCTGTTAAATCCAGTCCCACTTCCTAAGTCATTCTTAGAGTCTTTATTTCGAATTCAATCAGAAAAATGGGTTCTTTGTCGAACACGAGTTGGTACGAAGAGTATCCAGTAGTATTCCTCCAAGTCATGCGATAGGCCCACAAGGCCTCTGGCAGTCTAGCAGCCCAGTCTCGCCGATGTGTTGAGACTGTCTTGGTCAGAATTGCTTCAATGACCTTATTGGTGCTTTCGACCTGCCCGTTCACCTGTAGGTGATACGGGGAAGTGATCCTGTGTGTAATGTGATGATTTCTAAGAGTGGCTGTAATCTTGTGTCCTACAAATTGCCCTCCCCCATCTGTTATCACTTCCCGCGGTAAACCATACCGCACGAATAGCCCAAAGAGGAAGTTAATCACAAATTCCTCTATATCTCTTGGTAAATCTACTATTTCCACCCATTTCATCACATAATCTGTGGCAACCAGTATGTAGGCTTTCTGATTTGATGGTGGATGGAATGGGCCAACAAAGTCCAATGCCCATCGTTTGAAGGGTTTTATGACTAGTTGTGGCTGCAGTGACATTTCATCAGATTGGCCAGGTTGGCCCATCCTTTGGCAACTATCACTAGCCTGGGAATATTTCTTAGCATATTTAGAAATAGTGGGCCAATAATAGCCCATCTTTAGTACCCTATGCCTTGCCCTTTGATCTACGAAGTGTCCCCCGCAGGGCTCATCATGGCAAGCCTTCAGGATGTCATAAATATCATCCTCACGAATGCATATGCCTATACACATATCGAACCATGTGTGAAAAAGATATCTGCCAATCCAAGAGAATCGAGCGCTGCGCTGAACAATCTATTTCCTTTCCCTTGATTTCAAATGCTTGGATAGATTCCACACTACCAGATAATTTGCCACATCTGCCTACCATGGCGTCTTGACTACTATGTCAAACAAATTCTCATCTGGAAATTGGTCATCTACTGCTAGTGGATCATTTATCTTCGGAATTCGGGACAAAAAATCAGCGACTGGGTTTTCCTTCCCCAGATGATCTTTGATAGTGATGTCAAAATCCTGCAAGAGCAATAGCCAACGAGTCACTCGACCATTTGTGATAGGTTTGCTAAATATTGAATGGAAGAGTGATCAATATACATAAAAACTTGGTATCCAGTTATATAATGTCTAAATTTGTTTATGGCATAAATGACAACTAAGAATTCTTTTTCTGTTACTGTATAATTGAGCTCTGCAACAGTAAGATTTTTGCTAATATAATATATAGCATATGGTTTTATGTCCTCCTCCTGGCCGAGGACAATTCCTATCGCTGCATTTGATGCATCTATGGATATGTGAAAAGGCAGCTCCCAGTTTGGTCCTCATAATACTGGTGTCATCGAGACTAGTTTCTTTAAACCTGTAAAAGTTGTGTCACATTTGTCAGACCACTTGAAATCAACATTTCCAGTTAAAGCATATAAAGGCGCAACAATTTGTGAAATTTTTTTAATAAACCTACAATAATAGCCTACATATCCCAGGAAGCTACGTACCTCCGTCTGAGTACAGGGTGTAGGTAGTAAAATAATTACTTGTATTTTTGTTGGATCTACCTGTATCCCTGCTGTAGAAATATAATGTCCCAAGATTATGCCTTCAGTCATCATCATGTGACACTTGACATTGCTTAAACATAACCTCGTAGCAATGCATCATTCTAAAACCTTTTCTAATGTTTGTAGTGCTTGATCAAAGTCATCCCCATATGGAGTAAAGTCATCCATATATACCTCAAGTCCTTCATTTATCAGGTCGAAAAAAATGTTGAGTATATCTCTTTGAAATGTGGTTGGGGCATTGCATAAGCCAAATGGTAACACTCTGTAAGCAAATGTACCCCAGGGACAGGTGAAGGTTGTTTTGTCTTGATCTTCAGGGGCGATTTGAATTTGATTGTAGCCGCTGAAGCCATCTAGAAAGGAAAAGAACTACTTCCCTGCCAAAGTATCAAGGACCTGATCAATAAAGGGAAGAGGGAAGTGATCTTTCTGTGTTGCCTTATTCAATTCCCGGTAATCCACATAGATACACCACTTCCCATTTTTCTTGGGGACAGCCACCAACGGATAAACCCATTTTCTATCTGCAATAGGATAAAAGAAATTCACATCCAACAACTTCTGTAACTCTTCTTTCAAAATGTCCTTGAGATGCGGATTCAATCTCCGCTGAGGTTGTCAGATAGGACAAGCATCCTTTTCGGTATAGATGTGATGTGTACACAACTGTGGGTCTATACCCTTCATTTCAAGATAATCCCAGGCAAAATCCCCTTTATATTTTTGCAGGACCTGAATGAGCTTTTTCTGCTGATCACTATCCAGGCTATCATTAATGTTTAAAACTTTGCCTGGTTCAATTTCCACAAGCTTGTTGTTATGAACAACAATCGTCTAGATGTGCTGATCATCGGTATCCTTCAAGGGATCTTCCAAGGCTTCATTATCCAGAATTTATTTTAACATTTGACACTTTACATTTCTCACATTAGCTAGCTGATTGATAAAGTTGTTGATAACGTCATCTTCAGTCTGATCTTTTAATTCAAGTGTCGTTGCTACTGTGAGTGGTGGTTGTTTACATATTTTTATAATGGGTAGAATTAGTTTGGCAAGGGGATATAAAACAAGATTTTTTACAGCATCCCCCTTTGCAATAGTCACGCTGCCCTCCCGGCAGCCTATATATGCATCAGCTGTCGCTAGCCAAGGTCGGCCCAGTATCATAGGGTGCCCATCCAATCGACTCTTTGGGTTTATAACAAGAAAATCTACTGGATACTCCCATGAATCAATAGAAATCGTAATATCTTGTAAAGTTCCCTCTGGCCTTACCACCGAACGATCAATAAGTTCTAGTAAGGTGGTGGTTTGTTCCAAGCTGTAATACCAAGTTCTTAACATGTTTCTGCTGTTAAAATGTTAATGGATGCACCCAGATCAACTAGCGTATTAGGAAAAGAGTGACCATATATTTGAACTGCCACTATGGGATTCCTAGGATCTTCATACTTTACCAGAGTTCCCCTCCTAAGAGTAAATCAGATAAGGTTCCTACAACGTGAATGGTGGGTGAAGTTTTTTCTTTCCTCACAGGCTTCTTTACACATAGCTCTTTAATTGTTTTAGCATAGATGGAATGTCTTGGATGGCCTGGAGGAGCAGAATTTTTATACAAAGATTTTTCAGTTACCCTACAAATCAAAATCTGGGTAAATAATCGGCTTACGTATCGTTAACCTTTCGGGGAACAAGGGGAGAAGTGACTATGAGTTCCTCAGGATCTTTATGCTGATCTGTCTCTTCTCATTTTATTTCAATATCAATTATAGGTGGTGGTATATGTACAGGTGGTGTTTCGATCTCAATTGATGGTTGATCCATGTTTTCCTCAGGGGTGATGATACATCCTGACCTCAATCTTAGTTCATTACATTCTTTTTTTTCAATCTCATAGTCTGAGCTTTCGACAATCTGCACCAGCTGAATCGACCTGTTATTGGGATTCAGATTCGGTTGGGCTGGCAGTTGAGGGCGCAGAAGAGGCTGAGGATTTTGCTGTAATGGATAAGGAGTTGACAATGCAGGTTGAGGTTGAGGACCTGTCCCCATAGGAGTATTGGATATTCCCAAAGGTCGCTGCCAATTTGTAGACCAGTTCGGATTTTGAGAAGTGGAGGCAAGCCACTGGGATTGATAGGGATTACCTTGCCAAATAAGAGTAAAAGCAGAATTTTGCCAACCATTACCCAGAAAGGATTGAGTTGACCACGTTGTCATAGGAAATGGTTGAGGTTTCCAATTCAAGAAAGGTAATTGGCCTTGCCATGCTTCCCCAGGGTTTTGTTGCTGATTAAACTAGGAAGAAGGAAAGAACTGGGATGCATCTTGTGACATACCTATAGGTTTGGCTTGCCACTGTTGATGCTGGTTCATTAGATATACTGGCTTTGTCTCTTCTTCTGCTTCCTTGAACACTGCTTTCAGCCCTGGCAGTGATGGACATTGTTCAGTGGCGTGATCCTTGGTACAAATAGCACATGTTTGAACCATGTCTAATGGACACTCCGTTGGTTGTGCTTCTTTCGACAGCATGGGAAAAAAAGAACAAGTTTTGTTCTGCTAAGGCTTGTTTCTGTTTAGCTTGTAGGATGTCCAATTGTGTCGTGAGGGTGCCCAGGATGTCCGTCTTGAAATCTTCCAGGAGGTTACCGATTTCCATTCATGTTACGCCTCCACTGTGTGGTTTGTTTCCCTTGCTCATGGGATCTCGGCTTCCTGCTCTTGTGCGTGTGCTTCCTCGTGAACACCTGATACACAAGCGAACGATTTCATCATAATCTTCTTGAGAAATATCCCCTTTCCCCATTAAGTTTAGAGTTTCTATCCACTCTTCTTTCATTCCTTTAATTAAGATAGCTCTTAGGAATTCTTTTGGTAAGGTGGTGTGTAGAGATCTCTACAAGTTATAATGAAATTGTTCGACGTATTCTTCTAGAGTTTCATTATCTTTTGCATCCATCTTAAAGATTTCATCTTTTAGCTCCCTAGTCTTGCAAAATTCCTGGTATCTTGTGAGGAAGGAAGTCTTCATATCATCCCAAGAATTAATAGTATGTCCACCCAGACCCATGAACCATCTTAAAGTTGCTCCTTTCAATGTAGAAGGGAAAAATTTTATCTTTTGAGGGTCAGTGGTGTAGTCATACCCTCTGCAGAGGACATCAAATTCAAACAGGAAGGCATAAGGATCCTCTGTGATCATCCCATGAAAAGTTGGGATGCTCTGTAGAGGAATAGCCTTCATGGGGGCATTAGCTACTTGGTCGATTAAGGGGTATTCCGATGTCGAGGTTTGACATTGAGGTGGTTGATTTTCCATTTGGTTAAAGATGTGCCAATATCATTCAGGGATTTCAAGGGGTGATTTTTATTAAGCAGAGGATTAGCAATCTGAGTTGGCTTTTCAGCATTGCCTAGATCCAGGATCACAAGAGACCCTTGTTCCAATAGCTAAGGTCTTGCCTTAGCAGTTCCACTAGTTTCTCCCTCTCCTTCTCTTAAGTTACACAAATTTCCCTCTTGTAGAGGATCAAAATGTAAATTTGTTGTAACCTGAAGACTATGCTCAGATCCTCCAATTTGGCTTTGAATCTCAACGTAAGCTGTTGATGGTGAGCCTGCTGCCTGAGGGATTATAGTAGGAATTTTTCTAGACAAAACCCGAAATCCTACTGATGCTTGAGACTCTTCTTTTCTTACATTTCATCTATAAAGGTTGTTCTCCCAAGGTTCACCACTCCCTTGGGTTTTGTGGATTTAGGTGGGGGATTCTGATCTTTCTCTATCTTTCTATTCCTAGTCATTCATTAAAAACCTATTCCTATTTAACCTCTAAGCTTTTGCTGAAAAGCAGGTTGGTAAGCAAGCATTTTACTTCTAGGTACACAAGTTCTTACCTCATGTTTTTAAAACCCAATTATTTTGCAGCAAGATAAAAAGAAAATCACTTTGAAACACTCTCCCCAACAACGACGCCAAAATGTTGGTGCACTAAGATGTCTTTTTACAGGCAATCTTAATTCCTACGTTAATTGTCAACCGAAGGCAAGTCTTTTTATTTCAAGAGTGTCAGCACTATATATGCAGTGAATTCAGAGATTAACTAATAATAAACCATTGCAATTTCTAATGACTATCTTCTTCAAACTCAATCCAAACAATTCTGAAAGAAGTAACTCTGAAAGAAATTCATAACACACTTTGAAATTCTACTTAACCTATCATGAAAGCAAATGAATCTGAAGACACTTGTAAAGAATCACACTTGGCAGTCTTAAATGGAACTGAAACTAACCCATTCAATCATTAAATAGAACTACGATAATTGAACAACAAATCCCAATTGAACCACAACTGATAATTGAACAACAAATGATAATAGAACAACAAATGATATCTGAACAACAAATAACTATATTGTGGAAAGCGATCAATTCTATCTCTGAAATCTATGATAACATTACTTGGAATGAATCAACGATCTAATGTTGGAACTAACATAACCAATCCAACCAAAAGCATTACTCATATATAACACATTGCTAAATCTGAATCTCGAATGAACAGCAAAAGCAAATCAAAATCGGCAATCTTCACGATAATCAAAATGATATTAAACATTAACAAATAGTAAAGAATAAAATAGAAAAGAATATGAACAAGATGATGATACAAAGAGGACAATGACAACAAAGAAAAAGGAAGAAAATCCCTCTTGTGCTCATTGCAAGAAAGATGGACATGATGAGGAGCACTGTTGGAAACTACATCTTGAGATAAAATCTAAGTAATATGGTGGCAAAGGGAAGTAGAAAATTTTGCTACAATGCAACATGACCTGGGTTCTAATTTAGGTGACAAGATGAAGATCACAATTGTTTGGCTTGCAGGTGTTGGATCAAAGATGGGAAAAGCATAAAATAATGCATGGATCCAAGAACTCAAGAAAATCAACTAGAGAATTCAAGCAAAGAATGATGAGTTGAGGATAATGCTACAAGAAGCAGAAGAGATGAAGCAGGGATTTTAACTTCAGTTACAAGCCAGAGAGGAGGCCTTGGTAAAGTTGTAGTGTAATGGAGGCTTAGTGATGCCATCCTCACCCGCTTTAGAATAAAAAACTGAGGTAAACAATTCCAATGATTCTTTAGTTTCATGTTTCCATTATGACGATGATTTTGGTGCTTTTGAAAATAACACTACAAACATTGGTTCAAAGCTAATGAAGAATATGATATATGAAGGAAAGGGCCTATGAGTTAATGGCCAGGGTATTGTGAATCCCATCCAAGTGGTATAACTACTTTGATATGAAGGATTGGGCTATGTTAGAGAGGTAGTTGGAGAATGTTCCCAAATCATCAATGAAGGAAACTCCAAAGCCATAGAAGCAAGAGTGTATTTAAGTAACGAGTCTGGATTAGTGCAATTTGAGAGCACATCACACCACTCCGATGATCATGATTATTAATCACCTCCAAATGCAGGTGATCATTTTAGAGATGAGCGAAGTCAAATTTTCCTTTCCATAGATACACCAAAGACATCCATCCAAGGAAGGTGATGTCGACTAGGAAGGAGACACAACATAAAGATACCTCTCCACAACATGAGAAAAAGAAGATCAAGAAATTATGGATGAAGAAAAACCATTGCACCTATTGAAACAAGAGAGGACACCAGAGAGCTACATGTTGGAAGCTCCATCCATAACTATGTCCAAATAAGGACCACAAGTCTATGAAAGCACTTGTGAAGAAATCCCTTGAGTAGGAACTAACAAATGAGAAAATGAAGCACATTGCAACCCTCCATAAAGTCACATACGAAGAAAGACAACTATAGGAATAGAGCCCATTAACCTAGTTAGGTAAGAGATGGGTATCATTTTTAAGTAGTTGAATGTGGCCACCATTTTAAATCACATGTTGCTTTTGAAAGACCCCATAAATGGGCAAGAACTTGTAAAAGTGATGAAGTGTATAACATCACTTGAGTATGCAACATAGTGATATTTTGGCCTTTTGTTGGATAGAAAAGGGTATGGGTTATGTTGTAAATTAGAGAAAACATGTATGATATTTGAGTGATACTTTTGGGGACCGAAATATCCTTTAGTACGAAGGATTAATATAGGAGGATAAAAAAAGGCCCAAAATTTGAAGTCCTAAAATCTTAGCAAAACTAGCACAAGTCATAAATCTCATCGATATGATTCCAACGACATGAAAGACACCTCAATTTGAGTTTGTATGAGGAATATATACACATATGAAGTTTGGCATTGTTGTCACTCAAATTGTAAAGGCTAGATGCGACAACACTTAGGGCGAGGGTTGTCACTCTGATCCCCGCCCTCTCTGTTCTAGCTATCTCCCTACAACAAGTTATGGAGGGTAGTCCCTATGAAATGTGAAGATGCAAGACTCGTCAGTAGCCGACAAGTCTAGTATACACAACTGAATGGCCTAGCAACTTGGTTAAATTAACAAGTTTAATTATTTGATTAAGTTATCTTGAAAGACCAGTGCCTTAATGGAGTCAAAATACTTGCTTTAAGTGAATTATCTACCAAGACATCAGATGAATATTTGTTGCTTTAGGATGCTCCACTATACTATATGAAATGTGACACCTATAATCTAAGTGAAATGCAGAATCTTGGTTTATTTTAGATTAGATGCCTACTTAGGTTAATCCTTCCTCTCAACTATTTTGAATCTAGTGTCTAGAGTAGGTGGTGAGAGAGAAACCCAGGGGAAGATAGAAAAGGATATATTAATGATACCTCCCTTTGAGTTCTAATCACTATATGCCTCTAGTGTTGTAGAGGTTGTGGCTCCGATGACTGCAAGGTCACCATGTTAACCACTAAAGAGGGTCTAAACTTTACAAGCTGGGTGAGAAAGGTGGTCCTATATTTCTATCAACCAAGCTTATGCTTGGAGGTAAATTAATTAGTGCAAGACTAATCCTAGAATGCAAGTGAAAAATATGAATGATTACTCTTAAGGTGAAGTTATTAAAATGTTTTAAGTACTTAAAGACAAATTATGATTGTATTTAATGAAGTACTTAACAATATATAAGGACAATCTTCACCGAAAGAAAGTGCTCAATAAACCAAATATATGGTGCCAGAAAGTGTTTCCAATATTACCAGTATCACAATGGACAATTATGCATGAAATGACAATAAATCAACAAGTCTAATGTTTCTTAAAACAATTAGCAACCTTCAAGATCACTCAGATTATGACAAAATAATACCAATGTGCCAATTAGATGCAAAAGAGAAAAATTGAATCCCTTATGAACACAATTTGATTACTTCAATATTTCTCTTATCAAATGCTTTAAGAGTGACTTGGATCAAAAAGTTAGTAAATCCACAAGAATCAATTATTCCATAATGAAGATCAATATATTCAATGATAGAAATGACAAACTAGAGGTATTATTTTAGGAACAATGTCAAAATAATATTAGCTATCAATGAGAAAAAGAGAGCATTAATCCACAACATTACTCTTTAAGCTAATCTTATCAAACAATTTCCAATTCAATTACCCTTTTTAGAGCACTTGTATTTGTTAACAAGAATGTAAAAACTGATATGTTTTGAGTGCAAGAATGCAAATGGACGCAATGAGATGCAAAGTGAAATGAAATGCAAGATGGGGCAACCAAGAAAATTATGACTGCAACAATAAGAAAGACAACCAACTCCACCAGAAAACACTTATCCAAGATGCACAAGATGCAAGGAACAAGATCCAAGTGGAGTTAGAGGATTGTCAACCACTTTTAGCACCACTATAATGTTTATATCAGACCTTATGCAGTATATATCAGACCTCAAATTATTATGACAATCTTCAAGAAATGATAAGCTATGAAATGGAATGTAATCCCAACTAATGCAAGTGATATGCCAATGAAGAAATACGTTTGGAAATTGATTATTATGCCAATGCTATGTTATTCTACCACTTTGTAGATGATTTTATGTGGTTGTAGCAAAAATATCAGATTTGAAAATTACCCAATAGTCCACAAAAAATTTAGTTATATGCGCTCAATTTAAACTCAAGATTAACTCTTAATGCCTTAGGTATTTAATTAGTGAATTTAGGCTTATCTTAGATCTGTTTAAGACCTGAATACACTACTATCATAAAATTATTTAGAATTATAAATGAAGACAATGATTACAAAGAGAGATTAGAGAGAAAACCAAGAGGCCTAAGGGCCCAGTCGAGGGCTAGAAGGCTTGGAGATAACTTCCACTTCCTGCAACCACAATGTTAGAAAGAAAATCCACTGCAAAACAAGATGTTAGAGATCAAACACAATTGCAAAACTTAATCAATGATTGAAGAATGGCCAAATGGGAGCTGGAAGAATAGGCTAGGGCTAGAAGAAGGCTAAGGATGAGGCTAGTAAAAGGGAAACGATGGAGGGAGAAAGTCCTAAAAGGCCCACGACCAAGGGAAAAGAGCTAATGGAGGGGGGCAAGAGGGTTTGAGTCCCTATAGGGCTCATGTCAAGGCTAAAACGGACCTGTAGCTATGGGGAACAACCCTTTAAGGGTTGTGGCAAGGGAGAGGAAAGCTCCTAAGGCCTGCAGCCTAAGGGTTAAGAGCCTTTATGTTATAACACCATTTACCACTCTTGGTAGATTTGATGGTCTTGTTATGGCCTAGGGCAACCCTTCCTTTCCAGACTTGGTCCAAATTCTAGAAAACAAGGTTTTACTTCCCATACATTATTTTGCCCTGTATAAAAAGCGTGTACACATGGGTCAGTATATACCCAACCGCGTATATGTGTTAAAACACTAAAAAATAAATAATATCCTTAAATTCGGGTGGATTTTACAATTTTTACCCGTTAATCACCTATTGTATCCCGTGGACCAATTATTTCCCAACTGAAAAAACTAATTTGGAGAAGTATAAATAAACCTCCATGGGAAGGCCTAAGGGGAGAAGAGATGAGATATTGATATTATAGTTGATTACATCCCTGATCAAGTCTGAAGAAATCCCTGTGCCTCCTACACTCCCAAGTTATAGGAAACCTTTGTTTCCTGCTTTGAGATGTCCTTCATCCCTTTTATGACATCCTTGTGTATATCAATGGAGGAAGATTGCTGAGGCCTGGGCAGGACAGATCCAGAGGACGGTTCTGCTTGGAGCTGGAGGAAGACTCAGGTTGTAGTTTTCCACATTTCATTTAGCTTACATCAATATAAAAATGATGTTCTGTTCCTGATATTTATTGTGTTTATGAATTAATCTGTGTTATGATTTGCTTATGAATCTTATGTTAATGCTCATTTCCCCACATTCTCGTATGATTTAACACCTATATCATGAACATGCTTTCTATTATTGCTATTGTATATGCTTTGCTTGGATAAGTTACAGGTTTTAAAGGCATTGGAAGGAGCAAAGGGTTTGGACCCTGCGGGATCGACCTCGAACGTAGGACCTCCGGGTAATACCACTTCTTCCTACTTCAGTAGTTTAAGCATTTAGATTGTTTGTTTGCGTGTTTCTTTATGCTATATGCCCTCTGCCCTACTGGGGTTTTCAACCCAAGACCCTAGGGTGTTTCCACCCACAACAAAATTGGTGACTCTGTTGGGGAAAACATTCTTATTTTTCCTAGTTTGGGTTGTTTGTTCTTGATCAGGTTTTGTTTTCTTGATTTCTTGTTTTCACAGTGTGAGTTACTTGTTGGCTTTCGAGGCATCAATTCCGATCTTTTGGATTAGGCATTGACTTTTTATTTTTCATAATTGAGCTTTTTATACACGTTTTCTTAGGGATACATTAGCGTATACATGCTTGTTTCCTCAAATAAACTCGCGTATATGCGAGTTTCTTGTGTTTGAAACGTGTGTGCATGCCTCTGTGCCTTTACACAATCATGTATACCTGATTTTGAATTGATTTTTCAAAAAAATTTGCCCAGTTAAGTACTTTTCCTTGTGACTTTTGCTATTTTCTGGTCATTCACTGTCAGTAGAACAATATTCTCTTGCAAGTTTTCGATTTCGAATCGTCTTCTAGGTGAAAAACCTAGTTGACCTAAGATTGCTTTTTGAGTAAGCTTTCAGTTTGCGTTTTGTGTTCCAGGCTTCTATCAGAAGTTCTTGGTGTTATGGATTTCTAGAACAAGAAATTGATTTCAGTTTCGTTTATAACCCAACTTTCAAATTGCTTTGCTTTTCTTTCCTTTTTGGTTGACCTATTTGTTTTTCATGGTTTTTTTAGCGTCTCTTTGGTAAATTGCGAGTCTTTCTTGACATTATGTTGGTTTGTTGAAGTCTTTTACACTGCGTTTTAGATCAGTTAATGCAAGTTTGCAATCCTTTCTCGTTTCAAATTTCATTTTATTGATGAGTTTCATAACTTGCAAAGTTCAGGGGCTCTTTATGCTTGTTTCTTGATTTTTGAAGTTTGGTAGTCTTTTGTGACCTCGAAAAATTTCTTTGGGTTTTCAAAAGAAAAAGACAAAAACATAGTTTTTTCCTTTCTTTTTCTTTTCAAGATTTTGTTTTTGAGAAATTGTGAATTTTTTCAATTTGTTTTGCTTGGTTTTGAGGGAAATTTGTTATTGAATTTTTGCCCTCTTTATTTCCAAGTTGGCTTATTGATCTTATAAAGAAGCACATTTTCTTATTGTATGAGTATTCGTAGGATCTTGCATCATCATTTAAATTTGCATTAGGTTAGTTTACACGATAAGCATTTTTAGTCTTTTTATTAGATTTTGAGTGTGCATGGAGTATTTCTGAAAAGAAAAGAGAAAAATAAATATTTTGCTTATATAAGTTTTTCGTAGAACCAAGTAGAAATCCTTTTTCATCGAAGAAAATAACTGCATGCATATAGTTAAGTTTCTATTGATTTCTTTTGTGTCAAAAACACCATAAGTTTCACTCTCATTGTACCTTTGACTTAAAGAACAACCCTAAAAAATAAAGCACTTTAATAAAAAGAACTAGAAATTTTTTAATTTTTCATTAACAAAACCAACAAGTTTAAGTTCTTTAGGGCCTTGGAATAGGTGAGTGAAGAGTTAACTCTCCAAGGCCACTCAAACTATCAATCATAGAAGTTGAATAATGAGTGAAATCCAGTGTCATTAGAAATACTGGGAAAGCTCTGTGAATGGGAGTGAAGCACGAGGGAGAGTGAAGACAAGGAAGAGAGATACCCCCTCTCCTACTTGTTGGATCCTGCCCCGACACTGTTTCGCCTGACTTTTGATACGAACTGGTGCCCATAGTTGCTATTCCTAGGGATCACATAGGTGGTTATGGAGGGGAATCCCATGGCACTTGAGGCAAATGTTGCATCACATTCATTAGTACTTATGGAGGGTACCCTTGTGAAGCTTGGGTGCTTGCACCAGCAAAGGCTTTTGTCTAGAGGTCAGCATAACTATTTCTATTACCTTCGCTAGTAGGCCTGGGCCGTCATTATCCCAGACTATTTTCAAAAAGTCCTTGATTTCACTTTCTTGTATTTTGGTGTCCGGTCCTCATCACCCGGAGCAGAAATACTTGGAAGTAGCTTGATTGAATGTATATTTTAGGGACTTTTTTAGAGAGTGATATTTTCTCCTAGTTAGCCTAGCTTTATAAATTTTTTGAGTCTTTAATTAGTTCTCTTAAAAATAATTAAAAGTGGTTGATCGACCAGTTTGTCGGTCTAGGAGGCTTCATGGGATTTCACCTACGAGTGCTGAGCCTTCTTCTAGAAAGCGTAGGAGAAATTCTGCCGGTGATTTCCAACCAGTGGCAACAAACGCAACAGAGATTGATCTTCCAGTTGAAGTTATTGATTCACAAAATAGACCCGGTATAAGTAGAGAGTTGGAAAGGAACACTCCATTCCTTTCTAGAGTCCTCTTCCAGACAGAAGATGTTATAGAGGTTGAAGAACTTTTTGAGTCTCCTTTGACTCCTAATTCTCCTCTTCCTCCCGATCATCCGGACGTTTTATTATATGTCGGGACTCCGAACCACAAGCCTTCGAGCCCAGGTCTATTTCAATCTTTTCCTTCGATGACCACTGCTCCACCATGAGTGCTACTAGTGTGCAAACTACTTTATCAGTACAAGGAGGAGGTATGATTTCCATACCTTCAATCACTCCTAGCACTACAATTTTTGGCTCTACCTCCATTCCATCTTTGAGTGGGGGCACCCAAGATTTTGCCTCTGGCACTAGTTCTTTCCCCTTTGGAATGCCGACCAACACAATTCCTTCAGTTCCGTTAATTTTTTCATCAGTTGCCTCCATGTTTATGATTTCCATGGCTAGTGGGTCAACTTCTTTTCAGGGTTTCCCTTTTGGGAGTGGTCATATACCACATTCTAACCCAACTTTAGGATCAATACCTTTTCCGTCCATGGGTCAAAGTTATAATCCTTTCCAAGGATGGACTAACCCAACTGTGAGTGGACTTGGAGTCGGGAATCAATTCTCTTTCGGCCAACAAGGGAATATTTCATATTCCTCCGTGAGTTCTTTCCAGAGTTTTTCTCCCTATGCTCATGTCCTTACCAAGGGCTCTCTACTCCATTCAACACCTCCCTAGGGGGGAATTTCACTGGATATGGAATTTTTTCGGCAGGTATTGGACAAACTCGATTGTTTCTGGGCCATAGGATTCTCCTTATGGTATAGGTTTTTTTCTATGAATTACTTCAGGAAACCTGGTGCCTTCACAAATCCAGGGTATTCTTTTTAGAACATTGGAAATTCTTCCTAGATTGGGTGGAATCCTCAGGGTCCTCCTCGCTTACCTTTCCTGGCAACGTTAAACTTGCTAGATCTATCCAAACTAACTAATGATACGATCCAATATAACCTGACTTGGCCTCTGGTTCCAACCAAACTTCCGTAGGATATACCCAAATTTGAAGGAAATACTGGTGAAGATCTAGGCGACCATATAACCACTTTCCACTTATGGTGTTCGTCAAACTCCCTGATAGATGATTCAATCAGTCTGAGAGTATTCCAACGCACCCTAGCTAGAAATGCAGCTAAATAGTACATTGAACTCCCAGGGGGCACCTTTGCTTCATTCGGTGATTTGGCTACAATATTTCTAAACCATTTTCAGTTACCCGTTCGATATGATGCTGGAACTGAGCTATTAGCTAATTTCCACCAGGATCAGGTGACCCACATTTTAAATCATATCCAGGAATGGAGGAGAAGGAAGAGGCTCATTAAAGCTGATATTCCACATGAATTCCTTCTTGAATGGTTTCTTAAATCTTTGCAACTCAAGATCTCTAAGGACATATCACTCTCTGGTGTATTCACTGAAGAACATGCTATTTTTAGAGCCCAACAACTAGAACTTATATATTCTCAATCTGGGGTTCTTCAGAAAAATTTTCCTGATGCTCCTAGGTCCAAGGTTGATTTAGCCAAGCTAAAGCCAGGTCCCCATGTCGACAGGCTAGTCGGATCAATTGATACTAACATGGCTAACCTGCTAAATCAATTGCAGCAGTTGTCTTTACAAACTGCTTCTTCTATGCAGGCATCACCATCAATGCTTATGCCTTCTCAACCTTCATCTATAAATGTCGTTCAAAATTATAACCCCAAAGGAAACCAACAATCTGATGGGAAGAAGAAAGAACGTGGTAGGAAAAAGAATCAAGATGGGAAGGGTAATGAAAACAAACCTGACAATTATGCTAGAGGGGGTAAAAAAGAGTCTAAGAAGAAAGTAAAATTTCCATTCAAGTTATGTAATGCTGACCATTTGACTCATCTTTTCCCTAAGATTTAAGATGCTCAATGCTTGTTGGTTCAGCAAGGGTCTTCTATCTCCCAAGCTGTGCTAACTAACCCTTTTCCCTAAGGGAATCAGTTTGTTTGCTGGCATGAATTCTAGTATTGGTACCCCTGCTGGGGGCAACCAGGAAGGGGAAAATACATCAAATGTTTATATGATGAGCTAACATATTGACATTTCTACATGGTCATGTGATTATGGTGAATTAGAATCGTCCAAGGAAAAGTCTACTCCTGATGTTTCAGAGCCACTCCATATCAATAGGCCCGTAGTTGATTCTATACCTCGGATGTCGAAAGGATCCACAAAACGCTCTACCATTAACCCCAATGCTAAGGCAGTCCAAAACTACTCTATTGTAGAATATCTAGCTCAAATTCCTTGTGTTATGTCGGTGTTAGAGGTACTCCAGTCATGCCTAGCACAAAGGAGTGCATTGCTCACTACAATCAGAGGAATTGATCCAAAAAACTCTCTTGTGCTTACATTTGATATGTCAAACATCAAGAAGAGAATCCCACATCATATGGATTTTCAAATCAAGTCTACATATTGAAAGACCAATATATTTTGAACTGTAGTTGATGAGGGAGCTTCCACATGTGTAATGTCCATATCATGTTGGAAGGTTATTGGATCACCTTAGATTGTTCCTTCACCTACTCTATTAACAACATTTGATGGTCATTCTCATAGATGCATGGGATTATTCCAGCCTTTCCCATCTATGTTGGGGGTAAGGTTATAAATATTGAAGTAGAAATAGTTGATGCAAATCTGGATTATAATCTCCTTTTAGGTAGAAATTGGATTTACGAGATGGATGCTATTGTATCGTCGTTATTTCACATCCTTTGTTTTCCTCATGAAGGGAGAATTGTAAAGGTTGATCAGATGGATTATTCTTTGGGTGAGTCCCATGCATCTTTTGAATCTACTATTCCATTAGTGAACAATCCCAAGCAACCTATAGAGAATTTAGGAGTTGGAATGTACTCTTCCTTAATGGGTACCTTTGATTTTCCTGCTCCTATATCTAGAATTAATTATATTTCATCCTCCAAGGCACCTTCTTGAAGAGAGTTCCTTAGAACTCATTATTTTTTAGATCCTTGGCCCTTACCCTTGTCTACCACCACTTTAGATGAGGGGCAGGTAGGTGGAATGGCATATCCTATGTCTACAACTGAAATTGCTTACCAGTCTATTGTTAACATTGCAGACTCCGATCCTACTCCTTTTTCACCAGAGGAGTTGGATGTGTCTCCAGTATGGAATCTAGATTCGACTTATGCTTTGGATTGCTTAGATATTATTTTTCCATCTGAATACGCTATCCTAGAAGCAATGACAAGTGTTGAAATACCATGGAATGATTTCATCATCGGTCGTATTTTCTCCCTCATTTGCGGGAAGTAGAATCAAGTTTGTCTAGTTATTCATCTACTAGTGATGTTCACCAGTTTTAAATCCCTTGGCCCTAGCACAGTTTTCTGCCAAAGGTAACATGTCTTTCATTTCATAAACTGTTCCAGTGAACATCTCTAGGAATCCCAACGTTATTGAAAATGTCTTCATTGGAGCTAACTGTTCCCCTGAAGAAATTAAAACTTATACCGATCTCTTTATAGATTTTTGAGATGTGTTCACTTGGTATTATGAGGAAATGTTTGGGATAAATCCATCTATAGTCCAGAATGAGATCAAGAAGTATGAAAATGCAAAACCTATTTGTCAAAAAATTCGACTAGTAAACCATAGAAAAGAAGCAACTATCAAAGTTGAGGTTGAAAAGTTGCTCAAGGCAGGTTTCATATACCTTGTTGCTTTAACTGAGTGGGTCTCTAATCCAGTCCCCGTAGACAAAAAGCAAGGAACGATCCATGTATGCATTGACTTTAGGGACCTAAATAAATTTTGTCCTAAGGATAATTATTCCACACCCTTTATTGATCATGTTAGAAAATTATATTATAGAGCAATGAAACACATAAAATATTGCAGAAATATAAACACAGAAAACACATAAAACAAGAGAGACACAGATATACGTGGTTCACCCAGTTTGGGCTACATCCACGGAGAAACAGCTAGTCCTTCTTTATTATATTATCCAGCAAACTAAAGAGATACAACCTACAACAGATCTGCTGTAACACCCTCTTCGCTCTCAATCTCCTCTCTCTTCCTCACTCAGAATACAGATATACATAGATGCAATAAAATTCCCTCATATATAGTGAGGGGTTGCCTTCTAGGGCAAAAAACCCTAAATTAAACATAACTCTTACGTCAGATCATCCCCCTAATCAACGGCCCAACTTGACTAGAAATTACTAGACTTTTACAAGGCAATTTTACATCTATTTTTAGCTTCGTGGGCGCTGCCCCCGAGCCCTTGCCGGGGGACCGCTGGCCCCCGGACCCCCGTGGGGGGGACAAGTCCCCCGCACCCCCCCGCGTGGAGGGGTGTATAGTCTTCCTGGGGTATACATCCGGCTAAGACATTTGAATACAGAAGATAATCAGGCTCCACACCCAACAATCTCTCACTTGGAGACTGATTATAGCAACTCCACCGCTGCTTCATTTGCTAGAAAATAACTCCACTACCTGGCTATTTCTCATCTTCTTCATCATACTTGAAGACCAATTGAAACTGAGCAGATTCTCAGTTTCTCCCTAGTTACAACTTTTGTTAACATATCTGCAGGATTCTGGCTAGTGTGTATCTTTTCCAACTTCAACTGTCCATCTTCCAATGTTGACCGTATGAAATGGTACTTGAGTTGTATATGTTTAGTCTTGGAATGAAATGCAGAGTTCTTTGCAAGATGTATGGCACTCTGGCTGTCACTGTATAACCTGCCCAACTCCTGCTTCTTGCCCAATTCATCCAGAAACCTTTGTAACCAAATCATTTCTTTACTAGCCTCTATAGCAGCAACATACTCTGCTTCTGTTGTTGAAAGTGCAACAACACTTTGGATTTTTGAAACCCAACTGACAGTTGTTCCACCTACAATAAACACATACCCCGTTGTTCTCCTCCTGTTATCTCTATCACTTGCCATATCTGCATCAACATATCCTTGTAGAGCAATGTTTGAACCACCAAAGCATAATGCTTGATTTGTGGTACCTCTCAAATACCTGAGAATCCACTTCACTGCCATCCAATGTTCTTTTCCTGGATTGTTCATGTACCTGCTTACAACTCCCACTGCATGTGCAATATCAGGCCTTATGCAGACCATTGCATACATTAAGCTTCCAACTGCTGATGCATATGGAACTTTAGACATATGAGCCATTTCTTCCTGAGTCTTGGGACACGCCTCCTTACTTAATTTGAAATGACTAGCCAAAGGTATACTAACTGTTTTGCATTCTGCATATTAAACCTTTTCAACACCTTTTCTATGTACTCACTTTGAGACAATGTTAATTTGCGATTCTTCCTGTCTCTAGTTATTCTCATACCAAGGATTTGTTTTGTAGCACCCAAATCCTTCATTGCAAATGAGTTTGCAAATTTCCTTTTGAGCATTTATTTCCTGCATGTTAGAACCTGCAACAAGCATGTCATCTACATACAATAACAATATAATATAGCTGCCATCATTTTTCCTTTTGAGATAAACACAATGATTAGAGTGACATCTAGTATAACCTTGTTCAGACATAAACCTGTCAAATTTTAGATACCACTGCCTTGGAGCCTGTTTTAAGCCATACAAGCTCTTCTTCAACCTGCACACTAGTTTCTCCTTCCCTTTTACCTCATATCCTTGTGGCTGCTGCATATATATCTCTTCCTCCAAATCCCCATGGAGAAAGGCTATCTTTACATCTAACTGCTCAAGATGCAAATCTTCAGCTGCTACTAGACTTAAAATAGTTCTGATTGAAGTCATTTTAACAACGGGAGAAAATATTTCATCAAAATCAATACCTTTCTTCTGTGCAAACCCCTTCACCACAAGTCTAGCTTTGTACCTCTGTTTTCCTCCATCTTCTTCCTTCAGCTTGTAAACCCATTTATTCTGCAATGTTGTTTTACCTGCAGGCAACCTGACTAAGTCCCAAGTCTGGTTATGTGCTAAGGAGTCCATCTCTTCTTTCATGGCTTGCTCCCACTTCTTCCTGGTTTCTACCTACACTGCTTCTTCATAACATTCTGGTTCACCAGAATCAGTCAACAATACATAATATAATGAAGGAGAGTATCGTTCAGGGGGTCTACTTATCTTGGTAGATCTTCTAACACCACTTTCCGGTGTTTGAGGTGCTTGTTTCTGTTGTGGTTGTTGTTCTAGCTGTTGATCATTATGATTTTCAGGCACCATCACTTTTCCTGTGATATCATCAAGCACTATGTATTCTCTGTTTTCTTTTTCTTGTTTCTTTTCTTGCAACTGATTCTTATACAAGACCTTTTCATTGAATATTACATCTCTGCTCCTAATGATTTTTTGATTTTCATAATCATATAAGCGATAACCAAAATCATTAACACCATATCCAATAAAGGTACATTTCTTTGATTTTTCCTCAAGCTTTGTTCTATTTTCTTTATTAATGTGGACAAAGGCTTCACAACCAAAAGTCTTTAAAAATGAGTAGTTTACCTTTTTACCTGTCCATGCCTCCTCTGGAATACCACCATCCAAGGAACTTGAAGGCCCTCTGTTTATTAGATAAACAGCAGTATCTACAACATCTGCCCAAAATTGTAAAGGCAATCCTACATGCAATCTCATGCACCTTACACACTCCATGATTGTCCTGTTCATCCTTTCTGACACACCATTTTCTTGTGGTGTTCCTGGAACTGTCTTCTCTCTGCGAATTCCATTCTCTGAACAGTACCTATCAAACTCTTTGCTGCAATATTCACCTCCATTATCTGATCTGAGACACTTCAACCTTTTCCCTGTCTCATTTTCAACCAAAGCTTTCCATTTCTTGAAAGTATCAAATACATTAGATTTATTTCAAATACAATAAATCCAGGTTTTTCTGGTTGCATCATCAATAAAAGTAACATAATAACGAGAGCCACCAAGAGATGATACCTGAGCAGGTCCCCATACATCTGTATGCACAAGCTCTAATTTTTCGCTCTTCTTTTCTTTCCCAACTCTAAGGAATCTGACTCTCTTTTGTTTTCCATAAACACAATTCTCACAGAATTTTAAATCAACATGCTTCAAATCTGGCAACAAATTTCTTGAGTGAAGAATCTGCATCCCCTTCTCACTCATGTGCCCGAGCCTATGATGCCACAATGCCGTATCTTCTCCTGTAGAGGTTAAAGCATTAACAGAATTAGAAATACCATTGCATAAATACAATGTACCAACCTTTCCTCCTTTCGCTATTACCAAGGATTCTTTAGTGACCTTCCAGGTTTTATCTGTGAAAGTACTTACGCAACCTTCACCTCCCAACTGCCCTGTTGAAATCAAATTTTTCTTCAGATCTGGAACATGCCTTACCTCCTTCAATAGCCATTGATTTCCATTTTTCTGTTTTATGAAAACTGTACCCATTCCAACGATTTTACAGGTTTATCATCACCCAATCGAACCTGTCCAAAATCTCCTTGAAAATAATCATGAAAATGTTTCTTATCAGGTGTGGCATGGAATGAGGCCCCTGAATCTACCACCCAGGCATCAATAATATTTTCTAATGAAAGAATCAAAGCATCTTGAAACACATCACCTGTCACATTCGCTTCATGATTAGTTTCTTGCTGCGCGTCTCCTTCTTTTCCCATCCGAGACTTGCAGTCTTTCTTCAGGTTTCCTTTCTTCCCGCATTTCCAGCACACTATCCCCAATCTGGACTTGGATCTGCCTTTTCTTGACTTACTGCGATATCATGGGCTCTTTCCTCTTTCCATTTTTCTTCCCCTAGTCTTTGCAGTCAAAGCATTACCTGATGTCTCACTGGAGCTTTTCCGTCGCATTTCCTTGCTAAGGATTGCACCGACAACATCATCAAACTTTAAAGTACTAGATCCAAAGACAGAGTTACTAATGGCCATAACTAAACCATTCCAACTTTCTGGTAATGAGCACAGAAATAACAGAGCCCTAACTTCATCATCAAAATTTACCCCTAGAGAACTTAACTGACTTGTAACTGTATTAAAATCATTTAAATGATCAGCAACAGATCCACCCTCTGACATCTTCATATTAAATAAACGCTTCATAAGAAATACCTTATTTGACGCCGAGGGTTTTTCATATAGTTTGGCTAATGTCGACATTAAACCCTGTGTTGTTGTTTCCTTTGAAATATTGAACGCTACTGACGCCGCTAGGCACAGCCGTATTGTTCCAAGTGCCTTTCTGTCGAGAATATCCCATTTTGTGTCTGTCATACTCGTCAACTTCTTTGTCTTTCCGCTCAATGGTAGGTACAAATCTCTTTGATACAGATAATCTTCCATCTGCATATTCCATAGCTGGTAGTTTTGGCCATTGAATTTTTTGACCCTAAAAATACCATCTTCCACCATCACTCCCACTCGAACCAGGAACCCTTCTCTCCTATGAGTTTATTAGCCAAATAGACCTTCGGCTCTGATACCAGTTGTTAGAAAATTATATATTACAAAGCAATGGAACACATAAAATATTGCAGAAATATAAACATAGAAAACACATAAAACAAGAGAGACACAGATATATGTGGTTCACCCAGTTTGGGCTACATCCACGGAGAAACAGCCAATCCTTCTTTATTATATTATCCAGCAAACTGAAGAGATAAAACCTACAACAGATATGTTGTAACACCCTCTTCGCTCTCAATCTCCTCTCTCTTTCTCACTCAGGATACAAATATACATAGGCGCAATACAATTCCCTCATATATAGTGAGGGGTTGCCTTCCAGGGAAAAAAACCCTAAATTAAACATAACTTCTACCGTCAGATCATCTACCTAATGAACGGCCCAGATTGACTAGAAATTACTAGACTTTTACAAGGCAATTTTACATCTATTTTTAGCTTCGGGGGCGTTGCCCCCGCACCCACCCCCGCGTGGAGGGGTGTATAGTCTTCTTGGGGTATACATTCGGCTGAGACATTTGAATACAGAAGATAATCAGGCTCCACACCCAACAGATCAGATTATTGATGAATGTGCGGGTAATGAAATTTTCTCATTTATGGACGAATTTTCTGGTTATAATCAAATTACTATTCGTCCAAAAGATCAACATAAGACAACTTTTATTTGCCCCTGGGGTACATTTGCATATAAAAAGATGCCTTTTGGCCTTAAAAATGTTGGAGCTACTTTTCAGCGGGCCATGTCATATGATTTTCACAATATCAAGCATGTTATCGAAGCTTATTTGGACGATTTAGTTGCTCGTTCTCGAAAGAGAATAGATCATCCTAAACATATTCGATTGATTTTTGAATGATGTCGTTTTTATAAAATCTGGTTGAATCTGAATAAGTGTGTTTTCACCGTCACATCCAGTCAGTTGTTGGGATTCATCGTGTCGATTGAGGAGATCCGTGTAGATCCATTCAAGGTTGAGGCAATACTGCAGTTGCCTCCCGTCCTATATACATCAACTTCAGAGTCTCCAAGAAAAATCCAATTTCTTAAGGAGATTTATAGCTAATTACGTCGAGATTACAAAAGGATTTATGATATTTCTTAAGAAATGGGTCCCATTTCTATGGGATGATTTCATGCAACGCTCCTTTGATGCTTTGAAAAAAGCATTAACCTCTGCTCCTTTGTTGAGTCCACCTGATTATAGCAGAGACTTCCTTTTATATCTCGCTGCAGCATAATCAACTATTGGTATGGTTCTGGTTTAGGAGGATGATGCTTTATGTGAGCACATAATCTACTATCTGAGCCGAGGCTTGGTGGGTCCTGAATTGCTCTATTCTTCCATATATAAACTATCTTTGGCAAATGTCCATGTTATCCAGCGACGTAGACATTATATTATGCTTCGAAAAACTTTCGTCTTAGCAGCCGTCAATCCATTTCAATTTTTTCTCTACAGGCGAGTGATTGGTGGCAAATATAATAGATGGATTGTCATTTTACAAGAATTCAATCTCGAATTCATGTCGGCTAAGTCTAAGAAATATTTAGTATTTGCATAGTTGATCTCAGTGTTTCCTTGTGAAGAAGAAATCATTTATGAGGAAACTTTTCCTGATGAACATCTGTTTCTTATTTCCTCGCAAGATCCTTCGTATGGAGATATTATTATATATCTCCAGACTTTGAAGTTTCCACTCACTTTTTCGAAGGATGAATGTAGAAAATTACGTCACCTCACTAAAAGCTATATTATTATAGGTGACACTTTATATCATCACGGGGTTGATTCAATCCTTAGACGTTGTTTAAACTTAGAAGAAGTTGATTCTATGCTTAATTATTGCCACAGTGGAGCTTGTGGTGGTCATCTATCTGGGCTTGCAACAACCCAATTTTTTTTACGTGCAGACTACTTTTGGCCTTCGATCTTCAAAGATTGTATTGAAGTGGTCAAGAGATGCCATCCTTGTTAGGTTTATACTCAGAAAATGCATGCACATCCAGCTTCACTTTTCCCTGTGATCACCGTCAATCCTTTCACGAAGTGGGGTATTGATTTTACTACTTGTAATCTGCCTTCGGCAGGAAATCACAAGTATATCATCGTAGCCGTAGACTACTTTACTAAGTGGGCTGAGGCTATGCCTACTTTCAAGAATGATGGTGAAACAACAACCTTGTTTCTCTTCAATCAAGTTATTTCCCGGTTCGGTATTCCTAAAGAGATTGTCACTGACCATGGCAGTCATTTCCAAAATCAAATGATGTCTGAATTGGCTCTTAAATTGGGTTTCCGGCAAGAGCATTCATCTCCGTATTATCCTCAGGCCAATGGGCAGGTCAAAGTCGTGAACAAATCCCTAAAAATCATCCTGCAAAGGATAATTAAAAAATCTTGATCCATCTGGCACATTATGTTATATCTGGCACTTTGGTCACACTGAATGCCAGTGAAGACTGCCACTGGTTTTACTCCTTTTCAACTAGTTTATGGGTTGGAATATATTTTTCTTGTGGAATTTGAAATTCCTTCCCTTAAACTAGTTGTTGAACTTCTTCCTAATACTTCTAGTCTCAAAGAACGCCTCATTCATTTGGAATATATCAATGAGCAATGTCGAGATGCAATCATAATCAACGAAGCTCATAAGAAGAGGGTAAAAACTCAATACGATAAAGTTGTTTGTCCTAGAGTTTTCTCTAAAGGCGACCTTGTCCTAGTCTATGACCAAGAAAAGGATGCCTTGGGGGCACGCAAGTTTAGATCTATGTGGTACGGTCCCTTCATTATCAAAAACGTTTTGAAAAAGGGAGCTTATGAGTTGATTAGTTTCAAGGGAAACAAGTTGGCGGAGCCTAGAAAGGGGCTCTATCTTAAGAATTATTTTGCTTAGGCTTCGACCTAGCATTTGCTTGATTGTAAATATTGTATCTTTATGCATATCTATCTATTGTTTTTATAGTGATGTCGATATTTTTGATATGCTTTGGTAGGTATTGATGGACGATTTGATATATCTAGGGTTCACCGATGATGCCAGTAGACACACTCGAAACCTTGCTTCCGTGGCTCGGGTGATTTATTATCCATTTGGCCAGTTGTTGGTTTCAAGAGGCATATGTATCTATCCCGCTTCAAATAATATTGTCGAATACATTGTTGTTATTAATTTACTATCTGAGGCAATATCTCTTGGTATTGATTCATTAGTAGTTTATTTGGATTCACAACTAGTGGTATCTCAAATAAATAACATCTATCGTGTGAGATATCCTTATTTCTGAGAGTACATTTATTACAAAGATCATTTATTTAATCACAATTGTTCATATTCCACGATTAGAAAATTCATTAGCATATTCTATCACTAATCAAGCATTAGATTGACATATAAATCATTCATCACATTAAAAAATAAAAAATCGAAGTATCATCTGTATATATATGATCATCATGATAAACCGTTTGTACATAGATAGAGTTTTGTGTCCAAAATAATATACAAAATCAGGACAAAATGTCCTACAAAATTAGGGCTTATCCCCATCATCATGTCTAATAAAAAAATATGATCATCTATCTAGCGATCCTACTTAGGATGAGCAGTAAGGAAGAAAAGATGGCATTTTCCACCCGCCAGAATAGTCGCACCCAATCCCGTGGTACTCCTAACACACGTCATTGCATCTCCTCTGGAAGGTCCTCTGTAGCCACCATAAGTACTTGGTGAGTTAACCTCACCAAGTTTCTCTAGACTGCATGGAGGGTCCTCTTAGTCTCTGCTACGACCCCTTCTACATCTCTTCCACGATGCTTGTGTCGAGGAAGACCATCAGGTCTCACTAGTCCAACATCTGTGTCATGATCAATAATTTTGTAAGTATTTTGTCTCATCAAAAATATTTTTAGTTCATTTATACTTAAAATCCAAAAAAATCTTAAAATTAAAAAATTAAAAAACATTTGTACCTATGGCGCCCCATTCTGTATCTGGTGGCAACACTAGATCTGGATCTTCTCTAAATTCCATTCCGGCATAAGGGTATTCTTTGACCACAATGACCTATTGTTCCCACCAAAGGAAAAACTCATCATCAAATGTATTCCTAGGGACCTCACCGCCCCTAGTTGTTTCATTAAGTCAACCCACCTGCCCATCCATGGATCTCTTGGGATGTTGATGGTGGATAATACCTTGGGACGAAGCCCAGGTACTCTCTCAAAGAAGAAGGAACACAATATGGTTCTGTATCCAAAGTTCTTTATGTAACCCTTATGGATAGAAGTAAGTTATTTTTAATATTGGCTAACAGGGGTGTGCACCAATCGAAGATTGTAGTGAGATAACCCACTGCAAAACTCATTGAAATACGAGAGGCCTGATGTAGAGAAGCATAACCATTTACCCTGGAAATGGTAAAAAGAAGGATTCTCAATGATAGACTCTCTACATGTTTGATTGGAATCTGGGTTCCAATATTCTCGGTGTTTCCTTGACAATAGATGAGTACGTAGCCTTCCACACTAAGACTACCACTTGTTTTTCCTGTTGAGTGGACCCTCTCTCCCCTCTAGGAAAGACCTATGATGAAATAGATATCCTCTAGTTCAATCCTCATGGGCATATGACCAATAACAAAGCATCTTCTTCTAGATTCCAGTAGTGGATTAACATCTCAAGCAACCTAGTATTTTCCTTCATATTCGACATTTTGAAAAATTTGAACAATCCGCATCCTCGTAAGGCATCCAATGCATTTTGATCTTCCATTACTTGATTATCAATCACATCATTCTCTCTTTCACACCAAGTAATTGACATCCTGGAAAAAATGATGTTTTGAATCATTAAAATCGTGTTTTTAAATTTTGAATTCGCGCAAACGCATGTTCGTTATTAACACAACCACATATAGGGATTTCCTATACGCGGTTCACATGTATCCAACCCATGTGTACGTAGAGCGAAATTTTTAAAAATAAATTCTCACGGTCAAATTTGTGACCAAACATTTAAAAATCATTAAAACTTATTAAAAGCTGAGTTATAAGGTTAACTGGAAGATTGGAGGTTGTTTGAACGGATGAATTTGATGGAGGAAGCTTGCTTGGATTTTTTTCCATGGTTCCTTCACCCAATTGGTCAAAACACAAATGAGAAATTGTGAGTCAAAAAGTCCTTATATAAGTTTACAAATGAAAATTACTTTTTCTAAAGTTTATTTTTCTTTTTTGTGGGATTTTTTACCTTTTGGCTTGGAGTGTTGGGATGGGTTGTTTTTACAAGATACTTTGGAGATTTTTTGAGAGATTGCTTCGGTTCCATGACTACAGACCCGTCATGGTAGGTATCATTTTTCACTGGCATAGAGGTTAGGGGTATCATTTTCTGCTACATTTTTTGCATACTAGCCTCTATACTGCGATATTTTTGCCATAGGGTCGACCCCATCATGTCTTGGTTCTAAAACCATTTTCACTCACAGACTTGTAAAATCATGATATGATGGTAGAGCCAACCTTTACATGGGAATCTTAGTTAGATCCTCATTAGCATATGTTGCCCATGCTACTATATTGTGTAGGCCCGTGAGTCCTCTTTAGTCCCGCCATGACTTGTGCGTTGAAGACTCATTCTCTTACTTCTTCACTAATTTTTTGGCTTTATACCCTAGAGGCTCCTTTGTGTTGAGTTGTATTGTTACATTGGATGTTGACCATTTGTACCTTTTGGCCTTAAGATGACTTCACTTTGTCTCGTGTTTAAGCCACCCTTTGACCATGTCTTTTGCGAAATCAACCTTGCAATCACTTAGCCTCTGCAACTTGACACCCTCTTACCCGTGAAATAACATTCCTTTTAGTGTCATTGACTAGTTTCGTCACCTTGCATTGAGCATAGGAATGTTCCCCTCCCAGGAACTAGTGCATATGTATTTGGACACTCATTCTTTCCACTGTACTAAAACATTATTTTATTCCTTTTCAAGCTTCATAAATATGAAAAAGACAAAAATACTTAATATTCGAAAAAGAGTGGGAACGAGACATTATTTCCATAATTGATGGTAGCTAGAGTCAGTTGTGTCGCCCTTGAACAAAGCACTCAAAAATAAGTCTTTCCTCCATTGGGATGGGCTTTTGTTTGACTTAGGAGAACCTTAACCTTGTTATTGATTCAATACTCCTTCGATTGGTTATCTCTTCCAATCAAATGGAGAGTTTGCTTATGCTTCCTGCATGAAAAACTTATACAAAGTTATCATATGCTGCCATGTAGTCACATTTGAGTCGTGCTTTTGTTCAAGGGAAGTAAACCTGAGTTAGCCTTTTTGCGGTGTCTCTTGACCTATTTTTCAGTCGGCCATCCCTGGTTGTCAGATTCATGTTCATTATCACATCAACTATTTGATCCTTTGCTCATGCTAGTTTGATAAGGTCTCCATTGACTTCTTGTTGGCGGGTTGATCCGAGTTGATGCAACTCCCAGATTTAACCAAGATCTTTTGCTTTCATGATGTGATTAGAATTGCAATTAAAATAACATAAAGGAACATAAATGCATGTTGTAAAGAAGAAGGAACATGACAATCATCAGCAACATAAAACTGAAGACGTTGATAACAGAGTTCATCCAGGAGGGACTACATCTCCGAGTCCCGGTGTCAAGATGGTTTAGGCCACTGCATTAAGTGTTGTCAATAGGGATTATGTACATAAGAGGTGATGTCTCTATTATACAAGGAAAATTCCCTCACGCAGGAGTGGCTCCAAGAAATGTTCCATTACAGTAACTCTCACTCAAAAAGGACTCCTATCAATATGACATAAACTCATGCATGATGCTAATGAACATCCCGCCAAAATGGCATAAAATGGATCTTAATGCAATCATACATGGCGACAACATGAGTATCCCATCAACATGACGACAAAGGGATCTCAAATAAAACATGATGAATCATGACAACAAGTACATCCCACAAATGATTCTGCATCAAGTCAAGCAGGAATAATGAAACAAGTAAGAAGACAAGAACCCACATCAAACATCAAACAAGGATCTGTGCAGCACAATGCATCTCATAGAAAAAGGAAGTACATGAACACATTGCATATACCTCACATCCAGGGGCCATCTGAAGAAAAGGATGTCAAGTTGTTGAAGTTGTTCGTACCATCGATCTCATGGCATCGAATCACATGGAAATGAATGCCCGCACATGAATGTTGACACCTGCACTCCACTTTGAAAAGTGGCCGAAAAATGAAATGATAAAATGGAAAATATGAATGCACCATCGTATTTGTGGTGTTGAATAGTGTAAAATCGACTATCAAATTTATGAATTCTGAGAAAGTGAGAATCTGGGGCTTAAGAAGTCTTTTAGATTCCCCCTAGATTCCTCAAAGATTCCCTCCTCGGGTCCTCTGAAGATTTGCTGCTCAGGTTAGGAAATTGTTTGCGCCATCGAGTTTGTGTCGCTGAGAGGTGTACGATCGACATAGAATTTGTCCAATTTGGACACTGCAAAAATTTCGCCAGATCATGGTTTTGTCTGCCTCTTCTCTAGGCTCATGGTTCCACCTGCAAATAAATTAATTAAAAATTTATGTCTCGATTTCCGTGCACACTCCCAGCTCCTCCATACCTGGCCGCACTGACGAAATGAGGGTTTATATAAATTTTCATGGGTAGATTTGTCCACAAAAGGGTCGTTTGGTGTAATGGTTAAAATTCTGAATTTGGCAGAGGAGATCGTGTGGTTAAAGCCTGACTCCTCCATATTAAAACATTACCTGTTTTAAAAACCCGCATATATGTTGTTTTTGGGGGGTCGGGTCCGCATTGGGCGGCCCGCCCCATACTCCTCCGTAACACCTTGTATTAAATGGGGGCGTTGTTGGACAGTTGTCGCGTAGTGTTTGGGGTTTGATTTATTGGTTGGGCCACCCATCGTGTGGGCCGGCCACGTGGCGGGCGGGTTCGATTCCCGGCAGCCCAAATGTATTTACGACATATGTTTAATGGGTGGGGTGTGGGCCGGGTCCACCAGAGGTGGCCCGCCCACCACCCAAATATATGGTGCAATATATATGAGGGTTGGAGGTTGGAGGGTCAGCGGGGATCATGGCCCGTCGACCCACTTTTTTTTAATATTAACTTTTGTTATGTAGTTTTGGGGTGGCGGGGGTGGTTTCCCACCACCTCATTTATAATTTTATTTTTATTTTTATTAAAATAGGGTCATTTTTCAATTTTGTCTAACATAAGGGTTATTAGACAAATTAAAGAGGCAACAATTTCGCCCACTTTCGGGAGCTAGGTTTCATGCCCCGGGGTCGGTCAAATTGTAGGACACTTAAACCTGGCCCACAGTCCAACTTTGACCAAAACTTTGACTGGCTCATTCTCCCTCATACGAGCTCAGATTGACGAACCGTTCACACCGTTGCGATCAGGACGACAAGATCTATGCTCTAGTCCTGGTTTGAAAGCATTCTGATCACTTTGATTTTTGAGCTTCCATAAGCCCTCTTTGTCCTATGTGTGTCTCTGGAGCCACCTGGATCATGGGTCTTGCTCTTATCAACTATGACAAATTTCTCTGAGAGCAGATCTAGAGCCGCACCCTGGCCCTCATTTCATTATTGATAGGTCACCTTGTGCTCAATATCGATCAATATCATGGGTCTTTGACTGAGTGGTTTCCCTCGTGTTCGATGTCAGCTTTCATTATCACACATTGGGATTCATGCAATACCTTGGTTTCCATTTGACCCTATTGGTGGATTCCTCACCTCTGTGTCAGCTTTCATTATTGGTTGGTTCAAAGGGTTTCTATCGTGCACTAGCTACATCTTGTGTACATCGGAAACGCACTTTGGTTGGGTTACTACATCTTTATTCGTCTGATTCCTTCCATATTATTGGCCTATGGGTTACACTCACACTGGATTGATGAAGGATTCCTTAATGCCTTCCTTCCAGCGGATCTTTTCCCATCGACTTCAACTCATTGCTCTGGGAACAAGATCTAGAGTCCATTTGGCATTACCTTAGGGTTTGCAGTCATTAGTGGAAGACTCCTTCGCTATCGATAGTGGGAAAACATCATTGTCTCCTAATTGATAGATTCTTCCAAGTGTTCAACTATAGCTCATTTATTCTCACTTGTTAGATTGTACTGGGTACCTTGACTCTCATCATCATTATTGGTGAGTAGTCTCACGTTTGTTAATGATATACATCAATGACCGGTAATCAAACTATTTCTCACATGGTCGACTTCAAATCATTTATTCCTATTGTGTAGAAATGTACCACGATGGTCAGTGAAGACCTCGGCTTTGCATAAGCATTTCTTGGTTCACTTGTCAGTTTCTCCTGTTTCTGCTAGTTGACACCATCCACCTTATGTGTTGTAGTTCATTTCAGCAAAATCCTATATGTTGGCACCTGAGTTGCGTGTAGTACCATTTGTTCCACCATTTTACTTGATACTTTTTGGATCAGCTTTATGACTTCAGTGATAAGCTTTCTACTTCAGCATAATTGATCAGTTATTTATATGTGATATTGAGACATTTACTTCTATGGATATGATCAGATGATCCACTATGTATTTTTAGTTCCTTTATACTTGTATACATATTGGATCTACTTTTGTACTTGACATGTGAACATTCTTTATTATCTTTGAGCATGGGTATGCCCACCTCAGACAAAAACTTTCTTTCTGATCTCTTTCATTGGCTTCACACGCTGAATTTTGGTGAACTCCTCTCAGGTCTCAGCAAGATTCCTTCTATACACTTAATACATTTCGGCCATCATGTACTCCTTCTGACATCATATATTATGGGGCATCTGTTATAGCACCATTTACCACTCTTGGTAGATTTGATGCTCTAGTTATGGCCTAGGGCAACCCTTCCTTTCTAGACTTGGTCCAAATTCTAAAAAATAGAGTTTTACTTCCCATACGCTATTTTGTCCTGTATAAAAAGCGTGTACACATGGTTTAGTCTATACCCAACCCGCGTATATGTGTTAAAACACTAAAAAATAAATAATCTCCTTAAATTGGGTGGATTTTACAGGTTTTACCTGTTACTCACCTAGTGTAGCCCATGGCCCAATTGTTTCCCAACTAAAAAAACTAATTTGGAGAAGTTTAAATAAACCTCCATGGGAAGTCTTAGGGGGAGAAGAGATGAGATATTGATATTATAGTTGATTACATCCCTGATTCAAGTCTAAATAAATCCATGTGCCTCATGCACTCCCAAGTTATAGGAAACCTTTGTTTCCTGATTTGAGATGCCCTTCATCCCTTTTATGACATCCTTGTGTATATCAATAGAGGAAGATTACTGAGTCCTAAGTAGGACAGATCCAGAGGATGATTTCACTTGGAGTTGGAGGAAGACTTAGGTTGTAGTTTTCCACATTTCATTTAGCTTACATCAATAAATAAATGTTGTTATGTTCCTGATATTTATTATGTTTATTTAACACCTATATCATGAACATGATTTCTATTACTACTATTGTATATGCTTTGCTTGGATAAGTTACAGGTTCTAAATGCATTGGAAGGAACAGAGGGTTTGGACCCTGCGGGATCGACGTCGAACGTAGGACCTCCAGGTAATACTACTTCTTCCTACTTTAGTAGTTTAAGCATTTAGACTGTTTGTCTGCGTGTTTCTTTATGTTGTATGCCCTTCACTCTATTGGGCTTTTCAACCTAAGACCCTAGGATGTTTCCACCCACAACACTTTAGGGCTCATGAAAAGCACTAAAAGGATTGCATCCAAGGAGAGGAGGCCATAGAAGGCGTTGCGACCAAGGGAAAAGGCCAAAAATGGCCTGCGATAAGCCTAAGATAATTAGTGACTCACCTAGAGGAGGGGAAAGGGCCATGACTAGGCTGGAGGAGGGGACAGGTAGGCCTAAAGGTTTTAAAAGAAAATCAAAACCCTTGCAATTACACAAAATGCCAATAATTACTTCCTTAGGTTCTCAAAATGCTAGATGACTTCCCTTCTTCAGCTTGACGTTGAGTTTCTGGAAGTTGGGGAGGCTAGATCTTATGCTCAAGGGCCTAGATCAACCTTCCTTGCTTGGATGAATAGCTCAAAAATAATTTTCTACTTCAAACCCTTGAGCCAATACCTGCACAAATGAAATAAAAAATTTCCAAACCCCAAATATATATATACAGAATTTCAAAACCCCAAATACCCAAGTGCTGCAAAATAAAAAGGGTTAGATTAAATAATTTAAAAACTATTTACAAATGTACAATATTTACAAAATAAATTTACAAGCTCTCATTAACATATTAATTCTTTTTAGCCCAAGATAAAATAATAATTTTAAAAAAATATATATTTTTTTAATAAATGGCAATGGATGAATAATTTCAAAAGATAGATTGGCCAAACCAATTTGCAAAATAATTCACCACAATGAAATCTTAAAGCCCAAACAAGGTCGTCTCTTCCCCACAACCTGTGAAATTGGAGCCCAAGCGTTAGTGTACCTGTAAATCACTATAATTTTCTCAAAATAAAATTGTTAGATCATATGGTGAATTAGATCACCTAAGATAACTCATACCAATATAATGTTCTTATCATCGAAAAATGAAATAACAATTAAAAAAAAAATCATTTAGCACAATATAGGATAACACATAGTTAACACATACCATAGATTAGTAGATAGAAGAACACCATGAGCTGAACCCCAAAGTTTTTCTATTCTAATAAAAAATGTCCCCAACAGAGCAATAACTCAATACTAGCGTTAAAGTTTTTTTCTCATCCAAAGATTAGATATAAATATGACCTCAATAGCTTCTTTATATAGAGAAACCCCCTCCAAGCGGAAAATAACGGCTAGTTGGTTTGATCCTTGTGAAAATAATCTCGAATGTTGAAAATAACTTGATCATATTTTAATCTCCCTCGTTGAATTTTTATTTTTGAGGAAATTTTCAAATTTCTCTTAAAACTCATTTTTTATTAATCCAAAAACTAATATTTTGAATTAATTTCCTCCAAAAAAAAGACTTTGAGTAACCATCAAAGTCCAAGGGCCCAAATTTTCTAAAAATATTCATTTCCCCTTGGTGGAGGGCCTCTAAAAATTGACTTCTTGTTGAATCACAATTTTTTTATTATTTTCCACTTAGAAGAAATTAATTTCTATATAATTATTTTTTTGACTCAAAATTAATTAATTTTCTTGCTTAGGATTTTAATTTAATTTAGGCAGAAAAAATAATTAATTGACTCCATAGGGGATTTAATTAATTTTCCACCCTCAAATATTTTAGCCATGGTTTCTGATTATAAGGGACCATGCACTAAAATATTTTTTACATCAAAATATTACAATTAATTCAACCCTTAGAAGGGGAAATACACATTTAGACCAGTCTCTCAAGACATTACCCCATTTTGCGACACAATATGATCTAGTATGAAACCAAGTGTGCTTGTAATAAAATAATTTAGCCATGGTTTCTAACTGTGAGGGACCATGCACTAAAATTATTCCCAAACACACTTTACAATAGACTCGATAAACACTAAGACTCACCTAAGACCTTATCAACAAATTCGACCCTAGCTCTGTGGTTATAGCTGGAAGAAAAACTTTGTCGATTAGGCATCTTTACAACACACATAATTTAGGGAGGTTAAAAAATTTCCTATGATGAAATCCTTTGCCAAAATCAGAAGCTTACCTAGGTGTTGTTACATAATTAAATGGTCATACTAGCATCATTTACAATAAGACTTGCAAAAATTGGGTTTACAATGATAAATTTATGCTGGCATATGACTTTGATTTCACCACTTCTTTGTCCTCTGCTCCCTTGGATTGTTAACAATGTGTTCAACATCTAGCTCCACATGGGGACACATTGATTCATTTAGGGAATGTGGGAATTCAAAATCTTGTATCGAAGAAAACAAATCCATCAAACAGATATCCACTCAAAATCAAAATCATCATGTATACATGAAACATCTACTGGAATAGAAAAAATCTATTCTAAGACATCAAAACGTAAAGATATAAAATGTAAATGCATGAAAAGAAAACTAACTAATGACATAAATAAAATCCTATTTAAAAGTGCAGGGTTAGGAATACAAGACAGAGGATTCCTTATGGCATCAGATGTCATCCCTGTGGCACAATCTGGAACACCTATTTTCCTACAGGTAGGTTGATAGGATGCTTGTAAGATGTTCCTTCTTGAATTTTGACCCTTTTAAGTTGATGTAGACCCCCATCACTGGGTTTCCTACCTTTTTCAAATTCAATCCTTCTTCTTTTCTTATTTGGAAGATGATATGAAGAAAAATGAAAGATAGGCGAGAAGAACTTAGTCACAAATGCATTATACTTTGAAGGATGACCTTGTGGTTCAATTTCCTCATCATTGTCTAGCCTCTTCAGATTTTCAACATGATACCTTCTTTCTACTTCTCTGTACAACCTGACCATACCACCTGTTGTTGTGGGAATAGTAGCATATGACAGATCCAACTAAATGCATCCTCCTAAATTAGATGCAAATTTCCTTGACAAAATCATTCCTGACACATCAATGATTTTTATGTCCATGGTGATAATCTGATATGGGTAATTAGCCAAGGCTACTTGCAAGTCTTTAACTACACCGACAAATTCAATTTTATTTGAATCCATAAATAAAATATTGTGATAAGGCCTTGAAATTCCTAAGTTTAACTGGTCCATGACCTTCTTAGTCATAAAGTTAGTTGAGGCTCCTAAATCTAGTATACAATTGTGAAGCAGACGATCATTAACTTCTAAATCAGGAAGAAGGCTTGATGATCTTCATTTGTCATATAACAATTTAAATCCTTTAACTTAATTTCTTCATTCTTTTGGTGCACATCAGTCTTATCCTGCTGAGCCATGCCTAAAGCCTTGAAAAATGCAGCTCTTTGGGAAGGAATATTTAAAAGTTCTAAGATTGGGACAAAATTTTTAACATTGTTTATCCATGCAACCCAATCAATTTTTAATCCTAATTGATAACTTTTAGATGCAACCTGTTGCTTATTCTGATTCTGATCTTTGCCTTTCTTTTGATAAGTGTAACCTTTACTTCTAGCAATTTCTAGAATATGTTCCTGAGATGGAGTTTCACCATACATCTATGTGATATGATCCTTTTCATCACTGAAATTATTGATGGTGAAAGATGAGGGGATCATATCTATGCAATGAATTTCCTCTGAATAATTCTAATTGACATTATTTATTTGTTCACTAGTTCCTTCATCTAGGAGTCTTCTAGCAATGACACATGAACTCTCTTCATGGAATCCTTCACAAGGTCTGCAAAATGGAATAGGTTGATCAAAAACATTGGTGGATTCAAGCGAAGTGGAAGGCCTTTCATCATTGGGAGGATTCCTTCTTGGCCATGGATTAGTATTACCTTGATTTGTTATTATTATTTCTAGGTTGAATATTATGAGCTTGATTTTGTTCCATTTGAATCAACCTAGACTGCATGGCACTCATTTCTCTAGCATGCTCAATTCTCATTTCTTTAATCATTTGAGTTAATTCCTTAATTGGGTCATGCTATAACTCTTTTATTTCTTTCCCTTTATCTTTGATCGAATCTCTTTCAAAACTAAGAATTTCCAATTTATTAGACACTTTCATATCCGTTTCTAACTCTTCGAATATAGCTTGAGCAGAAGCTAAATCGGTTGGTTTATAACGTCTTATTTCATAATTTGTATCAACAAAAAATGCTTCAAGATAATGCTCTAATAATGATTTGTCATGAGGCTTATAGTCCTGAGTCATTTATTTGAAAATGCCATTGAACCTTTGATTGAATTCTTCAACTGTTCAATATTCATTGTTCCTGATATTGTTGATGGCTTTGAATAAATATCTTCCTTCTTTCTTGTCCCCATATTTACCTTTAAAAGCATTGATGATAGCTTGAAAGGAATCAAAAGAGTTATCAGGATTGTCTAAGAACCATTGCAATGCATCATCTTCTAATGAAAGGACAAATAGCTTCATCTTAACATCTTCATGACTGTATATAGTTGCGTGAGCATGTCTTAGCAAGAAGGATGTGAACTTTTTGAGATGAGCGTCTGCAATGATTGCATTGTTCCACTGAAACATAGGAATCTTATCCGAACCACCATATGGAAGAGCATGAGGATATCCTGATATCCTGACTGGCCCAATAAGGGAAAAGTAAGTGGATATCAGGGAGGGCTTCCTATTCGAGAAATATTAAATGCTTACAAGAATGTAATTTGTTTAATCGAGTTCTTAAATCCTTTTCAGGATCAGGAGTGGGGTTAACCAAACTACCAGGATTTCTTCTAGTATAATATCTTGTGAGTGGATGAATAAGTGGAGTCGACACCCAAATAGGAAACTAACCCAAACATCGAGGTGCTAAAGGTGCAAATGGAAAGGTGATGGTGGACAAAGTGATAAGAAGATTGGTGAGATGTAAAAGTGTCAGGAAACGTGGTGTTTGACGGGTTAGTAAAAATATGAAAAAATAGAATGATGATATGATGAGAAGATGTTGGGAATGCCTAGGACCAAAATATTAGTCCCTATAAACAACGCTAGAAAATGTTGATGTTGAACACACTTTGTCAACAGGAAAAAACAACAAAAAATGTGTAGGTGGAACCCATAGGGTGCCACATGGCACTCCCATAGGCTACCACGTGGAAACCAAATCAGAAGGTACAGTCAACAAGTGGGACCCACAATAGGCGACCTAGACACACATGGTCTGAACATGTGGCATTGATAGGATGGTGGCTTCTTACATTGTGATGACATGGTTGTTGATTGTGTAATGATGTGGACCAATGAGGGTCTACCACGTGGAACCTCAAATTAGGCCCAAGTGGCCTTGAAGTACGTGCACCCTCCATTTCACTTTGGCAACATGATATTCATATGGTTTGATTGGTTATAAAAATAAACTATATTAAACCCACATATCAAACTATATAAAAACAACCATGTTTGTATTGAAGCCAAAAGGGGAGGCCCACGGATTTAACCCTAAGACCTCCCCCATATACCTATGCCTTAACTTATACCTTCCAGCCAATGCATCAACCACTGTCTTTGCAAAATCCGCCCACCATATATGTATTTAAACCTGTCTCATTCGCATGGCAAGAGGAGACCCATGAGTGGAGGATGAAGGATGACAGACAAGAGAGGGTCTTGCATCAACACAAATCCCGAGAAATATTTTGGAGAATATTCCAAAATGTATTCTAGAGGAATATTATAGGAGTATTCTAAATTGTTGTGGCATGAAATTTGAAGAGGAGGTGACGGTCCAAAACCTAGTCAAGTTTATACTCATTTTTATCATAATTTCACAAGGAATTCGTTGGTCACACTTAGAATTTTGATTTGAGAAACAGATCTGAGGGCTCATGGAAAAATCCCATCTTGGCATGAACTTTGAGGCATCCTTGCACATGTCAGAAGGTGGTTGTTTTAATACTCTAAAGTTCATAATTCTGAGGCAGAGCTGTTGGTACGGAGTATGATGCAGTTTAAGTAGCATAGTTTTTAGTCATCCCCATATGTGAGGTATTTCCATGTATTTGTCATTATTTTACTGAGATAACATAGAGGCCTCTCCACTTTGAAGTTGGGCCCAAAGACGTAGCTCACACATTGTGAGTGAACTTTGTTAACAAATCTTGGTGAATTGTCTATATTATCTTCATTTTGTGTTGCTTCTTCATGGATGTTGCATTTATGGAATTTTCATGCTCTTTAAGCAATTATATTTAACATCACCAAAGAAAAGATCATGGATCGTTTGTTTCAAGGAAGCTTAGGCTTCAAATGCTTATGGAGGAGGTTAATCTTTGGAAGCATGTACAAAACAAGATTCTAAAACCTATCGATTCATCATAGTTATCCACTCACCAAAAGAGATAATACAAAGTAAAGACAACCACTCTTAACTCTATGGAGGGTAATGTCATCTTAGCCATTTCAGATAAGATGATAGGTAAGAAAAAGTTTGATTGTTTGGTTGAGTTATTTTATAACTCTTGTGTTTCTTGACAAACTCTCTTGCAGAATCAAATTTCAACCATTCACACAAGCGAGACAAATACTATGGTGAGCTATTTAACCAGGATAAATGAACTGAAAGACAAATTCACCACCATTGGAACAATAGTGGAGGATTAAGAGTCGATGTGCATTCCCCTAAAGGGACTTGGATCTTCTTAGATGTTTTTGGTTCACTATGCTAAAGAAAATATACACAAGTTTCCAAACACTACAAGGAAATACCTTCTAGAAGAGGTTTTTATGAAATCTCATCCCAAAAATCATTCGTTGTATATTACAATGAAAGTTGCTAGTGAAGGTGAGCAACTAAAGGTTTTAGCAAAGGCTTTTTAATTAGTACACTTTAAGTGGATGATCATACTAGTGATTTACAATATAGAACACACACGTACATAAATGAATGAGACACACACCAAATATCATTACATATTTTGCCAGAGAAAAAAAATATTTTAGTTTTTAATAATCTCTACTTGGCTGAATTTTAATCATATTGACATATCAATGCATTACAATGAATATCGTACCAAATTACTTATGCATTTGCCATAAAATGTTGGGTTTTATTTTGAAAATGATAAAAACCTACCTATGTGCACCAATTCACGATGCATTGGTGTCTTACTTCTATACAAATCATTGAAATGGGTTAAGACATTTAATTATAGAATATATGTATTTATTGCAAAACAATTTAAAAACTTAACATTGTTCTTTATATCATAACATGCTCAGCTTCACCTACATAAATAGTGCGTTGTTGAGCTTTCATTGGATGAATGCACTAATGCACTACAATATTTGACGCAATGGTGTGTAAATCAATAAGATGCATCAAATGTCATTATACATATTCCACGAAACAAGTTGGTTTTATATTTAAACATTCTCTATTGAGTGTGTTTTAAATATATTACACATTAGTGCACTATAATGAGTAATGCAATGCATTAGTTACATATTTGACATATAATATTGGTTTTTAATTTAAAAATTATCAGCGTGCACAATTTTACAATGCATTAGTGTGTTATTTCTATAAATAACAACAATGGTGAACATGAGACATATCAATGCACTATTGTGTGTGTTTTTTCAGTGCACCAAAATAATGTTAAATATAAAAAAATTTCCAAACCATAATTTTTTTTACATTTCCTTTAGTTCTTCCAACCACACAAGAATTGATGGTCACCATCCTTGTATGGTTGTCCTATTGTCGATGCCACTATGTTGCTAGATTCCTTGATTCCTTTCATTCGCTAATGGATTTGGTTCATTTTGAATTTTGCAAAATGGCTGGACATTTTTTTGATCTATGTGGCAACCATGCCTCCTCATAAGGAAAGGAACCAACAAAATTATTTGTTATCTTCTTATTTACAATTTTAATAGATTAAAATTTACAATTTATATTAAATTCACCATTTTTTCATTAAAAAAAATTGTAGTGTGCATTAAACTATTCAGCTCACATTAGACAAATGTGATGTGTATAAATTTGTAGGATGCACCATTAGTGGTGTTCCTTGTATTGTTATAAGATGCATTGTACACAATGTGGCATTTGGTAAATAGTAGCACCACATAAAATACTTCACAGTATAATAAATGCATGAACAAACTCTGCTTTAAATTTTCAAATTCCTATGTTTTCTAGTGTGTTTTATTATATCTAGAAGCATCATAGGTAGTGTTGGTTGATATTATAAATGCATTGATAAAGCATATAAATATGTATTTTTTTTACATGTATTTATATGCTTTATCAATGCATTTATAAATTATGAAGGACACAAGGTATGAAAATGGTGTTTTATCTCAAAAAGAAATCTTTCCTCAAATTATTCTGAGAGGAAATTAACCAACCGAGGTAAAAAGAACTACATTTACTGTAGTTTATGTATGGTAATTATGTAAATAAATATTAGAAACTAATTTGTATTCGTGTGATGCAGGGAAATTGATTATGATGGATTAAAATATGGGAAAAACAACTTGATGGAGAATTATTAAGGAGAAAACCATTGAGTCCATGTCAAAGGAAAAATTAAAGTTTTTAAACTATTTGCAATTAACATAAACACTATTCGAAGATGATTTTTTCAATTAATTTTTATTTTCATTTAATTAAGTAATTAAGGGACAGTTTTTTTTTGTTTTTTTTTTTTTTTTTTTTTTTTTTTTTTTTTTCAGGATGAAAAAGCACTATGTATTTATATAAGATATATAAAAAGTCCCATATACATGATGTAGAACAAAAACATATGACCCAGTAAAGAGTTCTGGATCAGCAAAATAAAACCATAAGCATAAAACTGGGGAGGCAGGGCTGAAAAACCGGAACTCCCAGCAACTGAAAGAGACTGAAGAGACTGATACAGGAAAACAGAAAAGGATCCGCTTAAGCAGATCGACCACATGAAGAGATATACCGCTTCAAAAAAGACGATGCGGACAGCCAATGCATATCGGTCACAAAAAAATATGAGACTATAAGGAGAGATTCCGGAGAAAAACCCCGTCATAAGATTAATAGGCCTGTGGATGAATAATGTTGGGGCATCAAAACACTGAAAATATTTGAAGACCTGCAAGGACGAAATTAAAAGTCAGTAGGATAAAAATCCTGAATGAAGAAGATATCGCTTTTCACGGAGACCTGAAGATGCCAATGACCAGGAGCCTCGAGAAGACCCTTCTTCGACAGAGCATCAACCTGCGCATTTTTATCCCTGTAGATGTGTTGGATTGAGCCCTCCTTCAGAATATTCCAGTAGAACTTTATCCTGTTTAGCCAACCAAAAAGATGAGGACTGGAGATGGAATTTTTTCCCTTGACATATTCCACCATGATCTTTGAATCGCCGTAGATAGAAACACCCTGAAGATTAAGAAAGAGACAGAAGTATAAAAGGCCAGCGAGGGCCATTGCCTCAGCCGAATTGTTGGTGCCTCTTCCTCCGTTCCAAAAGATAGAAAAATTTGTGTCTTTATCTACTATAATAAAAAAACCACAGCCACATGCTCCGTTTTGCTCAGCGCCATCAAAAAACGCCCTCGGCACAGATGAGATATCCAGATGAGGATCGATGATAAACTGTTTCTTCTGCTTGAGGGGAGGGATAGGGATAGCTTCATAAATAGAAGAGATATGAAGGAGAATTTCCTGGAGGGAAGGGTTTTTACCTTTGAAAATGAGACTATTGTGCCATTTCCAAATGCACCATACAGAGATGATGAATATTGACCTGCAAGACTCCGATTGCTCGTTGTACCACATAAAAGCTTCTTTTATAGTAGCATGAAACAGGAACTGAATGCCGAATAAGGTCTCGAGAGATGACCATAGCTTCTGAGTGCCCAGACAACTTATGAATAAATGATGATTATCCTCCGTTGCAGACCTGCAGATGGGACAGAAGCTCGGCCCCTGCCACCCTCTCTTTCTTAAATTCTCCCACGATAGGTTTTTATTGTGAAATAACAACCACGAGAAAAAAACCATTTTGGACGGGCATCGCACTTTCCATAAAACAGTTGGGAAAATAAAAGACTGGGAGGACTGTTTTTGCTTGATCAGGCTCTGATACACATCTTTTACCCGGATGGAATGAGACCCTTTTGCATTTTTCCAAATTAATGCATCATGCTCTGATGAGTGAAAAATGCCACTGTTCCTGAGCTTTATCCTGAGATGGGCCCATTGAGCAGCCAAGGCATCTGGCATTTGCAAACTATCCGCATCACGCCACATAGGAATTGGACCCAGCCACTCAGAAATTAAACCATCCCAGAAAAAGATACCTCTTCTATGAAGGAAAGCGAGGAAGGATTCTGGGACAACGATCTCCTCCGTGCCACTTAGGAATGCATCTTTTCCAATAAGGATCCTTTTCCCGGATTGAAAATGCCAAATCAGATTCTTCATAAAAAAATTTCCATTTTACGCAAACTTAACCAAATTGGCGATCCATAGGATGGGCCAATCCTTTATTTTTTGTACCAGAAGGAAATATCCTTTCTGCCTAGATACTTCAATTGGATAGCTCTCCTCCAGGGCCCGGCTTCGAAAACACCCCTCCATAATGATTTGCATAAGAGAGCCATACCAAAGGATCGTAAATCCAAAAGACCCCATCCTCCCATCTCCTTCGGCAAAGAAATATGGGATAATTTCGTGAGATGAAATTTGCTCTTTCCTGCCTGACCCCCCAGATGAAATTAGCAGTGAGCTTATTCATTGTTTTGATTATGCTTGAGGGGAGGAAGAACAAATGAGCCCAGTAGACAGCCAATTGATTTAATACAGACTGTGCCAAAATAACTCTACCTGCTAAAGAGAGGCTTCTGTACTCCCATCCAGATATTTTCTTGTAGTATCGCTCTGGGATCCATTGCCAATCCGCCGATGAGTAAGCATTTGCTTTCAATATAAACCCCAGATATTTGATTCCCCCACTGATGGAACGAGTCTCAATACCAAAGAGAGAGCATAACCAGTCTATATCTTCTTGTTGGATGTCATTATGATAGATAATAGATTTCGAGCAATTTATCAGCATCCCCGTTGCCCTCTGGAAATTTTTTAGAATTTCATAGAATGAAAGCCATGTAATTCTGCAAAAAATCCCAAACAGAATGATGTCATCCACGAACAAATTATGAGAGATCGCAACATTTCTGCATATGTGCAATGGCCGACATCTATCTTCCTGTACAGCCTTGTTAATATGTAAACTGAGGGAGTCCATAGCTAATATGAAAAGCAGCGGGGATAAAGGACATCCCTGGCGAAGGCCTCTGGATGCAGGGAAGAAGGACGATGGAAGCCCATTTATAATAACCGCATAATTCACCTTATCCACGCATGCCATGATCCAGTTTATCATGCTGATCCTCAAACCGATCTTCGCCAGCAAACATCTAATGAAGCCCCAATCCAAACAATCATATGCTTTACAAAGATCGATCTTGACAATGACTGCATCCTTCTTTTTTGAATGAATAGCAGAAAGGCCTTCTTGAGTTGATGCCACCGCATCTAAGATGTTTCTCCCTTGAAGGAATGCATGCTGGGCTGATGATAAAGATGACGATAGGACTCCTTTGATTCTTTCAGCAATTATTTTTGATATGATTTTATAGGAGATATTACATAATGAAATCGGACGGAACTCCATAAACGATTCTGCATTCCCTTTTTTTGGTATGAGAGCAATATTCGTGGAGGATATATTTTTGTTGATGCTGCCCGACATCCTTGTTGCTTCAACCATCTTTAACAGGTCTGTTTTGATTAGATCAAAAAAATGGATGTAAAACTCTATTGACCAGCCATCCGGGCCGGGGCATTTGTCCCTTTTAAAAAGTTTCATTGTTCTTAGCAACTCCTCCTCGGAAACTGGGTGAAAAATCTTATCATTTAAGGCCTCATCAAACATCTGAGGAAACACTTCAATGCCCCATAAAATATCCTGGAAACTGTTGTTTTCTGATCTCTTATACTGCTTCTCAAAAAAACTTACTGCCTCCTTTGAAATTTCCTGTTGAGAATATATAAAACCACCTTTTCCATCACTTATTTTCCAAATGGAATTCTTCTCCCTTCTAGCGTTTGCAAAGTTATGAAAAAATTTCGTATTCCTGTCACCTTCCCTAAGCCACAGCGCCCTGCTCTTCAACCTCCAGAACATTTCCTCCTATTTCAGCAACTCTGTTTTCCTCCTCTGTAAATCCTTTATATGAACCCTCATCTGGAAAGATAGTTGATGAGCAGCCATAGCTTCCGCTGCTTGATCCAATTCCAATTGAATTTTCCGGAGCTCGATTTTGTTTGATTGTCTTTTATTGGACTGCCACTTTTTAACCACGCTGCGGATATGATCCATTTTGTCCCTGAAAGTCATTAAATACGAACATGGATTAGACAATAGCATCTCACTCCAAGCATTTTTAATGTGCTCATCAAACTCCGGGTCCTCCAAATGAGCCCTGTTAAATTTGAAGGAGTATCCCTTCCTGAAACCATTTGCCCTCCATCCAAGCATAATCGGACGATGGTCTGAGATGAAAACCCTCTCTATCGTTGAAAAAGGCATGCCCATCACATCGATTAAGCTGGCATGAATAAGAAATCTGTCCAGTCTCTTTGCAATATAGGCCTTCTCAATTCTTCCGTTCTCCCACGTCGGATACATTTGAGGAGGGAGGATATCCACAAAATTCCTTTTCAGTAGTTCATTTTTTATTCTCGCAGCCAGTGGGTCCCTTCTCCTATTTGAGCCCCATACTTCATCCATGCTTAAAGTGAGATTCAAATCCCCTGCAATCAATAGAAAATCAACATCAAAAATCTCAGAGGCAAACAGATTTTCCCAGAATGATAGTCTGTTCCTGTAGGGAGCGTATATATTCAAAATATTTATGGGAGATTTTTGTCCTCTCAGGTGAGCCGAGATTAGAATGCCAGCCAAACAGCTATAAGTTTTTGCTTTGATCCATAGCGGATCCCTTCCCTTTCCCGGACGATGATGAATGCTTTATAGGAGATGGCGAGGATGATTTAATGAGATGGACTTCTTTTCTGTCTATATCATATGGATGAGGTATCGGGGGTGGGTTTGGAATTTCTCTGTCCAGTGATGGCTCCGGGGGAGGTAAGGGCAGAGATAACTGATTGATAGGGGATTCATAGTCAGATGCTGGCTCCAACGGGGGCATGGAGGGAGAAATGGGCTCTACTGGGGTGGGGATATTCAACGGCGGCGGGGGACTCAGATTATCCTCCGATAGAGGAATATGTCGACCCTCAGATTCTGAGGTGGCATGGCTCTTTGAGGAGGATGACCATTGCTGGTCAGAACGAGAATGTTTTACCCTTCGCCATCTAGCAGATAATTGATTATGGTGCTTTCGATTGGGAATGCGCCGAGAACAATTCTTTAATAGATGGCCAGTAAGATGGCATGCAGCACATCTAAACGGAATCCCCCAGAAGTCCAATCTTTGCTTGATTTTATATTCCTTCCATTGGATATCAATATATTCCGGGAAGCCACCTCTGAATGCTTTTTCTATTAAAACCCACGCCACACGTTTGTCTTTCTCTCCAAGGCACCATGGGTCAACATATACGCATTTACCAATAGCATTTCCAATCTCCGCCAAGGATTCTTTTGACCATAGTTCTAGAGGCAAGCCTGGAAGTTTTAACCAAATCAGATTGTTTGTCGGAGTATTCCTTAGCGGGTTGAAGCCCAGATACCATCTATGTAAAGCCAGAAAGCTTCTCTTGAAAACCCACTGATGCCTGAAGATGGCTTCCAGATCATCCGACTTCAGAAAATGGAAACAATACCACCCCTTTAGCAATCTGGCTATAATGGGGACATATCCTATTATCAGTTTCCATTGAGATTCAAGCCAGCATCTCGACTTCTGGTCGTCCATTTCCGGGAAGAACCACCTCCCTACTAGAGCTTTTCCTTTTAGGCTTTCAATGCGATCGACCAGGTGGATGTTGTCTATTTTGATAGCAGAAGGGGGAGGAGTCATCTTGGCAGGCTTCTGATTTGCCTTTCCTACAGGGACACTTTTTCCATGACTAATACGCTCAGACTTTCTGGTAGGTCTATCTAGATCATCCACATTCTCCTGTGGGGCCGACGGACGGACAATCATGTCCTCCAAAGTGGACTACCAGTTGTATGCCAGCCTGGCATTTTCATGAGATGATTCTGCTTTGATGGCAGCCTGAATCATTTCTTCCATGGCGGATGAATCAGATAATAACTCCATACTGCAAGATTCACCTAACTCTATCTATCAGAGTGCAGTTAAAAATCCAAAGAGGATATGTCTCGGGATTTGCCTTCTGAAAGTACATCTGATTCTGAATATAATCCCCAGAGGATAAGGATATGAATGGTAAATGCGCAGCCCGCCTCAATATATTAGAAGCACCTCGGGATTTTGGAAAACATCAGAAGGAAGGAATTTAGAATGCCATCTGTCCCTCGAGATTACGTAAGATGACTTTACCAAGACAGTAATATGTCCGACGAAAAGGGAAATTTGAAAATAGGCGGCTTGTCTTAATTCGGAGAGTCCTATCTCGACCCAAGAAGAAATAAATTCCCTGAATGTAGTACTAACGGACCAATCCCAAAATGAGGCAAGAACTTATGGAGAAAAGATGGAGTCTGTCGTTGATAAAAAACCGAAGACGCTTGAGATTATCTGGCCCGGAAAGATCAAAGAAGCGAGGTCAATAGGATTCGACCAGAGGTTTCTGGAGGTGGAAACTCAAGAAAAACTACTATGGCAGAGGCCCTACGAGGCTTCCTCCGGACAGACAATGCAGCAGCAAAAAACCTCACAAATGCACCACCCAGGCCCCAGCTTACAACGGAAGTCAGAACACGGTTTTGTGATAACGAAGTACTTCTGTATCCTGAATATCGACTTCCAATACTGATATAAGACCGAATTCTCAGACATATTACTTACATGACACCTTCAGGAGCTAGAAAAAAAGCAACTTAAAAACCACCCAGAAAACAATGCTTTTAACAGAATGCTACCCTGGTGAAAGCATCCATTTACATTTCTTCAGCAGATAAATTATATAGAAAGATATTCCTATAATTGAAAACCATCCATGCTGATAGCAAAACTTCTGAAATAAAAAAACTATTTTTTACAAACTAGAATAACCCATAACATCATACAAGCAAGGCAGAGAGAGAGCCTGACCTGGAGAGACGCAGGCAAGTCCGAAGCGGAGTGCGAGAAAGGTAATATAAGAACACGTCCAGAAAGGAAGACAAAAGCGCAAGGCAGAGTTGATATTCTTCAGCAGAAATCCCAGATAGAAAATGGCAGATAAGAAGCTACAGATAGACACTCAGGAAAGAAAGCTCTGATAGCCTCCTCCCCAGGAGGGGAAGAAAAACCCGGATAGTCAAAAAATGGATGGCTTTCTAGGTAGAAAGTATGTGTAACTTCCCGAAAGAGAAACCTAGAAGGATAGACTGCATGCACTGGCTGACGATACGTACTTGTTCAGCACTCATAAGCTCTTACCCATGAAGATGATCTTCGATTGGTTGATATTACCAGCACTCTGCTCCGTCGCTGCCGCGTGCTCTCCATGTGTCTCCGAATTTTGTTTTTTTTTATGGAAGTTGTTTTATTAGATTTTTAAAGCTTTTTTGTGTTGAAATTTGGTGGAAAAAAATTGAGGTGAAATCTAGATTTGTAGCCCTAAGAGAAGAAGCTCAAGTTTTAGAGCCCTGACTATACCTAATGCACATGCCAGATCATGATAATTTTTGTAATCAATTCATATATATTTTCCTATCATAATACATTTTATAATTTGATACAAGGAATACCCCCTGAGGCAAAGGGAGACCAACCCTTTTAGCTTGAAGCAGGAGGATTCTAAACCCTCAGCAAATGTCTTTCTAGGTTGTCCTTCGTCACAAGGACAATATGGGAATCAACAAGCCCTATTCACAACCCCCTTTGTGCAAAGTCAATTAATGAAACCATAAAATCCACTGATTGATAATTGTTAAAGTGAATTGAACATTTACAGAACCCCAAGAGCGTTGAGATAATTGAACGCGTAATCTCTCAATAGCAAATTAAGGTGCTTTTATGGCGGGTACTCAACCAATTGAGTTAACCCTTAAGGCTAAATAAATACCATGATAAGGACAGTGAAAAATAATGAATAATTTCATATCCCTGACATTTATGTTATGATTTTTTCATTTGATTGTCAAATTCTTTGTGTGAGTCATATTTGATGTAACAACCCCTGGCTAATTTCCTATGTAAATAAATAAAAATAGTAACCAAGGTCACAGGACATGTATTCCAAGTTGAATGTTGGGCAAAACATAGTGATGGGGATCATTGGTGATTAATTAATGGCTATGGAAATTCGCAAAGGCATTGACAAAGGAAAAGAGGCATTAATTAACATTTTATTTATGAAAAATAATGGAAAATAGGAGAAAAGGAAGGTGAAAGGTCGCATAATTGCATGTGAGGAAATTGAAGGAAAAATAGAAGAAAATGAGAAAATAGAGGCCTCAATGATTAAAAAAAGCTTCTGAGGATCTGTTCACAGCTTTTGACAGTTCTATGGTGGAGATCTCTCTCTATTCTCTCTCTCTCTCATACTCTTGCACACTTAGAGAAATCTTGGAGCATCGTTGGAGAATAATTACTACGTATATCGATAAATAAAAAAAATATCAACCATATAAGACATATTTATGAAACACATAAGACCCGTGTTGAAAAAATATATATTCTAAACAAATACCTGGAACAACTCTTGCCAACATTATGTGCTCCCTCTTCATTGACATCCATGGAAGAATGTTATTATTGACAACAAAAATTAGCCACGTCGAGTAAGTAGATATGAGCTTTCCAAATGGATTGACACTGTCAACTACCAATGAAATCCTAATATTATGAGGTTCATCTTTAAAATATAGCCATATTTCCTCTATCTTCTTAAATGCAGATCCATCTGCAGGAATTTCAAGATCATCTTTACTTTTCTTCTTTGCATGGTAATCCATAAACTGTGTTATACTTTACACCTGAATAATCGTCGCAAATGTGAATTATGGGGATATAATGAAGAACCTTGTGAGACACATTTATTTTTTTTGCTTGATCAATTCAATATCTACTAATTTGAAATTTTGGGCATTCTTATTTCAATGCATGTTCTCCATAATACATAATATGATCATCATGACATGCATGAATAACTTTATACTTCATTTCAATATCTTTCATAATGACATGTAAATATTGGTATGTGCGAGGTAAAATATTTGTCAATGGCAACATAAATTCACCTAACAATCTAAAACATAATAAAAATATCAATACTAATTAATGTAAAGAATACTAATTGTACATATTGCATCTAAATTTTGCAAATGATCAACTAACAATACAAATAGAGGAAAAAAAAAAAACCTTTATCATCATGTAGTAAATGTCACAAAATATATTACATATCTTAGGATTATGTGACACAAGTGTATGACAAACCATTCATAACCTTTAACTTCACCAGCAACAATATAATAGTGAGAAGACTTGTTTTGGAGCCTTCAAAAAGAGGCTTTGTTACTTTCTCAATCAAAGGTCTATCAAAAACACCATGTAGTTGGTCATAATCATCATCCATTCCAACATTGTTAAATGTCTCCTAGATCAATATATTTGTCCCATCTTCTTCAACTGTGTTATTAACATCATTGTCTTCTTCCATAGGATCATTAACCTGATCTTCAATATTCAATCTATGTTCCTAAACAAGCGCTTGTATAATGGCCACATCATCATGAACCATAGCTAGTGCCCTAGAGCTTTGTTTCTTTATAATTACAAACAGTCAAGTAATATTAGTGTATATAACAAATCTTCAAACGATACAAACTTTTAAAAATATAGTATACGAAAAGAAAGACAACAGAGACAACTTAGATGAGAGTGAGAAACAAAGAAAACAAATAAATGATGAAGCTTGTGCCATTAATCAATATGTTTATGAATATGTTGAGGAAATATAGGAAAATTGTTAGTTTTCTTGACATGTAGAAAGAGAGACACTTTGTGAGATATATATTTACAACCAACAAAAGCAACCTATTCTATTTTCACCCTCATCATTATGTCATATTCTTTCTCGATTCACTTGGAGACCGCAAGTTTGGTGTGGATGGAAATTTTCCCCATCCCAACTGATTGGAGACCACGATTTAATTTATACGGGGTTTTAAAGCCAAGGGATTAGGGTTCAATGCATTAAGTGTTAAGAGGTTATTAGCATCCAAGCGTTAGGGTTACTTAGGAATTGGTAGTCTAGTTGCAGCAATCAACTTAGGTGAGAGGGAGAAACAAAAACAACAAATCAATGATAAATCTTGTGCAATTTATCAAGATGTTTATGAAATATGTTGAACTTTTTTAGGAAAAAATGTTACTTTTTCTTGACATGTAGAAAGAGAGACACTTTGTGAGATATATAGTCAGAACCAACAAAAATTACCTATTCTTATATCTCTTTCATAAATCACTCAAAAGATAACTCATACCATATGACCAGAAAGAAAGTTGACAACAACATCAGTTGAATAAGAATTCTTATGTTATCTGTTACATGACCCATGGTGGTGAGGTTCATTCATATATTCAAATAAATCGATGGTGTTTGTGTGTATGTCCTTCGATTAAGCCCTTAAACCCTTAAACCCTTAAACCCTTAAACCCTTAGCCCTTAACCCTTTACACCTAAACTCTTAACCAATAACCCTTTACCCCCTAAGCCTCATTAACCTCTAAATCCCCTAGGCATTAAACCCCCTAGACCTAACTTAAACACTAACCCCTTAACCTATTAAGCACTAACCCTAACCTATAATTTGAAGTTGAATTTTTTATAATTGAATATTTTAATATTTTTAAAGACGTAATATTATAATACATTTTAGTTAATTTTTTTGGTTGATATTTCAAATTTAATATTTATTAATAAAAAGTTATAAATTTTAATTATACAAATAAATTTGAAAAAATTTAAATCACACACACACATATTTATTAAAAATAATATTTTATTATTATTTAGGAAAATGTGTACTAGAATGTAATTTTTATTAAATTTAAAAAATTTAAAATCCAAGCATTAGGGGTACTTAGGAGTTGGTAGTCTAGATGGAGCAATTATCTTAGGTAAGAGCAAGAAACAAAAACAACAAATCAATGATGACGTTTGTGTAGTTTATCAAGATGTGTATGGAATATGTTGAAATTTTTTAGGAAAAATGTTACTTTTCTTGACATGTAGAAAGAGAGACACTTTGTGAGATATATAGTTAGAACCAAAAAAAATAACATATTCTTATTTCACCTTCATCTATTTCTCAAAGGATAATCCATACCATACAACCAGAAAGAAAGTTAACAACAACATCAGTTGAACAAGAATATGTGTATTATCCATTACATGACCCATGATGGTGAATGCAATGATATATTCAAAGCAAAAAATGACGTTTGTGTGCATGTTATTTGATTAAGCCCTCAAACCCTTAAAACCTAAGCCCTTAACTCTTAACACCAAAACTATTAAACCCTAAACCCTTAACCAATAACCCTTTACTCCCTAAAATTCCATTAACCTCTAAATCCCTATTGACGGTGCTGGACTCGCCAACATTTAGGGGATCTCCTCGATATGAAGTCCCAACTAGACCTCAAACCATTTGGAGTAAGAGTCCCAGCAGTGGGTGGTAGTGCAATGCCTTCACTGCGGTAGCGCATAGAGTTAAGTATGATAACTTTGGCTGAGAGCAACTGTGTGACCCTGCAGAGAGTCAAGTGTGATGCATGAAGGTTCTAACACATAGAGGGGAAAAGGAAGTGAATTTTAGCTTGTGATGTCATTCCACTTGTGTGTTCCTTTCAAGTTGTGTACTATCACATGATTCTAAAGTGATGAATTAAACCAAAAACATGCATTCAACAAGATTCGTACAATTGCATACAATGTAGTTCATAAGAAAATGCATAAGTTAAACAACATGCATTGCTAAAGCAACCAAAATAGTCCAACTACATTAACAACATATGCATGAAAGCACGTTGGATCTGATATTATCATTATAAGTGAAAGTTTCATCCATACATACACCATTGACAACCACTAGCCCCAATAGTGGAACATTACAGTCAAGAACACTTGCTCCTCCAAAGAAGTATACTTGCTCTATGCTATGGAGAAGCCAAGGATCTTCACAATACTCCCAAGCCTTTTTTAATCCTAGGCCTAGCCAAAAGTTTGGCTCCCAAAAGCCCATTCTATGAGTTATGAGGTTCTATTTATAACAAAGGGTGGGGTGACCCTTGACATTCCCGTTTGTGACTCTTTGACTCTCCTCATGACTCTTCAACTTATTTACAAGTAACTCATTAAATAACATGATGACATTTCACATTCCACTAATGACACTTGGAATTTCACTTACAACATATTTACAAATAATATTACATTTCCATATGTACCCATGTAAGACAAAATAGGCTAGAGACAGCCTAACAAGACAAAACACTATGATTCCAAAGTTTTGGGAAAGACCAACTCGGAAACCGCCACCTGGTGCTTCTCGGTCACATATTGATGCCAAGCTTGGTATTGTGTGATGGTGTCCCCAAACTATTTGATGGTGTCTTTTTGATAGTGGACTCTTACCTCCATGGCATCTGGGTATATGGTCTTGGAACCTATATCCAACTCGTTTTGAAGCATGTGAAACATGGTGTTGACCATGACAAGACCCCCTATGTACTTTTGCATGTTATGTGTGCTCAGCTCCAAGTCTTCCCTGGTGGCCTCTCGTCTTAGCTTCTCTATGTACTCATCAATCTCTAGCCGGACTTAGATCTTGGATTTAGCATCAGTGAGGGAACCGATTGATGGGATCCTATGCGTTCTCACCATTACATCCAAATTGTTGTGTTATCGCACATATGAGGCATGTATGCTATTGATGAATGGAACGAGCTGCTCGTAGTTCTAGATCAACATTCAGACCTTTTCTTTCTCCAGCTCTACCTGTGGCTTCATATTCTTTACTAAGTCAAGTGGGGCCCCTTTGTACCAAATTGTCCACTCTTGTACATGGGCAATGGAAGCATGTATGTTCTTGAGAGTTTGAACAAACTCTTTTCTTCGTTGTTGTAGGCCATGCACACGGAAAATTTCTTTATGCACGGTGAAAAATCCTTCATAGAGCTTCCACATGGTATTCTCAAGTGTTGATACTTCAACAAGTATCACTTTCCTCATCTCCCCCATTACTGAAACTACATTCTGCATTGATGCTTGAAGTTTTTCTACCTCTTTCCTGGCAGCCTGCAAGTTCTTTTCCAATTGTTCATTCTCGACCGTCAGGTACTTAACATTTGACCTTTTTTCTCCTGCATAAGCCAAGCTAGCTTCTACAAGGGCAGTTGGATGCTGCCTGGTGTCTGCCACTATCACCCTTTCCTTGATGAATGTAGGTGATGTGTGATCATATGGAAAGTTCTTCCTTCGTGCATGTACAATACTCTTCTGCAACTCGTCAAATGATAGATTGTACACATCCATGACCGGATCATCATCAAGGAGAGAAACTTCTCCTTGCTCACTCAGGGCTGGTTTTAACACTGGAGGTGGTGGAGACCGAGAGATGACCTTTGGTGCTCTGGGCATAACGTCAGTGTCTTCATTTTATGGCTCCTGCTCCAATTCCATGTCTGTCACTTAGATTAGTTGATCAATCTGTTGAGCAAGCTCCAAATCCTGCATATGTTCAACCTCTTCCTCAACTGATGGTTGTTCCAACTCATCAACCTGTATGGGCGTTGTTTTCTCTATCATTGTGCCTTGCCTTTTTTCTTCTTCTTGCTTTTGATTTTCTTCTCTTTCTCTCCTCCTCAACTCTTGTTCTTCCTTCAACTTTTTCTTCGTCTCCTGCAGTTTCAGTTTTTCTTCCTGAAACCTCTACTTTTCTATCTTCCTTCGCTCTTCTCTCTTTATCCACTGCTCCCACTTTGCTTCCATTGCCAAAGCTACTTTCTCCAAGAGAGGATTTTCCTTCATCTTGCAGCTCTGCTTTGCCTATGGATTCTCGGCAATCTTCCTCTTTCCCTTGTCCTGCACTGGATTTCTGCTTATTATTGTTATTGTTGTTGCTTCTTATGTTGTTGTTGTCTTCATAGAAACTTTCCAAGTTCATGCTAAGTTGACCATCTCATTGAATCTGGAGGCATTATAGTAGTACCTCCAAGGTTCCTCCTCTGGCCAGTGAAATGTCCCGTGGATCCATGGAAAATACACCCTCACACAGTGGTCCTTGGAAATACCATGAGGATCATATGGATTAAATTATTTTGTCTCGAACTCAAATCTCACCTTATCCTTGGCCTCGACATCCGCATCCTTCAACCTCTTAATCTTGTATAATATGATCTGAAAAGGAAGAGAGAGCCATGGTGCTTTCTTCTTCTTATGTAGTCTTGCTGACAACCCCATAGAGAGGTGATACCAGACCTCTTGCATGATCAACTTGTTAATGGAATACCTTGGTAGAACATGCAGAGGATTCTCCCACCAAACACTCTGATGAAGGTGCCACCTAGTGAGGCATACCAATCTGCAATGTTTACTATTGCCTCCTTTGCTTCTCAGGACATGCAAGATGGATCCTGCTCAAAGATAATCTTGTAAAACAGGTTGATAAAATTGTCAGTTATCTTTTCCATCACTCCTTGATAGATGCAGTTAGAAAGCAAATTGCAATAGACATTGACGACAATCTCTTTTGGTGTCCATGTCCAACTCATGCTAGGGAACTATTGTTGGGCACAGATTGCATCAAGTAAGTATGCAAACATGTAAAACCTTGCTTGCTCATTCTTGGGCAGATTCTGAGCGTTAGTCACATGGATCTTCAATTGATGAGCCAACAAATCTGACCAGTTGAATGGCTTCCCATCACTCACCAACTGGTCCAGTACGACTACCCAACCTTCAAGAAAGGTTTCTGTGTTCTCTTGACCATATATTCTACAGGCAAAGATGATCAAGAATTGATAAGCCTTCCTGAGGGACTTTGTCTTGTAAACATGATTGGGTGTTTGTCTAAACTTTGACGGCTCTTTCACCCAACGCTTGACGATATCTCTAGTGTTCACAAATCTATGGGTGGCATAGAAAAATGAGTCCATGTGCTTCACCGACTAGGGTAAATGATACATCTGCTAAAATTTCTACGCCCTTAAGGTGGAAATTGTTATCCCACTCGCACTGTTTAGTGTCATAGTTTGTTCATCTATGTGTGAAACAATCCAGCTGATAATGTATGTACATGGGAAGGCAGGGTACCTGCATGCAACCTTGTATAAGCCTGACCACTGGATGCTAAGATAAACATGTCAGTCCTCTAAGTCTTCTGAAAACAAGTATTTTTTATTTGTTGCCATGTTAATGTTGTACCCTTCTTAATAAACAGTTGAGTGTATGCATAACTAGTAGGTCAACTGATATCTTCTCAACTGCTTCCCCATTACTGCTCTCAACAGTTTTCTTTCATGCAACTCTCTTGGATGCCATGTTAACTGTAACTGCTAGAGAGATGCTCAACAAATGTTGTACCTGTGGGACAAATAGGACACTCATGGCAAGAAAATGTCATATTAAAAACTGAAGCAACTTCAAAACAAGACCAAGTGGTAGACCGGGCTCATGATGGGAAGGATTGTGTAATTCTGGTTGACTGGGGTCACTAGCTGACTGTGGGAACTGCGCATTGTGTAGTCCCAATAGTCAGTCAGGAAGCTTGATGAATGGAACTGCACAATGCGTAGTTCAGCCTTGGGCCAAGGTCGGGAGAGATTACATATTGCATAATCTCAGTGGCCAAGCAAGGAGCTTTTCTCTTGGAACTGCATAGTGCACATTTGGAGCCAGGCCAGGAAAACCTCTGCATAATTCGAGAAGCCAAGGTAAAGGCCTTGAGCTCCCAGATTGCATAGTGCATGCTGTGAAGTGTGAGATCTGGGCAATGGGAGCCCAGATCTTCCCATGGCAAGTGTGCAAACAAGCAGATTTGAAGGATGGTGTGATGTTGAGTGCAGTGTAGAAAATCTGATGGTAGGTCAACCCGATAATGCAATATAAATCAAAGTAGAATATTATAACCTACTTATACTATCAATTTGCGGAATCTTAAAGATAGAGCTGAACAATATAACTAGAAGAAGAAGAATCAATCACACAATACACATGAAAATACTTTGGGGAAAGCCTCAGATAAAAACCCCACACTATTGTATTATCATACATGGTGGAAATACATAGGAATTATACAAAGCCTTAGCTCTCACAGCTAGCTAGCTCACAATACAATCCTCACAGATGCTCACAAGCAATCTTGGCTTCTCTCCAACCTTCCTCTCTTCCCTCGAAGCTCCTATTTCCTTGCATTGTTCCTTGTGGATGATTCCCTGTTACCAAGTGGAAAACCCATCCTCCAAAACTACGCAATCCTCAAGGATAAATCCTTGACTGCATGCATGAGTTTTCTCCATGAGAAAACACCTGCAACTGATAGTACATTGTCCTTGAGTTTAATCTCAAATGGGTCTTTCTCATAATAGACATGCATGAGTTTTTGATGAGGGAATCTTCAGTTAACTGGAGTAGCACTAGTTGAGTGCATGCATGCATCAACTGACTGTTAACTGGAGTATCACTAGTTGAGTGCATGCATGCATCAACTGACTGTTAACTCACTATTAGTTCCTCAAACAGTTTGGAACTAATTTAACTGGACTTAACTCAGTAAAGTGAGTTAACTAATTAAAACTCAAATATAACTCAATCTTATCTCCTTAATTTAAGGGATAACTCTTGCATGACTTCAGAAAGACTTTTAACTTGAATTTCTCCAACTAATTAATTTAAAATAAATTAATTAATTATTTCCAAGTAGTTGTTAAGACTAAATTCGATTTTAATTCAAATTTAATTCAAGTACAAATTAAATTGGAATATTCTTGTTGCCATATTTCAACGCTCCCTCTCAACAAGAACGGGATTATCTGCCACCCCGATCCTGTCTCTATGGAACTCGAATTTACACTTTGACAATGCCTTTGTCAAAATGTCAGCATCTTGCTCCTCTGTTGAAATATACTGCAGCAACATGATCCTCTTGACCTGTGAAAAGCCACGGGCAACAAATATTGCCTTATGCTTCTCCACACTACCATCAACAACTTGCTTTACCTTGTAAATCCAACAGGAACTCACAACTGACTTGTTCTCTGGTCTCGGAACCACGTCCCAAACACTGTTACGAACTATGGAGTCATACTCCTCCACCATAGCATCAACCCAAATCGGCTACTGCACTGCTTCCTCAAAGGAAGATGGCTCGATCTCAACACATTCCCAACAAGGGCCATGTATCCAGTGTACCTCTTAGGTGACCTCCTCTATCTGCGTTGAGAAGATGGTGCTCCCACATTCTCGCTCACATCCTCCAACAATCTGTCAGCTTCTTTTGTGCGATTTCGTCCATCTCTAGAAGACTCTGCTTGAGTGGATGTCTCCACTCCTAGAACCTCTGCATGCGGCTGCTCTGCATCAGTCTAAGGCTCCTCCTCCTTAGGAACCAATAGTTCCTCCACAGCCTGTAGTTGGAGCTCCCTCTCAAGGGAAACTCACATGGCCTTCTGCTCATCAAACTTGAGATCTCTGCGAACCACTGTCCTCCGACTGGTAGGCAAGTACACCCAATAGTTGTGAAGTGTATCAGTGTACCCCACAAATATCCCCAACTTTATTGTCGGCTCAAGCTTCTTCCATGCATCCTTTGTCACATGGAAATATACCGATGAGCCAAAGATCCTGAAGTGACCCACATTTGGTCTCTTACCGGAGAAAGCTTCCTCTAGTGTCTTCATCCCAAGTATGTGATGTGGGCTTCTATTATGCAAATAGACCGCTATGTTGCATGCCTCAGCCCACAAGTGAAGTGGTAGGCCTTGGTCATGCAATATTGCTCGTACTGCCTACAATAGCTTTGTTCTTCCTCTCAGCCACCTCATTCTGTTGTGGATTATGAAGTGTCGTCAACTCTCGTTAAATTCCTTGCACTGCACAAAAGTGCTTAAACTCTTGAGATACATATTCTCCACTGTTGTTGCTTCTCAAGGTCTTGATCTTCTTCCCTGACTCTTTCTCAACCAAAGCTTTGAACTCACAAAACTTTGGGAAAGTTTGGTCCTTCTTCTGCATGAAATAAATCCAGAATTTACGAGAATAGTCATCAATGAAAATTACATAATACCTTTGCTTCGATGTGGATGTCGTCGAGAATGGTCCACACAAATCAATATGAACTCACTCTAAGATAGCCTCTGCTCGACTATCTCGATCATGAAAGGAAGACTTGGTGTACTTTACCAAGGTACAACCTTTGCATGTGTCAACTTTCTCAAGTTTACCTTTGGGAAGTCCTGTAGATATCTGTTGCATTATCTTCAAAGCCCCATGATGCAAATGGCCCAACCACTTGTGCCACAACTCGCCAATGTCTTGGCTTTGCACCAATTCTGCTTTCGTACTCAATGTTGCACAATCATCTACCTCTAATTTATAGAGATTCTTCACCCGAATCCATATCCTCTTGGTCTGACCTGTGGCTATGTGTCTTAGGAACGCCTTTCCTTTACTGAAGACAACATCGTAGCCTTTGTCCTCCAACATCACGACCGATACCAAGTTCTTCTTCAGTCTAGGCACATACATCACATTTTTCAAGGTGAGAAGAGCTCCATGATCCCTCTGAAAAGAAAGCATGCCCACACCTAAAACACTATACCTTCCATCGTCACCCATCTCTATGCACATCTTGAGGTATTTCTCCTCCAAGGCATTGAATGAATCTTTATCACCAGTCATGTGGAATGAGGCTCCACTGTCAAGATACCAGACACAACCCATCATCGATGACACCATGCATGTGATGAGGGTAAAGTCCATTTCAAACTGAGAGGCTAATGCCTCACCTTCCGATCCTTCCAAGGATCCCTTATTGGACTTCTTCGATGGGAAATTAGTCACATAATGTCCCATCTCGTGACAATTAAAGCATCTTACTTTATACATGTCACCCTTCTTCCCTCCATGAGAAGAATTCGATTTGAAATGGGAAGCCTTCCCCTTCCCTTTCCCTGCCTTACTTGCTAAGGCCAGATTTTCTTCATCATCATTCTTGGATGAAGAACCATCTCGTGTGCTCCTCTTGATCTCCTCCTTCATAATATCTTACCACAGTCGTTCCCAATCCGGCAGTTTCTCCCTTCCATTCACAGAGTCCTGGTAGCTATTCCAACTCTTTGGAAGGCCAAGGAGAGCGAGGCTCACCATATCATCATCGGCAGTAGTTATTCCCACACTGCCAAGCTCATCTCTGCAGGTGGTGAGCTTATTCAGATATGTGGAAATAGTATCACCCTTCTCCATCTTGATTATTCAAAGCTTATCCTTGAGCACCAATTTCCTCTGGTCGCTACTATTCTATTATAGGTCCTTCAATGTCTTCCACATTGAAAATGGAGTATCCTTCCCATGGAGACTCGAGACAATATGGTCTCGAACTCCCTCAAGGATGATCTGTCTCGCCTTCGCCACACACTTCTTCCACTCAGCCAACTCTTGTGCATTAGTTGAAGTTGGCTTTAGGATTTCTTGATCAATGAATTCCTTCAAGCCATTGCCTTCTAATAAAGCCTCCATTCTATCTTTCCATGTTATGTAATTCGAGCTACCTTCCAATGCATACTCGAGTCTCAAGCCATAGAACGCCATTGGCCAACCTTGAAGTATGATATGAATTCAATTTGCACCTGCAACCCCGAACTTCAAACTTTGAATTCTCTTCTCAGTATACTGTTCACAGCTCTGATACCATGTAGAAAATTTCTACAAATCCAGCTCTGATACCATGTAGAAAATCTGATGGTAGGTTAACCCGATAATGCAATATAAATCAAAGAAGAATACTATAACCTACTTCTACTATCAATTTGCGGAAGCTTAAAGATCGAGCTGAAAAACATAACCAGAAGTGTTGAGATTGCAACAAGATGATGGAGCTTAGTGAAAAGAGTCGCCTTCACTAAGTGGGCCCGCTGGCTATTTTTGGCGCAAGTCTATTTTTAGACTATGTCTATTTTTAGACATATGGATCATGTCTATGGATTGCAGGTTGCTGTTTATGGATGATTGGTCAAGTTGGAAAAAATAGATGGACTTCTATTTTTTATCAAAGTGTGAGTGATCACAGTGTGAGTGATCAAAGTCTATTTTTAGACTGGTTGTCAAAAATAGAAAAGTCAAATATTATTGTCTCATAATAATATTTGGACTATAAACTTGATCTTATTCTCTTGGAGCATTTTAGTTTGAGCTACAGAGGTGGCACATGCAGCTGTCAGAAGGAAGTACGCTTTTCTTATGAGTCAGTTGAGTTGTTGCATGCATGACTTCAGTTAGAACTCAATCAGTTGAGTTTGGTGGAGTTGATTGTGGAGTTGATGGAGTTGTGTTCAGTTTGACTTGGTTAAACTAGTTGTAATTAGTCTAACTGCAAATAGACTAATGATGAGTTGTTAAAATAATTATTAACTCATGATGCAACTAATGAATACATCAATTAACTCAATTGCATGTTAGTGCATGTTCAGTTCAACAGGGACAGGTGGTGGAGAATCAGATTCCTATCAGTTGTGACTATAGTTGTGCACCAGATCTTGCACAATCAAGGGATTGAGTATGCCAATGAGTTTGCTCACGTATTTTCCTAGTATTGTAGCCTTTTCTCACGTCCAACAAAGTGTGAGTGATTATTTTGAGGTGAAATACGAGTTTGGTAAGCCATTCTCATCAATTCTTGAGCAGGTATTGAGCAATGGAGGCAGGCAAGCAGTGGAATAGATTTGGAGATCAGATCTTAGTTGTATTGTGTGTAACAGGTGGAGATGGTACTGGATTGCTTGTGATAAGCATTGTACTTTGTACTTTGTAATATACAGATAGTGTGGGGTTTTTAGCGAGATGCTTTCCCCGGGTTACATACTGTGTTAATGTGTGAATGCTCTTGATGTTTTATTGTTATTGATGCTGCTATATTGATGATCAACATAGAGGAGCTTATGTATTGTGTATGTATTCCGTAATAGTACATGATCAGGATAATCTCTGTTGAATATGTGTTAAATTATTCAAAATTTCTATATGGTATCGAAGCTAGATAATTGTAGAAAAAGTTTCTACATGGTATCAAAGTTGCTTGATTTGTAGAAGAGATTTTTACAGGATATCAAGTGAGGATTGATCATCAGATCTACTATTCAGGAAGTGTTTACATTCTATTTCTTTAGGCAGAGTCTGTAATCGGGCCAGGTAGCCTCTAGATTCATCCTTCATTTGGAAGGTGAGATATCCGGTGAATGCCCATACAGTCAATCTCTGTACGAGAAATATTGTGTTCTCACGAATTCTAGATCGGAAGCGGTTGAGTTGGAGCTGGTGGAAATTCGAATTTGCAGCAGTGTTGTTGAAAATGTCTTTCAACGGATTGCAAATGTTATTCCAAAGCAAGAGCGACCTGGAGCTCAAGGATAAACTCAGAAACAATAAAGGTGAGAATGGATCTTCATCAAAGGTATCTGATGAAGAGAATTGCGCTTTGGCTACCAAAGCAAAGAAAGGGAAGAGCAAGAAAGCTTCTCAGTCTTGTGTGAAAGGCAAGAAGCAGGATATGTCCAAGGTTAAGTGTTTTCACTGTCACCAGCATGGACACTATGCCACTAATTGTCCGCAGAAGAAGAAGAACAAGCAGGCTGCTGGATCTTCAGCAGGAGAGGCTCTAGCCTCACAGTTTGAGCTTGATTTTTCATTGATCGCATGCTTGGTTTCAAGTGTGATGGGATCAGTGTGGTTCTTGGACAGTGGTGCATCTTTTCACATGACGGGAGATAGAGATTTGTTCTCTGATCTGGAGGACAAAGATCTTGGAGTGCACATCAAGATGGCGATGATGGTAGATACAGTGCGACCGGTATCGGTACCATTTCCTTTGAGAGGGAGTCTGGTAAACCCTTCGTATTGAAGGAAGTCATGCATGTTCCAAGATTGACGAAGAATCTCATCTCAGTGGCGATGTTAGAAGACAAGGGGTATGATGTTGTTTTCAGTGAGGGAAAGGCTTTCCTGCGCAGCAAGACAACTGGTGAGACCCGGAAGATAGGGGTTCGAGTGAGGAACCTTTATCAGTTGCATGTAGATGGATGCATAGCAATGGCGGGCAAGGCAGAAGGATTGGTGAGTCGGGATGATGGCGAGTTGTGGCACAGGAGATTGGGTCACCTTCACCATGGAGCCTTGAAGATACTGCAGCAGATCACTGCAGGGCTTCCTAAAGGCACACTTGCACAATCAGATCAGTGCAAGGGGTGTACTTTGGGGAAGTTTGTGAAAGCCACCTTTCACGAGAAGGATAGTTGCGCCACGACGATCCTTGAGAGAATTCACACAGACGTGTGTGGACCTTTCTCAGTTGCTTCGACAGCAAAACACAGGTATTATGTGATTTTTGTTGATGATTTCTCTCGTAAGTGCTGGATCTTCTTCATGCAGAAGAAGAGCAAGACATATTCAAAGTTCTGTGAATTCAAAGCACTGGTTGAGAAGGAGTCGGGGAAGAAGGTGAAGGCTCTTAGGAGCGATAATGGTGGTGAATACATCTCGGACGAGTTCAAGGATTTCTGCAAGGCAGAAGGGATTCGTAGAGAGCTCATAGCTCCCCATAACCCACAGCAGAACGGGGTAGCTGAGCGGAAGAACAGAACAATTATGGGTGCTGCACGGGCAATGTTGCATGATTAGGGCCTACCCCTTCACTTGTGGGCGGAAGCATGCAATACAGCAATTTATGTGCAGAACCGTTGTCCTCATAGGATACTTGGCATGAGTACACCTGAGGAGACTTATTATGGTAAGAAGCCTGATCTTTCTCATTTGAGGATTTTTGGTGCTAACGTTTACATACATGTGACGAAGGATGCCAGGAAGAAGTTGGAGCCGACCGCAGAGGTTGGGATATTTGTGGGGTACACTGATATGCCACACAACTATCGTGTGTATTTGCCAGACAGTGGTAAAACTGTTGTGCGACAGGATATAAAATTTCAGGAGGAGAAAGCCATGAAGTGTTCGCTTGAGAGGGAGCTACACTTGCATGCAGATGAGGAGCTATTAGTTCCTAAGGATGAGCTTCAGCATGTGGATCAGCCACAGGACGAGGTTCATGGAGTGGAAGAGACCACTCATGCAGCGCGAACCATCAGAGGGCGAAAGCGCTTGACAGAAGCTGAGCGACTGGCTCAAGATGCAAAGAAAGTTGTAGGACCACCTACAGCCCAACGCAGGCAGAGACAGTCACCGGATCGGTACACTGGATACATGGCTCTGATGAGCAAGTGTCTTGTGACTGAGCCATCCTCTTTCGAGGAAGTTGTGGAGGATCCCGCATGGGTAGACGCCATGGTGGAAGAGTATGATTCTATTGTCAGAAACAGTGCATGGGAGATTGTTCCTAGACCAGAAGGGAAATCAGTGGTGGGTTCGAGATGGATCTACAAGGTCAAGCAGGCAGCTGACGGGAGTGTGGAAAAGTACAAGGCAAGATTTGTTGCCCGAGGCTTTTCACAGATAGAGGGGATCAATTATGAGGAGACCTTTGTACCTGTCGCAAGGTATTCTTCCATACGGACGATTCTTGCTCTCTCAGCGCAGATGGGATGGCACATTCATCAGATGGATGTGAAGACTGTGTTCCTCAATGGAGTCATTGAGAAGGAGGTGTACATTGAGCAGCCTGAAGGCTTTGAGGTCTTCAACAGCGAGTCGCATGTGTGCAGGCTCAAGAGAGCGCTGTATGGGTTGAAGCAAGCACCACGTGCTTGGTACACACGGATAGACAGCTATTTCACAGGACTTGAATTCTCCAAGAGCGAGGCAGATCCTAATCTATACCAGATTGTGGTGGAGGGTAAGTTGCTTATCATTGTACTGTATGTTGATGATTTGATTCTAACGGGTGATGAGCTGTTGATACTGTCATGCAAGAAGGATCTTGCTATAGAGTTTCAGATGAAGGACTTGGGCCTCCTTCACTATTTCCTAGGATTGGAAATATGGCAGCGCAGTGGTGGACTGTTTGTTTCTCAGGGCAAGTATGCTCGGGAGATACTGGGGAAGTTCAACATGCATGGCTGCAAGCCTGTTGATACTCCTCTTCCTGGAGGTTGGAGGAAGGAGGATGCCACTTCGGGAGAAGAAGTGGATGCCACTGTTTATCGATAGTTGGTGGGGTCGCTGATGTATTTGGTCAATACACGACCTGATATATGTTATGCAGTTAACCAGCTTTCACAAGCTATGATTAAGCCTACCAAGCTCTTCTGGAAGGCGGGCAAGCATGTATTGCGCTACTTGAGAGGCACATCGGGATATGGTTTGTGGTACAAACAGGAGGATGAGGTGAAGCTATGTGGCTTCACGGATGCAGATTGGGCAGGGAGCCCAATGGACAGAAAGAGCACATCAGGAGGGGTCTTCAGTATTGGATCAACAGTAGTTTCTTGGTACAGCAGGAAGCAGAGATCTGTGGCACTCAGTTCAGCGGAGGCCGAGTATATGGCAGCAAGTTTGGCTGCATGCGAGGCTATATGGATGAGGAAGATCCTGGTTGGTTTGTTTGGTTCTCATTTGGATCCTACTGTGATTTACTGTGATAACCAGAGTTGCATTAAAATCTCGGCTAATCCTGTATTTCATGATAGATCTAAACATATTGACATCAGGTACCATCATATCAGAGATAGTGTGCAGCGGAGGATCATGTTACTTTCGTACATTCCAACGGAGGATCAGGATGCTGATATTCTGACGAAGGCTCTCACCAGGAGCAAATTCGAGTACCACCGAGGCAGGATAGGGGTTGCTAATAATCCATATCTTGTCGAGAGGGAGTGTTGAGATTGCAGCAAGATGATGGAGCTTAGTGAAAAGAGTCGCCTTCACTAAGTGGGCCCGCAGGCTATTTTTGGCGCAAGTCTATTTTTAGACTATGTCTATTTTTAGACATATGGATCATGTCTATGGATTGCAGGTTGCTGTTTATGGATGATTTGTCAAGTTGGAAAAAATAGATGGACTTCTATTTTTTATCAAAGTGTGAGTGATCACAGTGTGAGTGATCAAAGTCTATTTTTAGACTGGTTGTCAAAAATAGAAAAGTCAAATATTATTGTCTCATAATGATATTTGGACTATAAACTTGATCTTATTCTCTTGGAGCACTTCAGTTTGAGCTACAGAGGTGGCACATGTAGCTGTCAGAAGGAAGTACTCTTTTCTTATGAGTCAGTTGAGTTGTTGCATGCATGACTTCAGTTAGAACTCAATCAGTTGAGTTTGGTGGAGTTGATTGTGGAGTTGATGGAGTTGTGTTCAGTTTGACTTGGTTAAACTAGTTGTAATTAGTCTAACTGCAAATAGACTAATGATGAGTTGTTAAACTAATTATTAACTCATGATGCAACTAATGAATACATCAGTTAACTCAGTTGCATGTCAGTGCATGTTCAGTTCAACAGGGACAGGTGGTAGAGAATCAGATTGCTATCAGTTGTGACTATAGTTGTGCACCAGATCTTGCACAATCAAGGGATTGAGTATGCCAATGAGTTTGCTCACGTATTTGCCCAGTATTGTAGCCTTTTCTCACGTCCAACAAAGTGTGAGTGATTATTTTGAGGTGAAATACGAGTTTGGTAAGCCATTCTCATCAATTCTTGAGCAGGTATTGAGCAGTGGAGGCAGGCAAGCAGTGGAATAGATTTGGAGATCATATCTTAGCTGTATTGTGTGTAACAGGTGGAGATGGTACTGGATTGCTTGTGATAAGCATTGTACTTTGTAATGTTACATGGTCTCAATCATTAATATACAGATAGTGTGGGGTTTTTAGCGAGATGCTTTCCCCGGGTTACATACTGTGTTAATGTGTGAATGCTCTTGATGTTTTATTGTTATTGATGCTGCTATATTGATGATCAACATAGAGGAGCTTATGTATTGTGTATGTATTCCGTAATAGTACATGATCAGGATAATCTCTGTTGAATATGTGTTAAATTATTCAAAATTTCTACAAGAAGAAGAAGAACCAATCACACAATACACATGAAAACACTTTGGGGAAAGCCTCAGCTAAAAACCCCACACTATTCTATTATCATACATGGTGGAAATACATAGGAATTATACAAAGCCTTAGCTCTCACAGCTAGCCAACTCTCAGTACAATCCTCACAGATGCTCACAGAAAATCTTGGCTTCTCTCCAGCCTTCCTCTCTACCCTCCAAGCTCCTATTTCCTTGCACTGTTCCTTGTGGATGATTCCTTGTTACCAAGTGGAAAACCCATCCTCCAAAACTGCGCAATCCTCAAGGATAAATCCTTGACTGCATGCATGAGTTTTCTCCATGAGAAAACACCTGTAACTGAGAGTACATTGTCCTTGACTTTAATCTCAACTGGGTCTTTCTCAGAATAGACATGCATGAGTTTTTGATGAGGGAATCTTCAGTTAACTGGAGTAGCACTAGTTGAGTGCATGCATGCATCAACTGACTGTTAACTCACTATTATTTCCTCAAACAGTTTGGAACTAATTTAACTAGACTTAACTCAGTGAACTGAGTTAAGTAATTGCAACTCAAATATAACTCAATATTATCTCCTTAATTTAAGGGATAACTCTTGCATGGCTTCAGAAAGACTTCTAACTTGAATTTCTCCAACTAATTAATTTAAAATAAATTAATTAATTATTTCCAAGTAGTTATAAAGACTAAATTTGATTTTAATTCACAATTTAATTCAAGGACAAATTAAATTGGAATATTCTTGTTGCCATATTTCAACATGCAAATCTGACTAATTGTTGATGCATGCAAGTGAAAAAAGTGCAGGAATCAATCAAACTGAAGGAAAACAAAGCATGTGAAGAGAGTCACCGCAACAACGACCACTGGTGAAAAAATGGGAAAAACGCATGCGACACTTGGGAAAGGAAATCTAAAACTTGAAACAACACTTCGACAAGCTAAAACAAGTTGAAAGGGCAGAAATCCTTCAAATAAACAAGTGAAACAACACTCTCACAAGCTAAACAAAAAAAAGGGACAGAAAAAAGCGGCAAAAGACTAGAAAAGAAAAACTCACCCAAAAAAGTGACAATGGTCACACTGAAGGTTCCTTGATATCCTCAGGAATGTCAAAGATCCAACATTGAATGTGAAAATGATCTCTAGTAGCTTTGATTAAATAGATTTTCTCAAATTAGGGTTTATGACACGCTTTCCTAAAATCAAGGAAAAAACCGCACTTGGCGACAGTTTCCAAAATAACTCAAGTGCCACCTTTGGGTTGCTAAAAATAGATCCCTATTTTTTAGGGATGTTTTTTGATTTTTTCTTTTTCGGGAAAACTGTTATGCATTTCTCGAAAAGATTGCATAGTTTTGGGAAACAACTCTCTGACTTATGCATTACGCAGTTTCTAAGCACAGTGGGTTCTGCGCAATTTCTGGGTTGATTGGCTCTGGGTTTCCTCTCATGTCTACACAATTTCCAAACTCAAGGATAGCTACCATCCAATTCTATGCATTTCTTGAGCTCAAGGCTCACTAGTAGTTAAGACTGTGCAATTCCCAAGAGCAAGGTCAGTTGCCCTCAAGAATTGTGCAGTTCTCTAAGGCAAGCCTGGAACTGTCAAAAGACCAAGTCAAGAGATCAACTTGTGGGTTAGAAAAAGAGCTAAGTGAGAAAACACAAGTCAAGATGAAAAGAATAAATCTCAGTTGAAACATAAGTACCTGGATCAGTGCAAGATGAGTTGTTGTGATTTAGAAGGGAGGCTCCAAAATCAAAGCATAAGAAAAATTTTGGAGGGTGGTTGTAGCCACTACAACAATCCTGTAGGCCCTAAACCCAATAATCATAACTTAAACCCTAACATATTAACCACTAACCCCTTAATCTATTAACCAATAACCCAAATTTATAATTTGAATTTGAATTTTTGATAATTTGAATATTTTAAGATTTTTTAAGATGTAATTTTATGACACATTTTAGGTAGTTTTTTTGGTTCATATTTGTTTCAAATTTAATACTTATTAATAAAAAGTTATAAATTTAATAATTATACAAATAAATTTAAAATTTTTAACTTGCACATGCCCCATTAACCCCTATCCCTTTAATCCTTAACCTCTTAGATCCTATCCCCCTAATCCTTAACACCTTATCCCCATTCCTCCTAATTAAGCCCTGCAACCTCTAACCCTTAAGCTCTAAAATATTAACCCCTATGCTGACCTAACCCCTTAATCCCTGACCCTATACCCTTAAACCATAAATCTCTAATTTATAAAAAAATCATATAAATACATATAATGAATAACTTACCAAGGGACGATGTTCATGCTCGCCTTCAAGGTGTCCAAATTCGCAATAATGTTTTTTAGTTGTTTTTATCAAAAGTCTTCTCCTATTGTAGTCCCTGCATTTGGTATATGGGCAATAATATTTTCCATCATTCATTTTTCCTTACCAAAATTTCAATATTGATTATCTTCAAAAAACAATCTCATCTTAACTACTTGTAATGCCATTATATATAATTGTTTTCATCATATTTTCCATCATCCAAATATTATGGAGAGACGTTGTATAACGGCCAAAAATAACCTTATCCATCGTCAGTATTATGACATTGCTATGGTTGACCTGGTCAAACATTGGGAATCTGACGCATGCAACATACATGTTGGATACCCGTTGTGTATAAATATGTGTCAAATATCCAGCGAGCCCGTTGGATATCTGACGCATTTATGCATAGCGTTGTATATCCGATGTTGTTCAGGGACTTAAAAAAATAAAAATAAAATCTGAGATTACGACCGATTTTATTAGTACTGTCAGAGTAAAAGCGTAGGTCTTTTCACCTGTATGTAGTAGTGAAAGTATGTGGTTCTACTTCTTTTGATTCATGTTATTTTGTAGAGTCTAATTCATCATCCTTCGATCCAAACTCTATCTTCTCTAATTATTTCTCCCAAATTGGCAGGACTTCTTATTTGACAACATCTTTAATTTATTTAAATAGCACAACTCAACTATACACAACATTCTTAGATTCTGGGTTCCAAAGTTTATAACATTTCAAACCATCTTTATATCCAATAAAGATACATTTTTTAACATTTTTTTATCTAGATTACTCCTATAAAACTAATGTCCTATGTTTCTCCATTGAATTTAGGAAAACATTTGTCATAATTCCTAGATATAGTATTTGGAATAGATTAAAAAAGCTAAAGCTTCCATTTGACTTGAGAGATGTTGCCATAAGGTTGTATAATAATGTTATTGAAAAGTTCAGGAACACTAAGATTTGGTTAGAAGAAATTAATCATAATGTAAAATTTAATCAAGGTTTTCCCTTGTCCCTTACCATTTTTGGCATTTACATGGACAATTTAGAGGCTAGTTGGGAAGAAGAAAGTTATGTCAATACTACTTTAGTCATAATATTCATCATCCTTCTTCCTTATGTTGATGATATTGTTTTTATGGCAAGATGTCCCTCTAATCTCAACAAGCAACTAAGAATCCTCAAGGATTTTTATTCTAGCATGAGGAAAATGAGATTTAGCATTGACAAAACAAAGGTTATGATAATTAAATTGAAAATATCATTTATGCTAATCTTGTATATGACAATCACACATTATATAAAGTTACTTCATACAAATATCTCATAATAGACCTTCATCACAAATGTAACTAGAACTATAGCATTGAAAATTGATGAATGAAGGGTTGAAATCCTATTTTGGTTTTGAAAACAATTGTAAATCAAGAGACCTCAAGCTGTGGGAAAAAGAAGCTCCTCTTTAAGACTCTCGTTACTCTTGTTATCATAGATGGATGTGAAGTTTGGGGATGTATCATCTGTAGATAACCATGGAGAAAAATCAAGCAAATTGGGAAGAATTTTATAACTTATAATATTAAAACTAAAAGCAATTCACCCCACCCTATCCTTCTCAGAAAATTATTTCTCTCATTGAAAATATGACTATCATTAGGTACGTAATGTATGAGCACAAGATAATTAACATGAAAGACAAGAGGTTTCCCTACATTGATTCAAACTCGACTAAAAGCCACTCATGTCATAAAAGAAGTTGGCACAAGGCTAAGTCATTTGGGAATAGAGGAGGTCATTTTACAAAATATTGATACCATTAAAAATATTATTCCATTTAAATTTGAGACATTGTGTAATTAATTAATAAAAGAAAATTAGGACACACTATCAAGAGGCCATTTACCAAAATCTAGAAGATGAAAATTATCTTTATAATGGTTCAATTAAGTGACATGATAATGGTTCAATTAAGTATGGAAGGTTGGGTTCCCACCAAATCACACCCTACATGGGATGTCTGACAACGATAACCTGAGAAGGATTTGGAAGGAGTGTGGGAGCATATGATAGATAGTTTTGTGGATGAATGGGATTCCAAGGAAGGACAACCCATCCCAAGGTCATACCATAGGTGTAGACAAAAAACAATTATATTTAATTTAGGCTACAAAAGGAGTACGATGACATTGGTTGGGGGAAGGATGGAGAAGAAGGACAACCAATAACTTATATATTAGTGTGGGGACCTCTCCTTGCACTTACACTGTTAGAAGTTTCTTTCCTATGTGAGACTACTATTCTTGGGATTGGAAATCTAAGAAAAAAAAAAACAATTTATGATGGGGAATGGACTTAGCCTTGCATGCAAGCTTAGTGCTCATCCTCAGTTGGAAGCTAGGAAATTTTGGATTTGTTATGACCAAATAATTGCTACAACAAAGAAGGCATTACATGTTTGCAATATCTCTTGCCTTCACTCTGAATATCCCTGTAGTTATAATTGTGTTGATATCGATGTTAGTAGAAATCTTTGGCTATGTAGTACTCTATTTTTATACGCCCACTCTGGGCCTATTAGTTCTAGTGGGTTTTCATTGTCTAGAAATCAAGTTGGCCCTTGAATTTAGATGTTGAATTGTTTTAGCTTGGCCTCAATCTACAGATTCTAGAAGTTCTTGTTTTCTTTGGGACTCTCTCCTAACGTTTTTATTTTCTTACGGAGGTATCTTCTAGTGTTTTCCTTTTGCAAGAAGTGCTATCCCCTTCCCATAAGTCAAAATCATGCACAATTAATAGCTAGTGCCACTATGGATAAATATAGAAATATCATCCCTAAAGTGGTATAGAGGGCCATTTCTGAAGTGGAAGACCAAGTGATACATAGTAGAAGATTTATAACTGATAGGAATGTGGAAAGAGAGACCAAGGATTGGATAATGTTTAGGCCTCATAATTATGTTGCTCCAACATGGGGGATAACCACCTGGTTCGGACCTTAAATACAACTCTTTTTCTGTTTGATGTGGTGTCTCTGACTAGGGATGATGGGACCAGTTTCCCAGAGTGGTTTTGAAAATGAGAACGGGTCGTTTTCAAGCGATTGCAATAAGAATAATGATAACTAAATGATCTATTCTAACATGGAAATCTCTAGTTAACTAAATCTAATATAAACCCGAGGTATTCTGTGTGATATGAGATATAAAAAGATATGTGTTTGACATGTGATAATAAAGATCATTCACGCATTAAACATAGATGATAACATGTAAAGATAATTTATTTTACTAAATAGTTAGTCAAAGAAATGTATAAACTATATCGCATATATTAATGATCATATATGAAAATAAATACTTTCAGCTAGGCATCATATAGTAGTGCAATTAACACATAACAGAAAGAACATACTCCATATATAATTCATGAAAACGAAATGTTATCACTAATTAAAAAAAACAGAACTGATCATACAAGATAAAAGTACCATATGTGTGAGGTTCTGCTCATTTGACTAATGACATAGATTAGCTCCTTTCTTCAAATCAAATTATTCTCCAAGCATACAGTAGTGCATCAACAAAGGAAAGTAGTTTGATAATCAAAAGTAATGACCATGTTCCATAATTTCATCAAGGCATTCACAAACTTACAAAAGTGCATTCTTTGCAAATGTTTCTGATAAAATTCTGGACCCTTCTCTAAATGAATGAGAAGGGTATAAATACTATCTAACTAAAGTTCAAAAATAGACTATACAAAATATCTTGAGGAGGTTTCAAATAACCTTCCTCTTAACTAGCAACTAATTCTAAAAATAAAAGTGATTTGATGACCAGAGGTTATAAAGATGTCTTGCTATCTGCCATCTTTTCCTTTAGATTGCATATATCGGCCATTGGTTTCACTTGAGGAGGTGCCTTGAATTGTGTCCTAACCTGTTTTGCGAAAATGGTATCTATGAGAGGCGGAAGCATCCTTTTTGTTTAATTGAGTGAACAATTCAACGTCATAATTTGGCTGTGAGGTTTGACAAGAATTTCCAATATGCCTCCTAGTCATTCTTTGATAATTTTGTGATCGCATCCCTTTGGTTTTTCACCTTTTCCTTCCAGCTTTTATCCAAGTTATTCAAATATGGCAGTGACTTTGGGTTACCTTCTTTTATCAAGTTGGTAGTGTGCAAAGTGTGGTTGATTGCTTTTATTATATTTTTAGCCACTCCTGTTGCTCTCGCTACTGCCAACTCTACCTGCTTGATCCGCACATCCCAATCTGTGAACAATATATCCTTATGTGTCTCTTCAATCTCGGGCAGATTAATGCTCCTTCCCTCTTCAGTTTCTTTCCATTCAATATATTCAGATATCTTAGTATTTAAATCATTAAATTCAGTTCTCTGATCAATCACCTTATCTGTTAACTGATCACTGGTAATCAGATAAGGAGTGGCATGCGACATTCTCTGACATAATAGATATTTTTTTTTTGATAGAATGGAATTAAGCTCTAATGCCTCTTTGATGAATTCATCGACAATAGGGACATCTTTATACTTTGCTTATGCTTAATACTTCCATACTATGTTGCAAATGGACTATTTGTTCAGTGGCCTGCTTGTTCACATTTGGTTTCTCTATCTCTAGTTGTTGCTCAAGATGTGTTATCCTCTCTTCTCTTTCCCTTAAAAAAATAGATACCTTTGTGGCTTTATCCATGGTTGCAGTATAATATGCCCCTGTAAATTTCGACAGTCTGGTCAAATTTTCAGCTAGATTGGAAGGAATATCCCTCCAGACTATGTCCATTGGTTCATTCCCAGGTGGGATTTTGGGTGTTTCTACTCTCCTTCTTTTCCTATGCCTTCTTACTACAACCTTATGTAGTGGGTTGCAGAATACATCTAAGGGAGGTATCTCTGTAACCTTTAGACTAATTTCAAATGTCGAAAACATAGGGATGATTTCTATATTTTGCGAACTTGTCCCTTGCTCATCCATTGGCTCTGACTCTAAAATTTTCTGATTTTCCTACGGAGTATGACATTTTGTGGTTTCCAGGACATCTGTTGACTTGGGACTATCTTGGAACTTTTTATTAAATTGGTCCCATTCCTGCTCCAAATCATTGCTTTTGCCTTCGAGAGCGGTATATTTAGTTAGGTCACTTATGACCTGTTTTTCGGCTGACCTTCTGTTGGATTCCATTGTAGTCTCTGTCTCTAGTGTCTTCTATGTATCCTGGGTTGTGTTCACCTATGATTCTATACAATAATTTGGCCCTTTGATATTAATAGTTACACTGGGCATAGGCTTGTCATCTACTCTTAACAAATGCAATGGGATTGTCTCTAGCCTCTGATTTCTAAATTCTTGAAACTTTTCAAAATCATCAGGATTCAAATTTGCCTTTGCCTAATCGAACACTTGTTCGAATGATTCAACTGATTGTAAAAGATCTTCATAATCATTAGCTTAATGGTTAAAGGGCTTGATCTTTACTGCAGTAGTAATATTGTGTGCTATCTTCTTTGGGCCAAATTGCCTCTTTGGCAAAGTATGGAGCCTGAGCTCTCTAGGCTTAGTAATTCTTTGTTGGCATGGTTGAAGTTTTCCAATGAAAAATAACCACATTGGATGGGAAATGGTGGCCATAATGATTTTTTGTTATCTTTCAAGGTCTTGGTTAAACCTTTTCCCACAGTCTAGTGGGCTATTTCTCTTGCTAATAGCTTGTCGGAGACATACAAAGGGAGTACATGCAGGTTTGTTGTACTGCCATAAACCCTGATATATGTAAACCATTGTTCAGCAAAATACTTGCCTACTACGAGAAGGTCTGTAGTGGCTTCCTTGGAAAATCTGGGGGCTTTCTTATCAAAAATGAGTTGGTGTAATGGTAAAATAACACCATGGCATATTTTGTAAAAATGGGGAATAAAATGGGATTCCCACATCTGTTTGTGACTGAGATGAATGGGGTAGGGGTCTTGCAGAGTCCATTTCCAACCCATGATTGGAAACTTAGTACAGAAACAAATGGCATCAATGATATAGGCACTGAAATAAAATGGAGGAAGGTTCTCTATGGAGGTGGATCTCTTTTGGCGATATTTGGAAATAGCAGTAGCTAGGTTATCAAATAGGATAGTGGCCCAATTCATTATATGAGAATTAGCACAAACATCAGTTAAAGGGAACCATTCTATAGAGAATTTAGTATTATTAGGTAATCCATATAATCTACATAACATAGAAGCTGCATATTTATAGGGATTTGCTATAGAAGCAATGGGGTACATACATGTCTTATCATATTTGAACTTGTTCTCTAGGACTTTCCAACCCTTAATCATTTTGAAGGGCTCTTCATTCTACTTTGCAAAGTTGGCCAGAAATGATTTGTCATATATATCCTGAGGCTCAGGAAGATGATAATTTTTTTTCAAATATTCAGCTTTGAATGATCCCATTAGCTCCCTCTTTGAGTTGTTGAATTGTTTGTCATCTATACTGAGATTTTCCACCAGCCATCTAATCATATTAGTGTATGGGAGTATTTTAGCTCTTACTCCTATTCTGTGAAGAAAGGAGCAAGAAGCATCTTTGAATTGAACTCCAAAGGGTTTTATTGAGTCTATTGTTGCCTTGGCAATAGTAATTTTAGTTCGTTCATCTTCAATCCTATTGTAGATGAATTCCCATGTCGTTGCTCTTCCATCGACACTACAAACTGTATCAGCAAATACGGGCGACATTTCTGAAACCTCATACTATAAAATGCTCTGTTGCTTCTGCTTCTACATTACCTTCCATAATGGCATCTCTTTTGAAGCTTGCCTAAAACAAAAGAGATATATCAACACACACAATAGAGGGAAATTAAGGCTGAGAGCTCGTTGAAATGACTTTGAATCGTGGGAAGATTTTGAATGTGATTTCTGTTTTAACTAGCCATAACTTGAAAACATCAATTTCTCTCCTTGAGCTGCTAAAATTAATTACTCTGTCAAACCACTTATTATTTCATTAAAACTCATTAAATTCCCACGCTTCATTCCCTATTTGTCGCATTGCAGTTTTCGAATGTCGTCATATAACGTTTCTCGGAGATAATGCGAAATGCGATTGCAAAAATCGCAATATCAAATTTCGCAATTTTTTAAGGGGTGACACAATGGCATGCTTTATTAATTTGCGATTTGCGAAGTGCGATCGCATTTTCTAAAGTGTTGTGATCGGAAAATCACAACAGGGGCTTTATCGCATATCGCATTTCAGGATTTTCTTTAAGATGTTTATAATTGTCACATGGAAAACTGCGAAATGCGATTTGCGATAAAATTTCTAAGTATGGGTTGTATTCTAAGGTTTTAAGGAAATTTGTAGAGTTAGGATTTATTTTCAAAGGCTAAAAATTTAAAAGGGTCCCCATTTATATGTCAAATATTAACTATTAGTCCATATAAATGGGGGGGTTGTTACATAGTACAACAATTGGCGATTCACTTGGGAGAACCAACTATCTCTGATTGGTCTTTTGAAATTTCTAAAACTTTCAAAATTAGAAGAGTTATAGGAATAATAATTACATGAGTTATAAACTAAACAACATTTCTCTGAAATCATAATCACTCACTCAATATATTTACTCAACTACTTTACTCTTGTAGTGATAAAAATACAAATGTTTGCATCAGTCAATACTAAGATTTAAAGAGATATAGCAAGTGTCTTCTACAGATTAGTTTTTTATTATTTACTCATTTATCACAGATAGAGCCTCTGCTACCAGCGGGCATTCATAGCCTCGGCAAGGTTATCTTTTAACCAACAATGATTCATTGTCCCATCCGAAGCAATTTTCAGAATTCAAAATGTTATTCATTTGCTTTCTTTCTCATTTGGACCTTGTTTTTTCCTTTCATGTAATTTTTCTTTTTAAATTTCTTAAAAGACATTGTCTAGGCTCAATAACCGAATAATGACAATGTCATTCACTGTTGTAACTAAACTGAACAAGTTGGCTCTTGATGAGACCCCTTGTCCTTTGATTGATTAGATCATTGGCTATTACCCTGTTTTGATATGCAGTTTTGGTAATATCAGTTTAATTATTCCCCTATGATCATGGTAAACAAGCTCGTAATGAGACTTATTATCTTTTTAGTTTTGCATATTTTATAATTACACTCTGAAAAAACATAAAAAATAAAAAATAATAAAAATAAATAAATAAATAAATAACATAAATAAATAAATAAAAATAAAAATAAATAAATAATAATAATAATAAAATAAATAAATAAAATTTATCGGATGGGGTGAATCATTGGCCCTTTTTAAGAGTTTCGGATGATAATAATAGAGTTTTGAGATACTCATCTGTAGAAAGTCCTTACTAAGTTAAAGATTCTTTGCTTGACTGATAACAAAACATCTATACCCCATAAAGATAAGAGCGTGTTCATAGAATAAGTGTTTTTAGCGAGGTCAAGTTTTTCCAAAGAAATAAGGTTCACTTTAATACTCAAATTCTCTAATTATTTCCTTAACTTTTCCTACTTATAGAAGCGAAAAATAAAAATGTTATCAGAGACTTTATGTTGAGAAGCAAAAAGTAAATACTACTTAACCTTTATTTTCCTAAGAATGCTAGAGACAATATGATACAAAATTAGAAGAGATTGTCTTCTAGGAAAAGTATTTTTTCAAAATTTTCCCATTAACGAGCAAGGAATCAATTCTACTTGAAAGATATTGTAAAAGAAATGTTGATGGGCCAATTTTCTCAATGATTTGGAATGGTCCAAGCCACAGCCATTGGAATTTGGTGTGTTTTCCCTTTTCCTCATGTGCTTTGTCCCATTTCAAAACCAAATCACCTACTTCAAAGGTTTTATGACTGGCAGAGGTTGTATCAAAAGAGGCTTTCACCAATTGTTGATGATGGGAATGGGTAGCTTTGGTTTTTTCTCTTTATTCTTCAAGCTTAAGGATCTGAAATTGTCTTGCTTGAAGAGGAGAGGAAGTATTTTCATTAAGAAATTACACTAGGGCGAGAGATGGGATTTCTATGTTTGTGGGGAGAACTGCTTCTTTTCCATAAACTAAAGTAAAAGGAGAAGAACCGATTGAGGCCTGTTGTGTTATTCTATCTGCCCAAAGAGAAAATTTCAATGCTTTGCTCCAATTCCTATGATTTTGGTCTATAGTCTGCTTGATGATTCTAATAAGGTTTTTGTTTGTTGATTCAGCTAATCCATTACCTTGTGGATAATAGTTGGCTAAATATTTCAATTTGAAACCTCTTTTTAAGGCAAATTCTACCATAGTATTTCCAGAAAAATAAGATGCATTATCAAACATTAAAGTTGTGGGTAGGCCAAACCTGGTGATTATGTACTAATCAATAAAGTTTGTAATACTTTCTGTATTAGCTACCTTTAGTGGGATAGCTTCTACCCATTTCATGAAATAATCAGTAGCTGTAAGGATGTATTTGTGCTGCTTGGAAGAGTTAGGAACAATCTCACCAATTATATCTAATCCCCATTGTTCAAATGGTTGTTGGATATTCACTGGTTGTAAAGGGAATGTTGGTTTCTTTTCTCTTCTAGCTGCAGTTTGACAAGTTTTTCATTTTCTTGCATAGTCATGTGCATCCTTAAATAGTGTCGGCCAATAATAACCTGCATGCAGGATTTTGTGAGTTGTGGTGTTTCCTCCGAAATGACCTCCAGCTGGTCCATCATGTAACTCTTGCATAACCTTTTCAACTTCATGTTTTTCTAGGCATCTTAACAATACTGAATCATAATTTTTTCTAAATAATACATCATCAATTAATTAATATTGATTTGATTTCAACCTTAAAGCACGCTTTGTTTTGTAATTGAGATGCACATGAGCATATCCATTCTTTAAATAAAACTTCAAATCAACATACTATGATTGTGCATCATTGAGGCTTACCTTTGATGTTTGCACTTCGTTACCTTGGTCTTCTTCTGTTGATAAGTGGGAAGCTCTAGTTAGCATCCTGCAAAAACCTTGCCCCCTAACAATTTTAGCTAGCCGGATTTATACATCGTACTCTTGAAGTGCAGTGACCCAATTGGCTCTTATCTCCCCCACTTCTCTTTGAATCAACAATTTTCTTACTGCAGGGTAAGGTACTACTATTTTTTTATGAGTCTTGAGGAGAAAAGGTTTTAAAAATAGAAAAAACTTGTTTCTCAATAGCTGAGTAGTTTAGCTCGGCACCCTGTAAATTGGGAAAAAAAAAGAGATAGGTGCCTTGATGTTTTGATCATTCAGTTGTGTTAAAATTGTTGCATATGATGTATCAGATGAAAATGTGTACAATACAAAAGGTTTAAGAAAGTCTGGAGTTGTTAAAGAAGGAGCATTGATAATGGCTCTTTTGGTTAACTCAAATGACTCTCTTTCATCTTTACCCTTTTTGAAGACTGCATTCTTTCTTATCATTGATTGAACGGGTAGAACAATCTGAGAAAAATATGGAACAAATCTCTTTACAAAATTAATCTTTCCTAGGAATAATTGCATGGTCTTTTTATTGTGTGGGAAAGGAATCTTTTCAATTTCTTGGATTCGATCGGGATCAATATAAATTCCTTTCTTGGACACTATGAATCTGAGAAGCTTTCCTTCTGCTAAAGCAAAGTATGAATTTTTGGGATTCAAAGAAATGCCATATTTCTTGCATCTTTCAAAGATATGCATTAGGTCATTCAAATGATCGTTTTGTTCCTAGAGTAGATTGTGATGTCATCTAGGTAAATAGCAACTGATTTATTAATCAAACCTTTAAAAGAAATATCCATGGCACGTTGAAATGTAGCACCTGCATTTATGAGTCTAAAAGGCATTTTCTGATAAGAATATGTCCCCCACTTGGTTCTGAATGTTGTCTTCAATATGTCATCTGAATGTACAAGAATCTGATTGTATCCCAAAAATCCATCTAGAAAAGACATTAACTTAGAACCTGAAACTGATTGCAATATTTGCTCCATGGTAGGCAAAGGAAAGTTATCCTTTTGACAAGCTCTGTTTAAGTTCCTAAAATCAATACAAATCCTAATATCTCCATTCTTTTTCCTCACAGGAACCATATTTGATACCCATTTTGAGTGTATAACAAGAAAGATTATCGTTGCTTTTAGAAGTTTGTTCAATTCAAAATTGATTTGGCTTTCAAGGTTTGGATGAATACTTCTAAGTTTTCGTTGAACTGGTTTCTCATTAGAGGTCATAGGTATAGTATGTTGAATTATAGAGGTATCATAGGTCTTGAGAACTGAATAATCCTAGGCAAAGACACCTTTATATGTTTTCAACAACTTGATGAATTTTATCCTTTCTTCGAATGATAAACCAAGAACTAGGTTGACATTTTGAGGTTTTTCAATTGTGCTTAGGTTTACCACTTCAAATCTCAAAGTAGAACTCTGAGCCTTGGAGTTGGTAATCTTTTTAAATCTATCTTTCAAATCATAGAGATCTTCCATTTTGACTATAGACTTTGGAATTGGACTTTGATCTTGTTTGTGGTTGATTGCAAGTCATGTTCATGTTCATCTATGATTTTTTCCTCGTAAGATCCTTCTGATGTAAGGAAATCGATTATATCTTCATCATTATTAAACACTCTCCAATTTGTTACATTATTAGGGATGGATGGTCTAAAATTTAACTCTATAGAAAGCCTATATGGACTAAATTCCTATGAAGGTATAAGCTTAGATGCTACATTGGCAAGTAAATCAGCACTTGCATTTTGTAATATGGGGATTGAAGAAATGTTAAAAGCAGTAAAATGCGAAGTAATATTATGGGCTAGGGATTGATAACGTTTGAGATGCCCAGACACACAATGGATTGTGTTTATTACCTGTTTAATGACTATTTTAGAGTCTCCATATACTTGCAAATACTTGACATGAAGGCCAATGGCTTTGTACAGCCCTTGAATCAATGCTTCATATTCTGCAGTATTGTTAGTGCATTGAAATTCAATCTTGTAGGCTAACATGGTTTTCTCTCCTTGCGGGCTGATTAAGATACATCAAGCACCTGCACCATCTTCAGACTTGGAACCATCAAAATAAAGAGTCCAGAATAATGAATTATATACAAGTTTATTAACTACATTTATACACTTGGAAGCATCTATTTGGGAAAAAAATTATATCTGAGATACTACAACATTATCCAGAAAAGTAGATCTTTGTGCATTAAAGGATCACAAGAATGACTCAGCTGAGTAATTTCTAATGATACTATTGGTGAAACCTACAGGTTCATTGCTTCCCTCGAGATCATTGACTGTGTACTTCATGAATTTCTCACGATCCACTCTGATTTGGTTTAGCTTACCATTGTATGGTAACCACATATGAGACCAATCAGTTGCAAAGTATCCATGTAATTTTTTGGACCAATCCCTACTCAGAATTAAACCATAAAATTTAGGGATATCAGCCACTAGAATATCAATTATCTATGAAACCTTTGGATTAGAGGAAAGCCTGATTGAAACTGATATCATTTCTCCAAGTACCTCTACTTTTGTCCTGTCCAGTTGAACTATGTGTACAACATATTTTTGAGGTGTAATATTTAATTTGGTGCAAATAGTTCTTGGCATGATGTTTGAAGAGGCTCCTGAATCAACAAGGAAATTATGGATGTTTTTGTTGAAAATCTGGAGGAGCATGAGAAATAGATTTATCACCTACCAGAACTAGATTTGTGGGATTTACTTTGTCTGAAGATGAAGGAGGCTTTCCCATATCTTTAGCAGCTTGAGCAACTACAGTGGATGGTAAAGGAGCTACAGGAACTGATTTTAATTCTCTAAGTAATATTTTATGTTGTTGTTTGAGCTTAGTTAATCCATGCAATGAAATATTTTCTCTCATCTTTTTCATATCTTTGACTATATTATATTCCATTGTATCCAAGATTACTAAAGTTTTGGAAGCAGTTGGAGGATCTAATGGAATATAATCAGTTTGAGTAGTCATAGATTTCTTACTTACTGTCTTCTCCTTTACAGGGGTAATAACTTTCTGTTTTTTATTTTTTGTAGACATATCAGTAGAGTTTTTACTCCTGGTAGTTATTGGCATAGCTTGTGCTTCCTCTTATGTTGGAAGAATGAAGTCCCACATTCCATTTAACTCAACTTCTTCTTCAGTTTCTGCTTCTTCTTCAGTTGTTGAGTCCTCTTCGGGTTCTTGATCAGATTCAGCATTTGAAATAGTATTTGGTGGTTGGGATGTGGAAGAAGGATTTCTCTTGAATGGGAGAAAAGATTTCTTGGGAGTAGATGATTATGCAACTTGTTTCTTGATTTTGACCATTTCATTTGACATGGTCTTTAACACTTTTTGAAGGCCTTCAAGGTCGAAAGGTTCCTTTGGAGCTTTCTTTTTTGAATCTTCTTTGAATGTCACTTTCTTTGATTTCCTTTCTTCTATTTGTGACCTCTTTTCTAAGGTAATAATTCTTCTTTCTACAGACAACGCTTCTTTCATGTTTTCTATGAGGGTAACCTTATTGCCTCTATCTACAAAAATTTCGATATTAGAGGGAAGGGAGGATATGTACCATTCAATTTGGACATCTACTGCAGGTCTAAAGGCAGCCGGGATTTTGTTTAGCAACTTGTTAAAACTAGAGTTGAAGTGTTTGATCCTTTCGTCTACACTTACTTTTAGGTTGGAAAGATCATTGATTAAATATGCCATGGTTCTACATGACCAAATTTTGCGAGAAATATTTCTTCAAAAGTGTCCCAGTTTCTTATTGAGCCTGTTGGAAGGGAGAAATCCCAGGATCCTACAAATCCTTAGAAAGTATAAGGAAACAATCTGATGACAACACCTTTATGTGCAACTCCATTAAAATTCATGGCTAACATAAAGTTATTTAGATGTTCTTCAGCAAGAAGACCATCATCAGGATTATACTTAGGTAGCCATTTTTCTGGGTTTGTTGGGAGAACATTTGGATTAGCAACCAGTACAACACCAGAGTTTGCCCAAGGTTGAGCAGGTTGATTGGACATAACTTGTATTGAAGGTGTTAGTGTCAGTCTTTGAAACCTTCCTCCAGTGGTCAAACATGCTCTTACAAAGTGATTTTAAGGTGTCAAGGTCAAATTTTGTCATTTCAGTGAGTCTTAAGCAAAATTTCGTCACTAGGTATTAGGTCTAGGGTTTGTTTTCACTCCTTTCAAAGTTGTCCAAATGTCGGTCCATGTCACCATTCAGCTGAGTGTACCATCATTCAAAGGGTTTTCATCATCATGCCAGGTTCCAATGGGTCATTTTACACCTTGTTCATGCTTCAGTTATGCCTAGGTAAGGTTCATTTCCCTCTCCTAGGGTTTTGAAGGTAATTTCTCTTGGATGGTCAAATCATCAGCAAAACTTGTATCCTGATGTTCATACACCATCCCCTATCCTTAATGTACCTTATTAAACACTTCCCATCATTGATATCCCTCAAATTCCTCATTTTCGCACAAACCCTAGTTTCTTGCTACAATTTGACAATTTTCTAGGCTAGGCTTGTGTTTTGCCATTTTGGACCCCTTCCCCTCACTAAATATTTGAAATTCCACTTTCCCCTACTTCCTAACATCCCTCCATACTTCCCAAAATTTTCTCAATAATCTATAAGCCCCTTATCCCCTTCATTTCACTTCATTTTGACAAATCCCTTGTTCCACACATTGGGATAGGGTTTACTCCAATGATGTTTTTGAGCAAGAAAAGATGAATTTGGGAAAAATAAAAGAGGTTTTTGTCCAAAATAGGCCAAGGAAGAAAAAATTCCTTCAATCTCTACACAGGTTTCATGGTTTTAGAGAAATGTCAAAAATACAGTTTCCTCAGGAGAATTAATGCACCTCTGAAGTGACTTTAGGGAAATCAATATTTCTCCTAGCTTGGTTGGCCAAATGACTTGCTTGATGAGTCAAATGATAACTATACACCAACATATTTCCAATGAGCTATTATGAGCTCAATTTCGAGTTGAGGAAGACCTTCAAAAGTTGACTGCAACAACACTCTGCCTTTAGGTAGCCTCATTTTGCACATTTTGACTAGTCTTGGGCGATTTGACTTTTGATAGGGAAAATGAACTCCAAATTGTAAAATTCAAGTTGTGTTGGAAAGTAGACTCAATAATATTTCCAACATGCTATCCCGCACCCAATTTTGACACCGGAAAAGCCTCCACAACTGGTCTTCAAAAAGGCACCACGCACCTGTTCCTTAGCGCGGCGCACCTGCCTGCTTAGCCCAAATTTCACTCAAATCATCTTGCAAAGCTCCCAAATATTGCACACTTTATTCCACAAGTAAGTGAAGCATTCTACTTTTCCATTTCAAAAGCTTTACTCATCCTTCATGGTGTTTTAAAAGGTGAAAAAATAAACCCTACTTGCTGCACAGTTACACTATAAAAATTGGCCTAGGGTTTGCAAAATTGTAATTTTTGTTGTCTTATTCCCCTATATCATTTTCACATCCCCTTCACTACATTTCACTAATTTCATTTCCCATTCCCCCTCTCATTTCCACTCATCCTACTCGCCTATCCCCAAAACCCTAAAACCCTATCAAATTCCCACTATTCCCAAACCCTAATTGGCATCCCCAAACCCTATCACTCCCTAAAAACCACTATATACAGCATCAAAATCCCTCATTCGCTGTCCCTCTCATCAGTCCTATTCATCAAATAGCAAACACCTATTCTTAATATAAAATCTCTTCATACTCATCATTGAAAACCAAACAGTGGCAAACATGGAAACAGATTCACCTTATGAAAGAGATGAGGAAACAATGAGTGGTTCCTCCCAAGAAATTCATGCACCAACAAAACCACACAAGGGAGGAAAACACATCCGGGAGGAGCCCACTACACTTACAGAGCTATTGGCTTGTCCTCTTTCAGTGGCATGTTTCAAACATCATTCTTGCTATCAGTTTTGTGAGATGGTGGAAAGAGTCAAATACCACCATGATCTTGCTAGATTGTTTGTCCTCCATCTTCATAATGGCCAGGTCAACTTAGCAGGTGTTACATTCACTTTGACACTTGAAACTATAGCTGAAGCAACAGGTATTCCGAATGTGGGTGAAAAGTGGAACAAAGGACAGCTGGAGGACAAAGAACATTATGAGCCCTATATCAAGGCTGGCTATCAGAAGCAAATCAGTAGGGTCTTCCCTTTCAAATACCTACAGGACACATATGCTCCACTTATGAAACTCATAATCAAATACTTCGGCTGTGAAGGCAAATTTTCTCACTTATACACTTATCATGTCAGATTATTGTTGCATTTCACTAGAGATAGGATGATGAACCTCCCCTATTTCCTGTGCCGAAATATTGAGAAAATGACCACATTGGTGCAAAGGAAACCTCCTCATCAACAATACAACAACATTTATCACTTTGCATTGATCAAGATTGTGGCTTTGCATCAGTTGAGTTTCCTAAATGTTTCATGGGATGATTTCATTTCACATGAGGTTTTCACAAATCCTCAAGTGACACCATCAGTTTTTCATGAGGTAGGAGGGCCTTCACATTAGCAAGAGGTGCATGAGACTCAAACCACCAGTGTGCCAGTGTTTGTCACTTACCAAAAGGGCACAAGAAGATTATTTGCAGCAGCAAAACGAGTACTATCTCCACCTGGGGTGGAAGGGGTCTCGTTTCCTTCAACAGCAAAGCAGGTACAGGACAAAGGTAAACAACCATTGCATGATGAGGGGCCTTCTGAAGGTCAAGAGAGGGAGTTCATTCTCATTCAGGATGATGACATTGATTTGGGCTCCCAAAGCTCAAAGCTCAAGGAGATCATCCAGGAACAAGAAGCTGACATTCATGACTTGTCTCTCAACCTAGAAAGAGCCAAGTGGGTAATAAACTATCTTGAGCAAAGGAACAAGTAGTTGGAAGACCAGCAGACTATCATGGAGCTGCAAAACATAAGAGAAAACCGGCAAGCAGCCAAAAGGAGGAAAGTCAAGTTGACACTGCTTGAGCAAGAGGTTGATGCTGACCGGGAATCAAGGATTGAGAGGGCACACATGCACTTGGAGAAGCTGCTTGAGAAATCAAATAAGGAGAAAAAGATGTTGAAGCACATGGCCTATCACTATTTGGCAAGAAACAAGATTTGTAAAGCGAGGATAAGGACCTTAAAGGCCAAGTTGAGGAAAACTTTGAGGAGGAAGAAAAAGCAAGATAAGCTCAAGATTTTGGCTGAGGCTTCCTTGGCCCAACATAGTACTTGATTCAGGTACTCATCCCAAATTTCAAGAAATTTGGCACACTTTTTGTCAATTTTGAATTTTTGAAGCAAAACACAGATTTTCCTGGCTGGTGCGTAGCGCCACCCGGCGCTCGCTTTTTCTAGGGACCTCCTCTGGAGGAAAACTCTACATTTCTGAATTCCTCATGAAAAATTATGAATGCCCAGAAAGGGCTATAAAGTTTTGTCAAGTTTTGAACTTCCAAAAGGGTCAAAAACACCTCAAAAATGCCCTTTCTGCACCTTTTTGGCCACACAGGAAGCGGTGTTGGGAGAACTCACTTTTGGAGGGGAAAATGGACACAAAAATTAGAAATTCCACCTGTTCTGGAAAGTAGACAGACAAACCTTTCCAAAAATCCCACTTGGAGAAAATTTGGTGCACGGGAAGGCATCCAAAAGTAGCTGCAAAAAAGTGTTATGCATAGGAAAAGTGGCATGGCGCATAGGATGGAAAATTGTCATTTTTGCCAAAAAACTCTGTTTTTCGCCTAGTTTTTTCTCAGTTTGACTTTTCTCTCTCTCATGGTCAAAATCTTGATGTAAATTGATGTAACTTGATGGAATTTGATGTAAAAATGTTTAAAATTCACTCATGGAGGTAGATACATCATGAAAAGGTAGTTTTGAACTGAATGAATCGGTTTCCTAGGTTTTAGAGGCAAGTTGTTCCACTGCCTACTTTTCAGTTCTTAGTTTAGATCTTGTTGAAGCAACTCATAAACTCATGAATTCAACCCCTAAAGCCTAGCATGAGTTGTTTGTTGCCTATATCTAGTAGTTTTTCAGTCATTTGTAAAGGTTAGACTCTTGTGAATGCTTTGAGCATTATTGCACATTCATCTTTGTAGTTTGGCAAAGGAATAAACCAGGGTTTGCAACATTTTGTGGGATTCTTGTGGCAAGTTGATTTGGTATTGTTTGTCCTTATGTAATTCAAGTTTACATGTGTTTATGTATGTCATCATCTCTCTTTGTTCAACTTAACTAAATGAATCGAGGATAAAGGTAGAATTCATTGATGTTGTAGTGCTCTACCTAGGGTTTTTTTAGTTTTCTATGTTTTCAGTAGTTTGAAGAGGATCCCTGAGACTTTCATGCCCTCTCCAACTCCTCACCAGTCTTAAGACTCTCCATCTCACTTATTTCAATTACTAAACCATTTTTCTACCTCGCCCCACAAAAACCTCTGCAAGACTGTGTCCATTCCCCGGACCCAAATCTGCCTTTCACATTTGAGCTAGCAAACCAAAATTAAATTCAATTAAACTCCTCTGAGCATATACCTAGCCTAATATTAGTCTTTTCATCAGTCATCTCAAACCTCATTGATTATATTTTCCTGAGATTGACAAGGACAGAGCCCTCTCCCGACCTGGTAGGGCTAGCTACCAGGTTAAGCGTGGTTTGATGTTACCCTAGATCCTGCCTTTCTTAGCCTGAGGTAGATTTAGGCCATAACATATTGGCGACTCCAGTGGGGAGACGAAAAGTTTTTTGTTTGCTTTATAAACTACGGATGGAGCCTAAAGTTAGCCAGGTAGCCTTTGAACTGCTCTTGCTCTACAAGTGCATAGTAGATGAATGCTACTTCAGTCAATCTCTGGGTTAGTTTATGAACTGAACATCTGGTTTCCTCAGCAAAATGTAATCAAGTTCAGATCTGATTGTTGATGGTGGAAAACGATCAGACATCGGAAGGCTGAAATCATTCACTTGGCGACTCTAAATCAGTTTCGAGATCAGATCCAAGGACTCCACTGGAGGATGAACTTGACCAGCAAAAACATGAAAGGACAATATGGAAAAATCAGGTATTCAAGTTGGAATTTCATCCAAGACATTTTGTTCTTTGTTATAAATTATTCCTTCTCTTTTCCTGAGAATGTCAAGAAGGCTATGCAAAGTATATTGTATTTTAGAAAAGATCCACAACCTGCATTGGATTCCTTCCCTTTGAAGATTTTGAATACCAAAGAATTGCATGCCTTTGAGCTTGATCAAGACCCTTTTTCTGAATCTTGTGATGACCGTCTTCAAACTGATGAGCCTCAAGAGACCAAGACTAATTCTACAGCTTCTGTACATACTCCTACACCTTTTAAAATTCCAGATCGATACAAGCATTTAATTTTACCTCCTATATTCCATGCTTTCCATAAAAATCATGACCTATATCTACCAAGATTTGATGGTGAACGCGACAACATCACTACTGAGAGACATGTATTGAATTTTGAGTCCTTTCTTGACCTTTTTGAAGTTGATGAAGAGGATGTCAGTATTAGGCTTTTTTCTCTTTCTTTGCAAGGCAAGAGTTGGTTCAAAACCCTGCTTGATGCAAGAATTGCAAATTTCCAGTAGTTCGTTAAAGTTTTCCTCGACGGGTGGGTGGTAAGACAGAACCCTTTCTTGATTATAGAAGAGTATAGCCAGTTGAAAAGATTTCCAGGGGAGACAGTACAATAGTTTTCTGCCAGGATTAACCAAGTCTATTTTTCGATTCCGGTTAATATAAGGCCTCCTCCTGGATCTGCTCTCTTGCACTACTTGGAAGCCTTTGATCCGGAAATGGAGTTTCAGTTGAGAGAAAGGAATCTTGCAACAATTGAAGAGATGCAGAACAATGCAGTAGATGTAGAGGCTCATTTGCTAATCAGAAGGGCAAAGTTGAAGGAAGAAGTGATGAAAAACATAGATCCAGAGGAATCGACATCTCTAGAGGTAAAGCTTGAAATTTTGGTAAGTGCAGTGGAAGAGATGATGCAAAGGATCATCACAAAGAATGAGTATAATGTTCAAGCCCATGGCTCGCTGGTTGAAGAAGAAGAAGTTTCTGATCCAAAACATCTTCTTTCTTATCCCAATTGTCATAGATCTGATAATGATTGTTTTATAGATCATCTTGGAGAAGAGAGATCTATTGATATGACATGTATGCTTGATGATGTATTTTTTACTGACGATTTGCCTCAGTTTGATCAATATGATGATGATTATGCTCTCCAAACAGAAGCTAATCTTGCAGAAAAATCAACAGCTAGTTTGTGGAAGGAGGAAGTTCATTTCCAGCATGTCGAATACAATGTTCAACTGATGCATATCAGCTATGGAAATGATGAGGAAAGTGCGGCAAATTTTGAAGTAAGTGAAGGATCTTTGCCTTTTTGTTTTGCTTCGTTTCAATTCATCAGAGACAACTTTCATGCAATCAGAAATCAACTGTCGATGAGTCTTGATTTGGACCATCTTGAGGGCAATGAAATCCTTGTTCAAGACTTCTCATATCCAGATTTACAGCCCCCGAATGCCATTGATTGTCAAGTTGCAGATGAAGACTTGGAAGCTGGCACATATGATCAAATGATACAAGATGATTCCGTACCATTTTGTTTTGAATCATTTCAGTTTTTGAAGGGTAAATTGCATAGTATATCTTCAAATGAGCAGCCTGTAGAAAATCGTGCAATCGCATTAGAACCAACAGAAAATGGGTTGCAGCAAGTTTTCAAGTTTTTCACGATCCAATAGCTAATGTGTTGGATGATGTCTGCAGTCAAAGTCCTTCTCCATTAGCTACCTGTGAGCTTGAAACAAGTATTGATACAAACTTGATCCGGCAGCCGGTTTCTTTGTCATTTTCAGTAGGATTCTCGTCACAAAGCTCAGATCAAAGTTTGCATTCATGGTATGACGAGAAGAGAAGTAATCCATTGGATGAGCTAAGTCCCAGTGTGCATGAACTTCAAGATCCTTATGCAGTGTTTTTGGAGGCAGATAGAGAATCCATATCATTCAAAGGATCTGTTTTTAATTTTTCATGGGAGTTGCCTTTCAGTAGTTCTCTCTTGTTGTTCATAAGCAAGCACTTGTGCAGAATTCAAACAGCAGCCGGAATACTGACTTGGTTGCATTGGTTGTTTCATTTCACTTGATCAGGTGATGAATGGAACAACTAGAGTAGGTTGTATTGAATAAGCTCCATTTTGAGCATATTTTCCAGTTTGTCAATTGTGTTTTAGTCTTGAGTCATTTTTTGTTTCAGTCAGTTTAAAGATAGTTTCAGTTGAGTGTCCAGTTTCAGCTTTTGAGAGTCTTGTTTCAGTTTTGAATTAGTCAGTTCAACTATGAGTCTTGAGTCAAAGTTTCATAGTAATTGGTTTTTGGGTGTTTTGAAGTTATTAACTCCATTGCCCAATGGATGAAGGCACTTGTCTGCTCTCCCAAAGATCTACGGTTCTTGGCACCTCCAAGGAGCTACCATCCCTATTGGAGCCAATGTTAGTGTCAATATTTGAAACCTTCCTCCAGTGATCAAACATGCTCTTACAAAGTGATTTTAAGGTGTCAAGGTCAAATTTTGTCATTTCAGTGAATCTTCAAGCAAAATTTGGTCACTAGGTATTAGGTCTAGGGTTTGTTTTCACTCCTTTCAAAGTTGTCCAAATGTCAGTCCATGTCACCATTCAACTGAGTGTACCATCATTCAGAGGGTTTTCATCATCATGTCAGGTTCCAATGGGTCATTTTACACCTTGTTCATGCTTCAGTTGTGCCTAGGTAAGGTTCATTTCCCTCTCCTAGGGTTTTGAAGGTAATTTCTCTTAGATGGTCAAATCATCAGCAAAACTTGTATCCTGATGTTCATACACCTTCCCCTATCCTTAATGTACCTTATTAAACACTTCCCATCACTGATATCCCTCAAATTCCTCATTTTCACACAAACCCTAGTTTCTTGCTACAATTTGACAATTTTCTAGGCTAGGCCTGTGTTTTTCCCTTTTGGACCCCTTCCCCTCACTCAATATTTGAAATTCCACTTTCCCCTACTTCCTAACATCCCTCCCTACTTCCCAAAATTTTCTCAAGAATTTAGAAGCCCCTTATCCCTTCATTTCACTTGATTTCGACAAATCCCCGGTTCCACACATCGGGATAGGTTTTAATCCAATGATGTTTCTGAGCAGAAAAGATGAATTTGGGAAAACTGAGAGAGTTTTTTGTCCAAATTATACCAAGGAAGAAAAACCTCCTTCAATTTTTACACAGGTGTCATGGTTTTATAGAAATGTCAAAAATACAGTTGCCTCAGGAGAATTGATGCACCTCTGAAGTGACCTTGGGGAAATCAAGATTTCTCCTATCTTGGTTGGACAAATGACATTCTTGATGAGTCAAATGATAACTAGACACAGAAATATTTCCAATGAGCTATCATGAGCTCAATTTGGAGTTGAGAAAGACCTTCAAAAGTTGACTGCAACAGCACTCTACCTTTAGGCAGCCTCATTTTGCACATTTTGACCAGTCTTGGGAGATTTGACTTTTGACAGGGCAAATGAACTTCAAAATGAAAAATTAAAGTTGTGTTGGAAAGTAGAATCAATAATATTTCCAACGAGCTATCCCATGCCCAATTTTGACACCAGGAAGGCTTCCAAAACTGGTCTGCAAAAATGCGCTACGCCCTTGTTCCTTGGTGCGCGCAGCTGGGTAGTGGCGCGGCGCACCTGCCTGCTTAGCCCAAATTTCACTCAAATCATCTTGCAAAGCTCCCAAATCTTGAAAAATTTATTCCACAAGTAAGTGAATCATTCTACTTTTCCATTTCAAAATATTTACTCATCCTTCATGGTGTTTTAAAAGGTGAAAAAACAAACCCTACTTGCTGCACAGTTACACTATAAAAATTGCCTAGGGTTTGCAAAATTGTCATTTTTGTTGTCTTATTCCCCTATATCATTTTCACATCCCCTTCACTACATTTCACTAATTTCATTTCCCATTCCCCCTCTCATTTCCACTCATCCTACTCCCCTATCCCCAAAACCCTAAAACCCTATCAAATTCCCACTATTCCCAAACCCTAATTGGCATCCCCAAACCCTATCACTCCCTAAAAACCACTATATCCAGCATCAAAATCCCTCATTCACTGTCCCCCTCATCAGTCCCATTCATCAAATAGAAAACACCTATTCTTAATATAAAATCTCTTCATACTCATCATTGAAAACCAAACAGTGGCAAACATGGAGACAGATTCACCTTATGAAAGAGATGAGGAAACAGTGAGTGATTCCTCCCAAGAAATTCATGCACCAAGAAAACCACACAAGGGAGGAAAACACATCCAGGAGGAGCCCACTACATTTACAGCACTATTGGCTTGTCCTCTTGCAGTGGCATGTTTCAAACATCAGTCTTGCTATCAATTTTGTGAGATGGTGGAAAGAGTCAAATACCACCATGAGCTTGGTAGATTGTTTGCCCTCCATCTTCACAATGGCCAGGTCAACTTGGTAGGTGTTACATTCACTTTGACACCTGAAACTATAGCTGAAGCAACAGGTATTCTGAATGTGGGTGAACAGTGGAACAAAGGACAGCTGGAGGACAAAGAACATTATGAGCCTTATATCAAGGCTAGCTATCGGAAGCAAATCAGTATGGTCTTCCCTTTTAGATACCTACAAGACACATATGCTCCACTTATGAAACTCATAATCAAATAATTCAATTGTGAAGGCAGATTTTCTCGCTTATACACTTATCATGTTAGATTATTGATGCATTTCACTAGAGTGAGGATGATGAACCTCCCCTATTTCATGTGCTGGAATATTGAGAAAATGACCACATTGGTGCAAAGGAAACCTCCTCATCAACATTACCATAGCATTTATCACTTTGCATTGATTAAGATTTTGGTTTTGCATCAGTTGAGTTTGCTGAATGTTTCATGGGATGATTTCATTTCACATGAGGTTTTCACAAATTCTCAAGTGACACCATCAGTTTTTCATGAGGCAGGAGTGCCTTCACATCAGCAAGAGGTGCATGAGACTCAAACCACCAGTGTGCCAGTGTTTGTCACTTACCAAAATGGCACAAGAATATTATTTGCGGCAGCAAAACGAGTACTATCTCCACCTGGGGTGGAAGGGGTCTCGTTTCCTTCAACAGCAAAGCAGGTATAGGACAAAGGTAAAATCCATTGCATGATGAGGGGCCTTCTGAAGGTCAAGAGAGGGAGTTCATTCTCATTCAGGATGATGACATTGATTTGGGCTCCAAAAGCTCAAAGCTCAAGGGGATCATCCAGGAACAAGAATTTGACATTCATGAATTGTCTCTCAACCTAGAAAGAGACAAGTGGGTAATAAACTATCTTGAGCAAAGGAACAAGCAGTTGGAAGACCAACAGACTATCATGGAGCTGCAAAACATAAGAGAAAACCGGCAAGCAGCCAAAAGGAGGAAAGTCAAGTTGACACCGCTTGAGCAAGAGGTTGATGCTGACCAGGAATCATGGCTTGAAAGGGAAAACATGCACTTGGAGAAGCTACTTGAGAAAGAAAATAAGGAGAAAAAGATGTTGAGGCACATTTCCTATCACTATTTGGCAAGAAACAAGATTTGCAAAGCGAGGATAAGGACCTTAAAGGCCAAGTTGAGGAAAACTTTGAGGAGGAAGAAAGAGCAAGATAAGCTCAAGATTTTGGTTGAGGCTTCCTTCCAAAATAGTACTTGATGCAGGTCACTCAGCCCAAATTTCAAGAAATTTGGCACACTTTTTGTCAATTTTGAATTTTTGAAGCAAAACACAGATTTTTCTTGTTGGTGCGTAGCACCACCCCGCGCTTGCTTTTGATAGGGACCTCCTCTGGAGGAATACTCTACATTTTTGGATTCCTCATGAAAAACTATGAATTCCCAGAAATGGCTAGAAATTTTTGTCAAGTTTTGAGCTTCCAAAAGGGTCAAAAACACCTCAAAAATGCCCTTTCTGCCCCTTTTTGGCCACACAGGAAGTAGTGTTGGGAGAACTCACTTTTGGAGGGGAAAATGGACACCAAATTTAGAAATTCCACCTGTTCTGGAAACTAGACAGATAGAACTTTCCAGAAAGCCCACTTGGAGAAAATTTGTGCATAGGAAGGCCTCCAAAATCAGCTGCAAAAAAGTGCTACGCACAGGAAAAGTGGCGTGGCGCACAGGATGGAAAATTGTCCTTTTTGCCAAAACTCTGTTTTTCACCTAGTTTTTTCTCAGTTTGACTTTTATCTCTCTCATGGTCAAACTCTTGATGTAAATTTATGTAACTTGATGGAATTTTAATTAAAAATGTTTAAAATTCACTCATGGAGGTAGATACATCATGAAAAGGTAGTTTTGCACTGAATGAATCAATTTCCTAGGTTTTAGAGGCAAGTTGTTGCACTGCCTACTTTTAAGTTCTTAGTTTAGATCTTGTTGAAACAGCTCCTAAACTCATGAATTCGACCCCTAAAGCCTAGCATGAGTTTTTTTTTGCCTATATCTAGTAGTTTTTCAGTCATTTGTAAAGGTTGGACTCTTGTGAATGCTTTGAGCATTATTGTACATTCATCTCTGCAGTTTGGCAAAGGAATAGACCAAGGTTTGCAGCATTTTGTGGGATTCTTGTGGCAAGTTGATTTGGTATTGTTTTTCCTTATGTAATTCAAGTTTACATGTTTCTATGTATGCCATCATCTCTCTTTTTTCAGCTTAACTAAATGAATCGAGGATAAAGGTAGAATTCATTGATGTTGCAGTGCTCTACCTAGGATTTGTTTAGTTTTCTATGTTTTCAGCAGTTTGAAGAGGATCCGTGAGACTTTCATGCCCTCTCCAACTCCTCAACTGTCTTAAGACTCTCCATCTCACTTATTTCAAAGTACTGAAACCATTTTCCTACCTCGCCCCACAAAACCTCTGCAAGACTGTGTCCATTCCCCGGACCCAAATCTGCCTTTCACATTTGAGCCAGCAAACCAAAATTAAATTCAATTAAACTTCTCTGAGCATATACCTAGCCTAATATTAGTATTTTCATCAGTCATCTCAAACCTCATTGATCATATTTTCCTGAGATTGACAAGGACAGAGCCCTCTCCCGACCTGGTAGGGCTAGCTACCAGGTTAAGCATGGTTTGATGTTACCCTAGATCTTGCCTTTCTAAGCCTAAGGTAGATTTAGGCCATAACAAAAGGTTGTGAAGATGAGGAAGTAGATCCAGAAGTAGATGGTGATGGTGAAGAACTTACTATTGGACTAGTACTACTAGTAGTAGCACTACTTGTTTGAGTGGAAAAAATGGATTGTTGTGAAGACGCGGATTGAGTAGAATTGAATGGGGAAGTAAATGGAGGGAAAGGTGATGTGATCGCACTGGTATCTGATTCAGATTTTTATGTGGAAACTTTCTTACGTCGTGAATGAATGGGAAACTCAAAAGGGGTTACTCCAAGCTTTTCACTTTGTAGTCGAGTTAATACACTAGTATCTCGTAATAGGGAAGTGACACTTTCTTCAGAAGCTTCAGGCTTTTTAGGTTTCTCCGCAGAAATGGATATCTGTTCCAATTTTTGTATTAAGGAGTGAACCTTGGGAGACTCAGGAGTGTAATCTGAAGAAGGTGGTTGTCTTAGTACTTCAGGAGATGAGGGATATGTTTCTACAACTTCAGATTTCTGATCAGAGATTTTGAACGAGATCTAGAAGAAGTAGAAGTTGTGGAGGGTTTTTGACTCTTATGAACATTTTTCAATTGATCTTTAGATTTATATGCCATTCATAGTCAGATGGCCCTCCTTCTAGCACATAAATGTTGAGGCCTCAGAATTCTGCTTCTCCAACATGGGGAAAAACCACCCCGTCTGGACCTTAAAGACAACTCCTTTTCCGTTTGATGTGGTCACTCCGATTGGGGATGATGGGACCAGTTTCCCAGAGTGGGTTTGAAAATGAAAAAGGGTGGTTTTCAAGAAATTGCAATAAGAATAATGATAACTAAATGATCTATTCTAACATGCAAATCTGTAGTTAACTTAATCTAATATAAACCCGGGGTATTCTATGCGATATGAAATCTGAAAAGATATCTATTTGACATGTGATAATAAAGATCATTCACACATTAAACAGAGATGATAACATGTAAAGATAATTTCTTTGACTATATCACATATATTAATGCTCATATATGAAAATAAATACTTTCAGCTAGGAATCATACAGTAGTGAAATTAACATATAACAGAAAGAATATACTCCATATATAATTCATGAAAATGAAATGTTATCACTAATTAAACAAAATAGAACAAATCATACAAGATAAAAGTACCATATGTGTGAGGTTCTTCTCATTTGACTAATGACATAGATCAGCTCCTTTCTTCAAATCAAATTATTCTCCAAGCATATAGTTGTGCATCAACAAAGGAAAGTAGTTTGATAGTCAAAAGTAATGACCATGTTCCATAATTTCAACAAGGCATTCACAAACTTATATATGTGCATTCTTTGCAAATGTTTTTGATAAAATTCTGGACCCTTCTCTAAATGCATGAGAAGGGTATAAATATTATCTAACTAAAGTTCAAAAATAGATTATACAAAATATCTTGAGGAGGTTTCAAACAACCTTCCTCTTAACTAGCAACTAATTCTAAAAATAAAAGTGATTTGATGACCAAAGGTTATAAAGATATCCTTTTGTCTGCCATCTTTTCCTTAAGATCGCATATATCGGCCATTGGTTTCACTTAAGGAGGTGCCCTGAATTGCATCCTAACGTGACCTGCGAAAATGGCATCTGTGAGAGGTGTAAACATCCTTTGTGTTGAATTGAGTGAACAATTCAACGTCATAATTTGGATGTGAGGTTTGACAAGGAATTGCCAATATGCCTCCCAGTCAGTCTTCGATAATTTTTGATCGCCTCCCTTTGGTTTTTCATCTTTGCCTTCCAGCTTGTATCCAAGTCATTCAAATCTAGCAGTGACTTTGGGTTACCTTATTTTATTGAGTTGGTAATGTGCAAAGCGTGGTTGATTGCTTTTATTATATTTTTAGCCACTCCTGTTGCTCTCGCTACTGCCAACTCTACCTGCATGATCCGCGCATCCCAATCTATGGACAATATATCCTTATGTGTTTTTTCAATCTCGGGCAGATCAGCGCTTCTTCCCTCTTCAGTTTCTTGTCATTCAATATATTCAGAGATCTTAGTATTTAAATCATTAAATTCAGTTCTCTGATCAATCGCCTTATCTGTTAACTGATCATTGGTAATCAGATACAGAGTGACATGCGACATTCTCTGGTAGAATAGATCTTGCAGTTTTTATAGAATATAATTAAGCTCTAATGCATTTTTGATGAATTCATCGACAGTAGGGACATCTTTATACTTTGTTATGGCCTCTTGTAACTATTGGATTTGCATGTTCTTTACAGAGATGTCTGTTTCATGGCTTATCCTTAATACTTCCATACTCTACTGCAAATGGACTATTTGTCTAGTAGCCTACTTGTTCACATTTTCTTTCTCTATCTCCAGTTGTTTCTCGAGCTGCACTACTTATAGATCTTAGTGGCTTTATCCATGGTTGTAGTAGCATATACCCCTGTAAATTGCGACAGTCTGGTCAAATTTTTAGCTGGATTGGAAGGAATATCCCTCTAGACTATGTCCATCAGTCATTCCCAAGTGGGAACTTAGAGTGTTTCTACTCTCCTTCTGTTCCTTTGTCTTCTTACTACAGCCTTATGCAGTGGTCTGTAGAATACATCTAAGGGAGGTATCTCTGTAACCTTTAGGATAATTTTAGATCTCGGAAACATAGGGATGATTTATGTATTCTGCGGACTTATCCCTTGCCCATCCATTGGCTCTGACTCTAAAATTTTCTGAGTTTGCTACGGAGTATGAAATTCTGTGGTTCCGGGACATCTGTTGTCTTGGGAGTATCTTGGAGATTTTTATTAAATTGGTCCCATTCCTGCTCCAAATCACTTCTTTTGCCTTCGGGACCGATATCTTTCGTTAGGTCACTTATGACCTATTTTTCGGCTGACCTTCTGCTAGATTCCACTGTAGTCTCTATCTCTGGTGTCTTCCTGTATCCTAGGTTGTGTTCACCTATGATTCTATACGAGAATTTGGCCCTTCGTTGTTAATAGTTAAACTAGGCGTAGGCTTGGCATCAGCTCTTAACAAATTCAATGGGATTGTCTCGAGCCTTTGATTTCTAAATTCATGAAACTTTTCAAAATCATCAGGATTCAAATTTGCCTTCGCCTAATTGAACGCTTGTTTGAATGATTCAGCTGATTGTAAAAGATCTTCAGAATCATTAACTTCATGGTTACAGGGCTTGATCTTTACTACAGCGGCAATATTGTGTGCTATCTTCTATGGGTCAAATTGCCTCTTTGGCAAAGTATGGAGCCTGAGGCTCTCTAGGCTTAGTAATTCTTTGTTGGCATGGTTGAAGTTTGCCAACAAAAAAGAACCACACTGGATGGGAAAGGGTGGCCATAATGATTTTTTTTTATCTTTCAAGGTCTTGGTTAAACCTTTTCCCATGGTCTGGTGGGCTATTTCTCTTGCTAATAGCTTATCAGAGACATACAAAGGGAGTACATGCAAGTCTGATGTACTGCCATAAACCTTGATATATGTAAACCATAGTTCAACAAAATACTTGCCTACTACGAGAAGGTCTGTAGAGGCTTCCTTGCAAAATCTGGGGGCTTTCTTATCAAAAATGAGTTTGTGTAATGGTAAAATAACACCATGGCATATTTTGAAAAAATGGGGAATAAAATGGGATTCCCACATCTATTTGTGACTGAGATGAATGGGGTAGGGATCTTGCAGAGTCCATTTCCAACCCATGATTGGAAACTTAGTACAGAAACAGATGGCATCCATGATATAGGCACTGAAATAAAATGGAGGAAGGTTCTCTATGGAGGTGGATCTCTTTTGGCGATATTCGGAAATAGCAGTAGCTAGGTTATCAGATAGGATAGTGGCCCAATTCATTATATGGGAAATGACAAAAGCATCAATTAAAGGGACCCATTCTATAGAGAATTTGGTATTATTAGGTAATCCATATAATCTACATAACATAGAAGTTGCATAGTTATAGGGATTTTCTAAAGAAGCAATGGGGTACATACTCGTATTATCATATTTGAACTTGTTCTCTAGGACTCTCTAGCCCTGAATCATTTTGAAGGGTTCTTCATTCTGCTTTGCGAATTTGGCCAGAAATGATTTGTCATATATAACTTGAGGGTCAGGAAGATGATACATTTATTTCAAATCTTCATCTTTGAATGATCTCATTAGCTCCCTCTTTGAGTTGTTGAATTGTTTGTCTTCTATACTGAGATTTTCCACCACCCATCTAATCATATCAGTGTATGGAAGTATTTTATCTCTTGCTCCTATTCTATGAAGAAAGGAGCAAGCAGCATCTTTGAATTGAACTCCAGAGGGTTTTATTGAGTCCATTATCGCCTTGGTGACAGTAATTTTAGTTCGATCATCTTCAAGCTTGTTGTAGATGACTTCCCATGTCGTTGATCCTCCATCGACACTGCAAACTATATCAACAAATATGGCAACATTTCTGAAACCTCAGACTGTGAAATTCTCTGTTGCTTCTACTTCTACATTACCTTCCACAATGACATCTCTTTTGAAGCTTGCTTGAAACGAAAGAGATATATCAGTGCACACAATAGAGGGAAATTAAGGTTGAGAGCTCATTGAAATGACTTTGAATCACGGGAATATTTTGAATGCGGTTTCCATTTTAACTAGCCATAACTTGAAAACATCAATTTCTCTCCTTGAGCTACTAAACATTAATTACTCTGTCAAACCACTTAATATTTCATTAAAACTCATTAATTTCCCACACTTCATGCCTTATTTTCCGCATTGCAGTTTTTGAATGTCGCCATATAACATTTCTCGGAGATAATGCGAAATGCGATTGCGAAAATCGCAATATCTAATTTTGTAATTTTTTAAGGGGTGACACAATGGCATGCTTTATTAATTTGTGATTTGCGAAGTGCAATTGCATTTTCTAAAGTGTTGTGATCAGAACATTGCAGCGAGGGCTGTATCGCATATCGCATTTCGGTATTTTCTTTAAGATGTTTATAGTTGTCACATGGAAAACTGCGAAATGCGATTTGCAATAAAATTTCTAAGTATGGGTTGTATTATAAGGTTTTAAGGAAATTTATAGAGTTAGGATTTATTTTCAAAGCCTAAAATTTTAAAAGGGTCCCCATTTATATGTCATTAACTATTAGTCCATATAAATGGGGGGGTTGTTAAATAGTACAACAAATCCCTAATGTAAGAAGCTCAACCAAATATCATGCCTCATCTATATGTAGATAGTTAACCTATACTGACACAAGAAAAATCTAATGGGAAGGGTGCTCACTGACAAAGTTTACACACAACAAGAACTGATAATTTGTATGACTAAAATAGTGGAGAAGGTACATAAGTTGGACAAGAAAAACACATTTGGCAAAGGCTTTGGTAAATTATGTTATTTCCTCCTCTGATGATGATGAAAGTGAATGACAACCACCTTTTCAAGTGGATCCCCTCCTAAAATATGATCAAGTGAGCCTATCAATTGAAGAAAGGCACAACTCATGAAGCTGAAATGTTTATGTTCATGCTTAGTTGTTTATATCTTACGTTAGTTTATGTTTTGAATGACACTATGATTATACATGGCAGTGTTAATAAGAAAATTTTGAGTTTTTTGATATTTGTCTAGTTACCCTAGCAATAAACTAATAGTAGAAAAACGTTTTCTTATGTATATTTGTGCAAATACTATAAAAAACCTTACTTTACAAACAAATGTCAAAGTAGCATTAATTAAATGTTTTTCGTTGCAATTTTTTGTAAAATTTAACAAGTGACCATGTTCCCAATTCCTAATTTAGTGTTTGATATATAATTTTCAAAAAAACATATTTTTTCTCCTATTACTTAAAATGAAAAACAAAAATTGCTTTTTTGAAAAGGAAAAATCCACAAAGTATACACATATTTTTTATAACCTTTTGGTTATGTAGCTTTTTAGATGCATTATTTTTTATTGTGAACTTTGAGTATTCAATATGTTTTTTTAGTAGTGTAAGTTGTAGAAAAAATAAATAATGCCACATGAAATGAAAAATGAGAAAATTATGTCAATAGAAAGATAATTCAACAACAAATCTTCCATGGATAGGGAATTTCACCTATAGAAAGTTGCAACTCCATGAAAACTTGCAAAAATGAGAAAGGATTCTTGATTTTTAACCCTTTATATTTGAAAACCTTTGGTCAAACTGTTCTTGAAATATATAATTGTTTTTTGGTTTAAAATTCATCCCTCAAAATCACAATCAAATTCAAAGCAAGGGTTGCATTGAGCACAAATAACTTGGTTGAGATGTCGGCTTTGGAAGAAATTTTAACTCTTGAAATGGAATATGGACTAATAAATCCACAAACCTTTGGTGATTCACTACTTGTCATAAAATGTTGAAAAATGAGCTTACCTTAAGAATTTATTCTTCAACCTCCTTTTGAGGAAATTAAGAATATCATAGAGGGTTTCACTTAGGTCTCATCCTCACATATTTACTGAAAAATAAATCAAGTGGTTGATTCCTTATCTAAGGCATCTAGTGACATTAGGAGGAATGAATGCAAGATCTTAATGTTCTACACATAGAATTTACTCATAGTGGATTTCTATGAAGCTTGTTAGATATATGATTAACTGGGGGGAGGGGGGCTTGAATAAGTATAATGGCCAATCTTAACCAATTAAAACACCTCAATGCATACATAATATCAATCACATTAGCAATATAAAAGTATACCAGATATATATAAGAAACTTATTTTATTTTTGAATGATCTTGTAGGCACCAACCTATTGTTACATTATTGGCACCAACTAGAAGGAAACATCAATCCCCTGAGAAATGCCTACACCAACTTGAAATTCTTTACTCGCACCAACCAGAAGGAGGCATGAACCCCATAAATTTTGTTACTAGCACTAACGAAAAAGAGACACCAAGTCCGTGAGAAATGCAAACACAAACCTAAAATGATTTACTGAATCCTTTATTTATATCTTCAACTCCATTTTATGTTGCTCCTATGTTCTCCACATCACTCCTTGATTTATGTCTTTAGCTTTGCTTTATCCACGGTCCATATATATTGCTCCTTAATTTTTCACTTACAAACTCTGATCTCTTGGAGGCCACAATTTTTTCTTCTTCTTCAGCATTCAGACAACATCCTTACATATCAAACTTAAATAATTCACAATATTAATCGCATCCAGATTGAATAGTTTCACACATATTCTGTAGATGTCATTTCTCAGGCTTATTTTGTACTTTGCACAATCAAACCACTGCAGTCGATTACACACTAAAGACTACATTAAGTCTCAATCGACTAAATCAATCCACTACCAAAATTCTCTAGCTTATTTATATTACACTGGCACAATGAAATCTTGGCAAGGCCAACTCACCAAGAAGAGCAATCGAAAAACTTGAAATATTATTTTAATATCTTCTGCTAAAAAATATAGTCCATATGACTTAGATATGAATTAAACCAATGACTCCTTGGGTGCTTAGCTTTAGATACATGAAAACCACATGATATGACCCTATTAACCATACATTCCACTAAATTTGGATCCAGGTCCACTTGCTTGCAGCAAATTATTGGACACTTAGATCACTTTTCTACCCAAATTAATTTTAACTCCATCTCTAAGGGCTTCAATGTTATCTCATATGACTGAGTGCAGGACCACGACCTTAAATCAAAATCTCTAGATATCTGGGAATCTGGATATTTCCTTATGATGCATACTTTCTTATGGCTCGAATGAACCAGAGGTTTGATATATTTCTCCATATGAAACCATGACTATGGAACATTGCCCAATTTACCTTCGCCATTGAATCCAGATATGGGTTTCATGCTCATGTGCATGTTTCTTGCACCCCAATACCACTATATGTGCATACAACTTTCTCCACTACTAATTTTAGCATAATTTCCATTTGGTCAAAACTAATATATGCAGGAAACCTTCACTGAACTAGTCATTGGGCACAAATCCTGAGAATTCAAATGTTGCCACATCGAAACTATGAGAAACAATAAAAAAATTCCATGTGATTCTCTTACCACGTCATCTTTTCCAAGTCAACATACTACCATGTGTTATTCTCTATTGTTTCAATGTGTCCAGGTACCTTCCATGTGTAATTTGCTACCTATCCAATTGACCACCTAAAGGTGCCATGTGTCATCACCTCTGATTTCCAATTCATTGCCTTAGGCACTTCACTTCCACTAGTCTCCACGCATCATTCTATAAATACTACCAAGTCAGTTGGGGTCTTCTTGCTGGATAAGAAAGAAATATAGAAATATGGTATATGGTTATTAATCCAATGACTCTTGCGGAAAAGGGTCGGGATGCCTAGATATGTTGAAAAGGCACGAATACTTGTTTAAGATGAAACTTTGACTTTTTCTCTTCAATTTTAATTTTCTCCTAATTCCTATGGAATTAGAGGAGGTTCCACATACCATTAGAAACATCTCAAAATAATTTATTCAACCAAACAATTTTCATTCACATTTGGATTAAGAAACTAAAGAAGAAATGCCTTCAAATATATGTTATCCAAATTAAAACCTTGATAACATGCTATGCACATTCAACAATCTCCCATGTTGTTGGATTATGACATCAAGGACATTGTAGTTGACATCAATGACAACACATGTGAAACAATCTCCCTATTTGGTATTTATGGCAACACCACCGGACATTTGCGGGTCATTGATGATCTTGGGCTACACTCCCCCTATCCACTTATGTCTGCTCATTCTCGTTATGTATGCTTATTCTCCTCCTTTGACACTAACGAAAAAGGGCATATACTCGCCTTGATTATATGCATACTCTTTCGTTAAACTCCCCGTGTTACCAACATGATTCTTGGATGAGATCAATGGATCACTCCTCTGTGTGAGAAATTACACCCAATTTTTCTAAGCAATTCAAAAATTTCACTAGGTAAAGGTTTGGTAAATATGTCTTCAATTTGTTGTTTTGTTGGAATGTATTCCAATTTGACAGTTTGATCAAAAACTTGTTCACAAACAAAGTGGTATTCGATAGGTATGTGTTATGTTTTAGGATGCATAACAGGATTTTTAGAGATATTGATAGCATTGGTATTCTCACACACGATGGGCATAGGTTTATCATCATTTTCTTGAAGATCCTTGATATTTTTCTTCATCCATAAAACTTGAGTGAAACATGATGTTGTTGTAATATATTTTGCCTTAGTTGTGGATAGAGAAATGGGTTTTTGTTTCTTACTCAGCCAGGAGGCCGAAAACTTACCTAAAAAATAGCCCACCCCACTAGTTCTCTTCTTATCATTAATACTTCCAGCCCAATCTGCATTTGTATAGGCTCTGAGAGTAAGACATGTTCCCTTTGGATAGCACAACTCATAATCTATGGTTCCCTGTAGATATCTAAATATCCTTTTGGTTGCATTCACATGAGTTTCTTTTGGGCTTAACTGGAATCTAGTCTTGAAACTATTAAGTGAAGAAGCCTACAAATCATGGACTTGTACATGATCTGATTTACTTCTAGAGACTTATCATCTTTACTGAACGTGAATCCTCTTGTCATGGGAGTGCTCATGGGTGCACAAATTTCCATAACAAACTTATTTAATATTTCTTTAAGGTACTTGGTCTAAAAGATAAAGATGTATTTTCTAATCGATGAACTTGCAATCCAAAAATGAAAAATAGTTTCCCCAACACAGAAATTTCAAACTCTCTACATGTTAGCTACAAAAATTTTGCTAATATAGTCAACATCACTTCCAAAACTTATGTCATTAACATAGACAACAATAATTAGCACATTATCATTTTTAGTCTTGATGTAAAGGGCAATATCTACTACCCCTCTCTTAAAGCCTTGTTGTCAAATACATTTATCTAATTTAGAGTATCAAGCCCTACGTGCATGTTTTAGATGATACATATATTTCTTCAATCTGCACACTTAATCCTTGTCTTTTGTTAGTTAAAATCCTTCCAATTGTTCAAGATATACTCCTTCTTATAGTTCTCCATTTATAATTGTTGGTTTTACATCCATCTTATAAAATTTGAACCCCTTAAAGATTACAAAGGCTAATAACTTATGTATTGCTTCTGAAGCAAATGTTTCTTTGAAGTTCGCACCTTCAACTTGTGCATAGCCCTTAGATACAAGTATTGCTTTGTTTTTTACTACTTTTCCATCTAATTCATTCAGCTTATTTCTATAGACCCACTTAGTTATAATCACATTTTTGTCTTTAGGCCTTGGAACATACTCCCATGTCTCATATTTTTGAATTTGATCTAGTTCTTCATTCGTGGCCTTAACATAATGTTCATATTGACTAGCTTGAGCAAAGATTTGAGGTTCCATCAAGGATAGTAGAGCTAAGTTATCATTAGTTGTTGTTCTAACAGACTTCCTTCCAGTTTTGACTCTCAATTCCTTATTTCCAATGATCTAGCTATTTGGATGATTCTTTTGGACATACCTGGATGGGGATTTTAGATGCAATGACTCACCTTCTTCTTCTTACGCTGCACTCTGATTTTCTTCTTCATGTGTTTCTTGTTATACATTTGGTTATGGCTAGGTTCAAGGCAACGCTTCATCTATTCTTACATCAATACATTCAACAACCTTAGATGTCCTTTTGTTGTAACATTTATATCCATTGCTTCTATATGCATATCCAAGGAAAATTTGGTTTTTGAATCAAATTTTCCTAAATCTTCTTCATTTACCTTGATTTATCATTTTCTTCCAAATACCTTAAAATGTTTGACAATGGTCGGTCTACCTTTCTAGAGTTCATATTATTTTTTAGTGTAGTTTACCATTATTTTTAATATGTTCAAGATATAAATTGTTGTGTACATTGCTTCTCCCCAAAATCTGTCAAATAGTTGAGCTTCAATGAGCATGGTTCTAGCCATTTCTTGCACTATTTATTTTTTCTTTCAACCACTCCATTATGTTGTGGAGTTCTTACAAATGGTTAGTTGTCCTCTAATTCCCTAATATTCACATAATTTGTTGAATTCATTGGAAGTAAACTCACTTTCTCTATCAGTTCTTAGGCACTTGATTTTTAGATCAGTTTCATTTTCAACTAAAGCATTTAAAGCTTTAAATTTCTCAAAAGCCTCATATTTTTCTCTAAGGAAGGTGACCCACATCATTCTTGTATAATCATCGATTAACAACATAAATTACCTCTCACCTTTTAGTGTTTAAGTCATGGCTGGTTCATAGAGGTCTATATGGATGAGTTCGAGAGGCTCAGATGTAGAATATTCTTTTGTTTTAAGGAAGAAATTAGTTTTTTCCATGTTGACATGCTTACAAATGGAATTATGTGATTTTAATACCTTCATCATGTCCATCACATCTTGTTATTTTTTAATATTTACCATATTATCAAAACTGATCCATCCCAATCTTATATGCCATAGCCATATCTAGTCTATATTTCCCATATAATGTTTTTCTATTTTTTTCCATCAAGAATGTACAGATTACCTGAATTTCTATTAGCCTTTGCCACCATATTTCCTGTATCAAAATTTCTAATTTCACATTTGTAGAATTAAATGTGAGATCATACCTTGATCATACATTTAACTAGCATTCAAGAGATTGTTTTTAGTCCTTCTACATACAAAAATTGTTGGGCCTTAGTTCTTCCATTATCTATGCAAATTGTGCCTTTGCTAGCTATTTGTGTAGTTCATTGTCACCAAGTATCACTTTTCCCCCTTATTCTTCCTTTAGTTTAATGAATTCACTCTAGTCTCTTATCATTTGCCTTGAACACCCAATATCAATATACCACTTTCTTTTTGTTTTTGGGCATATAACATACGACTACACTCTTCCTACTTCTCTTGTTCCTTTTTCCATACTATTGGATGATGAATTATAAGGGAACATTCTACCTTGCCTTGGTTTTGAGACTTGTTTATACTACTTTTGCAATCCTATGCTTTGTTCCCATAATTATTTCATATGTAGCATTCAACATGATTCAACAAGGGAGAAAAATAATTTTCTTTTATAATGCCACTTTCATATGTACCTTTAGATTTGTTATTCAAATAGATATGATTTGGATTTTGAAGAAATTATTTTCTTTCATAACCTTTTCTTGCATAATCTCTGCAATTGATTGCTTTATGACCATAATTATTACATGTGTAGTAGTATATATAAAAGAAACCTTGGTACTTGGATGTATAATACATGTTGAAAGGAATAACTCTATTGAATCTATTTTTCCTGCTTTCTATGTCATAATGTTGTTGATTCATAGTTATATTGGTGTCTTTTAACGTATTTACATGGTTTCCATCTTATCTTTTTTAAATTCCTTTGAATCTCTCTTATATTTTTTTGAATGACTCAAACCTATTTTGATGAAAGAGGATTCATGATTTTTTTGTCCCTTTAAACTCTTATTGGGTGCATCAACATAGTTGGTAGGTTCCTTGCATCCCTTTTCTATTTCTATTGAGATTGACTCTCCCTTAGTGTTCTTTGGATTCTATTCATAGCCAAGTACTATATTTATTATGGAGATCTATGATAGGAGATATTTATTTGATCTGATACTTTTTCTAATTCCTTTCTTAAAAGACAATTTATTCTTCCAACTTCTCCTAGTCTCCTTCCTTTTCTATCAACTGCTTTGTCAGAATTTCATTTATTCTTTTGGTTTCGTTTAGTTTAATTTCCAAGTGAATTATTCAATTTGCATCACATCCTTCATCCCTATATTCTTGTAACTGTTGTTCTAATTGATTGACCCTTTTCCTTAGTCATCTTAACTCTTCCATGGCACTTACAAGTTCTCCTTCAAAATCCACTTCCACTTTGATCTCTTATTCATCATTTTGATTGTTCATAGCTATGAATAAGATTTATACTCTCTCATGATCATAAATTCATTCATCACTTCAATAATCATTATCTTTATTGGAGTACAAACTTTCCTTTTAATAGATCTTCTTTTATGACATGAGATTTGATTTTTTCTTTATCATTATTATCATTTGATTTTTCATAAGGACAATTAGATGTATAGTGACCTATCCCACCACATTCAAAACACCTGAATAGAAGCTTACCTTTGAACTTTCCAATTCTTGTTATGCAACCATATCATAAAACAGAAGAAAAAATAGATCAACGACTTGAAAATTAGCCTCTTCAAGGGGGCATCCTCCTTTACATCACACAAATGAACAATTCTTGGATGATACAAATGAAAAGACCTCCTTCGTATATATAGGAGTCTAAGGGGTCACAATATAATCAAAGCCTCCATAACAATAATCATGTAAGGGCACAACAATAACAATAGTGGGATTTTATGGGGGCACAACAATAACAATAAGGGGGATACACTAACAATAACAATAAGGAGGGTACACTATTATTATAGGGACCTAACATGCCCCTATCCTTCAAAAAATGTGTTTTCCTCAATGCTTGAGTAGTTCTAGATGCATCATTATAAAATTCTCATCCTCCCATGAGGAATCTTTAGTGGGTAAGTACTTCCACTTAATGAGATACTTTGAAATTAACCAGTTTTGTAGTTGTTGGGTTCTTGTTTCTGTGACTGCTTCAGGATCCAATTTTATTTTTCCTTCTTCGTCAAGATCTAGAAATATTGTTTGAACAGGGAGCTTGTCACTGATAACCTTCTTTAAGCATGAAACATGGAAAATTTGGTGTATTCAGGAACATACAGGAAGCTCCAATTTGTATGCCATAGTATCAAACTTTTGCAACACCTTGTAAGTACCATAGTACTTGGGTGATAATTTATTATCTTGCTTAGCTTGTTTGATGGACATTTTTTTGTATAATTGTAGTCGTAAAAGTACCCAGTCACCTACGTCAAAAATTCTTTCACTACAATGTTGATATGCCTATTGTTTCATTCAATTTTGTGCCTAAGTAAGGTTATCCTTTAAGAGTTGGAGAAATTGTTGTTGATGCTCGATGTGATATTCCACTCCTTGAACCTTAGAATTTTCTCTTAAAGATGATGTGATGATCGGTGGATGATATCCATAAAGTTCCATAAATGGGTTCATTTTTGCTACAGTATGGAAGGAAGTGTTATACCGCCATTCATCCAGAGGTAACCACTTTACCCATTGTGTTTTTTTATCAGATACAAAGAAATGAAGATATCCTTCCAAACATTTGTTCATTGTCTTAGTTTTCTCGTCAGATTGAGGATGATAAGATGAGTTATGAGCTAATTGAGTACCAAACAAGAAAATAATTTTGTCCAAAAATTTCCAGTGAAAATGGGATCTCTATCACTTACAACAATCGTGCAATAATCTTTGGGTTTCCATGTAGCTTTTGAATTGTTTCCATAAATGCACTAGCTATTGTATTGGCTTTAAAAGAATGAGATAATGCATAAAAGTGTGCATACTTGGTAAGTCTATCAACTACCACCACGATGACACTCTTTCCTTCGAAATTGGGTAAACCTGTGATAAAATCCATTGAAACCTCCTCCCAACGCTGACTTGGAATGGCTAAAGGTTTTAACGGACCCGGGTCTTAATTGTCTCAACTTTATTTTGTTGGAAAACCAAACATTTTGCCACAAACTTATGAACATCATATTGAATGCCATCCCAAAAAAAATCCATCTTGATGTTGTGGTAAGTTTTTAAAAATCCTAAGTGCCCTCCTAAGGGGGAGGTGTGTAATTCCAAAAGAATCTCTTGTTTGAGTTGGGAATTCTTACATATATATAAGTGATCTTTCTACCATAATTAGTCATTTTTTTAGATAAATGTATCATATGTACTAGGATCTTGTTGCAACTTTGAATGAGTTTCCACACCTCTTTGTCATTCTTCCATTCATCCCTTGCTTTAGTTATCCAATCAAGTTGGATAATAGAAATGGCATAAAGCAATGCTTCCACATCCTCATCCTTTCTTGAGAGGCATCTGCAACAAAATTTTGCTTCCCTTTTTTGTAGATAATTTGAAAGTCATAACCCAACATATTTGTGACCCATTTTTGTTGCTCTTCTGAAGATAATCTTTGTTCAAAAAAATATTTAAGACTATCATGATCTATTTTAACCTTGAAATGTCTTCGCATTAGGTAAGGTCACCATTACTTTAGTGCATGTAGTATTTCCAACATTTCCTTCTCATAAGTAGGTTGTGCAAATACTTTCCCTTGATTGGACGACTTTCAAAAGCAATGGGTCTTCCTTCTTGAATTAAAACATCAGCAATTTCATTTCCTGAGGCATCACATTCCACAATCAATGTTTTTGTGAAACCTTGTGTAGCTAAGACCAATGCTTGGCACATTGCCTCTTTAATATGTTCAAAGGCCTTAGTTGCTTTTGGAGTCCAAGAAAATGTATCTTTTTTCAGTAATGTTGTTAGAGGTGTTGTTATTCTCCCATAATTCTTAACAAACTTGTGATAGTACCATGTCAAACCGAGAAATCCTAAAAGATTCTTTAGGGTTGTGGGGATTTTCCATTCCTTAATGGATTTAATTTTGTTAGGGTCTACCTTAACACCCTCATGATATACAATATGACCCAAATATTCCACCTCTTGTACTCCAAATAAACATTTTGAGGTTTTTGCATATAATTGTTTCTCCTCCAATAATTTGAGCATCATGTCAACATGTTGAACATCATCCTTCTTAGACTTGTTGTAGATTAGTATATCATCAAAAAATACTAACACAAATTTTCTAAGGGTTTGAAAATGGAGTGCATCAAACTTAAAATGTAGAAGGTGCATTAATAAGGTCAAAAGGCATGATCCAAGTGGATATTGGTGGCCACCTGCCTATTCCACTTGGACCCCCACCTTTTTTCTTTCAGCTTCCTTACTTGTAGAACAACTTACTATTTTTTGGCAATTTTTTGGGTCATAAACTTCTAGAGCCGTTTTGAGGGCCTAAAAAAGGCTTTTTTTTGGGAAAAAAGAGAGACCAAAAAAGTGCAAGACCATTTTGTTGGTATTTTTTTTACCTCCTCTTGAATATATTTGAAACAAGGAATAATGATAGTCAAATAGAGTTCGTATCCCAAAGTTATGACCCAGGGAAGTTGATGTTCCAACTAACCCCAAAGAGGCCCACAAGATTTTTGCACTTCATCACCTAGGGTTAGGTTTTTGGATGTTTAGGGTTTCCCATTGTTTATTAACGATAAAAAGGCTACCAAGCCTCATCGTAACACATTTCATAAGGAATGTAGTCACCACATATCTTCTCAGATATAATCTACCATTGTCCGAACAAGTTTATTTCCATTCTGCATCTAACAGTTTTCAATACTTTGTTCTTAATGAATTAAAGTTTTGTTTTCACTGTAGCTCTGTATTTATGTTTATATCTATATTTCATTTTGTTCCTGCATAGATCTAAATGAATGGTATCAGACTGGTCTTCTCTTTCTCTGTTTTTTTGTGCATGTCCCCAAAGAGGTCGAGGTATAAGGATTTGGGACTCGAATTGGTTGAACCCTTGCACAAATGTCCCCGCTGACACTGATGACCTCCCATGGTAGAAGAAAAAAAAGACGAGGGAGTAGGAGATCCTATGAAATTGTTTTGAAGAAGCCCTCGAGTGGAAAAGGAACGAGATGATGGATAACTTTGCCCAGATCCTTCGGCAAATGCCAAGCAACAACACATCTTCATCCAACAGTCACTTCGAAAGCGCCGCCCCCTTCAAAGTACATGGGAACTTCAATATCCTATATTCGATGGTAAAATAGATGCAGATGTTGTAGATAAATGGTTGAATCTGTTGGAGGGTTATTTTTCAGTCCATAGTTTCACCGATAGGGAGAAGATTACTTTTGCACTGCTTAAGGCCACCCCCATGTCAAGGATTGGTGGGAAACTTACTGTGAGAAAAGGGTCGAGGAACCCTCTTTTTTCATAGTCACACCCACTTGGACTCTTTCTGAGAAGCCATCGAGGAACAATACTACCCCATGGGGAGCTATGTGGATAAATACATATAATTGACCACGCTAGACACCAAAGGGACCAACATGTGCATGAGTTCAAAAATATTTTTCATACTATAAGCACAAAGCTAGGTATCAAAGACTCTAAGCGACATCTGGTGCTCAAGTACTACGGTTGTCTGCACAAATAAATTCAGGAAGAAATGTAGTTCCTTGACATCTCCTCGCTTGGTGTAGCATACCGATATGTTGCCAAGATTGAAAAAAAACTTAAACAAAAGAAGCGAGACTTTGGATCTGTGATTCCGAAGTAGAGAAAAGGTGCCCCCAAACCATAGAACAAAGGCCGAAGCCAAGGCGGGGTGACCCAGGACAACCCATCGAAGCCGCAATCAAAGAACAACACCACAAAGACAAAGAAGGACACAGGGAAATGATGTGACTTCCACAAGAGCCCCACTCACAATACAAGTAAGTGTCACGCCAAGCAATCACTTATGGACAGGTGAAGGCTTTGGAGTCAGATGCATGTTCTGACTCAGAGTCAGATGCATGTTCTGACTCAGAGTCAAACCCCAACAAGGGGAAAGACAAAGGGAAGTAGATTATTGATGCAAATCCCAGTGCCACCGTTGCCACCACTAAGGTCTAGAAGACTGAGCCCGAGCACCTAGAGGAAGGGGAGTGCTTTTTCCCCTCACAGATGTGGGTGAAGGGGTCATCGTTGCAGTTCATTGTCAATAGCAGGATCCAAAACAACCTCGTATCAACAAAATTCATTAAACAATTGAGCCTGTCGAACACACCACACCCGCAACCATACACCATGGGGTGGCTCCACACAGGACGAGATCTCTATGTCAACTAGTAGTGTCGCCTTCCCTACAGCATTAAACCCTTCACAGATGAGGTATTGTGTGGCATTGATCCTCTTGAAGTTTGTGATGTATTATTAGGCCAACCATATTGTGGAAGCGTCATGTTTTATATGATTCTAGGCCCCGCACTATTATTATTACTTTGGGTAATAAGTTATACAGGATACCAGAGGTAGCCAAGCCTACTTCCATCTCTTGGATATCTACTAAGCAATGTAGTAAGATCATCTCCCAAACTGGGAAATTTATTTTCTTTTGTATTCACTCTCAAGGTAAGAGGAAGATTATGGCCACATCCATGGCCCCCGGGAAGGGTTCCTCCACGCAGTAGAAGCAGGTGGATAAGGTCGTGGAAGAATACAACGACATCTTCTCCTCACCCACACGAGTACCCTTGCACTGTCAAGTCAAGCCTTCGACCGATTTGACTCTCATATCACCTCTACCCAATGGGTTAATATACCACCACTCCATTCTAGAAAATGAAGAGATCAAGCAGCAGATCCAAAAGTTGTTGCTAAAGGGGAACATCTAACCAAGTTCCTCACCTTGTGGGAGCCCGATTATGCATGTACAAAAGAAGGATGGGACCTGGAGACTTTGCATTGATTATTGGGCACTAAACAAAATCACTTTCAGGAATAGGTATCCAATCCCACAAATTCATGACCTTCTGGACCAACTCTAGAGGGACAAGTATTTCAACAAGATCGATTTGAAGTTTGGTTATCACTAGGTTCCAATAGAGCCCACAAATGTATGGAAGACCACCTTCAAATCCAAGCAAGGCCTTTTTGAATGGTTGGTCATGCATTTCGGGTTGACAAATGCCCCTGCTACTTTTATGAGGTTGATGGATGACATATTGTAGCCCTTCACCAACTCATTTGTGGTTGTTTATCTGGACAACATCATCATCTTCAGTAAGAGTTGGGAAGAGCACTTACAACACATTCGGCAGGTCCTTTAAACCCTACAGTAGCACAAACTGTGTGCCAACTTGGAGAAATTAAACTTTGGCATGAGTAATGTCCAATATCTAAGTTACATCATATATGAGAAAAGCGTGCATGTGGATCCAACTAAGATCCAAATCATTCAGGATTGGCCAGCCCCGACCACTCTAATAGAGCTTCGCAACTTTTTGGGCCTTGCAATTTTTTATCGGAGGTTTGTGTTGGGATTCTCCCATACCATTTGGCCTTTGATTCAGATTACCAAGGGCGGATAGAAAGTAAATTTTTCTTGGTCTGAGTCCCAATAAAAGGTGTTTGTTGAGCTAAAGCACTGACTTTGCTCGGCACTTGTACTCACATTTCCAGACCTGCAACAACCATTTGAAATTGAGACACACACCTTTGACTATCTTATTGGTGTATTCCTCGCCTAGTACGGGCATCCGGTGGCCTATCAAAGTCAGATACTTTCTGATATAATTCGTAAGTACCCCACTTATGATAAAAATATGTATTTTATCATGCAAGCTTTCTGATAATGGAAACATTACATTCTGGGGAGGGAAATGGTCATCCACATAGATCACCAACCTCTTTAGTTTATACAAACACAAGGGAAGTTGAAGAATGATCGCCATCAGAAGTGTACTACATATCTACAACAATTCCACTTGAAAATTAAATACAAAAAGGGAAACACTAATCATGTTGCAGATTGCCTCATTTGACCCCCAGTTGCAGCACTGACTATTGTTCTCAACTCTTGTGGCCACAAGACCTATAGATAGCCACAACTATACAAAAATAATCCAAAGTTCACCACCACATACCTGATGCAAGTGGATGGAAAGAAAGTTCCATATTTCCACCTCCAAAACGCATTATTATGCTACCTGGGCCAACTTTGTGTTCCTTCAAGCAAGTGTGCCAAGATTATTTGGGAGGCACACTACAGTTGGTTCGCAGGACACACTTTGGGGTGGAGAAAATACTAGTTGCATTACATAAGTATTTTTATTGGCCAAAACTCTAACAAGGTTTTGGAAAATATATCAAATCCTACACTACCTATGTCTCGCTAAGCTAGCCATCAAGAAGCAAGGCTTGTACAATCCTCTGCCTACTCCCATCGAGCCCTAGGAATCCATCTCCATGGACTATTTGTTTAGCCTCCCTTCTACCAAGAATTGTAATGACTATGTATTTGTGGTTGTGAACAAATTTTGTAAGGTGGCTATATTGGCAACTTGCAAGAAGAGTATCACAGCAGAGGACACTACCAAACTATTCTTAGACAAGTGTGGGTACATTTTGGGATCCCATAGACCATTATATCAAATCGGGATATAAAGTTCTTGAGCACATTCTGGTCAAACTTCTAAACACTATTGGACACCAAGCTCACCAAGTCCAATGCATTCCATCCCCAAACTGATGACTAGACAAAGGTCATCAACAGGATGATAGTGCACATACTCCACATGTAAAACTCCAAGCATCTACAAACCTGGTATGAGAGCCTTCCCTGTGTGCAACACAACTATAACAGAGTTCTCCATAGCTCTACTGGTCGTAGTCCCTTTCAAGTGGGTCTGGGATTTCAACCAATGTGTCTGATTGATGTTGTCATGCCTCATGTGACTACATAATCCACACGTGTGTAGTTTGAGGCTAATAAAAGAACCAACTTTGGATGCATCCAGCACATCCGCTAATAGGTTCACGACATCTTGGAGAAGTCCAATGCCAAGTGCACGAAACGACATGATCAACATCAGGTGCCACATAAGTTTCAGGTGGGCGACAAAGTTTAGTTGCATTTGCAAAAAGAATGAATTGTTAGAGTCCATCGGAAGATCCGACCACTCCAATACGGGCTTTACATCATCAACAAGGTTGTGGGTGATAACAATTTCAAGCTCAGCATTCCCCCGTTCCTCAACCTGCACCCATTATTCAATATGGACTACCTTTGGCCATACTTTCCACCATTGTTAGACACATCAGACATTGTAGAACAACTAACACCAACAGAGCTCAACCGAGATTGCATGGAACATGCCACAATTGATCAAATTATGGACACACAATTCAATAACACTCGCCAAAAAAAGATCCAACTGTATCAAGTTTTCAAAGTTGGCCAACTCCTTCACTAAGGGAATTGGCTCACCAGGGAACAAGTTCAGCAGAAGTTTCCTTGTTTCATGGAGGCACTCAACATAATAGGGACCATTGCTTCCTAAGGGGGGAGGACTGATTTAGGGTGGATTTTGGTGGCCACCCACCTCTTCCACTTGAATCTTGTCGTTGTTTCTTTCAGCATCCTTACTTGTAGCACAACTTACTATTTTTGGCAGTTCTTCGGGTCCTAAAATTTTAGAGTCGTTTTAAGGGCCTAAAAGACTCTTTTTTTTTGGAAAACAAAGAGACCAGAAAAGTGCAAGATCGCTTTGCTAGTATTTTTTCGGCTTCCTCTTGGATATCTTCGAAACAAGGTATTATGATAGTCAAACAGAGATCGTATGCCAAATTTACGACCCCGAAAAGTTGACGTTCCAACTAACCCCAATGGGGCCCACAAGTTTTTAGTGCTTCATCTCCTAGGGTTAGGTTTTTTCTATATTTAGGTTTCCCATTGTTTCTTAATGATAAAAATGCCATATAGCCTCAATGTAACATAGTTTAGAAGGCATGTAGCTTCCACATCTCTTCTCATAGATAAGCTACCATCGCACAAACTAGTTTATTTCCATTCTACATGTAACAATTTTCAGTACTTTGTTATTAATGAATTAAAGTTTTGTTTTCGTTGTAGCTTTGTGTTTCTGTTTATATTGTATTTCATTTTGTTCCTGCATAAATCTAGATCAAGGCATGACCAAAAATTCATAATGACCTTCATGAGTTATGAATATTGTTTTTGAAATGTTGTCAATATTCATTCTAATTTGTTGATATCCTGAACAAAGATCCAGCTTGGTGAAGTAAATTGCTCCATGTAATTCATCCAACAATTCATAAATGACAAGAATGGGAAATTTATCTTTAATAGTGAGCTTGTTGAGCTCCCTATAATTTGGACACATATGCCATGATCCATCCTTCTTGTGTACCAATAATATTAGAGTAGAGAAATAATTTTGTCTAGGTTGAATTATACCGACCTCTAGCATTTTTGTAGCCATACGTTCAATTTCACTCTTTTGGGAATATGGATATCTATAAGGCTTGATGTTTAGAGGAACACTTCCTAAAATCAATTGAATAGCATGATCATGATCATGAATAGGTGGGAGGCCTTTGGGAGTCTCAAATACCTTGGAATGATTGTGCAGGACCTTTTGGAGATATGGATAAACGGATGATTTCGATGCTTGAACCTCTAGTTAGCATAATTGTGCAATTATGCCCCATTTTTATTTCTTCAAAAGATTCGTTCTGAAATTAGAGTTGACTATCTTCCATGATTTCCTTATGATACCCCTTAAATCAATTTCCTTTCCTTCCAAAAAACAATTCAAGAAAATTTCTTGAAAAGTAAAAGTTATGGTTCCCAAAGATCGTAACCATTGGACTCCTAGTACAACATCAACACCACCCATTGGAATGGAAAGCATTGGGCTATTCAATACATGTTCCCCCATGGTTAGCTTGATATTATGGCACTTTCTAGAGCAATTTATAGTTCCTCCATTTGAAACCATCACTTGAAACTTTGGTGATGGATATAGAAAGTAATTCAATTCCTTGGCTATCTTACAATGCATAAAATTATGGGTACTACCTGAATCAATTAGCACTACTACCTTTTTCTTCTTGATATATCCTTCTATCTTGAGAGTTTGAGGAGTGGTAATTCCCACCAATGCATTATAAGGTATGGTCAAATTCATTTCTTATTTTTTTGTGGTTGGTTCTTGGTGTATATCCTCTTCTTTTGATGTTTTTTGTTCCTTTTCATCCTCCTCTTCACAATCTATTTAAAATAATTTCATTTTAGCACACTTATGATCGTTAGAGTATTTTCTATCACAATTGTAACAAATCCCTTTTTCCCTTCTTTCCTCCATTTTTTGTGGTGTCAACCTTGTAGGTTGTGTGAGGCTAAGAGCCTCAACACTTCCATATTTATAGTTGTGAGTGGTAGACTTCCTTGTTTCCATAATTTTGCTTTCAACTTTTCTTGCTACCCTGAATGTCATCTCCAATGAATTAGGTTCCCAAAGGTGAACCTAATGTTGGATGTTATCCTTTAAAGTCCATATGAAGATATCAATCTTATGCTCCTATTGAATATTAGTTACCCTGGTATTCAATTTTTGGAATTCTTCAATGTGCTCTGCCATTGAACCCTTTTGTTTGAGATTTATTAAGTGGCTAAAGAAGGTGCTAATTTATAATGATACCCTTTGTATCATTCTAATGTGCTATCATTTACTCCATAAAAATTGACCAAGTGACAAGTGGTTTACAAGAACAAAGTTATTGATACCATACAAATTGATTGGGTTCTAAATATAATGATGTAATGTGTACCTTTTTTGTGTGTTACACATCATGTAGATGAAAATATTGCTCCATCTGTAGTATCCATGTTACCAGATCCTTACCATCAAACTTCCTCATATCGATCTTTGGAATGTCATTGGCCTTCAACCCAAAATTAGAGTCTCTAAAATCATGATTAACATTCCTTTTGTTCTCATCATGGGTTTCATGTAATACCTTGTCGCCATTAGGAAGCATTTCTTGTAGCAACTTTGTTAAACCTTCCTTCAAACCTTCCATATCTGATTTTCAACCATCCTTCAAACCTTCCATATCTAATTTTATTTTTTATTCTAAACTATCCATCTTAACATTCATCATCGCTTCCAATTCATTTTTGGCTACTCTTTGTGAAAGAGAAATTTGTTGCACTTGGTCTCGTAATTTTGATATATCATGTTGCATTTCTTCCTCTTCTTCATGTGTCATAGTAGAGTTTTATGGTTGCTTACTAGGAGTATCCATTTTGTTTTTTTTTCAGGAATATTGGAACCAAATAATGACATTTATGCTTTATTATTCCCTTTGAATTACTTCAGGCTGATTTTTCAAACAAAACTTTTGCAAATTTAAAAAGTTACACACTTTTTTTTCTTTCTTTTTAGAGGTTGATATTGAAATTGTTGTATCTCTGTAATTTCTACTTTCCAAGGTCCTAAATTTTTCCTGTGGTATCCCTCCGATTCTTATTTCCAACGCTATAAGTCAGACAAAGATTGGATTCTTCAAGTTAAATTTATGTCAAAACTCCCATGATGACCTGATTATGGACTGATTCAGTAGAGTGAAATTGTACGGGATGCCAAATGTCATTGTTTCAACATTCAACCCTGGATTTGATATACTATAAACTACAGTATGTTCACTTTCAATCACATCTTATAGAATTCAAATCCAATGCTTGAAAAGAAAGTTATGACGATTTTCCCCAAGTAACTTGTTTGAGACAAAATCCTACAGCATGTAGAAACCCTAACTTATTCGGACCATATCTCAGAAAATATAGCGAACCAAGACCTAAAATTTTTACAATAAGTACATCGAGATTTTGGCTCCACGTGGTCAAAATTTCAGCTTCTAAAACCTCATAGAAAAAAAATTATAGCGGAAATTCCAAGATGACCTATTTGAAGCAGCAAAACTCTAGAATCCAGAGCTCTGATACCAAATGTTATGCAACAAGATCACAAAAAAGAAGAAAAAAAGATTAGCGACTTGAAAAATATCCTCTTCAAGGGGAAAACCTCATTTACATCACATAAATAAATAATTTTTTGATGATACAAATGACAAGACCTCCTTAGTATATATAGGAGTCTAAGTGGTCACAACATAATCAGAGCCTACATAACAACAATAATGTAAGGGCACAACATTAACAACAGTGGGCATCTATGAGGCACAACAATAACAATATGGGGGCTACATGGGAACAAAAATTAAAATAAGGGGGCTACACTAAAAATAACAATAAGGAGGCTACACTACTATTATAGGGACCTAATAGTTCCCCTTTTCAGATTTCTTACAAATTGAGCTTCCTATTCGTTTGATTCATGACTAGAGTCTTCATAAATATTTTACTTGTTTATTTATTTAGATTCTTTAAATGTTTCTTCTCTTGAAACTAACTTCTCCTTCTACAGTGAGAGTTCCATGAAGAGTACCCGAATTCAGATTTTGAAGACCTTATAATTCGTCAATAGCGGAAATTTTTGGATTGAATCTTGAGGGAAGGCATCTTAGAATTTTGTGAACAACTTCAGATTTATTAATTGTCTCACCAAGACCTATGATAATGTTGACTATTCCATCTACTTGAAGAAATAATGTTGCAACATTATCATCTTCACCCATTTCCATACTTTCGAACTGACTTCAATAGGATTACAAGTTAGCCTTATTTACTTTGTCATCTCTTTCATAACTTATTTGAAACTTGTCCTAAATTTCCTCGGCTAATTTTTAGTGCATCACTTTCACAAACTTAATCAGATAATGCAATTAAAATGGAATTTTCTGCCATTACATTATTTTTACATAGCACTTTTCCATTTGCATCGGATGGAGGAATTGCAAGAACCTGATAACCATTTTCAACAGTCATCCAGACATCAAGACCTAGAGACATTATATAGGTACTCATTATTATTTGCCAAAAGGAATAACATGACACATCAAACAATGGAGCCTTGGTTGAAGAAGATTCCTTATGCCTGGCCATGATCCTTTGTGATCTACCTTCTAGTGGTTAATTTTTCCTAAATGACCCAAATCTTATACCAATTGTGGGAAATATGACTAGCTAGGGGGCTAAATAACATAATGACCAATCTTAAACAATTAAAACATATCTATGCATATATAGTATCAATCACATCAAAAATATAAAAATATACTATATATATATATAGAGAGAGAGAGAGAGAGAGAGAGAGAGAGAGAGAGAGAGAGAGAGAGAGAGAGAGAGATAAGAAACTTCTTTTAATATTGAATGATCTTGTAGGTAACAACTTATTGTGAAATTGACTTAATGGCACCAACTAGGAGACATCAGTCCCTTGAGAAATGCAAGAACCAACATGAAATGCTTTACTGGCACTAACCAGAAGGAGACACCAATCCCCTTAGAAATGTGTGATGTGCTAGGGTAATTATGCCTTAGGGTTCTTGCACAGTTAGGAATTTATTCAACATATATGTTTTTTATAATTCACAAGGTACCAACTAGAAGATAGAAGACATCCTTTATACCCATAGTCAACATTACGACACTTCTGAACAATTCATAAGATAACACTTCAACACAGAATATAGTTCCACAATCATCAATATAACAAACAATACATTTCAACAGTTGTATCCTTAATTGAGTTTGAACAACCAGATAATCCAATCAGTCTCATAGTCTGAAGTTTCATATGAATTCGACACTTCAAAAAAAATAACTACACTAATGATTGGCTAGAATATAAAAACTAACTGCAAATCAGACCTTGTTCTACTTTTCTACTACTCTGGTCGGGCTAAGAGTGAAGACACAAGTGTTAAATTTTGCTTCTGCTTGTCGGGATTCCTCATACCATATCATTGTCTTTAGAGAGGGTGTAATTACTTCACTCTAGCTTCCACATTATATCTTGGCCCATAGCGTGACCCTGTCTCTGTCTTTAGCGAGAGTGTTAAGGTTCCCATCCTGTAGTGTGCTAGACAAAGTGTGAGTGCTTCACAGTCTTCCAAAACTTCCAATTGAAACCTAAACTCAGCTACAGGAAATGTGTCCTAATTCAAGAAATCTAGTTGCACCTTATTAACTTTTTTATTCTTAGAAAATCACCCTACCGAGACTCCTCAAGAATTATTACAGATTCTGCTTGTTGAGAAATTCAATTGGGAAGTGAATATGTTAATTCTCTTTAAATTCATAATTGTTTGTGTTACTTTTTACCTTATTAGCTTTGTTCCTTATTGTTACAGTGTGAGATACATCAAACAACTACCAAAACAATAAGAATAATGACACAGTATATATGTTGCAAGCCAGGGACAAAACCCCTCCTCTTGAGGGGAAAACCTTTAAATATCTTCTCTTCTTATAGATCTTCAATTGACGAATACCATGACCTAGTGACTCAGACAAATACCCTCCAAGATCAATATCAGCTTGGTCTCCCACTGCAAGGACTTCGACCTCCTAATGTAGATCTAAATTTTTGTCTCTCGACAATTGCTGCTACACCTCTTAGAGACTTCAATCTCCTTCGTATAGCCTTATCTTCCCTTCACTTTCCTTTTCTTGAGACAGAGGGCTAGTGAGACACCCTAAGTGACCTTCGCTTGACTTCCCTTCTCTCCATTCTCCAAGATCGAACCAAATATAACCCCAATGCAAAAACCCTGGCTTTGAATTTCACAAGAGAGAGAGAGAGAACTAGCCCAAGCACTTCGACTTCTTCTTCATCCTTCTTCTTCGAATCTTCCTTGTCCTCTACTTCGCATAGAATGAGTGTGAGTGAGTGTGTCTAATGGAGGACAAGTTCCTCTCTATATATAGGCTCCTTCAAAGGTAGACGTGGCTCTTCATGTAGGCTAACTTGACAGTTTCTAGGCCGACTTGATCTTGGAGGTATTTCGACACTTTAAAGACAACAATTTTTTCTTTACAAGATACAATGTGCCCATAGGGTCTTCAATATATGACAATGACTCTTAAACCTAGGACAAACCATAGAAGCACTCAATGGGTGCTTGACCTATAAAATGAAAGAAATTGTGCATGAAACTCATGCTCCAATAATAATAATCTCTTTTCATTTTATAATTTACAAGAATATATTTCATACTTATGAAAACCAAACCTAGTTACACATTTTTCAACACTCCCTCTTAACTAGGGAGGTATTCATAAGAGGTACATGGTCATTCTCAATCTGAAGAGATATCATAAAAAGAGTCAAATTGGTAAACCATCTGTCTAGCATCATATTTAACCAACATTGTCACATATCAAGGCCTTGACTATCAACTCTATCTCTCCACAAGATTAGATAACAATGTTTGCGAGACCAATGATTTACAGACACCATAATCATTGTCTCTCAAGGTACATACTCCACCTGGGTGTTCATCTAGCATGACCTTCCTTCGGACTATTCTTATCTTGGATGGCTAGTCCTCAAAGAATATCGGTCCATGACTACTCTTGTCTTGAATTCCCTACCAAATTCTCAAAGAGTATTGAATGCCAGATTATTACCCTATCTTCCATTCTTTCTTCCCAAGCGAAGACAATAAGGTAGTGTCTATCTCTCCCTCTTAATTAGGGAGGATGCATCAACCAAACCAATATTGTCTCTCAAGTACACAAGATTCTTGTTCGAAAGTGATTTTGTCAATATGTCAGCTACCTACTCATCAGTGGAGATATACTATAGTTGCAACACACCATTTTGCAATAGCTCTCGAATATAGTGATACTTGTTGTTTATATGCTTTGTCTTTCCATGAAACACTGGACCTTCAAAAAAACGTATACAACTGGAGTTATTACAAAGTATCATTGTTGGGTTCATTGATCCTTCAAAACTATCGGATAAAAACTTCCTCAACCATATTGCTTATCTGCTTACTTCACAGGCTGCAACATATTATGCCTCAGCACTACTCAAAGCAATTGTGTCTTGCTTTTTGCTTATCCATGAGACCATGGAGGATCCCAAACTGAAACATCCTCCCATAGTGCTCCTTTCACATTTCTCATTGCCTCCACAGTCAGAATACTTATATCCAATCAGGTTGACATCATTCCTTCTATCATACTTCAGACAGCAGTGGATGGTTCCTATCAGATATCTCAGAATATGTTTTGTTGCTACCCAATGATCATGCTTCGGCTCCACTTGGAATTGACTAACAAAATTTACTGCAAAGCATATGTCACGTCGAGTATTAACCAAGTACATTAATGAGCCAATAAGTTTCCTATTCTTGGAAGGATCCACAGGGTTAGATTCAAAACTCCTTAGTCTCTTCAAGTTTTTGATCATCGGAGTATTCATAGGTTTTCAATCTATCATGTCAAACATATTTAGCATCTTGATCACGTACCTTCCTTGACCCAAATAAACTTCATTAGGCTCTTACCAAACTTCTAGTCCCAAATAGTAATGCATCAGTCCAAGATCCTTCATGTCATATTTTGTTTCTATTTGCTTCTTACATTCTTCAATTCGACCTTCTATGCCTACCAAGAGAAGATCATCTACGTATAGAAGAATTATTACAGGTTCACCATCTACAACCTTAATATAAAGGTTTGAATCAACAAAACTTTTTGTGAAGCCCATTCTTTGTATGTATGCATCCATTCTAGCATACCATGCCCTTGGTGCTTGCTTAAGGACATAAAATGCTTTCTTCAATCTGCAAACATATGCCTTCCTACATTTAACTTTGAATACCAAGGGTTTCTCTATATAGACTTATTCATCTATTGTGCAATTCATAAACGTAGTCTTGACATCCATTTGGTGGATGTTCCATCCCATCAACGCTTCCATAGACACTAATGATTGAATTGTTGTATATATTTTTGTTGGAGAAAATGTCTCTTCATAGTTGTTGCCTTCAAGTTCAGAGAAGCCCCTAGCCATAAATCTTGCTTTATACTTATCTATACTTCCATCAGCCGCAAGTTTGATCTTATAGATCCACTTGGAAGTAACCATATATTTGTCTTCGGGCCTAAGTACGATCTCCCAGACTCCATTCTTCATTATAGATTGATACCCTTCATTCATGGCATCTTTCCATCCCTGATTATTTACAACCTCTTCAAAACTAGATGGATTTTCTTCTATTAGTTTTGTCATGTATGTAGCATACCCAGAATATCTCTTGGGTTTCTTGCTTTCTCTAAAAGATCCTTTCATTGCCTCATGAACTTCTGTGTCAAGTAGAGTATATTTAAACCAATTAGGCCTTTTTATTGTTTCAGGGATGACCACAGGTTGAACAAGCTCACTGGGACCTTCTTCTTCATGGTGTGATTCTTCTTCCCCCTTGTCAACTTCCTCCTCAAATATCGGAAGTTATTCATCATCAGAGTCTATGGAAAGTTCCTTTGATTTCTTGAATGTTATGCTTTCATCAAATATGACATCACGACTAATTCATATGTGATGTCCATCTTCATGTAGATCCTATAATCTTTTTATGAGTTGCTATACCCAACAAATGTTCCCTTCATACTGGAAGGATCCAACTTCTTTCTTTTGTACTTTGGTATATGGATATATGCAAGACACCCAAAGATCCAGAGATAATCTACATATGGATTCTTTCCAGTGAACACTTCTTTCAAAGTTTTGTTTTCTAGAGATTTGTGGGGGACTTCGGTTCTGAATGCAAACAATTGTCTCCGTGGCTTCCCCCACAAAAACTTAGGTAGATCCTGATTGTGTAACATTCCTTTTACACTTCCTTCAATGGATCTATTCTTTCGTTCTGCAAATCCATTTTGTTCGGGATTATATGGGACTATCAACTCCCTCTTAATCCCAGACTCATAAAATTCTATAATCTCTTTGGATGTATATTCTCCTCCATTATCAGATCTTAGTATCTTGATTCTTCTTTCTGTAAGGTTCTCCAATTCAACTTTAAATTCTTGAAATTTTGTAAATACTTCATCCTTGGTTTTCATTAAGTAAACCCGGTCTTTCTTGAATAATTATCTATAAATGTGACATAATATAGATGACCTCCAAGTGATTTGGGAGTCAAAGGGCCACATAAATCAGAGTGAACGAGATCCAAGATTTCTTTTGACCGTGAAGCACTACTTCCAAATGGTTTGTTGGTATTCTTACCTAATGCACATCCCTTACAAACACCTTCATGATCTTCCTTCAGATCCGGAATTCCATCTACTATGGAACTTAGAATTGGAAGGATTTTAAAATGTAGATGACCAAATCCTCTATGCCAAAGTTCACATGGGCTAATTTCAATGTGAACTATGGCTTGGGCCACAGGAGATATCAATCTGTAGAGTCTTACTTCTCAAATGCCAATGACTTTAGCTTAATCTATACTTGATTCTTTACCCCATACAATGACATTTCCATCAATGAAGGCTACTTTATCGCCCTTATCTTCTATACATGAAATTGAAAGTAAGTTATTGTGCAAACCTAGAACAAATAGAATGTTGTTGAGGTGAATATTGCTTCCATATTCCAGATTTATGGAGGTTGATACAATACCTTTCACGAGATAGCTCTTGTTATCTCCAAGTTCCACTGAATAAGCGGATTTTATTTTTGATAAGCTCTTCAATCGATTGGAATGGCTAGTCATGTGCCTTGATGCACCACTCGCAATTACCAAAATGTCTTCATCTTGGAATGACCCAGAGAAAGCAAAGAAGAGACCTTCATTTGTTTCTTTCACTGATACCTTCTTTGAAGAAGATAAGAGACTCCATGCTTTATTGATAACTCACTGAGAAATTCAATAGGGCAGTGAATATGTTAATTCTCTTTATTCCTCATTATTACAGTGTGAGATACATCAAACAACTACCAAAACAATAAGAACAGTGACAAAGTATATAGGTTGCAAGTTAGAGCCAAAACCCCTCCTCTTGAGGGGAAAACCCTTAAATTTATTATCTTCTTATAGATCTTCAATTGACAAAATACCATGACCTAGTGACTCAGACAAATACCCTTCAAGATCAAGATCAAATCGACCTCCCACTGTAAGGACTTCGACCTCCTACTATAGATCCAAATTTTGTCTCCCTGCAACTCCTGCAACTATTGTTGCACCTCTTAGCGACTTCAATCTCCTTCGCATATCCTTCTCTTCCCTTCACTTGCCTTTTCTTGAGACCTAGGTCCAGTGAGACACCTTAAGTGACCTTCGCTTGACTTCCCTTCTCTCCTTTCTCCAAGATCGAACAAGAGATAGCCCTAGTGCAGAAACCCTAGCTTTGACTTTCACGAGAGAGAGAGAGAACTAGCCTAAGCACTTCAATTTCTTCTTCGTCCTCCTTCTTTGACTTTTCCTTGTCCTCTTCTTCACATAGAATTATTTTGAGTGAGTGTGTCTAAAGGAGGATGAGTTCCTCTCTCTATACAGGCTCCTTCAAAGGTAGACGTGGCTCTTCATGTAGGCTAACTTGACAGCTTCTAAGCCGACATGATCTTGGAGGTGTTTCGACACTTTAAAGACAAAACAAGTTTTTATTTACAAGATACAATGTGCCCATAAGGTCTTCAATATATGACAATGACTCTTAAACCGATGACAAACCCTAGAATGTCTCAATGGGTGCTTGACCTATAAAATAAAAGAACTTGAGCATGAAACTCATGCTCCAATAATAATAATTTATTTTCATTTTATAATTTACAAGAATACATTTCATACTTATGAAGACCGTGTTGGACATTGGATAAACCAACGCTCCCTGTGTGTTTTTGGACATGCACTAACCGCCTCTCATGGATCCTTATCTTTGGCGATGCGATCGTTGACTAACACCTGCGGGTTTTGGTCTAACAACAATCCTGATTCCCAACAAGTGGTATAAGAGTGTAGGTCACGAGTTTGATACGCACCCAGATCGCGTTGGAGGGGAGATTGTTGGACATTGGATAAACCAATGCTCCACGTGTGTTTAGTGACATGCACTAATCACCTCTCATGGATCCTTATCTTTGGAAATGTGATTTTTGACTAACACCTACGGGTTTTGGTCTAACGGAAATCAGATTCCCAACAGACCGAACCTAGTTACACATTTTTCAACATCGTTGTCCTAATTCGAAGATTTCTTGTGACCAGGATAGAAAGCACAAGATCAAGCTTGGTTTCCTCCTGGTGGTTGTTAAACAAACAGAAATTCGTTATCCCTCAACTTGTAATTTTTGTGCCATAATGATAGCATAAGGGAAAAAGATGCATTGATGTCTTCCAAAGGATATTCTTGTGCCCAGAACAAATATCAACATCCACATAAAATTCATTAGCCTTACATGGCGTCCATGTACCCAAAACAAAACAAGACCAATAGAAACTCGCTTCCTCAAAAGGAATTATTGTGCCAAATCAGCGAGAAGAAGTAGGAGGATGTCAACTAAGGTGGAATCTTTCACTACCGAAATTGAAAAGAAGAAAGGGGTCTTGAAACCCTCAAATATAATGCTCAAGAAACAAATAAATTGATCCACAATAATGCTCCCAATTGAACCCATCCTTCTTGTATTTATAGTTTTCCTAGAGGGGGTCTCTCCTTCTAAAATGATTGATTAAACTTTATTCCAAGCCCCAATTTTGGGTTTCTTCGTCTAGCTGCCCCAAAATTTTCCCAACAATGGGAATTTTGGATATTTTTCCCTTTATGGAGAACTATAGCCTACAGGGATCGATAGGCTACTTCGTCCTTTAGACAACTAATTTATCGAGAACATTACAGCCCCCCCCCCTCCTGACATTGCTTGTCCTCAAGAAATGACAAATATTGTTGTTGCCCACTTTGTTCTCCTTCCATGACATTATAAATTAGAGTACGTAGATATTCAAGGTTTTTTATGACTGCTTGAATCATGTTCCTTATAACCACGTCGATCATTAGTTTCCCAATGTTCTTTAGCAATGTCCTTGCATTCCATTATTTCACCAATCATGTTATCTTCATTATCATGAGCGATAAGTGAACGCCAAGCTAATGCAACCCAATTTTCATCCTTCTCGCAACTATGATCAATACCAGTCTCTATACTACCTTCCCCACATAATGACAGTCTCTCAGCATCCATAAGATTGCTAACAACCCCAATTTCTAGTGTGACTATTTTGCATAATATTTACCAACCCTTTAGCAAATGTTAGGTTGGGGGCTAGATGTCCAATCCCAACTTCCAGGTATCCACCCTTGTTTAACATTGCTTCCAGCACTACAAATACCATATTTGTTTGACCGGTCTTCTCAAGCCCAACAAAATAGCCTTTATTAACAAACCCACTTAGAAATGTGATATAGGTGTAGATCCATGGGTCACTTCCCTTTTGAATCATGTGCGAAAATAACATGCAAGCTATGTTTATCTTCCCTAGAAGATCTTCAAATAACCTTTCTACTTGTTTTTGCAACTTTAAATCCATTTGAGTATCTTTACTAAAATAAAATTGAGCATTTTCCATCCTTCTATTGAAATCATATCCAAAATCCTCTAAAATCAAATGATAATAATTTTTAACCTCCTCGTGATGTTGTTGAGTGACAGTGGAAGGGAAATCTAATTCCTCTAACATTTTAGATAATTTCAACTATCCATAAAAATCATCATTTTCATAAGAAATTTTCTCGACATTTGAAATAGCACGAAGAAGTGGTGTTTTAACTACCAAACTACTAGATCAATCTTTGGAAACTCCAAGCTATGATTATTTGGATCAAAAATTTCCCAAGGGTTGTGTTTGTGAGGACCAGATGAATCACCCTTGTGTTGGACAATGTATTTGTCTCATGGACTATCTGGGAAATAAAATGAATTTGGTTCAACAATTGTAACTCTCTCCACCCACCAACTTCCCTTTTCACCATTCTCAACTCTCCAACAAACATGACACTTATCCCTATTTCTCCATTTTCTCTTTAATGTTGCATCAAAGCGACTTTTCTCTACAAAAAAACCAGGGAAATTGGTCAATTCGGTCAATGTCGACTTAAAGCTCTTTACATAAACATTGCAGTTATATCCAATGAATTTGAGCGTCAATTTGCAATAAGTTACCTCATAACCAACAAAAGTGGAATACTTTGGATTCTCAACATGGCAAAATTTTACAGACTGAATGATGCCCTTAATGGTTTCCCAAGGTCCTTTATCCTATGGTGTTCTCATTTCTAGTGACATTTTCATTTCCAAATACCCTTGATGCACTTGTCTCAAATATGCAACATCATCTCTTGTAGTGGAATATATCGATTACATTCTTCAGCTCCAACCAGCATTGACCAAGATTGCTTCTTCATTACTTGCTTACCTTTCTTCTTTTCCATTGGCATCCTACCATTATTATATCCAATGCTTCTCTAGTTTCTAGCAGGTCTTACTCCATTCAATACCCTAGAAGTGGACCCCCATTTTGCACCAGTCAGTGATTATCTTCCCTCCAAGCCATCTGGTTGAACTTATGTCCACGTTTCCTTGTAATAAAATCCCTCACAAATATGATGATGCTTATGAGTATTGCTCGCTTCCTAAGTAGTCCTTCCAACTGGTTTTATACGCTCTGATCTTGCCTTTCTACCATGGTCAATTGTCATTGGATGAAATTTTAGAGTAATCTTTGGCATTTTCTTATCCTCATTCGATGAGTTTCCCATTCACGAAGAGTCTTCTCCATCTACGAGCGTGTCAGCTTCAAACGCATGTTGTTTTTCATCATTTTCATCTTGAATTCTATCATCTGAATCAATATCTATTCTAATTGGCTTATTTAAACGAAACTCCCTTATGTTCCCATCATTATAGTGTTCCATCTTATCTACTTTATTACTCTAGTCTATTTGTCTTCCAGACAAGTCATCTATTGGACGAATATTTTGGAGAGTTCGGTTGTTGCCAAAATTCTTCCATTCTTCTAATACGATGTGATTTTTCTCATGGGACATAGTACATGAATCCTTCTTTTTCCTAGTTTTGTTGGTCAAGGTTGTCATTGATGTCAATATGGAATTATTGGAGATGGAAAATATTCTTGTGATACATGAACCTCATGCAAACCCTAGGTGCTAAGGATGACATTAATGAAGTAAAACCTAGATGCTAAGTTTGCCCTTACATCATGAAGACGATAGGCCATTAATGAAGAAGTCTAACATGCCCATGATTCCCTAAACATGAAGATTGATGTATAATCCCTAAGTGACAATTATGTTCCTAATATACAAGCACATAATAATATGATGTCCTTAATCTTGATGATGGATTATTTTTGAAGACCATATTATGAGACACTGATGATGACATGAATGATGACACTTTATGAACATTATTGAAGGACTTGATGACATGGATGTTTGCACTTGATGACCACATAATGACACCAATGTTTACACATGCATGATGGTTAGATACTACATAATGACACACTTGATGACAATGGATGATGATGGAAGACCATAATTGAATCCCTAATAAAAATACCCTAACCCTCATCCTTATACATGAAGAATCATAAATCCCCAAGGTTTGCCCTAGAATTTCCAAAACAGTCATCCTAAGGTCTACACTAAAAATTCCAAACATCCATAAAGAAAATTATTCTTCGACATATTGAAGACATAATTTCATAATGACTCCTTGACTATCTTGTACAAGACTCTTTCCTATTTCCAATGAGCCCTCACTCAACCCCTAACTCCTAATAGTCTAAGAGAAATCGAAATTTTAAGTTGACATATCCTATTTTGTATCGTAGCCAACCTATGATCAACTACCTATGTCAGCCTCCCTCCAAAAACATGTGTCCCTTCAGTTCAAGCTATAATTCATATAAAAAGGAAATCGGATCTCTCCTTTTGGACTCACTGATTTGGTCAAAAATTACAGAGAGATATATATGAGGCACAGAGGTGAGAAGCTTAAGGTCAAAAGGATTATTTCTACAATCTTTTATTTGGTTATAAATCAGGATGAGTTTAAATCTAAAGCAGCTACAGTGGAGGACTATTCTACAGGCAACTATAACCTCGGACTCAGCTACAGGATCTTTAAGGGCTCAGAAACCACCACATAATAACTTGACATAACTACAAGCAACTTTAAGGGTTCGACAAAGCTATAGGTAGCCACAAAGCTCAGACACTACAGGGAGAGGATTAATAATTGAAGAATTGTTTGTTGGGTTAAATATAACACCTCGGATCTGTTTGTGGGATCTTGAAGCTACAATTAAGAGTTAGGATCTCTTAAGTTTCGGAACAGTTGAGTAAAATAAGACTGGATTAACCTCAACCACTTAAACACAGTCTCTCGGATTAAGCATTGTCTCTCGGAACAGTTTGTCAACGTGAGTTAAGTGCTCAGATTTCAGACCTATAACATGGAACTGTTGAAGTAATCCTCAGACCTGTGTAATGAATGTGAAGATTTGGATGTTGAGATAGTAATGAATTTGAGAGGCATTCTTGAAGTACCTTTGAATGGTTTGGTGATAAGTTCTAAGTGGACCTTGAAGCAGTATGTATAGCAAACATCCTTGAAACATCTTGGAAGCCACTTGTGACAGTATAAGGACCTCTTGTTAACTCATTGACGCAATCTTTGGGAACCTTTTTGGGAACAGGTCAAAAACATCTTGTGAGCAATCTATAAGTATTTGTTGAGGAACATCTTGTAAGAGAGCCTTGGGGATATTATTTGATACCTTTCATCCTTGAAATATTTGAAGAAGATACTTTGTAGAAACTATTGTAGAGTTGAAATCTTGTTGGAGCTAACCTTGGAGGTTTATTTGGAGCACACCTTTGAAGAGCATTAATTTGATATTCATTTGAGCAAACTATTGTAGACACCTTGTTGAGAAGGCTTGACTAACCTTGGAATTAATCTTGACTCACCATGATGCATTATTGAAAGTCATCATGAGGTGACCTTGGAGATCTAGTTTGGGTAATATGAAGAGCAGTGGTGACACCTTCTAAGAAGACAATGTTTTCATTGATGAAGTGATTTGAAGGAGGCATTGTTGAAGATAGAAAGGGCCTGTTGAATAATTTATTGGGAGTCGTGAAAAATCATCAAAACTATCTTGACAAATTGAATTTGTAGGTTGGAGCCTCATAAAGACAAGGTTGGTGCCTTGGAAGATAGGGTTGGAGCCCTAGAGGATAGGAGTCCTCAAGAAGACCAGGTTGGAGCCTGTACTAGAGATAGGGTTGGTGCCTCAAAGTGACAAGGTTGGAGCCTTGGGAAGTCCAAATAAGTGCTTGGAAAACTACAGGTTGGAGCCTCGGAGATTGAAGATTATTGTCTTCATATAGGGTTGGAGCCCTACACATTATTGTATCGATTTTATTGTAAATAATAGATTAATAAAAGTATTTATTCTTATTGTTCATTTTGTATTCTAATTATAAGTGATCTAACTGGTAAAAATAACAATTGGAAAGAAATATTGATTCACCCCCTTAGTATTTCCAATAATTGGGATCAGAGCCAATTCCTTCACTCATAGCCTAACATCTTGAAGGTAGATCCTTAGAACACAAATGGAAAAGTCAAGGAAGAAGGCTTGCAAACCCATTGAAAGTGTCACATCCTTAATGGATAATCAAATCGGGAAGGCTCTATTGTTCAATGGAAACTTTGATATATGGAAGGAAAGAATGAAGAATTTTTTAATGGCTCAAGGTTTTGAAGTTTGGGAACCAATTATTACTAAAAGCACGATGGAAGAAGAATCCAAGGAATATAATACAAGAGCGATAAAGGCAAGCTTGAGTGGGCTACCAGATCCTATAAAGGCCAAAGTGGAAAAATTTTCATCAGCAAAAGATATGTGCAACAAATTCAAGATCTTCACTCAAAAGGAGCATTGACCATGACCTCTAATCAAGAAGATGATGGAAAGAAAAAAGAAAATCTAGAACTCATGAAGGAAGCTGAAAACAAAAATGAATACGTCAAGGCCAAAGAAGACCTAAAAGATGAAGAAAATAAAGAATCATTCTAAGAAGATCTCAAGGCAAAACTTATAACTGCCTTAGAAGGGAATAACAATTTGAAAAAGGAAAATGATAAGCTCAAGAAGAAAGCACGAGATGGTGACCATGACCTTGACAAGACAAGGAAGAAAGTTGATCTATTCAAGCTTCAAGTACAAGAAAGAGATGAGGAGCTCACCAAGATTAAGGAGGAATTTCATCAAAACAAGAAAAATCATCATGAAAAAGTCATATCCATGACAAATCAATTGGATAAAGCAAAGAAAAAGGAAGACACCTTTTCAAGCCACCTTGAACAAAGACACAAGAACTTGAACAAACTTGAAGCAAAAATTGGTCAATACAAGGAAGAAGTCTCCTCCCTTAGATCTCAACTAGAAGAAGTAAAGAAACAAGCACAAGGAGCTGAGAAGGTGATGGAAGCTTTGGCACTCATAGAAGGACAAGTTAATGAAGCAGAAAAGGAAAGAAACGCCATGACATACCAACTAGAAGAAAAGGATGATGACATCACCAAATTAAGATAATAAATTACCTCACTTAAGGCCAAATCATGTGAAGCAACCAAGATAAAGGAATAAATGGAGATAATTCTATCAAAGAAGGATGAAGAATGCAAGAAAATGAAAGAAGGAATTGATATCCTTAAAAGGGAATTTGATCATCTAAACAAGAGCCTAAAAATCTATCAAACCCTAGATGACATCCTAAGTCATCAAAGATTTCCTCTTGGTAAATTAGGTCTTGGCTATGCAGGTGAACCCTCCAACAAGAATGATGCAAACCCTAATGCTTAAAACAACAAGGATGTGAAGAAGCCTAGAAGAAATATTAATGCCCCCAGTTCCAGCAAAGGTAAGGAGAAGAGTCACTATGACATTGGAAGAAACCCTACTCCAAGACGATATGCAGATGATGTCAAGAATGCAAGAGGCAATAAATTTGATCAAAGAATCCCAAGGCAGAATTACTTTAGAAGTACATTAAGGCAATCTCCATCCTCCAGGTGCCAAAGCATATTTTTTGGTTATTGCTATTCTTGTACAAATTTTGGGCACATGGCAAAGGATTGTAGGGCATACCACAAGGGAAAATATAATGGTCCCCATCAACTCCCTAGAACCAACTATGCAAGAATAAGTCATGATTCCTCATTCATGAACAAAATCGAGTGCTTCAAATTTCATAAAATTGGACATATGGCTCGTGATTGTAACTTGACTTGGGTCCCTAAATAAGCTAAAACCATGAATACCAAGCCAGGAAAGAAAGTTACACAAGTATGGAGAAGGAATAAAATTGGATCCAAAAGTCTCCTAAACACTCAAGCCAACAACACTTGTTGTTGATTTGATGAAGACATCTTTGGTAGATATGATATTCCAAGTATTTGATGATGAGACTCTGCCAAAAAGAATACCATGCATACATTTAGAGGGAGCTTGTGATCATTCTTGCAGAAGCTATCCGTGAAAGGGCATTATGAAATCCTTGATGAGTCACACATGGACAATCATCTTTTGATAGATCATCTCTCGGGAGCAACTCCATTTAAGAACATAATCCCTTGCTCATCCGATGAAAAATTGTTGAGCAAGTCTTCCACTTGATCACAAGGCAACAATATTTATTGTCTAAATAAGCTATAGGAGTTTATGTAGGAAGGGGGAGTTGGCTAATCATCTACCTCACCCATTTCCATGAAGGCATGCAGAGGATTAAGGGGGAAAAGCACATTAAATAAGAGCACCATGACAGGGGGTGCAATATATCTATGAAGAACTATCATTGATGAAGAAAATACAATGAATAGAAACAGCTTGTTAGGGGGAGTACTTGGGCACCCCATTTGCCATTGATGTCAAAGGGGGAGAGAATGTTGAGAAGGCAAGAATATTGCCATCAATGACAAAGGGGGAGAATGTTGGTCAAGGTTGTCATTGATGTCAATAGGCATTATTGGAGATGGAAAACATTCTTGTGATACATGAACCTCATGCAAATCCCAGGTGCTAAGGATTCCATTAATGAAGTAAAACCTAGATTCTAAGGTTGTCCTTACATTATGAAGATTACAATCCATTAATGAAGAAGTCTAAGATGCCCATGATGCCCTAAACATGAATATTGATTTATAATCCCTAAGTTCCAATTATGTTCCTAATATACAAGCACATAATAATAATATGATGTCCTTACTCTTAATGATGGATGATTGTTGAAGACCATATGATGACACACTTGATGATGACATGAATGATGATGCTTGATGAACATTATTGAAGGATTTGATGACCACATAATGGCACACTTGATGACAATGGATGATGATGGAAGACCATGCTTGAATCCCCAATAAAAATACCCTAACCCTCATCCTTATACATGAAGAATCCTAAATCCCCAAGGTCTGCACTAAAAATTCAAAAACAATCATCCTAAGGTCTCCACTAAAAATTCCAAACAGCCATAAAGAAAATTATTCTTTGATATCTTGAAGACATCATTTCGTAATGAATCCTTGACTATCTTGTAGATGACTCTTTCCTCTTTCCAATGAGCCCTCACTCAGCCCCTATCTCCCAATAGTCTAAGAGAAATCGAATTTTTAAGTTGACATATCCTATTTTGTATCCTAGCTTACCTATGATCAGCTACCTATGTCATTCTCCCTCCAGAAAGACTTGTCCATTCTGTAGAAATTCCCAGTGTAGATCAACAGATTATGCAATATACTAAAACACAATAAAAGATCTACTTCTACAACACTTTGCGGAAGCTTAATCGAATTGAGCAAGATCAAGAGAACACATATAACTGAGAATGAGAAATCAATCACACATAACACAGAAGAAATAACCCAAGGAAAGCCTCAGCCTAAAACCCTAATCTCTGTATTATCATACAAGTGGAAATCTTGTTCAAGTTACAAAAGGAATCAGCTCTCAAGCTATCCTTCTCTCTCTACAATCAAACAATACAGCTCACAGACTGAATAAACATAGTATATGTCCTCCTCAAGCCCTCGAAGCCTCCTATTTCCTTGCGCAGTTTTTCTTGGGGTCCAGTGAAGCCACATGTGTGAATTGGCCTCATCACACTCACAAAACCTAAAGAAGTAACTGCCCAATCCTCAAGGAAAGAATTCCTTCTGCATGCAAGGAATATTCACAATCGAATATTCTAGCAACTGATAATAAACTGCCCCTCCATCTAATCCCGACTGGGATTCTGTCTGAACTGACATGCATGAGTTATTTATGAGAGAATATTCAGTTATCTGAAGTACAACAATTACATGCATGCAAGAATTAACTAACTGAACTTACATTAATTCATCAAACTGTTTGAATTAATCTAACTGGACTTGACTCAGTTAACTGAACCAACTAATTACAACTCATCCTTATCTCTTTAACTGATGGTTAAATTCCTCAATTAATGGAGAAATTGTTGCATGTCCCCACATAGACTTCATGTTTAATTTTCCTTAACTAATTAACTCAAGATGAATTAATTAATTATTTTACAAACAGCTGCTAAGATCAAATTCGAATTTTACTTCACTATTTTAGTTTAGACACTGACTAAAATAGGAAGGTATCCCGAAATGCTATTTTTAGCACTTCCATTTTTCATTCCCTGTCGCTATGTTCAACACTGGTTGAACTTCTATTTATAGAAATGTTATTTTTAGCATTTCTTGTTGCTATTTTCAACACCTTTACTTCAAGATGTAATTCATATAAAAAGGAACTTGGATCTCTCCTTTTGGACTCACAAATTTTCTTTAATTTTTAGATTGGATTATAAATCAGGATGAGTTGAAATCTGAAGCAGTTACAGTGGAGGACTATTCTACAGGCAGCTAGAACCTCGAACTCAGCTACAGGAAGATTTAAGGGGTCGAACACCACATAAGATCTTGACATAACCATAGCCAATTGTAAGGGTTCGACTAAGCTACTGGAAGCCACAGAGCTCGGACACTACATGCAGAGGATTAATAAATGGAAGAATTGTTTGTTGGGTTAAATATAACACCTTGGATCTATTTGTGGGGTCTTGAAGCTACAATTAAGAGCTTATATCTTTTAATTTTCGGAATAGTTGAGTAAAACAAGACTGGATTAACCTCAGCCACTTAAACACAGTCTCTCGGATTAACCATTGTCTCTCGGACCTACCCTCTCAGAACAGTTTGTCAGTGTGAGTTAAGGGCTCGGATTTTAGACCTATAACATGGAACTACTGAAGTAATCCTTGGACTTGTGTGATGAATGTGAAGATTTGGATGTCAAGACAGTAATGAATTTGAGAGGAATTCTTGAAGTACCTTTGGAGGGTTTGGTGATATGTTCTGAGTGGACCTTGAAGCAGTATGTATAGCAAACATCCTTGAAACATCTTGGAAGCCGCTTGTGACAATATAAGGACCTCTTGTTAATTGATTGAAGCAATCTTTGGGAACCATTTTTGGAATAGGTCAAAAACATATCACGAGCAGTCTATAAGTATTTGTTGAAGAACATCTTGTAAGCCAGCCTTGGAGATATTCTTTGATACCTTTCGTCCTTGAACATATTTTTAGAAGATACTTTGCAGCAACTATTGTAGAGTTGAAATCTTGTTGGAGCTAACCTTGAAGGTTACTTTGGAGCACACCTTTGAAGAGTATTAATTTGATCTTCATTTGAGCAGGCTATTGTAGACACCTTATTGAGAAGCCTTGACTAACCTTGGAGCTAATCTTGACTCACCATGATGCATTATTTAAATTCATCATGAGGTGACCTCGAAGATCTAGTTTGAGTAATATGAAGAGCAGTGGTGACACCTTCTAAGAAGAAAGGGTTTTCATTGATGAAGTGATTTGAAGTAGGCATTAGTGAAGATAGACAGGGCCTGTTGAAGAAGATATTGGGAGTCGTGAACAATCATCAAAATTATCTTGACAAATTGAAGTTGTAGGTTGGAGCCTCAAAAAGACAAGGTTGGTGCCTTGGAAGATAGGGTTGGATCCCTAGAGGATAGGAGTCCTCAAGAAGACGAGGTTGGAGCCTATACCAAAGATAGGGTTGAAGCCCTAGAGGTTGGTGCCTCAAAGTGACAAGGATGGAGACTTGGGAAGTCCAAGTCGATGCTTGGAAAACTACTGGTTGGAGCCTGGGAGATTGAAGATTGGTGTCTTCATCTAGGGTCAAATCCCTACACATTATTGTATTGAATTTATAGTAAATAAGAGATTAACAAAAGTATTTATTCTTATTGTTCATTTTCTGTTCTAATTATAAGTGATCTAACTGGTAAAAATAACAAGTGAAAAGAAATACTAATTCACCCCCCCAGTATTTCCAACAAGTTCTACTCCTAAACTTTCCAAAATGGTTATGGTTTAGCTCAGCTGCTTCACATGAATAGTTATTATCAAGGAAAAAAAGACATTCTCTCCATTTTCAGCTACTGTTTCTGCCATCTCATATTGTTCTTCATTAAGAATATTATCAGTTGGACCTTTCTAGATACTGTGTGAAACCAATGTATACTTCTTACTGCATTCTTCATCAGTTTGAATTTCACTATTTAATGACTGTTATACTGGAACTTCCAAAATTGGATCATTAAGGGTAAATTCTTCATTCCAATTTCCACCAATTGAAACTACAATCTATTCTTCATTGGGGTTTTCATTAGAAATGTCTAGATCATGTGATTTGTCTCCACCTTTTTCATAATGGAGTCTTTGTCTATCAATGCATACCATGTTGAATTTTCCTTTGTTTGGTCCAAAAAGCACATTAAAATTGCAGTTGTTGTTTTCCTCATCACAATTGTTTTGTACCTTAGTTATGAGAGATGGGGATTTCTCTAGTTCTATTTCTGTGCACAATTTTTGTTAAATATTTTCTAAAGATTCCATCACATGGCCCTCCTTCCTATTCGTGATAAAAGTTGTCCCTTTCCATTCGTGTGTTGTTTTCCTTATTGACACTAGCTGCTACATTATCACACTTCGCGAGGCTAGTCACGGGACCAGACTTATCATTCATTTTCAGAGGATGTAGTTGAAACTAATCATTTGGGTGCACCTTTTCCCTTTCTTCAACTTCTCTTTTATTTATAGGAGTATATAGCCACGTACACTGCCCTAGGTGTGCCTTCCTCTCCTCAAACATGTGTTTTATGGTCGGATATTTGTCAAGATTAGCTATAGGAGTAGACCAAAATCCCTTCCAATCCTTCATGGCTAATTTGGGAAAAACCATCAACAATTAGATTTCATATTAATTCCTCAAGCTGGCAAGAAGCACATCTATAATACCATTGTGGTGCGCTACGGTAATTTTTCCATAGGGTTCTTGCACAATTAGGAATTTATTCAACAAATAATTTTATTTTTTAATTCACAAGGTACCAGCTGGAATACAGAAGACATCCTTTATACCCACAGTTAACAATACAACACTTCTAAACAATTCATAAGATAGCACTTCAATGCAAAATATAGTTCCACAATCATCAATATAACAAACAATACATTTCAACAATTGTAGCCTTAAATGAGTTTGAACAACTAAGCAATCCAATCAGTCTCGTAGTCTAAAGTTTCACAAGAATGAGACACTTCAAATTTTTTTAACTACACTATGTAATATGACTGGCTAGAATATAAAAACTAAATGCAAATCAAACCTTGTTCTGCTCCACTACTACTCTAATACGACTGGCTAAAATATAAAAACTAATTGTAGATCAAACCGTGTTCTACTCCACTACTACTCTAACTAGGCTAAGAGTGAAGACATGAGTGTTAAATTTTGTTTCTGGTTGTCAGGGTTCCTCGGACCATATCTCTATCTTTAGTGAGGGCATTATTATTTCACTCTAGCTTCCATGTCATATCTTGGCCCACAACATGACCTTTTCTTTGTATTTAGTGAGGGTGTGTTTAGCATGGGTTTGTCACTCTAGCTTCCACGTCGTATCTTTTCCCACAGTGTTCCCTTTTAAACACTTTGTTCAAGTTTACAATCGGTCTCCACCTACAATGAGAGCACTAGGTTCTCATCATGTAGTGCACTATACAAAGTGCGAGTGCTTCATAGTCTTCCAAAACTTCCAATTGAAACCCAAACTTAGCTATGGGAAAGATGTCCCAATTCAAGAAATCTAGTTGAACCTTCTTAAATTCATTATTCTTAGAAAGCCATCCTACTAGGACTCCTCAAAAATTATTACAGGTTTCACTGTCCTAATCAAAATATTTCCTGTGGCCATGACAAAAAGCACAAGAACAAGCTTAGCTTCCTCCTGGCAATCGTTAAACAAATAGAACTTTATTATCCCTAAACTTGTAATTTATGTGCCAGAACAATCATAAGGCAAAAAGAGGCTTTGATGTCTTTCAAAGGGTATTCTTGTGCCCAAAATAAATATCAACATATTTTTTGGCCTTCAATGATGTCCTTGTGCCTAGAACAGAACAAGACCAACAGAAACTTGCTTCCTCGAAAGGAATTTATGTGCCAAAACAGAGAGAAGAACTAGGAGGATGTCATATAGGATGAAAACTTTCACCACCGAAATTGACAAGAAGAAATGGGAATTAAAACCCTTAGAGCTAATGCTCAAGAAATAAATAAATTGATCCATAATAATGCTCCCAATTGAATGCATCCTTCTTGTATTTATAGTTTCCCTAAAGGGGATCTCTTCTTCTAAAATAACTGAGTAAAATTTATTCCAAGCCCCAATTTTGGGTTTCTTCACCTAGTTACCCCAAGATTTACCTAACAATAGGAATTTGGGGTTTTTCCCCTTTATAGAGGACTATAGCCTATGGGGATCGATAAGCTACTTCATCCTTTGGAAAATTAATTTCTCGAAAACATTACAAAATGTAGGAACCAACCTCAAACACTTTACTAGATCGTTTCTTTATGTCTTCAACTCTCTTTTATGTCGCTCCTTGGTTTTCATGTCACTCCATATTTTGTGTCTTCGGCACTGATTTATCCACAATCCTTATATGTTACTTCTTTGCTCTACACTTACAAACTCTGATCTCTTGGAGGCCACACTTTGTTCTTCTTCTTCAATATTCAAACATCATCCCTACATATCAAACTTACAAACTTGTTGTAGTGGCTACAACCACCCTCCAAAATTTTGCCTTGCACCCAATTTTGGAGCCTCACTTGAGAGTTTCCCTTGATGAATGCACACCCTCAGCTTCACTCCGTGAGAGAATGTGAGTCTTTGCATCCGCCTTGCTTGTTCATTTCATTTAATTTTCCGCATGTTGGTGTCTAAGTCATGCTTGCGACCATATTTTGGTTATTCTCAAAGTCTTCGCTTCATATGTACTTGTTGTGTTCGCTATGAAAGCATCTGTCGCACTCACACACGGAGTCACATTCAATATCACACAAGCGTCATCACGGTCCACAATCAATCACGAGTGTTGTGCTTGTCGCTTGCACCGTCGGTCATTCATGTTGAACATGTGTGTCTGGAAGGTTTGATTCGTCTCTTCATCGAGTCATGTGAGTGTGTGTTTGCATGATCACCTATGCATCTTTTGATCGTTCACACACTTAGTCATTTTTGCTGAAGTTATGACAACCGAAATCCCCTCTGACAATCGGACCATCGCCCCGCCATCGACTCGATCGACTGTCACCCAAAATAGTGTAGAAGCACCAAGCAAGTCTTTTCGAGTTGCGCTGATAGCAAGAAATCCAATCAACTTTCATGTTGACCACCTGGACAATCGGACCCAGCAGCCACCGCAGGATTGACTCCCCTCGAAAATTGCACAAAGGCTACTAACCTTGCCCACTCTACTAACTGAGGAAATCGCATAGATAGGCTGGATAGACACCAAGTGCTCATCCCTATATCCTTCAGAAAATTGCGCAGTTTTCCCAATTAGTCCTCCCGACAGTCGACCGGCTGCTCATCCAAGAAATTGCGCAATTTTCATGAGCAGGCCTTCTGCTAGACAGCAGTCCACTCAGCTCAGAAATTGCACAGAGATGATCAGTAGTCTGGCCTGTCAAACTTAGTGTTGTTTTCCTTACCAGCAACTCCTAGCAGCAAACTACTAGTTCCCTCCAGGAATTGTGTAGTTTCTACTGCCAAGCTCCCAGCAACTAATTGCATATTCCACTTGGTAATTGTGCAGTTTTTGTTGCCAGTGACCCGGCAAATGACTACTAGTTCCCTTTTGGAATTACACAGTTTTGACTACCAGGCTCCCGGCTAGTTCCTCCAAAAAATTGTGAAATTTCTCCCTGTTGATCCTCCTTGCAGCCTAGCATGTTCCTCCAGAAAATTGCGCAAATTTTGCCTTCCATCCCCTGCTGCCCACTCATTCCAGAAATTGCGCAGATTCTACCTACCTTGCCTTCCTATAACCTAGACTGTCTCTCGCAAAATTTGCGCAATTTTTCCTTCCAGCTGAGCCAGACCTTGCGGATAGTCATTGTCATCTTGGACTTCCCACCTTCATCACTCAGTGACTCTTGCGTAGTTTTCATCAGCAGTGCCTAAAGCCATCATCCTGCTTCACAACCTTGTTGCCTCTCCCGGTCACCTGCATCCGAAATGATCGTGTGTCATGGTAGACTAGGAGGTTTTTGGATTTGATGTCGTCTTGTCATGAGTGACTGCAGGCACAGGTACACTAACAAACATGGTGCGACAACAAAAGGGATGAATGAAGGGAGCACATGCAGAAGGACAAGTTCACCAACAAACGAATGAATGATTCATGCGAAGAGATGTGCTCGCGAATGGATGATCATGCAAAGATGTTTTCGCAGATGGGCGAACGAGCAAACATGCAAGATGTGCTCACGGACAGATGAAAAAACGAACATGCGCCTTTCACGAACAGATGAGCCTATCAAGCCTTCCAACATGCAAGAAAGGAACAGCGCGCCAAAGCATCATCAAGTGAACCAAAGACCATCAAAGACTTTGCACACTTTGCCATGCAGAGGTGAAGTTGTGCTATGAAGACATCCATCACCTAGCAGCATTGTAGCTCGACATGCACTCCAGCAGTAGCACAAATGTACCATCACTGTCACGTCGATTCATGTCATGAGTCATGTCGCCCACATCTCTACTATGGTATATGTTTTCAATCAATGTAATGTAACATGGAAGTCCAAGAGACCCACTTGTTGTACAAAGAGTCATGCAAAGTCGAAAATTCATGGAAGTCAAACAGTCATGGGGATAGTTGAATAGCCACAAGGGTCAGTTTCACCCTTGGCTATAAATACCCCCTCATTTGTACATGAAAGGACTTTTCACCTCAGCTCCTCCCACATAGCCAAGGGAGTGTGTAATCTTTTCTTTGAAGAGTAAGTTGTGGCTCCAACGCCCCGCACTCGGGGTTAGTGATATATGGTGTAGCGATGTGTCTTGGAACTTTCACTTAATTCAGAATCATGCTAATAGGACAGCACATTTTCACACATGTATTGTAACTTTTGTAAGACTAATCTTGAACACTTGTAATGCATGTTTCTTTAACCTGTGTTGAACACTTTAACTATTTCACTTGTTGTAATACATAATCTGTTAATGGAAATGTGTTGTATATGTTGTTAACGTTGTCTCGCCTGTGGTGGCTATCTCCCTGGACATCATATAGACCTTTCACATGAAGCTTACTATAACAACCATTGCAAACATTCGGACTCATCTGTTGAGTGTTGTACGTGTTATCTTACTTTGTGTGTTGTGACTGCCGCATCCGTGTGAACTACTCCTTTGAAATTTCTGCACGTCATGTTTTGTTGTGTGTTCCTAGCCAAGTTGGGACTTCATCCCAGCCAACTTGGGACTCACTCTCACCCTCTCCCCTTACAGTGAAAGAACCATTGACACAAGTACACTAGCATTCACCAAGCACGCGAACCTCACTTCTTGAAGGCAAAGCAGACCACTCTCTTGTGCTGACAAGAAATAGTTGAGGCAAATCCTTAAGACAATGGCAACTGGGCCATCATACCATATGGGACACCCACACAAAATGGTGTGAGGTCTAGTTGGGACTTCAAACCGAGGTGATCCCCTTAATGTTGGCGGGTACAACACCGTCAACATTTCTAGCGCTTGAAAGAGGGCAACCAATTGTATATGGCTGAATATCCCCTCACACTCATTCATCAATCATCTGGTCAAGGCAGTAACTCGCACTCCCTCTCACCTACACGCGACTCTGCAGTTGGTTACTCCTCACCTCCCAAGATTGAACATGAGATTTCGTATCATCAACTTCACTTCGTCTGTCCCATCACTCGCCAATTCGTGAAAGTAGTTGGACTAATCCCAAGCATACAACATCTTCCATATGCATCAAGGAAGTCAAAAGCCACTCCCACAGGATTTGTTGTATCATCGGTGGAAGAAGCAGTCCTTGCCACACTTGAAGGTCTCGCAGAAGCTATTGAAGATGGAGAGGAACCTTCAATCTTCCAGCAAGGCGAAAAAGACACCCTTGTGATCTTGGGATCAGACTCCCGTACAGGAGGTGGAGGGGAAGGTAGCAAAGGAGGCGGAGGTGGAGACAAATCGACAGACTCAGAGTCAGAACCATCATACTCTGAAAGAGAGGAAGAGAGCGAAGAGGAAGAAGAGATGGCTAAACCAAATCTTGAATGGATGACTCAGGGACCATTATCTCTCCCAGTTGTTTTGCACAAGATGCTGAAGCGAGCGGAGAGAATGGACATCAAGTTCGACCTTGACAGCATGGTGAAGGAAGAAGGCCACTTGTACAACTTCTACCTACAGCTGCAGACCCTTGAGGTACGGTATGACGACATAGCATGTAGATTGTTCCCATGTACCTTGGATGGTTGCGCAGCTGCATGGTATCACAACCTTCCACCAAACTCTATACAGAACTGGGGTGCATTCAAACGCATGTTCCTCGAGAAGTTCGTTAATGACAAGACCCCAACCATGCTACTCAAAGAGTTGGGAAGCCTCAAGATGGAGGGAAAAGAGAAAGTGAAAGATTTCAATCAGAGGTTTACACGCATATTGAACAAGTTTGCAGCGGACACTAAACCTCATGACTCCATCACTATTGACTACTACACATCTGCACTGCCAACCAGCATTGCGCAGTTCGTCAAGCGAGCTGCGAAACCAACACTTCTGGAAAACTGCGAGGAGGTTATCACTGTTGAGAAAGACCTGCGTGCAATTGGAGTCATCAAGGATGATGAATCAGCAAAGGACTCCAAGGATGCAAGCAGGAAGTCCCAAGCAGTGGAAAGAAAGGGTAGAGACAAGGAAGTAACCAATATTGAGACCCCCACTCGTCTTGTCAAGAGCTTGACCACTGAAGTGTCCAAACTCAAAAAATGTAAAATGGACACATTTGCAAGCATTCGTTCGCCCAGGCAGAGATAAGAAAGTAGCTCATCAAGCAGCAATTGGTTCGCTTCCAAAACTGCGTAGAATCCTATGTTCTAGCTCAAACAGTGTGCAGATCCTAACATATGTTCATTCCACGAAGAACATCACCCCGAGAACTCTTGTTCAGACTGGAAGTGAGTCATAACTGCTTTCTACAGTCATACACTTGATGTGGGAAGCAATATGCAGGAGCAGCCAAAAGACACTGACAATGACGAAGAGGTTGCACCTGATGAGCCATCAAGCTCTGGGCATGTGGTGAACGTGTATCAGTGCTCGCAAACGATGTCAAAGATGAACACCGAGAAGCAGCCCCGAAAGCAAACTAACCATTACAATATTAGGAGTAAAGGGGCTCCCCCTACACTTGGGGAGATACAAGAAAAGATCAGAGTGCTAATAAGGAAGGTTGATCCACCATCCGCCCCAAAGAAGAAGACACAAAGCAATTCCGAGAAGACAATAACGAACAAAGGCAAACCCATGAGTAGCAATCTGTAAAACACTCTGCCGGAAAACACGAACACCCGTTCTACCCCGGACTCCTCGGTGAGTCTACCACCTCTGGACTACAAAATTGTTAATGACATGAGTAAAACTCGAGAAAACATCAGTTTGTTTGAGTTGGCTAAGATCTAGAGTCAGCGAGATATCCTGTTGTGCACATTGGGACAGACAGCAACTGGCAGTGTAACCTCTACTAGCAAGGGAGCAAGCACACCTCCCAGATCACTTTCCACTGTGCTCAATACACTCTAGATGGAAGAAGCAAACTCAAGTTGCCCTCCATTCCTGCTATCTTTTGAAATTTTGAACTGCAATGTTCACAACTGTTTGGTTGATTCCAACATGGGAGCCAACGTCATGCCACTTTCCATTGCTAAAAGAATCAATACACAATGGAGCGAGACATCTGCGCAAATCATCCAACGTGATCGAACATTGGTACCAGCCATTGGTGAACAGCGAGACGTGATCATCTGTCTATCTCATGACGGTCAAATGCACCAATGCATCAACATAGTGGTTGTGCACATACCAAAAGCATATGATCTGCTACTCAGCAGAGACTGGTCCAACAAGCTAGACGGATATTTTTCTACAAACTGGTCTCACATGTGGCTTTCGTACAAGGGAAAGTGCAACCAAATCTGGGTAGTGTCTGAGAGGTACATGAAACATAATGTCACTCCCCTCAATGGCGAGAATGAACTGTTGGCCTTCGTAGAACTCATGTTTGGAAATTGCCTCCTTGAGACAACATTGGGGTGTTATCCTGCACGGCCAGCTCCAACCCCACCACACGTGTTGTTGGGACTCCTTACTTTCCCAACTGATGGTAATGAAACTTGTACAGCACATTGTACCAATAGCAAAAGTAGTAGCAGTAGTACTATCACATCAAGCAGTCCATGTACAAACAAGTTGTGGACCATGTACTTTGACAGATCAAAGACACAGGACGGCTTAGGAGTTGGGTGTGTCTTGATTGACCCTTACAACGGGAAGCATATGGTTTCAAGTCGCTTGGAGTTCATGTTCAATAAAAATGTTGCTGAGTATGAAGCACTCGTGTTAAGCTTACTGAAAGATATCAGGCTCAAAGTGGTCACACTCAAAGTGGTAGGTGATTCAGAGATAGTGGTGCGGCAGGTACGTAACACCATTCATTGTTTATCACCACATCTTAAAAGTTACCAACAAGAGGTATGGAGAATAGTCTCAAACTTCCAAGAATTTAATATCACTGTTGTACCACATACGTGTAATACAATTGCCAATGCACTGGAAAATGCAGCTTCGAGAATGTCACCGATTAGGGATAGATTTACTATTGAAATTTTGTACAAAAAAACTATCCCATACAACATAACTAACTTACGCGTGTTTAATGATGATCAACAGATACTGCATTTCATGGCCAATGTTGATGTCTTCAAAGATGTAGTGATAGATGATGACGAGCACGAGCGCTCTCTACAAGCAGAAGCTAGTAACAGGAAAGGCCACCTTATCACAAAAGGTGTGGCAACATTAGAAAAGCTTTATGACTTGCAAGAACATTTTCAGGGGCCAAGGAATAGCAAGACCCACAGTTCCACCATGAGGCACGAACTGATAAACCTGGGAACAAAACAGGATCTGAAGTTTGTCAATCTTGGTACATGTTGTACACAGCAAGAGCGGCAAGCCTTTATCTGCTTGTTCAAACAGTACCGAGATGTGTTCGTGTGGACGTATGATGATCTGAAAACTTATGACATGCGGATCATCCAACATATCATCCCAATCAAAGAAGGAGTCAAGCCATATCAACATAAGTTGAGGAAAGTACATATGCCGCTTGAAACCCCTCATAAAGAAAGATCTTACTAAGTTTTTGGATGCATGGATCATATACAAAGTTCGCCATTCCACGTGGGTCTCCAACCTTGTTTCTATACGTAAGAAGTCCGGGGAAATCCACTTGTGTGTCAATTTCCGAAATGTAATTACGCCTTGGACAAAGACAACTACCCCGTGCCGTCTATGGACCATATTTGGCAAACAGTATCTAAGGCACAAATGTTTTCTCTTCTTGATGGTTTCTCAAGATACAATCAGGTTCTGGTAGCAAAACCTGACAGACTCAAAACTACTTTTCGTACCAAGTCGGGTACGTTCACTTATAGACGAATGTCATTTGGGCTTGTAAACACAGGCGCAAGATTTTTGCACGCCATGGACATCGCCTTTTGTGGACTCATTCTGAAGAAAATCTTTGAGCGATGTCGGAGATACAGGATTTCCTTGAATCCCAAAAAGAGTGTATTCGCAGTGTCAGAGGGGAACCTCCTCGGACACATTGTTGCCAAAAGTGGGATCAAGGTGGATCCAGACCAGGTCCAAACCATTACACAGATCCCTTACCCAGTCAACAAGAAAGCCATGCAATCCTTCTTGGGCAAGATAAACTTCCTCCGGAAGTTCATCTCGGATTATGTGCAGATAGTTAAGCCCATGCAGGACATGATCAAGAAAGATGTAGTATACAACTGGGGTAAGAAGGAAAAGTATGCATTCGCCTAGATCAAGCAGGCCATTGCAGAAGTGCCTGCACTCTACAGCCTAGATTTCAAGAAATATTTCCTGTTATACACCTTCACTTCTGATAATTCACTAGCTGCAGTACTCACTCAGAAGGACGAAGCTAATGATGAACGTCCCATCTCCTTCATGAGTGCAAGCATGCAAGGACCAAAGCTCAACTACCCCGCCATTGACAAGCAAGCTTATGCAGTTTACAAGGCGGTGAAACACTTCAGGCCCTACTTGTTGAAGAACCACTGCATAGTCTTCGTCCCCCACCCAGCAGTCCGCACATTGCTTGTACAACAAGAACTAGGTGAACAACATGTGAACTGGATGACAGGATTGCAAGAGTATGATCTTGAAATCAATCCAATACACGCAATCGAAGGAAATGGGCTATGCGGACTTGTAGTTGAAGCAGTACACGCTCTAGAGGGCAAAGAGGAGCTCGCCAGTTGGGAGCAGGAAATTGAGATGTATGACATAAGTCGAGCAACACCCACTGAAGACGGAACCTCTTGGTACGCAGATGTGCGCCAGTACCTTGACCAAGGAACCACACCCTCTCACTTTTCCATCAGACAGAAGAAGACATTGCACTTGAAAGCCTTAGCATATCAATCGGTGCACGGAGTGCTTTATAGAAAGCACAGTAGTGGAGTCTTTCTCAGGTGCCTGGAGGCACATGAATCAGAGAAGGTACTTCAAGAACTGCATGACGAACCCGTGAGGGGTCACTTTGTGAGAAATTCCACTACATACAAAGTTATGTGAGCCGGTTTTTACTGGCCCACATTATTCAAGGATGCACATGCTTATGCCCGCAAGTGCCCGGTCTGTCAGCAATGCGCCGGCAGAACATGAAGATCAGCAGCCCCACTATACCCTGTTGCAGTGACCGAACCATTCCAATAGTGGGGCCTAGACATCATTGGGGAAATTTTCCCTCATTCGTCAAAGCAACACCGCTACATTCTAACAGCAACTGACTACTTCATGCGGTGGACAGAAGCAGTTCCACTCAAACAAGTGAATGACCAGGAGGTCATCAGCTTCCTCTAGCAGAACATCATCTCACACTTCGGTGTTCCGGTATCACTTGTTTTTTATAATGCAACTTATTTTTCGTCTTTGAAACTCTATGACTTTGCATTACAGAATGGTATTGTGTTAAATCATTCATCTAACTATTACCCGCAAGGAAACAGTCTAGTAGAGTCCACGAATAAAAACCTCATCCGTATAATCAAGAAGACCATTTTCTCTGAGCAACGTAACTAGCATACTGCCTTGATGAATGCATTATGGGCTGACCGTGTAACACCCAAGCCCTCTCTGAATACCTCACGTACTTCCTAGTTTATGGTAAAGAAGCCATCCTTCCACCAAATATCTACTTGCATGAACTTCAACTTTCCCAAGAATCCCAAGGCAAGCCTTGCCAGCTAGTTCAGCGTAGGATGGATTCCCTCCATAGGCTTAAGGAAGAAAGTATGAAAGCAAAAGAAAAATTCGCACTCCACTAGAACCGTATCAAGAGATGGTTCGATAAGAAGTCTGCAAGGAACGCTAACTTCGATGTTGGTGACTTAGTTTTGAAATGGGATAAGCCCCGTGAAGACAAAGGCAAACATACGAAGTTCCAGTCCCTATGGATTTTTTCGTACACAGTCCACGACAAGCTTGGCCCACACACGTATCATTTGCAATCACTTGAGGAGAGGATTGACAACCTTCATGTCAACGACCAAGATCTCAAGCATTACTTTAAGTAGGTCGGGCCATCCCCGTGCCATGTACATAGTCTTCTTACTGCTTGTTGTTTTCATTTTGTTTGCTTTGCTTATTATCTTTGTTTTTAATTTTTTTATTAGACTACTTACTATTTTTGCTTACTTTTGTATTTTTTTCTTGATATATTACTATTTTTGTTTCCGAAAATGAGTGTTGCAAACCACTACATTCTGGCTTTTGAATAGAGTATGTGGTTGATAGTTGAAGAGACTTGTGACACTACAGCACCTGGCCAGTCTTGTGTCTGTCTTCTCTGTGCTTGGTTACAACCTTCGGCTGATAAAGTCTTGACGGAAAATACGAACCGTCTGCAAAGGAAGTTTTTTTCCAACCATGAACCTGTGTCCACACTAGGAAGCCTCATTCATGTACTCATCTTTCTTCTCTGTGTCTTCAAGCTCATCCAACTAGTAGAAACGGAGAAGGGGAAAATCTAAACAAGCAAACCTATGTCAGAGGTCTTACATGCTTCTCTGAAGGAACAACCTCTTCTGCTCTCAATAAATTGGGATCCCTCTTCTGCCCCAAAAATAAATAAGTGCCTATGCACAGTCCTCTTGAAAAATACAAAGGTGAAAGAAGAGAAAGGCTTCCTGCACAGAGAGGTGAAGCATGCAACTCCACCGAGGTACTGTCCAGGCTCGCTAGCAATGGAGCAATGTATGTGTTCCTGTGTGACTTCGTTGGGGTACTGTCCAGGCCTGCTGGCAGCAGAGAAACACTAGAAATGAAAACTTATACTTTGAAAATCTTCAAATTCCGAGCTAAACTACCCTTCCCAGATATGAAACACTGAGATCTAAGTTTAACTTTTGATTGTGTTTGACTGATTTGGCAAAGGGTGAACCATGTATGTTCATGGTATAAGTGGGGAAGTCAAAGTAACCTGCACAGCGATTCAATACTCCCCAAAAGACCAAGTCCCTGTGCTAGCAATGAACCAAAACAGAGAAGTTGGAGTTCTACCAGTGTGTCGCCAAGTGTTGTAGCGGCTACAACCACCCTCCAAAATTTTGGATTGCACCCAATTTCGGAGCCTCCCTTGAGAGTTTCCCTTGATGACTACACACCCTCAGGTTCACTCTGTGAGCCCGTGTGAGTCTTTACATCCACCTTGCTTGTTCATTTCATTCAAGTTTTCACATGTTGGTGTCTAAGTCATGCTTGCGACCATGTTCTGGTTATGCTCAAAGTCTTCACTTCATGTGTACTTGTTGTGTTCACTATGAAAGCATCTATTGCACTCACACACAGAGTCACATTCACTGTCACACAAGCATCGTCACGGTTGATCAACAATCAATCACGAGTATCGTGCTTGTCGCTTGCACTGTCGGTCAGTCATGTTGAACATGTGTGTCTGGATGGTTTGAGTCGTCTCGTCGTCGATTCATGTGAGTGTGTGTTTGCATGATCACCTATGCATCTTTCGATCATTCACACACTTAGTCATTTTTGTTGAAGTTCTGACGATTGGACTCCCCTCTGACAGTCAAACCATCACCCCGCCATCGACTCGATCAACTGTCACCCAGAACAGCGCAGAAGCACCAAGCAAGTCTTTCCAAGCTACACTGATCACAAGCAATCCAATCAACTTTCATGTTGACCACCTGAACAATCGGACCCGACAGCCACCCCAGGACTGACTCACCTCAAAAATTACGCAAAGGCTATTGACCTTGCTCGCTCTGCTGACTAAGGAAATTGCATAGACAAGACAAACAGACACCAAGTGCCTATCCCTGTCTCCTTCGAAAAATTGATCAATTTTCCTAGTCAGTCCTCCCGACAGTTGACCGGCTGCTCATCCAAGAAATTGTACAATTTTCATGAGAAAGCGTTCTGCTAGACAGTAGTCCACTCAGCTCAGAAATTGTGTAGAGTTGATCAGCATGCCAGCTTGTCAACCTCAATGCAGTTTTCCTCGCCAGCAGCTCCTAGCAGCAGAGTGCCAATTCCCTCCAGGAATTGCGCAGTTTCTGCTGCCAATATCCCAACAGCTAATTGCCTGTTCCCCTTGGGAATTGCGTAGTTTCTGCTGCCAGTGACCCAGCAGTCGACTGCTAGTTCCCTCTAGGAATTGCACAGTTTTTACTTTCAGGCTCCCGACCAGTTCCTCCCAAAAAATGTGTAATGTCTGCCTGTTGATCCTCCTTACATCCCAGCTTGTTCCTCCAGAAAATTGCACAAATTTTTCCTTTCAGCCCTTGTAGCCCGCTCGTTTCAGAAACTGCGCAAATTATGCCTACCTTGCCTTCCTGCATCCCAGACTGTCCCTCCCAAAATTTGAGCAATTTTGCCTTCCTGTCGAGCCAGACCTCACGGAAAGTCACTGTCGGCTTGGATTTCCCACCTTCATCACTCAGTGACTCTTGCGCAGTTTTCATCAGCAGTGCCAGGAGCCATCATCCCGCTACGCAACCTTTTTGCCTCTCCCAGTCACGTGCATCCGAAATGATCGTGTGTCATGGTAGACTAGGAGGTTTTTGGATATGATGTCATCTTGTCATGAGTGACTGCAGCCATAGGTACACTAACAAACATGGCGCGACAACGAAAGGGATGAACGAAGGGAGCACTCTTGGAAATACTAAGATGGGGGGGTGAATCAGTATTTCTTTTTAATTGTTCTTTTTATCACCAAAACATTTATATATGGAACACAGAAATAGATAGTTGGAATAAATGCTTTTATTAACACAAACAGTGCAATGAAATAGATACAATATATAAATGGTTGCAATCAGTTGCCAAGCACCAACTTGGACTTTTGTGAGGCTCCAACCTCTAGAGCACCAACTCTGTTTTTCCAAGGCAATAGTTCTGCACTTAGGAGCACCAACTCCCAAGGATTCCAATCCTTTCAGTTCTAAGGCTCCAACCCCGTGGGCTCCAACCCTAACCTGGTAGAAATTGTTTTGTTGTAGTTCTCTGCTCCCAAGCCTGCTGAGCTTCTACTTCACTCCTGTTCTCCTGCTTCTCCTGCCTCTCCTGCCTCTGCCTGAACTTCAGCTTCCTCTCACTCTAATTATTCACACCACTTTCCTTGGTTTTTCTCTATTTTGTGTATTCCTGATGCCTCTGACTGTTCGTTTCCGCTTTCCACTGGCTCTTCGGCTTCTTCAACGCTCACTTCAACTTCCTCTACATTGTCTTGTCCTTTGGCTTCCCTCTTCTTCATTTCTTTGGCCTTCTGGTTTCCTCTGCGTTGGCTTACCCTTCAACTTCCTGGCTTTTCGGTCGCTGTAGCTTCCTCTGTCTCTTCGTACTCACCAACACTCCTGGGACATGTTGATTCAACGACGAAGACCAAATACACAGAGAAAAACTGCTACATGTTAAAATTGTAATAGAGCCCCGTTTTTTCAATGATAATAGGCATACACAGGACTTTATTGTTTCACGGAGAGATTGTACCAATCAAGACAGACCCACATGCCACATCCCAATCGCAATCACAATCATCTTTCATTCAAGCCTCCTGAACTATCGGGAGCGTTTCTTATGCATTTTGGCCTTCAAACCCTGCGCAATACAAATATTCAAATACACAGGAGTATATGAAAAACAACTGGCCGAAATGTTAAAGGGCGGAATTCAAATTTATTACACCCACATCTATACTTGCATCGGGTCCGAAGTGTAATCGTAATCAGCAATCGCAGCTTATCGCGCCATCCCTTTATAACTTGCAATGGATCACTTCTGACATGGCGGACGTGATATAGCATTAAGTCAATTGTAATGTTGCATCGGGTCCGCAACATATATCGGAGTCGGTGCTTTCAGGGCGGCAAGGTCTTAAGCACTTGCGATATGTTGGATGCGACATAACAATAGACCAAACTACAATGTTGCATCGAGTCCGCAACATTCATCGCAATCGACGCTTGCAGGAGTGACAGCCCTTTATGCATTGCGATATGCAAGTATCGATAGGGCGGATGTGATATAACATTAAGTTATATTGCACTGTCTCAGCGGGTCCGCATGCTTTATTGTAATTATATAATATATATGTATATATGTTGCAAATTCGAAAGTTTTAATGTGCCAAGGCTTAGAGCTCGAAAATCTGAAATACACTGAAAAGCATGCTTCGGACAAATTTTTGCGGACTTCACCTGTTTATACACCCGAACACATATGTTTCATCAGGTTCGCACTATCGTTGTCGGGGGTTTTGGGGTGATGGCACATAACTGAACCCGCCGATTACAATATCGTCAATCTATACATATTTCTCCGCTCTGATAGTGTATTCCTCTATATGTACATGTTTTTTCCTTCGATAGTGTATATAGCCTATATATATATATATATATATATATATATATATATATATAAGCCCACGGGGCTTTGGATTGACGGTGAATGGGTGCGTTGTTAAAGCACTCCTTGCGATAGGTCACCGGTTCAAATCCCCGTGGGTACGTAGGTTAGTCTTAACAAGCAAAAAAAAAAAATATATATATATATATATATATATATATATATATGTATATATATATATATATATGTATATATATATATATATATGTATATATATATATATATATATGTATATATATATATATATGTATATATATATATATATATATATATATGTATATATATATATATGTATATATATATATATATATATATATGTATCTATATATATATATATATGTTTTGCGCATCTTTTAACTCTTTTGTGGCATATATTTCCCCCAATAGTGCATTATTTGACATACGTTGCTCTAATAGCTCCCGATAGTGTATTCTTTGGCATCCATTGCTCCGATGGCTCTGTTTGCTTCCTCTGATGGCTTTGTTTTGCCTCCCCAATGGCCTTGTTTGCTTCCTCTGGCTCCTCGAATATTTCCATATTGACATCAATGACAATCTATGTCAACAATCTCCCCCTTTGTTATTGATGGCAATATTCTTCTGCTCTCCCCCTTTGACATCAATGGCAAAGGAATGCATACAGACTCCCCCTGTTGAACTACTCCCCTTGTAGAACTACTCCCCCTATAGAAATGCTCCCCCTGTCCTGTAACATCTTTATAATGAACTTGAGTGATGCTAAAGAGATAACCCCCATCTTTTGACGAAGATGTTCAAATGCTTCTCGAGGAAGAGGTTTTGTGAAAATATCAGTTATCGGCTCCTTAGTATTGATATATTCCAAGATGATGTTTTGTTGAGCTACTTGTTCATGAAGGAAATGATCCTTGATTGGTATATGTTTGGTCTTTGAGTGCATCACTGGATTTTTGTTGAGACTAATAGCACTTGTGTTATCACAATAGATGGTAATTGGTTGATCTGTACCTATGTTGACATCTTTTAGAGCCTTATTCATCCATAGTATTTGACTATAATGGTCTGTTGCAGCTATATACTCAACTTCGGTTGTGGATAATGAGATGGATGTATGTTTTTCGCTGAGCCAGGATACTAAACAGTCTCCTAGGAAGAATGCATTTCCACTAGTACTTTTTCGATCACCTATACTTCCAGCCCAATCAGCATCGGTGTATGCGGTTACAGTCAGTGTTGAGCTCTTAGGGTATCAAAGACCGAAATCAGGAGTTCCTTTCAGATATCTGAGAATTCTTTTTACGGCTAACAAATGGGATTGTTTAGGAGCAGATTGAAATCTTCCCACCATTCCTACTACCTGCATTATGTTAGGTCTCATAGCATTTAAGTACAGAAGGGCTCCAATTATTGATCTGTAATGAGTTGCATCTACTGCTAGGGAGTCACCATTTTTTCTCAATTTGCAATTTGTGGTCATAGGTGTGCTCATGGGTGCACAGTCTTCCATTCCATATCTTTTAAGCATGTCTTTAAGATATTTGGCTTCAGATATAAACAATCCTGCTATGGTTTGAGATACTTGTAGTCCAAGGAAGTGAGATAACTCTCCTATCATCGACATCTCGAACTCTTTTGACATGTTTTTAGAAAATTCATGGCTCATCTCATTATTATTGATAGCAAAAATCAGATCATCAACATAAACAAGTGTCACTAGTAACTTACCTTCATTTGTCTTTATGTAGAGATTACTTCCTGCCACTCCTTTCTTGAAGCCTTGTTGTTGTAGATAGTGATCCAATCTTGCATACCAAGCTCTGGGAGCATGTTTCAACCCATATAATTCCTTTTTCAACTTACAGACTAAGTCTTTTCCTTCTGTTATATCAAACCCTTATGGTTTCTCCATGTAGACTTCTTCCTTGAGTTCCCCATTCAGAAATGCTGATTTTATTTCCATTTGATATATTTTGAATCCTTTTGAGCAAGCAAATGCCAAGAACATCCTGATAGCTTCCATAGGAGCTACTGGTGCAAATGTTTCTTCAAAGTCAATTCCTTCAATTTGTGAATAGCCTTTGCAAATAAGCCTTGCCTTGTTTCTGATGATTTGTCCATCTTCATTCATTTTGTTTTTGAATACCCACTTGGTTCCTATAATGTTTTTGTCCTTTGGATGAGGTACCAGCTCCCATGCCTCATTCTTCTCAATTTGGGACATTTCTTCTTCCATGGATTTTACCCAATGAGGATCCTTACTTCCTTGAGTATATGTTTTTGGTTCTATCATGGATAGAAGAGCAATATCATTTTTCTTTGGTGTATTTATCATCCTTCTTCGAGTTTGCATCCCTTCATCTCTATTGCCAATAATCTGCTCTTCTGGATGATATTTCTAGAGAAATTTCATCTTTGAAGGGGTATGAGGTGGTTCTTTTTCCTCTTCTTCTTCTTCCTGATCTATTTCTTCCTTTTCTGGTTCTTCTTCTTCAATGAAAGATCAACTTCATGTTCTTGAATTTCTTCTTCTGGAAGGTCTTCATCAATCTTTACATCAATGCTTTCCACTATTTTTCTTAGTCGATTATTGTAGCACTTGTAAGCTTTGCTCCATGTAGAGTATCCAAGGAAGATCCCTTCATCAACCCGAGAATCAAACTTTCCTGGTGAGCCATCATTGATTTTTATGAAGCACTTTCTTCCAAAGATCTTGAAGTACTTTACTGAAGCAAGTCTTCCTTTCCATATTTCATAAGGAGTTTTTTCACTATTTGGTCTTAATTGAGTTCGATTCAAGGTATAGACAGTTGTCTTGACTGCTTCTCTCCAGAATTTTGGCTGCAAATCTGCTGCTAATAGCATTGTTCTTGCCATTTCCTGAATTGTTCGGTTTCTTCTTTCAACTACCCCATTCTGTTGGGATGTTCTGGCAACAGAAAATTCTCCTTTAATTCCATGTATTTTACAGAATTCATTAAATTCTTTTGATGTGAATTCTCCCCTTCTATCTGTTCTGAGGCACTTAATCTTTGTGTCATTTTCATTTTCTGCAAGAGCTTTAAGATTCTTAAAACACTCAAATGCTTCATATTTATATTTTATAAAATATATCCACATCATTCTAGTATATTCATCAACAAATAAAACAAAATACCTTTCTCCTTAGAGTGCCTGATTTCTAGTTGGTCCACATAAATCAGCATGGATGATCTCAAAAGGCTTTGATGTAGAGAAATCCTTGGTCTTGTGGTTGGTTCTAGTTTGATTTCCATGTTGACATGGACCACATACTCCTTGATTTGGTTTGAATAGCTTTGGGATGTCTCGTACAGCTTTAATCTTGTTGATATTGATCAAGTTCTCGAAGCTTGTATGTCCAAGTCGCTTGTGCCACAACCAACTTTCATCTATTTGTCTTAAGTAGCATTTGTCTTCTTGAATCTTATTCAGAATGTAAATTTTGCCAGGTGTTCTAATCCCTTTTGCCACAAGTTCCCCTAAGGAAGAGTTCATTATTTCATAGTCTTTTGTGTTAAAGACGACATTATGCCCTTGATCAGAGATCTGGCTAACACTCAGGAGGTTGTGTTTGAGCCCATTTACTAGCAGAGCATTTTTGGCTTTTCCTTTTCCATTGATAAGAGTAACAGTTCCCCTTCTAGCAATTCTGGCAGATCCACTTCCAAAAGATACATTTCCTTCCTTTTTGCTCAATGAGACAAACTTCCTTTTGTCCTCTGTCATGTGTCTGGAGCACCCACTATCCACAAACCAATGATTTTCATTATTTTGAGCATATAGAGCCAGGCCACATTTACTCATGTTGGGATTCTCACTACTTGCTTTTCCTCTTTTGAGTGGGCAATTTTGTTCATAGTGTCCATTATTGTAGCATAATGAGCAAATCAGATCAAATTTGGTCAAGGGATCAAACGAATAGAAGGTTTTGATTTGTCCCTGTCTTTTGGGGCCATATGGTTTGATTATTTGATCCTTTAGCTTTGGTGTTTCACTCTTGCAAGCCATGCAATGTTTGGCTCGATGACCAAAGTTTTTACAATGAAAACAATGTCCAAGAGTGAAACATCAGCATAGCTTTTCGCACTATTCTTAGTGCTTGATGATTTTCGTTTAAAACATATTCCAGACTTGTCATGTTGAGGTTTTTGACTTTTTAGGATAGTCTCAAGTATTTGAGAGCTTTTCCAACCCTTTTTAACTTGCTCCAATTCCTTCCTCAGAGATACTATTTTGGCTTCACGTTCTTTGCAAGTCTCTTCTTTTTCTTTTAGCTTTGTTTCCAAGAGATCTTCTCTTCTTCTTGTTTCCTCGTTTTCTACCTTGAGAGAAATGATTTTATTCTGTAATTTCTCATTTTCTTCAATGGCACTTATTAACAGTTCATCTACATTTCCTTCTAGCCCTGAGTCATCATCATTTGTGAATGCCATGAATAATGTTTCTTGGCTTTCATCATGGTCACTTTCCTCATCTGATTTCTTTTTGATGACTACAAATTCATCCTCATCAGACTCATCTTTCTTAGAGAAGAAGTTCTTCTTATTGATCCCTTTCTTTTTGTATACCATTCTTTTAGAATTTCCTTCATCATCACTATCATGTTTATGAGGACATTTTGCAGCATAATGACCTATTTTTCCACATTTGAAGCAGATAAGAGGGTACTTACCTTTTAGCTTAGATCCTTTCTTCAGCTTTTGTACCAATTGTGCCAATTCAGATTCCACATCGGAGTCATCACTATAGTGATTCCTTTCTTTCCCCTTCTTTGATTTTGTAGCCTTGAACGCTTCATCTTTGGAGCTTGGGCCACCTTTTCGCATCTCCTAGGCAGTGAGGATTCCATGGAGTTCATCCATCTTGAGAGTATCTAGATCCTTTGCTTCTTCTATGGCGCTTATTTTGGAGTCAAATTTGTCTGGAAGAGATCTTAAGACCTTTTGAACAATGGTACTTTCTTCAATCTTTTCATCCAATCCTTTAAGAGAGTTAACCACTTCAGCTATTCGGAGAAAGTATGATGCAATATCTTATTCATCTTCATTCATCTTCCATTTTCAGACTTTCAAATTTCCTTCTATGAGTTTGAAGCATTGCCTTCTTGACTTTTGAGTCCCCATCGTATAAGCCAAATAGCTTATCCCACATTTCTTTGGCAGAGTTACAATTCATGACTTTTGTAAACTCGGAATCAATGATTCCACTAGTGATGGAGTTCAAGGCTTTTGCATTTGCAATGTAGGCTTTCCTCTCGTCTTGATATGTTGGAAGAGTGGGAGGAATTTGGTACTCATTTAGAACGAAATGCGAGACTTCAGGTCCAAGGGACATTAAGTAGTAGGTCATTTTCTTTTTCCAAAAACCAAAATTGGTGTCGTCAAACAGAGGAAGTTTTCCTGACGCTTCATGATTTCTCATCATGACTACGAATCCTTCTTCAAGTTGTTAGGCTAATATGAAGAAACTTGCTCTGATACCAATTGTTGGAAATACTGAGAGGGGGGGTGAACCAGTATTTGTTTTTAATTGTTCTTTTTATCACGAAAACATTTATATATGGAACACAGAAATAGATAGCTCGAATAAATGCTTTTATTAACACAAACAGTGCAATGAAATAGATACAATATATAAATGGTTGCAATCAATTGCCAAGCACCAACTTGGACTTTTGTGAGGCTCCAACCTCCAGAGCACCAACTCTGTTTTGCCAAGGCAATAGTTTTGCACTTAGGAGCACCAACTCTATTTTGCCAAGGCAATAGTTTTGCACTTAGGAGCACCAACTCCCAAGGATTCCAATCCTTTCAGTTCTGAGGCTCCAACCCTATGGGCTCCAACCCTAACCTGGTAGAAATTGTTTTGTTGTAGTTATCTGCTCCCAAGCCTGCTGAGCTTCTACTTCACTCATGTTCTCCTGCTTCTCTTGCCTCTCCTACCTCTGCCTAAACTTCAGCTTCCTCTCGCTCTGATTATTCGCACAACTTTCCTTGTTTTTTTTTCTCTATTTAATGTATTCTTGATGCCTCTGATTGTTCGTTTTCGCTTTCCACTGGCTCTTCGGCTTCTTCAACGCTCGCTTCAGCTTCCTCTGCGTTGGCTTGTCCTTTGGCTTCCCTCTTCTTCATTGCTTTGGCTTTTTGGTTTCCTCTACACTGGCTTACCCTTCGACTTCCTGGCTTTTCGGTCATTGTAGCTTCCTCTGTCTCTTCGTGCTCACCAACACTCCTGGGACACGTTGATTCAATGGCGAGGACCAAATACACAGAGAAAAATTGTTGCATGTTAAAACTGTAACAGAGCCCCCTTTTTTTCAATTATAATAGGCATACACAGGACTTTATTATTTAATGGAGAGACTGTACCAATCAAGATGGACCCACATGCCACGTCCCAATAGCAATCACAATCGGCTTTCGTTCAGGCCTCCTGAACTATCGGGAGCGTTTCTTATGCATTTTGGCCTTCAAACCCTCCACAATACAAATATAATATATGAAAAACAACCGGCCGAAACGTTAAAGGGCGGACTTCAAATTTACTACACCCACATCTATGCTTGCATCAGGTCCACAGTGTAATTGCAATCGGTAGTCACAGGTTATCGCGCCATCCCTTTATAACTTGCAATGGATCACTTCCGACATGGCGAACGCGATATAGCATTAAGTCAATTGTAATGTTGCATTGGGTCCGCAACATATATCGCAATCGGCGCTTTCAAGGCAGCAAGGCCTTAAGCACTTGCGATATGTCGGATGCGACATAACAATAGACAAAACTGCAATGTTGCATCGGGTCCGCAACATTCATCGCAATCAGCGCTTGCAGGAGTGACAGCCCTTTGTGCATTGCGATATGCAGGTACCAATAGGGCGGATGCAATATAACATTAAGTTATATTGCAATGTCTTAGCGGGTCCGCATGCTTTATTGCAATTATATAATATATATGTATATATGTTGAAAATTCGCAAGTTTTAATGTGCCAAAGCTTAGAGCCCGAAAATCTGAAATACACTGAAAAGCATGCTTCGGAACACTTTTGGCAAACTTCAGTTGTTTATACACCCAAACACATATGTTTCGTCAGGTCCACACATATATATATCGTTGCCGGGGGTTTTGGGGTGATGGCACATAACCGAACCCGCCGATTACAATATCGCTGATCTATATATATTTCTCTGCTCCGATAGTGTATTCCTCTATATGTACATGTTTTTGCCTCCGATAGTGTATATAGCCTATATATTTATGTTTTCCGCCTCTTTTAACTCTTTTGTGGCATATATTGCCCTCGATAGTGCATTCTTTGACATACTCTGCTCCGATAGCTCCCGATAGTGTATTCTTTAGCATCCATTACTCCGATGGCTCTGTTTGCTTCCTCTGATGGCTCTGTTTTGCTCCCTCGATGGTTTTGTTTGCTTCCTCTGGCTCCTCGAATATTTCCATATTGAAATCAATGACAATCTATGTCAACAAGCACATGCAGAAGGACCAGTTCACCAACAGACGAACGAACAATGCATACGAAGAGATGTGCTCGTGAACGGATGATCATGCAAAGATGTGTTCGCGGACGGACGGACGAGCAAACATGCAAGATGTGCTCACGGACGAACATGCACCTTTCGCGAACAAATGAACCTATCAAGCCTTCCAACATGCAAGAAAGGAACAACGTGACAAAGCATCATCAAGCAAACCAAAGACCATCGAAGACTCTGCGCACTTTTCCATGCGGAGGTGAAGTTGTGCTACACCATGAAGACATCCATCACCTAGAAGCATTGTAGCTCGACATGCACTCCAGCAACAGCACAAATGTACCAGCACTGTCATGTCGAGTCATGTCATGAGTCATGTCGCCCACATCTCTACTATGGGATATGTTGTCAATCAATGTAATATAACGTGGAAGTCCAAGAGACCCACTTGTTGTACAAAGAGTCATGCAAAGTCGAAAAGTCATGGAAGTCAAACAGTCATGAGTATAGTTGAATAGCCACAAGGGTGAATTTCACCCTTGGCTATAAATACCCCCTCATTTGCACATGAAAGGACTTTTCACCTCAGCTCCTCCCACATAGCCAAGAGAGTCTGTAATATTTTCTTTGAGGAGAAAGTAGTGGCTCCAACGCCTCGCACTCAGGGTTAGTGATGTATGGTGTAACGATGTGTCTTGGAACTTTCGCTTAATTCAGAAGCCTGCTAACAGGCCAGCACGTTTTCACACATATATTGTAACTGTTGTAAAACTAATCTTGAACACTTGTAATGCATGTTGCTTTAACCTATGTTGAACACTTGAACTATTTCACTTGTTGTAATACATAATCTGTTAATGGAAATGTGTTGTATATGTTGTTAACATTGTCTCAATCGTGGTGGCTATCTCCCCAGACAACAGACAGACCTTTCACATGAAGCTTGTTGTAAAAACCGATGCACTCATTCAGACTCATCTATTGAGTTTTGTACGTGTTATCTTACCTTGTGTGTTATGACTACCGTATCTGTGTGGACTGCTCCTCCGGAAGTTGTGCACGTCCTGTTGTGTTGTGTGTTCCTAGCCGAGTTGGGACTTCATCCCAACCAACTTGGGACTCACTCTTACCCTCTCCCCTTACAGTGAAAGAACCATTAACACAAGTACACTAGCATTCACGAGGCACGTGAACCTCACTTCTCGAAGGCAAAGCAGACCACTCCCCTATGCTGACAAGCAAGAGTTGAGACAAATCCTTAAGACAATGGCAACTGGGCCATCATACCGGATGGGACTCCCACACCAAACGGTGTGACTTCTAGTTAGGACTTCATACTGGGGTGATCCCCTGAATGTTGGCGGGTCCAGCACCGTCAACAAAACTTCACAGTATTAGTCGGATCTAGATTGAACAGCGTCACACATATTTTATAGACTTCATTTCTCAGATTTATTTTGCACTTTGCATAGCAGAATCACCACAATCGATTACACAGTAAAACTACTTTTTGTCTTAACCAACTAAATCAATCCACTACCAAACTTCTCTGGCTTATTTATATTACGTTGGCACAACGAAATCTTAGCATAGCTGACTCGCCATGTAGAGCAATCAAAAAACTAGAAATATTAACTTAATGTCTTCTACTAAAAAATCCAATCTATATAACTCAAATATGACTTAATATCGTGGCTTCTTGGCTCCTCGAGGGCTTAGATTTTTAGATATACATAAACCACATGTTATGACCATGTTAAATAGACATTCCACTAAATCTAGATCTAGGTCCACTTGCATGCAATAATTTATTGGATACTTGAACCACTTTTTAGCCGAGATTACTTTTAACTCTAGCTCTAGGGGCTTCAATATTATTTCATACAATTGAGTGTGGGTCTACAATCTTAAACCACAAGCTCCAGATATCTACAAATCTAGACCCTTTCTTATGATGCATGCCTACTAAAGGCCCAAATGAACCAAAGGCTTGATCTATTTCTCCACCCAGAACCATGTCTATGGAACGTTGCCCAATCTTCCTTTTTCATTGAATTCAGAATTAGGTTTCAAGCTTTTGTGCATGTTTCCTACACCCTTTGACCACTAGATGCTTGGATAACCTCTTCCACTGCTAATTTTAGCACAATTTTCATATCCTCTGCCATTGTGGTCAAAACAAATATATCAAGAAACCTTAGCCAGACCAACCGTTGATGCAAATCCTAAGACTTCAAAAGTTGTCACGTCAAAACTCCAAGAACCAATCAGAACTTACACATAATTCTCTTGCCACGTTCTCTCTGCCAAGTCAGCATACCCCCATGTTTCATTCTCTGTTGTTGCCATGTGTCCATGTACTTGCCACATCTCATCTACCACTTGTCCAATTGACCACCTAAAAGTGCCAAAAATGAGTGGCGCATGTCATCACCTCTGGCTACCATGTCATTGCCTTAAGCACATCACTGCCACTAGTCTCCATGTGTGTTTCCACCTACATTGCCAAGTCAACTAGGGTACTTAATCCAAGGGATCAAAAACATGCTCAAAAATGAAAGTGCTCAAAATATCCTGAAGTAGATGCCAAATCATAGATCTTGTCGTTCTAATTCCAATGACAATTGAATCGCCTCAATATGACACCATATGAGGAAGTTATCGCGTTCTGAAGTTTTTGACAAATAGCTTAAAAAGTCAACTTGCAGGGTTGATTATGCAGGTATGGATGCCACGTGGTATTATGTATGCTAACATGGTATTGATGTCAGTAGGTTGACTAGGTGTACATACTGGACAAGAATCATCCTATCAAGCTGACACATTACATCTAATTGTTGGTTAGGGGTAGGTGAATGCAGTGTAGACAAGTGTGCCAATTATAGGGTGACACGTGGCCCAATCACATGACACCACATGGCACCTCGAATTAGGCCAAAATTTTGTTAAGTTGACCGACCAACCTGCATGTATCAAATGTGTGACCTCCTACTCATGAAACAATTGCCCAACCAACGAGCCACACATCGTGTTTATTAAATATGGTTCGGCGGGTTCTATTTAAAATATAACAGTGGAGCATTAAGCGAGATGGGCCCGGCCCATGATTTTTGTTAGCCACAATACCACGGCGGAAGCGAAGGGGGCGAGATGTGTGGCACCCTACCCGCACCCTTGGCCTAGGGATTAACTCCACGAGACCAGGAGCGGGACTAGGGAGAGCACGTGGCCTATGGCATGTGCCCCTCAATCCCATGTGGATCCATGTTGGCAACCACGGGGAGGATGAGAGGAGCTTCGACCCGCGTTTTATATATATATATATATATATATATATATATATTACAACAAGACCAACCTCGTCAAGATTTGTGGATTGAACCTGGAACCTCTGAGTTTCCAACTACCCGCCCTACCAATTGGGCTAGAATGATTTTGTTGCTTAGGTTTGCAGAGGAGACCAGTTTATTGAGATATTTACAGGCAGTTTGAAGGAGGACTATCTTGGCCATTTTTTAACCTTTTTGAGCCTAAGAAAAGCCTAAACAGGGGTTTTTGGGCATTCTAGATGCAATGGCAGTGTTATTTTTGCAAATTGAGACTTGTATGTTGATGTATTTGAGAATTTGAGCATATAATAAAAAAAGGCCACCATTGGAAGCTAGACTTGGAGACGTAGCCCAGGAGGGGTGAACTCCGTCATCAATTTGTTATGTTTTGATGTTACATGTTGTCCATTTTAACTGTTTAAAATTCTGCAAAAATTACTTTAATTTGTGTGTTTTTGCTATCATGATCCATTGCCTAAAAGACATAAACTAACTTGCAAATCATTTCATAAGACCTTCACTTTTTAATTTTGGATCAATCATCTTGTTGGCTAAGAAAGAAACCCAAAAATTCAATATTTGACTATTAATCCAATGAGTCTTGCAGCGAAGGGCATGGATGCCTAGATATGTTGATGGGACCAGGATACTTCTCTAAGATGGAAGTTTGACTTCTTTTCAATTTTAATTTTCTTCCAATTCCTGTGGGATTAGAGGAAATGTCATATATCATTGGAAAAGTCTCAAAACATATTATTCAACTATACAATTTTTATTCTCATTTGGATTAGGAAGCAAAAGAAAAAATGCCTTCAAATATATGTTATCCAAAATGCAACCTTCACAACATGTTATGCACATTCAACAATCTCTGGTTTTTTACATTAATGACAACACATAATCATAAAAACTCAAAAAAAATAATTTAATAGATTTTATGGAATCGTAAACTTTTTGTTAAAGCATTGTGCTGCATATTTTTTTTGAAATGATTAGATTGAAATGATTAGAGACCTTTGGTGGGATCGTTGGAATGAACATTTCGTGTTTTTCAACAACAAAGATAAATACAACAACAAAGATAAATACAACACTGATATAAGGTGTTAAGGACATCTATGTGATGTAAAAAAAAAACACACTTTTTTAATATTTTTGAAGCTTCTAAGTTATTTAATTTCCACTTAATAAATTACGACATTTTTTAATAAAAAAATATGAATTTTAAAATAACATTATGAACACTTACTAAAATAACATTATATATATAGATCTCATCATTCTAGATCTCTTTTATAATTTTAATGCAAGACTAGCATATCCCAAAGCGACACAAGGTAATGTTGAATGGAATGCATATGTTGTAAAATTTCACTATTATTATTATAATAGTGGGTCACATTACTATTATTCAACTTCCTTTCGTGCCAATTTTAAAGTCCATATATTCGATGGATATTGTGTTACGTTTATAGTTATCAAACTTTTTTTAGCTTAAAGAAAAATAATAATCAAATCATAGTATAGTATAGGCGGTGAAAGTTTTTTTTTCCAAAAACATAATTTTGGTTGAACATGGTTCAATGATGAAGGCATGTAATTTTTTTGTGATTAAACATTTAAGGAATTCCTACTTCAACATGTGAAAAGTGACGATTTATTTATTTTGCTAATTAAATGTTAGGCGTTAAAAATATATTAATGATGAAGAATATTGTATTTATTTGTATGATAAGGTAGTGTCAATATGTTAGCGATGAAGAATATTACATCTATTTATACAATAAGGTAGCATAATTAAACGCAACACACAATCTTTTGTCAAGCATGGCTGGTCACAACTGTTAGTTAGTGCATACATGTGAAAGGTAGGTGAAAAACATAATTTCAAAAAAAATAGAATTATCTAAAAGGCAATGAAATGAATCAAATTGACTTTAAAACAAATTTCATTTGTCTCATAATGATGATGTGTTATATAAAAACAACTTTGTATAAGTCAAATTGCACTTCAACTTGAGTACTTAATAGTATTTATCATTTAACTAGCATAGATACATCTTAACTTACGACCTACCGTGTGAAAAGGGAACAAATCTCTCAAAATGCAAATGTATTTTTGAGTGCAAGCATTAGGAAAGGTTTGCACCTTGAGGGATTTGATTCCTCTCGATGTTTGGTATATCCAAAATTCAGATGGATCTATGTTGGTTCTTAATAAAAGCATTTATATCAATAGAACTTTCACATCTCTATATATAGAAAACTCTTATTAATTTTATTAAAACTTCGATAATATGTATAGCTACATACATGTGTTTGGCATTTTTCCTTAACTTTTTTATAAATTTTTATAATTTGATCTTTTAAATTTCATCTAACATGTCAATAGATCATGCCCCGCATATTGGGCTATAGAGTGCCTCTCGGTGCTAAAAAAAATAAAATACAAATTTTCTCCATGGCATAATAACACACTATATTCATCATCACAATATCTTTTTCAAGTAAACCTTGTAGGTGATAGTTGATAATTGATACTAAATACTTTAAAGAAAGTATTGCTTTTAAGTAAAACATGTAAGATGAAATATGTTTATGGGGTATCAACTTCTCTTATTTTGGAATGATGTGTATGATAAAGTTAGTTGTTTATGACTATATTCATTAATTTTCAACACAAATAAAACCAAATCATTTGCGTTGATGCACTTTTTCTCAACATGTATGAATCTATAGTGGTGTGGTTAGTGCTTGCTAATGTTGAACCCCTCCACTTCCATAATATATATCTACTCCCTTACTTCCTATTACAATCAACTAAAAGTGTAGCTATAGAAGTTGTTATGTTTCTTGGTTTTGAGACATCTAAATGATGTGACACTCCCTTGCACTCTTACAAGAAACACAGAACTTTAGTGTGATCATGTTATAGAGGTTGTTAGTTTTCTAGGTTGCAAGTTATTTAAAGGATTTGTGAACTATGTTGATTATGAAATCATACAAATGTATATGATGACATGTCTCAACAACCTTGATAAGTCATCTTTGGTCAATTCTTGCAAAACACGTGACATCATTGTCTATGGGATTCTCTTGTTTGATTATGAAATGTGCTTGTTTTATAGAAAAAAATAAGAAATACATTGAATCCTTGATTGAAAAAAAGTGTAATAACATTATATTATGCTTAAGAGATTATTTATCTTCACATCATTCTTTGATATATTAAAGGCAAAAAATAAAAATAAAAAATGCAACTGAAAAACTTTAATTTCAAAAATTTATAAATTCTTATAGTTAAAAGTTAGTTGAAAACCAATTATTGCAACTTGAGATTATTCAACTAAGAGGCCATAATCTCACTTTAAATTTCTAAGTTTTTGCCCATGGTTGTTAGTTAGGTCACTACTTCATCTGAATATTATCTTAATTTAGTTGAATATACTAGTCTTTTAAATATTGTGAATGGATGGTTGGTGGCTATACTCATTTCATTGTTAATTATTACACATCATGGTTAACTTGATTGTCAAGAGAGGCACTCTCCAACTTAATATGGTAGAGATGTTGTAATGTAATGTTTATCATTTTGAATAAATCAAATTACATAAAAACAAAAATGAAATTAAAATAGAAAAATTAGATTAAATAAAAAGAGTCTTGTAATGTAAACATTTTAACTCTATGAAAAAAACCTTATAAAAATAAAAATAACAATGACCCATGGTATTCATGTGGAATATAGTCTATTTAAAAGGAGAAATTAAATGAGCCTAGATTCATTTTAACTCCAAATCTATCGAGGGATCAAATCTCTTGAGATGCAAATCTTTTAAGTAAAAAAAGATTTGATTCCTTTGACACTTGATAGATCCAAACTTAAAATATACCTTTACAATTATTTTTAAATATAATCTACATAACATTGCAAATATATTGCAAGTAACCTGTATTAAACACAATTACTAAATTGTTTGCACGGCTAAATTGAAAATATCCAAAATCTCTATTTTAAAATCAACTCACATTTATTGAAATATTTTTTTCAATTAAAATAATATAATAATCTATTTAACGAGTTAACATATTAAATCAATTAACACATTATACTTTTAACCAGATAATTGATTTAGTGTTAAGACTGGCAGGCTTATAATTTTGCCCTTTCACCTCTAAAAAGATAGGAGTGTGAATTGATTTCAAAAATAGAGATTTTAGATATTTTCAATGTGGTCACAAAACATCAAGGTAAATGTTTTTTTCTTATATCATTAATGAAATCATTTAGGTTTTAATTCGACAGTATACACTTGGTTTTTAACGCTTCGCGTTTAAACCAATTTACCACTCCCTCAATCACCTTAAGACGGGTTAAATTTTGTCTATTTTATGAAATTACAAATTAATAACTTAAAGCTTCAACACGAGTGCCGTCACAGCGTCAACACGAGGTGAGAGGGTAGGTGAAGCAGGGACGATGCTATCATACCCGACTAAGCGGATTCAATCAAATCCGATAAGAAGATCGCAAGCAGAAAGAATTATTGGACAACATGTGAGGGTGTTTAATAAGTCCTAGAGAATAATTCCGTAGAATATTCTCATACGTTGTTAATAGACGAAATATTTCCGTAGAATATTCTCATACGTTGTTAATAGACGAAATATCGCTTCGGAAAGGACTTCGGTTTAAAGGCAGGTTAGTGGTTTAATGTTAAGAGTTTTTTTTTAAATATTGAGAAAATATATTATAATTTAATTATTAGTGGAATAGTTATTATTAGGTGTTATTAGCTAATGTAGACTTATTTATCACTATTATTTTAAAAAAATCATGTCAAGGTTCTTACGCTTTAACACCTGTGGAATGTCTCTAGGTCCCTGTTTTAGTCTAAGAAAGATGAGCTCTCTATATATATATATATATAATTTATCTAGCACTGATCAAAATTAAGGGTGACAAATCTGTAAGTAGAGAGATCGAGTTGTATAAAAGGAATATATAATAAAATTCTGTCTTACAGGTTATTTTTAGCCTCATGGACGTTGAAATAATTTCTTCTTTTTCTATAAATTTTAAAAATCAAATTGTTTAGTAAAAACCTTTTATTTTATAAAAAATAAAATAAAATAAAATAAATTATATATTTAATTCATGTTAAAATTAAATTATTATTTAGTTTTTCCTTTGAGTTGTATGAGTTTCTCTTTGACCAAAAAATTATGTGACTTATCATACTTTAACATTGGGATTTCATTTTCTATCATTTTTATTATTATTTAAATTTATTTATCTATAAAGTGATTAGTTGAGGTCTTATTATGGGTTATTAAATTAATATTTAACTTAATCATAATTTTAAAATTAAATTATTATTCAGTTTTGACTTTGATTGTGTATTAGTTTGCCTTTGACCAAAAATTTATGTCACTTATCATAGTTTAACACTGGGGTTTCATTTTTTGTCATTTTTTATTATTATTTAAATTTATTTATCTAGGTGATTAGTTGAGGTCATATTATGGGCTCTTTAGTAACTTGCATTTCTATTAGTTATTAATTTTTTGTTTTAGTTTTATTTTTATTTTTTTTCTTTTTCTATTATTTTCATTTTCATGAATTATAAATTTTTTTTCATATTTTCAATTTAAGACGAATTATTATTATATTAAAAATATATTTTAATAAATTTAATTATAATATATATATAAACAAGGGCTATATAGTAGCTAATACCTGCAACTTACCTTAAATATAGTTTAATTAAACTCAAAAATAATAAAGACAACTTTTATCACAAAAATAAAACAACTAATAAAATATTTTATTACTGAATGTATCACTAAAAATTAGGAAATGTAATTAACTAATATTGTTTTTATTAACATATATACACTTTAATATATATGTTTATTAAAATATGCTTTTAACATAATAATAAGTCATCATAAATTGAAAATATGGACCAAAAAACTATAATTCATGAAAATGGAAATAATAATACTAATAAAAAAGGAAATAAAAGTAAAAACAAAAAATTAGTATTTAATAGAAATAGAAGTTACTAAACAACCCATAATAAGACCTCAACCAATCACCTTACAAATAAATAAATTTCAATAATAATAAAAAAATAACAAAAATTGAATTCCTAATGTTAAACTATGGATAAACAACATATTTTTTTGGTCAAAGACAAGTTAATACGCAGTCAACACATAATACTAAATAAGCACACATCTATATAATATATATTTTAATATAAACTATATTAGTTAATCATATTTCTTGATTTTTAATGATGGCATTCAACAATATGATATTTTATTAGTTGTTTTATTTTTGTAATGATAGAATTGTCTTTATTCTTTTTTTACTTTAATTAAATTATATTTAAGCTAAGTAGCATGTACTAGTTACCATGTCTCCCTTGTTATAATATATACATTTTAAAATAAAAATTATACAAAATAAAATTTTTATTTTAAAAATATTAAAAATCTATCTAAAATGTAGAAAAGTTTTAAAATAAAAATTATACAAAATAAAATTTTTATTTTAAAAATTTTAAAAATCCAGAAAAGTTTTTATACATTAAATTAATATTTAATTTAACCATAATTTTAAAATTAACTTATTATTATTATTATTACTATTATTATATAAAATAAAAATTATACCAAATAAAATTTTAGTTTTTCAAATCATTAAAATGCTTCGTACAATCTCATATATTTTCGATAATAATAAAAGTACATTAAATAAACCCAAAAACAAACCATATCATACATAAAGGCAAACATGAAATAATTGTTGTGAAAACTCAAAAATAAACATGTCCCTTAAGAAGTGGTGGCTTCTTTAACTTGCTAGAAAGATATCACACAAATATTATTTCAGAATGACACTCAATAATTAGCTCATCTATACTCTAGTTTTGGTCCCCCACCAATTGTTCTAGTTAAAATGATAGTAGTCACCTGGCTTAATGACAATGACTGCCCCACTACCACACCTGTAATTACAAGCTACCCCATCAAAGAAACCAACCGGGAATCTGCTCCAACAATTTTTTATCACAATATATCTCAGATTGTTTTTAATAATTGTGTTCCTACATTGCCAAATCCCCCAGAAAATATAGATAGGAAGCATTCCAAAATCCTTATATTCCTTGCACCAGTCCACTAAACATGCACCAATGGAAATGGTATTCCAGTCCGCAGGTAAATCTAGGATCTTCAACACCCCATTCCAAATAGCAACTGCAAAAGGACAATGCAAGGAAAGGTGTGCCACATCCCCCTAGCCAAGTTCGCATAATACACATCTCCTTGGGCCAATGAAACCACGTTTGCACATATTGTCCCATGTAATTATCTTATTATGCCATGTCAACCATGCAAAGCATTTAAGCGTTAGTGGCATATTCCACTTCCACATTTTACATAACCAATCCTCAAACCCAATTTGTTGTTGTGCACCAGTAATATATGTATAAGCATCAGCAACATAATTTGTCCCTAAACCAATTTCCCATCCCAAACAAATTTATGATCCCCACCAGTTAATGAAATACCAACCCATTTTAAGCATTCAATATATCGATCCCAAATATTCGCCAAATCACCATAAACACCCAAGTCTCGTGCGCAGATCCATGAGTGCATAATAGAACAAGACACATGTGACAACATCAACTAGTTAATGTAGTAAAAACTCAAATTATGAATGTGTCGAATAAGACATAGGTAGAAGATGGTCACCCACAAAACCCCTAATAGGGTCAAGTCTGACCTCCACTTTATTGTTAGACACAATCTCCCAGCAAATATTACCCATCAACTATTGTTCAACTTTGGTAAAATTGCTCCATATATATGAGACTACACTTAGAGATCGAGCACCCTCTTTAATCCAACCCTGAACCAAATGGTTATGAAAGTATGTATCCTTGATAATCTATTATCAAATGCCTACCCCATTTAGAGCACGCCAAAAGTTATTGACCAACAATGCCCATCCAAACCAACTCCATATTCAAAATTCCCCATCCTTCATCCTCAAACCACCTAGTAAGCACCTCTAACTTAACCAAATGTATCTTCTTTACCTTTCAACCACCACCCCAAAGTTAGTGATTTATGGAGCCATGTTGATAATATACACTCAAATTTCTCCATGAGCCAGCGCCAATCTTTGATGCCATAGTTATTTGGTTTTAGCCATAAACCAATATATTTGAAACCATAGTCCAAAGGGGCCACTTCCACTTCATTTAATTAGCAATCCTCCTAACCCTGACATCCTCTGGTAACTACCCAATTAGAAGTCATATAGATTTAGTCATGAAGAGTCTAGTGGCATCACCAAATGAACCAATAATAATATGAAGTATAAACCATTCCCCATAAGAGATTTTCTCTATAATAAGAACATCATCGACAAATATCAAATGTGTAATGGATATAGATCTAGTAATCGAGAAACCGGAAAAAGAACCCCTAGAATGTTATTAAATTTTATATTTATAGTATAACACGATGATATGCAATCTATATTTTATAAATTAATAATGTATGTAGTGTATTAACAAAGTTAATAATATTAATTAATTATTTACCTAATTAATTAATGTAGATTAATTATTAATTTTTCCAACAAAAAATATTCATATACATTATGCTTGTGAAAGTAAAATTACATAATTAATATACATGTTAATTGTCTCTTTAAAAAAAACCTTGAATCGTTTCATTTTTCCCAAGAGGTTAAGATGAAGTTGTATTAGGATTTAGCCCATGTTTTATTTTGGCACATACAATTTATGCTTAATATATATAATTATATAGTGATTTTTGAATGTATAGCCTCATCTATAAAGGTCAATTTTGAAATTTGGATTTTTGCATAATATAATCATCTACGGGAGTTAATGTAGTTGTGAGTTTCCTTCTAAAATGTCATTTTGTGTATCATTCTTATTTTCTTGCAGATAATGTGTTATTTAAGATAACTACACACACACACACACCATGTTTCCCCAATGTACCTGTCTTTGGGGGGATCATATTTCCAGGTGTTCTTGTTTCCAAAATCTATACATGCATCCAAGTTTCACGCAACTTAGGTTTGAAATCAAATCCAACTGTAAAAGGGGGTGAGTGTGTAAGAAACTACCAAAAGGCATACATCAACCATACAAAGATGATTTCCATCAAAAGCTCGAAACCTAGTTTCAAACCCATCCGAGAAAAAGTATCTAAGCTCCCTACCTGGATTAAGCTATCCCACCTTTTGCTAGAGTTTTGGAACCTGGAAATCTTGAGAAGAATAGGAGACAAGCTGGGAACATTCCTAAAAATCGATGACAAAAAGATAGTTATGGATCAAACAACAACTACCGAAATATAAGTAGAGGTGGTTTTCACATAAGGTTTTACATAAGGCTTAGCCCTAAAAGTGGGATCAAGGACACCCCATTGGTAGCGGATAGACTATATCAACATTTCCTTTAGATGTCGAATCTACAAGGAACATGGCCACCTTGAACACACCTAGCCTAAGAAGTTGGTTTAAGGGAAAAGAGAGGAATAATATGCATAAGAGGAGCGGGAAGATTCTATCAAGAGATACAACCACTTTTCCTCCCAAAACAACTCATTGAAAGAACCCTCCCCAAGGAGCAAGGATGCATCCTATGTCACCTGGTTCAAATTCAAATTCAAGCCTGACGACCTTGAAATTCAACAAAAGTTCAATAATAAAAAAAATCATCATTAAATTCGATATTGTAATTTAAAATTTTAAAAATATATGTCCATGTGGGTGGAGGACTTTGTGGCTACAGCACGTGGGGAAGAAACTTGTAGGGCAATGGAGTTCATAATTGGGTGAAACACGCTTGCAAAGGATTACGTAATTATGGGGAGGAAGCTCTTTGGGTGAAATTGGAACTGGGTTGGATGCCACGGAAGAGTATGTAGCTACACAAAGGGGTTTCCACACGAAAGCCATGCAAAAAAAATGGGGTGGATAGGGTTTAAATTAATAATAATAATAAAGAATTCTGTCAAATTTTGAGGTCAAATTTGGACCAACCCTCGATTTCTACCTATTTTATTAGTTTGAAGTTCAAATTTGAGCTTGAGTTTTCATTCCAATTGAAATTCGTTGAACTAATTCGAGTTTTCTTCAAGTTCAATGAATTTCAAATGCCGAGGAGAAAATTCACCGAATATGGTGATAATGGATGCATCTCAAACAGGGCAACAACAAAAGGCACACCCCACATGGAGGAATTCAACTCTCATGTTCCACCTTCAAACCCCTTAGCAACTTTGGGGGAGCTTGTTGAGCGCCAAAAAATAGGTGACCTAGCCTTCGCTTCCACCATAACAGAAAAGGCAACCAAGATTGTAGCTTATCATGCCTTCCAAGAAGCATCATTCCATACATCCATAGAAAATAAAGAATTTGGCATGATATCACAAGCGTTGATCAAACAAGGATAAAATGGCAGACCAAGTTCAGCTTGGCAAAAGTTTTAAGAAAAAAAAATGGATAGACCTAACCTCCAACATCTTGTTATTGAAATACACCTTAGTTCAATATCATTTAAATCATAGGTATTTGACTAGATCAAAGGGAAAGCAAGGGACGGGTGCTCTATACATCATGGTAGGAGGATTGGGGGAAGATTTGAATCAAGGAAGCCTACAAGATGCAAAATGAATATTGCATTGGAAATAGCACAACCGAATTGAGAGACGCAAGAAGGCTAAAAACTCACCATAATTGGGGTACTTAGAGTGAGACAAACCCCATCAAACCCTCACCAATGATTATGCTATCCATCACTAATCAAGGCATGGGAACCACTTGTAAGATTCATTCGCTTTTAAATATTATCTTCGTTCACAAATTAGTAATCATATTTATCTAGGAGACCACAATACAAGAGGGAGACAACTCACCAAAATTGAGGTACCTAGAGCATGAGAAATCGCATCAAACCCTCCCCAATGATTGTGTTATCCATCAACAAAAGGAGGAACCACCCATAAGATCCATTTATCTTCATTCACATACCAACGATCATATTTATCTAAGAGACCATGATACAAGAGAAGAATTGTACCACATCAAGAGGAAACACTTCCCAAATTCGAATTTTGGATGTTAAGGGTGTAATGTCTATTGAGAGGGTTGATAATAGCATGGAGCCAATACTTTGATCGAGAAGTTCCATATAAAAAAATGCATACACTTCTTTTTTCCCCAAAAATTACCACTTGACCAAAACTCAAATTGGAACCAACGAAGAATAGAGATAGATAAATAGATGGATACATATTCAAACTCATACCAAAAATAGCTTTCCCCAAAATTACCACTTGGCCTAATTTCGCATTGGAAACGATGGTGAATGACACGATTGACTAAAAAATATATAACATTCAATTTCAATTAAAAATATTATATACATCAATTTAAATCCAAACCATTGTTTTTTGGATGGTGAAGAAACTTTGGCACTGCCACTACTCTAGTTTCCCTAGTGGAAAACAAGGGCAAGCCACTATGTGTATTTTTGTCTAGTCATATTGAGATTAGAAAAATTCGCTTACGAATAAAAAAAATGTAAATCCAAACCATTAGACACCAAGAATGCAAATTTTGTTGATATATTTTATGCATGTAATAGTGTGAATAGGAAAAACTTCATCAAGTTTCAGGACAAAAGTTCTAGGATACATAAAATTAAAATTCCAAGAGAATACATAACATTGAGGCTCTAAATACCTTATAGTGTCCAAAAAAATCATCAGACATCAAATGACTACATAACATACCATGTTGAGAGTCGATCATGACTCATGACTCATTAAAAGCATCAAGAATACAAATATTCAAGACCGTCAAGAATAGCATCTATTGAATCTCTTGGATCATGCTCATGGTTTGTTGCATGTGTACTATCCTCTTAGGTATTTACCACTAAAGTTCTAATACCAACACCAATGTCAGCCACCAATATCCTTCAATTTTATGGCAAATGCATAGACAACATATGCATATCAATTCCCCACTAAAATCAACCCCAACTCAGCTTTGAAACAACTTCAAATTCACTTAAAAAAACCCATGAATGTTATAGCTTCAGGTTCTTCAAATGGTCACAAAGAGAAGTGTGTGAAACAAAAAGAGGGAAGGGGGTCTACAAGGTTTGATTTGGGAATTTTTGGGGGTTGGGTGAATTTTTATTTGTTTTTTTCTTTTATTTTTACTTTTTAGGCTAACTGGGCTCACATATAGGCTACCAATCAAGCTATCAAACTTGGTCAAGCCATCCCTGTCTTAGCCAAGAAATAGATTTCAAATTAAGAGAAACCAACTTACTTGCTAACTCGGCTTCTAGTAGATCAACCATCGATTCAAACCACTCTAGCCAAAAACCCGATCAAGTTAACCAAGTCAGTTTGACTCGACCAATTATGATAACATTGCTTGCAAAACTACTAGATTAGGCTCTTGACTTGCTTGACCATCTCATCGTGTTATTCAACTTTGTGCATATCTGGGAGGCATAATAATTCGCCATAATGCAAAGTTTACCAAAAAAAATTGATATCCAAATTTTTATATTGAAAGTTTCGAGTCATCTATACCATCACATTTGGGCTCAACTGCACTCCCCAAAAATATGCTCAACATCATCTTTATGCTCCCCACAAACAAGGCAAACTACTTAGCCCCAATCCTTCCATCTTTAGGCCATATATTCATAGAACAAAACATTGTGAGCCAACCTCCAATGAGTCAAATTTCGCAAGGCCTAGCATGCTACAACGCTAAAGTTGGAGTTGTGTTTACATCTTCATAATTTTCATGAGTGGTGGTGGTATGATAATCCTTCCACTTTGAGCCCTTTGTGAAGATAAGTGAGATATTGTTCCTATGGTAGGGATTGATATGACCAATTGTCTTAGAACGCATATATCATCCTATAAAAATGTTGGTGCCATGTGCTCTTCTCACCCAAATGAAAGAGAGTTTCAATGTCAATAAATCCTTTTTTATTGGCTCATAGAAAGGAAGAGAGCCTTATGAAGCCCTAATATTGCAACAAGGTACTTAATTATTCAACGCTTGGTTAATTTACCTGCACCTTGCCATTTGTTCTCTTTGATGTCCACTTCTGGTCCTAGGCCTTTCAAGACAAGGAAGAGGCAAGGACTATTTTTCCATGAATGATGAAATTGTTTCCAAAATGGGGTACCTAATGGGGAAGTATGGGTGGTAAACAAAAGAGTTTGGATATAGACCATATCAACTTGTAAGACTTTGGGTGCCATGAGCTCTTTCACCAAAACGAAAGAGAGTTTCAATGTCAATGCATCCACCTTTATTGGCACATAGAAAGGAAGAGAACTCTATTAAGCCCTAATATTATAAGGAGCTCAATTGTACAATGCTTGGCTCATTCTTCAAAAGAACTTTATCTCCACCTTGCCATTTCTTCTCCTCGGTATCCAACCCTTGTCTTAAGCATTTCGAGATTAGATAATTGAAATTCGATCACTATATAATTTGTCATCCATATCGATGCTTTCAAAGTGGAAAAATTGGAGGAAACAACTTACAAGAGCAATTTTATCGACGAGACCCAAATTGGAGAATTGGGGTCTAAAACCTTATAATGCCATTTTGAGGCCTTAAATGACATTTTTTGGTGGCGTAAAACTTTACCACCTAGGCATCAAACCTCATGAGATTTTTCTACACTTACCTTTCCAATGGTGCAAGAAATACATCAATTAGAGTTTGTATGCAAAAGTTATGCCTCTCAAAAGTTGACTTATCATGATTGACCACCATAATTCCAGAGGATGCCACATCAACCCCAATAACTCAAGGAAAAGGGTCTAGCCATGTGAAGACTCCAAAAGGGTCAAAGTTATAACTCTCATTGAGAGTTGACGGAGTCAAACTTAACCCCTAGTTGGCTATCAAGCTATGTTAAACCAGACCACTAGGAGGAAAACAAGTTCAATTCATTATTTATTGTATCTTGTTCCATAGTAGAGCAAAACAACTTAGGAGTGGGAGTTAGAGAGAGTAACAGAGGGGATTTAGTGCCTAAAGCAACCTATCAAGCCACAGGTCTCAGGTAACTCCACAAAGAGTGTCTTCTCCTTTATACTTGCATTATTTCCATTCTAAACAAAAGAGAGCAAAGCAGCCTCACCTTCCAACTAGGTTTTCTCTCGTAAAGGTTTCCCAGAGTATATCTTGTGTTCATTATGGTTACTGTGTGATTATATTTCATTGTTCTTTATTTTTCACATTTTATCTATTACATGAATAAGCAGAAAACAATAATTAACAAATTTGGAATCTAAGGAAATTAACCCTCATAAAATAGATTTCAATCTACTTTTATCAAATCTGTTGTGATGAACTATTAAGTGGAATATCCATGGCAATTTACGGATTAGAAGAGGCAAGGGATTATTTTGTCATGAACGTTGAAGTTGTTTCCAAAATGGGATACCTAATGGGGGAGTATAGGTGGTAAAAAAAGGCTTTGAATCTCGAAAATGGAGATACTTATTATGGATCACTTTTTTCCATGCTGACACTGAAAGCTAAGATCCCACTCCCACTTAGTTATTTTTACATCATATAATATAGAGTCCCTACTAACCAAACTACCAAGAGAAATAGGAGTTGATAATGTAATCTAATTAACTTATTTGAATTAATGATATTGTTCAAACCCTAGAGCCCATAAATAATCCAAGAAAATATTCACTAAGATCATCTTTACCATCCTCGAGAGCAATCGACATGGATTTGACATAATTGATCAATTGGGTGAGTGGATATGATCATCACCATGCAACCTACCAATTAAGTTATCTAAAAAGCCAGGTGTTGAGGCCTCTATTTTTTTTTCAAGAAATGGACAAAGCCCTGTGGGAATTCCCAAGCATTATAAAGTTATTGTCCTTCTCAATAAGAGAGACTTCCAAGATATCTTTCAATTGTTGAGCCATAAGGGTAGGATAAAAGGCAATAAGCAATTGAGATTTCTGGAAATTGACTTTTGTCCCAAAAGCTTCACAGAGACATCAAGGACAATCTTCAAGCAACCAATGTCCTCTATTGATAGTAAGCCCATGAGAATGTTGTCATTTGTAAGTAATTGGTGATCAACTTCACCACAAGGAATACTTGTATACCCTATAGGAATCTTGCATCTTAGAGCCATACTAAGATACTAAAAGGTTTTCTACTGCCAAACTATAGAGAAAGTGATGCTTGTGCATAGGCCGAGCACAAAATTTGATGAAGTTTTGACAAGAGCTTACCAATGTGATGGGATGGTCACATGGTAATGTTGGGGAAAAAAATTGTTAAGAAATTTTAAATATTTAATTTAGGAGTGAGTTGATTTTTTTCTGTAAATAAGTTGGAGAAACTATTTCCTGTTGTAAGTATAGTTTTCAATTTCCCTTTTGTGGAGAAGGAGAAACGGTTCACATTTTGTGACTCTTGGTTGTTATAGTAAGTTTTTCTTTTTGGGAATAAATGAAAGAGTGTTGGGAGTTCCGTGTAACTACAATTCTGAAGTTCGCAGACCCGCCTGCACTTTCCAATTTGTGTGAACGAGAAGGTATTTTCTGTGTGAGTAGCGTAAATGAATGGCAAATGGGACTATGATTTGTATGGTTTGAGATTGAATTGAACCCTGTGATTAAATCAAATCATTTCAGCTTATGAATTGTTGTTAATTGCAACGTTATTCATGTGTTCAATTAATTTGAGAGCTTGTAACTTGTTGAATCAATTTACATTAAGAATTTGAACATTGTGGCTTCAATCATTGTGTGATTTGTTCATTTATATTCTATGTTCTTGTTGTAATGGTTTCAAAGTCCGTGAAGGAATGTTCACTATGCTCTGGGGTAGTGAACATGTGGTTTGTTTCTGTTGCAATGACGATGTACTTGAACCCACAATCTTATAAGGAAAGATTATAAAGCTAGTTGCATCCCACACCAGATGGGTCATTGCACCCTACTCTCATTTTACATAATAGTAATGATCTCACAGCAAATTACATATTTGATGTTCATTACATAAATAACGAGGAAAGTTGGGTCATGACAACCCATATCCTCTCCTAGAATCCACTTAGGATTAATTTCTTGAATGGACATATTCAAGAGATCAGTTTAGTATGAATGACATGATTATTCTATCACTTCATGAAAGATCCTACTCTAAAAACTCAAAAAGATAGATGGGGAAAAGGAAATGAACATTTCAAATGAGCCATAAACTCTCAAAAGGCCGGAAAAAATGTGATTCAAAGTCTTCAAATAGTTCAATGATCAATCCATTAAACCAATATTAGCAAATTCTGGTTTTATCACTTGTAATATGTATACTATGTTAATTTGTTTATGTTTTGATGCTTATAGATTTTAGAAAAACCAAATTTCACAAATCCTCAAAACTTAGAATGAGAATTTACTACACGTGAATCTGCTCACGTACTGGCAACCTATTGATAATGATCCATAATTCCAGGAATTATCAAAGCTTAATTGGACTTGCTAAACCTAACATTGAGAAACTTATAACTGTTGCTTTGAAATAAAACCTACAAAACAAGCTTGCTATCTGCAAGAGCAGAACATGACCAAAAGAATTCTTCTGTGCCAACAATAATGGTCATCTTTAGCAAGAATACAAGAAGTGGGACAATAAACTATGCATTACTCAGACTAGTTTAATGTCGTAACATTCTCTTCAAGCATTACTAATTATCTTTGATATACCTCTATGACTGCCAGCATGATACAAACACATACATGCAGTGCTCCCTTCAGCACTGGCCTGAACACGTAGCCTTAATGATGTTATAGCAGTTTATCCTTCCATTTTTACCAATTGTGAACCAAAGAATTTCACTATGTTTGTGTGTTGATTTACCAGTTTAAAGAATGCCTGACTCCAGATTCTTGCAACTTTGCATTGTATGCATCTTCCAGCTCGGTCTGTCATATAAACATGAATAAACTGAGTAAATCAGTTATTACAACTATCATGGCAAACCTATACATTGCATAAAGTTGCAAACCCGAATAGGAAAAGCCCAAGAACATGCAAATTGCAATAAATGCTGTTATGCCTCAGAGAGAGAAAAAGAATTCGAAGCATTGAAGAACATGCAACTCAAGATTAACAAGGATTTTCCTGTAATAGGATAAAGGAAACCACCAAGTGCATTGCCTTGAAAGGCAATGGCCCAGAAAGCCTAGAGGCTAACTGAAACTGGTGGGAAACAAAAATAGTATCTTCTACAAACTTTAGTTTCTGCTTAACACAATACCCTTAACATGGAAATGATGCACCACCTAAGCAACAAATTTGGCACTTTTTTCAATAAGCACATATGCTATGAAGTAAATAGAAAACATCAATAAATCTCATGATTCCTCAAAGATGCCCATTGAAATTACCATTCTTAAAAAGAGATGAATTCAACAGATATGTAGCATATATTTTTAAGTCTGTACAAGAGAAAGATAGACAATAGGAAAGCATCAAAGAGAAACTTTGAAACACAAAACCTTTAGACAAGCAAAAGGAAAGATTCGAGATGAATAAATATGGATGGTTAATCCTTGAAGCATAAGCTTTAAAAAAAGAAAAAGAAAAATTATCCATAAAAAGTGTCGAAATAAAATCTGGACGAGTAATCCCTCAGGTGAAATGTGGACATAATACAAACTTCCCTTTTAGTATAGAAAGAAAGGATATAAATATCCATGAATGACCAATATAGGTTAATAGGACTCAAAAGCAAAGTCCATATGCTGGATATTAGTGTTCACAAATGACCAAAATAGATCAATGGGACTCGAAGCAAAGCCCCATCTTGTGGTGCATTTTATCATATGCTGGATCAAGGAAAGACTGATAGGTAATACAAGCATCATGAGCACAGTTAAATAATAAATATATTATATTTGTGAGATATAATATAAGCAACCATATAACACTCTCAAACATGGAATAAGGGTGAAATCATCCTAGTTGTTATTTCTTTATTCAGAATGCATGGTAGAATGACACCTGATTCAGTTCTCTCAAAATAGAAAACCTACTTACCTTGCAAGATTTGAGAAGTGGTTGCAGGAATGCTGATCTGAAAAGATGAACTGACTTGGCCAGTGAAGTTTTCTCCCACTCTGCAATAGAACAATTTGAGGCATTCAATTTCGTTTTCTCAATATTTCAACAATATTGACCAAATGTTGAAACACTAAGACACAAATCACAAGTACTATGATACCTTTGACATCCAAATCACTACTGCCAAAATCAAGACTTTTCCCTCTGTTCAGTTCTTGAAGCAACTGCAAAATGTATTGATAAAATTAGAGCATGCACAATGTAAGACAATATCATCAATTTCTTCATCCACCAACACTACAAATTCCAGAAAGTGATACCTTTGATGTCTGAACACAAACTAAATAATGCAACAACAAAAAAGCATAATCTTGATAGAACTAAAAATGAATTAGTAGGTCCATAATGAAGGGATAATTTGAGGAGCTGGCTTGCCACAAGAGAAACCAAAACTACATTAAAAATATCCATAATAGCTTGAATCATATAGATTGATAATTGAGGCACTGTAGAGGATAACTTCAAGCAATCTGATAACTGTAATCCTTTACCATGATTCCCACAATTGATATATTATCAGTAGTCAAAACATTAGCAATGTTCCTATGGGAAGTCATTTGTGGATTACAGAACCAATGAGCTCTATCCAAAGGCTTGGTTATTATGAACCTTGCCCTTTAAAAATGATAAGAAACCAATAATTACAGTCCTCTTTGAGGATGAAACCTCATTTTACAATGAATACAATACACAAGACAAGATTTGATGATCCTAAGATGTTAATTTTAAGTATGTTCCATGCTTAGAGCAATTTATTTCAATTTTCACAGTTAGCTCAATATCTTTTCCAGATTAGCAATCACATCAGCATTAAAGTAAACTGCGGATGGAACATAAACATAAATCGCAGAAGACAAGCCAAGACAGGAGGACACAAGATGTGGAGCTAGCCAGGGACAAACCCCAATGTGGGGAAACCCTTGATCAATTCTTCTTATATGTTCTTCAATAGTTCAGCAGAGAGAGAGAGAGTACATTTACAACCGAAGTCAACACTTAGACTTTCTAGATAAGAGAATAGATCATCTCTACATGAGATCAGTTGAAGACATGCTGCTTCAACTGATTCTCCAAGGTGACTCCTTCACCTATCATTGTGCTGCATCTCATCATCATGTTGCACCTCACTGTGCTGCACCCATCATCACATTGCTGGACCTCATGACCATGCTGTACACATCATCACATTGCTGGACCTCATGACCATGCTGTACACATCATACTGCTGCACCTTATGCTGCCACTGCTGTCCCATGTACCATACTGCTGTCCCACTGTTAGTGACATTGCCATTCCATGTTTGCCATACTGCTGTCCCATTTGCTTGCTCCATCAAGCTTCATTGTTGTCCCAAGTACCATTGCTGCACTTTGCTGCACCATGTACTAGCTGTCCCATTTAGACATGTTGTACCTTGCTGCTCCATGTACTAGTTGTCCCATCTAGACATGCTGTACCTTGCTGCTCCATGTACTAGCTATCCCATCTAGACATGCTGTACCTTGCTGCTCCATGCACTAGCTGTCCCATCTAGACATGTTGTACCTTGCTGCTCCATGCACTAGCTGTCCCAACTAGACATGCTGTACCTTGCTGCTCCATGTACTGTTTCATGTACTTGCTGTCCATGTATTGCATCATGTACAGCTATACTGCTGTCCCACTGTAACACCTACAGCACACATAGGGTCCTTCTTACATGGCTAGGTCTCCTTTTCTAGCTGTGTATAGGTCTCCTCAATTGCTATGAATCTGGCCTCTCTTTACTGCGGACTTAGGCCTCCTCTAACTGCAGATTTAGGCCTCCTTTATAGGCCTCCTTTAACTGCGGATTTAGGCCTTCTTTATAGGCCTCTTTTAACTGCGGATTTAGGCCTTCTTTAACTGCGGCCAAACCTCTACCTTAACTGCTGCTAGAGCTCTCCTCCATCTGCGGCTGAGTCTCCTTTCCACCTGCAGCTAGGGCTTTTATCATGACTGCGGCTAGGGCTAGTTTGTGGCTCCATTTAGATCTGCGGCTAGGGCTAGTTTGTGGCTCCATTTAGATCTGCGGCTAGGGCTAGGTCTCTTCTTTAGGACAGCAGCTTAGGTCTCTTCTAGACCAGCGTTGAGGGTAGTTTAGAACTTCTCCTTGCTGCACTATAGTAGTCTCCTCCATGACTGCGTTAAGGCTGATTAGGGCTTCTTCATTAGGGCAGCGTAGAGCCTAAGGCACTCCCTCTAGATAGCGTAGAACCTTTCTCCATTAGGGCAGCGTTATCCCTTAAGATCTCTCCTCCTACTAAAACCCAAAGACAAGTACAGAGGAGAAGATCCCAAGTGAGTGTGTCCAAATGACTTTCAAGGCACCTCTATTTATACTAAAACGTTGAGCACATGTGTGGTTTATTTGGTTGCTGGCCAACCTTGACGAATTGTCCCATAACACAAATAAATTCATATCTCCATGAATATTTATTGGAATCGGATGATCTTTAGATCAATCCTACACCTCTCGATGAGAGGAATCCAAGAAAAATATCCATTGCCATTAATAAGATGACCCACATGGAGTTTGGCTCTAGTTGCCAATTTTAACACTCCCTCTCAACTAGGGAGAACTCCATCTGTTGATCCTGTCCGACTGTACTATCTTGGCCATCAGTGCCCTGCACTGCTCTGCAGAACCATTAAGAAGAAGAATTGATCAAGAATGTCTCATACCACTCTCTACTGACCCGAAGTCAGTTTTATTGATCCCAGATCAATATCACAAGAGAGTGTCTCAAACCACTCATATTGATCCCAGATCAGTTTCATTGATCCCAAATCAATGGAGGTCATCCTAGCATAGGGAGTACAGTAGATACAACGATGCGTCCATCGATAGTACTACTATGGTACCTAACCCCATTTCCCTGCTCATTGATTGGATGAGAGGTACTTCCCATGATTCCCAGACTGCATGGGTAGGATGCCTCAATAGGAGAACTAATCATCTTGTCCCTAAGTCGCCTCGGGGTATCACAAGGGAAGGATGAGCAATTCACCCTATACACAGCACACCATTAGGGGAGGGTGAGTCGCCCTATAGTCGCGTGTTGCTCCAGTAGTACCCCAAGCCCCCCAGAGCTCCCAGAGCTCAATGCATGCAACATGCAGGACCCCCATAAGAGGGTCACTCAACGACTCCAAGTCGTTCGGGAAAGTCACAAATTTGACCTTTCCCTGGGGCTTTGATAGAATGGCTGCGACCTGTACATCAGTCTCAATGCGATGGAGCCTCCTCGCTCATCGACGTACCATATCCCTGATAAGGTATTATCTGATGTCTATCTGCTTAAGCAATCATAGAATACGAGATTCCTCAACAATCGAATTCCCCCCCTATTGACACAGAAGATCACGGTGGTATCCATCATGTGTACAAACAGCTCACTGAAGAGCTTCCACAACCAGGCAACTTCATATGAGATCATACTCGTAGCTATGTATTCAGTCTCAGTGGTGCTTATAGCAACCAACTACTGCTTCCTGTTCATCCAAGATATCGAGCAGATTCCAAAGAGAACCAGCACTCAGAAGTGCTCTTGCACACTACCTGCCTAATCAGCATCAGAATAATCATGCAACTTTATATTTCCGGCAGTGCATCTCAATCCATGAGAGATTGTGCCCCGAAGATATCTGAGAAGATTCTTGGCACCAATCCAGTCTGGCTCAACCATATATGAGCTCACCATGCTAACTGCAAAACATATATCCGGACGGAAGTTCTCCAAGAACATCAATGCATATGAGTTTATGAAACTCAGAGGCATTTCCCAAATTTGGTCCGACATCACTACCATATAACTTCTGAAAGTTAAGATCCTCGAGGTAGTCACGGGCTTGCAATTTACCATTCCACATCCGAAATCCAGCTCCCTCTTACTTCTGCAAATGAGAGGGTCTGTACCTGTCAAAAATAGGTCGTCCTTAGAAGGTGCCGGTATGAGAGGTCTATCATCCACAACCTTCAAGTAATGGTTTGGATCGGCTTCACTCCTAGTGAATCTCAGCTTCATCAGAAAGCTATCAATCCTCTCATACTACGCCTGGGGTGTTTTGCTTCAAGCCATAGAGGGCTTTCTTCTACCTGCATACATGAGATTCCCGATCATGAATCTCAAACCCCTCAAGTTGTTTTGAACCTGTGGACCTGCTACATGAGGGGAATGGTCCCCTTGTAAGATTTTCCTTCGGTACATCTCAGACATGTACCTTCTTGCTCCTTTTGAATTCAGGCATCCCTGTCACCATCTGACTCACATCGGGTAGGGCCCCATCATAAGTAGACCTCTGGTGCTATAGATGAGATATGTCAGCTGACATGGTCCCCAATGGACCATCCTGCAACTTGATACAAATTGCCAACCCTGAACCCATGAGTAAAAGCATCTATGAAAATTCAATTTTCAAATACATACCTTTCCATCGATGAATGCCATCCTGAAACCTTTGACTTCCATTGCCGAAATGGACACCAAGTTCTTCTTGCGATCAGGTACATAAAAGAGATTCTGTAAATGAATCGAGTTACCCTCATTCAATTGAGGGGTAACATTTCCTACACCCTTTCTAGGATAGGTGGCATCGGCTCCAAGTATAATCCCACGATTGTTTCCATCTCTTACCAAATTCGAGAGAGCACCCTTCTATCCGATGAAGTGCCTTGAAGCACTATAATCAATAAGCCAGATTCCCACAGAATCTGAAGGAGAGGGCCAATACAAGATAATGCTTCTTTATCTTATCAAAAACAACATTTGATTCTTCATACCTGGGGTTCCTTGCTTTCTCTGAAGAGTCGGCCATTTCCTTGATGACCTGCATTGAATGACATTCCTCTGATCATTGAAGATGTCCTAGAAATGGTTGTTATCATCTTTAAGTGATTTGTTCTGGCCATTCGAACACTCCTTCGCATAATGGCCGAACTTATTACAAACAAGGCATCTGCCTTTCTTTCCATCCTTAGATCCGGACTTCCCATTGAAGTGATCTGTAGGCCATCAGAAACTTCCGCTATGCCATTCTGATAATATTCTCTACTTCGATTTCACCCTTGGTGAATTAGAAGAGGGATGAGGAATTCATTGATCCTTTTGTCCTTTCCCAACTATCTTCGGTGATTGCTCTTTCGCTCTTGCTTGGACTTTTTCTTCACCTCAGTTCCGATACCATGTTAATTTTAGGTATGTTCTATGCTTAGAGCAATTTATTTCAATTTTCGCAGTTAGCTCAATATCTTTTCCAGATTAGCAATCACATCAACATTAAAGTAAACTGCAGATAGAACATAAACATAAATCGCAAAAGACAAACCAAGACAAGAGGACACAAGATGTGGCGCTAGCCAGGGACAAACCCCAATGTGGGGAAACCCTTGATCAATTCTTCTTATATGTTCTTCAATAGTTCAGCAGAGAGAGACAGAGAGTACATTTACAACCTAAGTCAACACCTAGACTTTCTAGATAAGAGAATAGATCATCTCTACATGAGATCAGTTGAAGACATGCTGCTTCAACTGATTCTCCAAGGTGACTCCTTCACCTATCATTGTGCTGCATCTCGTCATCATGTTGCACCTCACCATGTTGCACCATGCTGCACCCATCATCACATTGTTGGACCTTGTGACCATGTTGTACACAGCATCACATTGCTGGATCTCATGACAATGATGTACACATCATACTGTTGCACCTTATGCTGCCACTGTTGTCCCATGTACCATACTGTTGTCCCACTGTTAGTGACATTGCCATTCCATGTTTGCCATACTGCTGTCCCATTTGCTTGCTCCATCAAGCTTCATTGTTGTCCCAAGTACCATTGTTGCACTTTGCTGCACCATGTACTAGCTGTCCCATTTAGACATGATGTACCTTGCTACTCCATGTACTAGTTGTCCAATCTAGACATGATGTACCTTGCTACTCCATGTATTAGTTGTCCCATCTAGACATGATGTACTTTGCTGCTCCATGCACTAGCTATCCCATCTAGACATGTTGTACCTTGCTGCTCCATGCACTAGTTGTCCCAACTAGACATGTTGTACCTTGTTGCTCCATGTACTGTTTCATGTACTTGTTGTCCATGTATTGTGTCATGTACAGCTATATTGCTATCCCACTGTAACACCTACAGCACACATAGATTTCCATGTTGTCAACTACAGCACACACAAATTTCCATGCTGTCACCTACAACACACATAGGGTCCTTCTTACGTGGCTAGGTGTCCTTTTCTAGCTGCGTATAGGTCTCCTCAATTGCTATGAATCTGGCCTCTCTTTACTGCGAACTTAGACCTCCTCTAACTACGGATTTAGGCCTCCTTTATAGGCTTCCTTTAATTGCGAATTTAGGCCTTCTTTATAGGCCTCTTTTAACTGTGGATTTAGGCCTTCTTTAACTGCAACCAAACCTCTACCTTAACTGCTGCTAGAGCTCTCCTCCATTTGCGGCTGAGTCTCCTTTCCACTTGCAACTAGGGCTTTTATCATGACTGCGGCTAGGGCTAGTTTGTGGCTCCATTTAGATCTGCAGCTAGGGCTAGGTCTCTTCTTTAAGACAGCAGCTTAGGTCTCTTCTAGACCAACGTTGAGGGCAGTTTAGAACTTCTCCTTGCTGCGCTATAGTAGTCTCCTCCATGACTGCGTTAAGGTTGATTAGGGCTTCTTCATTAGGGCAACGTAGAGCCTAGGGCACTCCCTCTAGATAGCATAGAACCATTCTCCACTAGGGCAGCGTTATCCCTTAGGATCTCTCCTCCTACTAAAACCCAAAGACAAGTAGAGAGGAAGAGATCCCAAGTGAGTGTGACCAAATGACTTTCAAGGAACCTTTATTTATACTAAAACGTTGAGCACATGTGGGGTTTATTTGGTTGTTGGCCGACCTTGACGAATTGTCCCATAACACAAATAAATTCATATCTCCATGAATACTTATCGGAATCGGATGATCTTTAGATCAATCCTACACCTCTTGATGAGAGGGATCCAAAAAAATATCAGCTGCCATTAATAAGATGACCCACATGGAGTTCGGCCCTAGTTGCCAATTTTAACATAAGACTAGTCCTCCTTAGCATATAGCACAATTATAGTAAAATGGGGCCGTGAAAGGTTCTGGCCTACATAACAATATAGCAATAGAAATGTAATCACTCAATATCTAGGGTTTAATAAGGGTTTTAAGGGTTAACATGGGGCTTATATAAGCGGTTCTAGGGTTAAACATGCCCCTCCCCTTCAAAGAAGTGTTGTCCTCAACACTTGACTTTCTATAAGTGTTTCTGCATGAACAACAAATCTTTCCATGCCACTTCTTCCACTGGTAGGTTCTTCCATTTGATGAGGTACTCAGTAAGTGCTCGATTTTTCAGTCGCTTAGCCCTTGTTTCCAAGATTGTTTCTGGTTCTAGTATTATTTTTCTTTCTTCATTAATCTCTGGTATAATAGTTTTGACTAGGATCATCTCATCGATTACCTTCTTTACTCAAGAAACATGGAAGACTAGATGCACATATGAAGATGGAGGCAACTCCAATTTGTAAGCCATATTTCCAATCCTCTACAATACCTTATAGGGGCCATAATACTTCATTGCTAATTTATTGTCCTTCTTTTGTTGCTTGAGGGACATTTGTTTAGTTGTCTCACAAATACCCAATACCCCACTTCAACTTCCATTTCATTGTGATGTTTATCCTCTTGTTGTTTCATCATATTTTGTGCCATAACCAAGTTGTCCTTCAATAGTTAGAGAACATCTTGTTGGCGCCGTATGCGTCCTCTATTATTTGAGACTTTATAGTCCCTTTCAAGGGTGATGTGATAGATAGAGGAGGATATCCGTAAATTGCCATGAATGGTGACATTTTTTATGAAGTATGGAAGGATGTGTCGTACCACCAGCCTGCCAAGGGCAACCACTTGACCTAATGTATTTGTTTATCAGATGCAAAGCAATGTGGATATCCTTCAAAACATTTATTCACTCTCGGTTTGTTCCTCATATTGAGGATGGTAAGATGAGTTGTGAGCCAATTGAGTACCTAAACAAGAAAACAATTATGTCCAAAAATTTCCAATGAAAATTGGATCTTTGTCACTTCCAATAATCTTTGTTTTTCGATGTAGCTTTTGGACTGATTCCATGAATGCTTCTGCCATTGCACTTGATTTGAAAGGACGAGAAAGAGAGCGAAAATGGGCATATGTTGTCATTCGATCTACCACCACAATAATGAACTCTTTCTTTCAGATTTGGATAAACCTGTAATAAAATCCATTGGAACTTCTTTCCAACACTAGCTTGGTATGGCTAATGGTTAAAGGAGCCTTAGGGTCTTGATTGTCTCTCCCTTATTCTGTTGGCATACCACACATTCCACCACAAATGTTTTCACGTCTACTTTAAGACCTTCCCAAAAAAAATATTTCTTGATCCTACGGTATGTTTTCAAGAACCATGAATGTCCTACTACAGGAGAAGTATGTAATTCCAAAAGGACCTTCTCTTTGAGTTGAGAATTCTTGCATAAATATAAGCGATCTTGATACCATAGCAAATCATTTTTCCACATAATTTTTTCTATTGCGTCAAGATCCTTCTATAGATCTCGCGTATCTTCTCATCTTGCTTCCATTCTATCCTTGTTTCTTCCACCCAGTTAGATTGTGGAATGGAATCGCACATAGTAAACCATTTGTGTCTTCCTCTTTCCTTCAAAGTGCATCTACCACAATATTTGTTTTCCCTTTTTGTAGATAATTTCAAAGTCATAACCCGACATGTTTGTGATCCATTTTTGTTGCTCTTCTAAAGATGTCTTTGCTCCAAGAAGTACTTCAAACTATTATGATCTGTTTTTATTTTGAAGTTTCTTCTTATTAGGTATGGATGTCATTTCTTAACTGCATGTAGTATGGCCAATATTTCTTTTTCATAGATGGGTTTGAGTAAGTTCTTTCCTTTAAGTTCATTACTTTCAAAGGCAAGGGGCCTTCCTTCTTGCATCAAAACTGCACCAATGCCATGGCCTAAGGCATCACACTCCACAATGAAGGTTTTTGTGAAGTCAGGTATCGCCAAAACGACAGTTGTACACATAGCCTCTTTAAGTTTTCTAAGAGCTTTGTTTGCTTCTTTAGTCCAAGAAAATGCTTTCTTCTTCAATAATTTTGTTAGAGGTGTTGCTATTTGACCATAATTCTTGACAACCTTGTGGTAATATCATGTCAATTGTAGGAATCCTCCAAGTTTCTTCAAGGTATTACGGACTGGCCATTCCCTCATAGCTTTGATTTTGTTAGTATCCACCTTGACACCCTCACGTGTTTTTCGAGATCCACTAGAGCAGAAGATATAGATGTTTGAACATCTAATGAACACAATCGTGTAAATACACCTTGGCATCTCTTTTTAGCAATTTCGTCATGTTATTAGAGCTTATCACTTTATTGGGTTTCCCTCGGATCCCTCTAAGCTCAATTTCCTTTCCTTATGAGAAAAACATTATGAAAAGATCTTGAAAATTAAGGGCCATTGTTCCTAATCATTGTATCCATTGGACCCCTAACACAACATCAACACCACCCATTTGGATTGCAACCGTGGGAATAACCAACAAATACTCTCCCATATTCAGCTTAATATTATGGCACTTCCTTGGAAAATGTATTGTATCTCCATTTGCAATCATTACTTAAAATTTTGGTGCTAGATATACAAAGCAATTAAGAAGTTTTGCCAATTTGTAATTGATGAAGTTATGTGTACTACCTAAATCAATTAATATTGTTACCTTTTTCTTTTTGATATATCCTTCTATCTTAAGGGTTTGTGGAGTACTAATGCCAGCCAATGTATGACAAGATATTGTTGGAGTAGTCTCTTCTAGCTCTAAATCTTGTGAAGTTTCGACTTCTTGATCTTCTTCATCTTCACAGTCTATGTAGAATAATTTCTTCTCACTGCATTTATGCCCCTTCGTATACTTGTCAAAGTTGAAAGTCCCTTTGCTCTTCTTTCATCCATTTACTGAGGAGTCAACCTTGTTAGTTTAGGAGAGGAAGCATGATTTTCTCTATAGTTATTAGTGACCAATTTTCTAGTGGCCATATTTTTACTTTCAACTTTCCTTGTTAGACTGAAAGCATGCTCTAGAGATTTAGGTTCAAAGAGACACACCTCATGTTGGATGTTTTCCTTTAAAATTCCCATAAATAGGTCTAACAAATTATCCTCTGAAATATTCTTTACTCTGAGACTCAACTTTTGGAATTGTTGAATGTGCTCTATAATTGGACCTTTTTGTCAAAGATTTACCAATTGACTAAAGAATGTATTGCTCTTAATATCCCCATAATGTGTTATCAATTCCTTTGTAAAATTGGACCAAGATATCACAGGAATCATTTTTCCTCTTACACAGCCATTGATACCATACACGTTGGTCACATTCTAAGAACATGGATGCAATATTTATCTTTTGTAAGGATGCAACTTGATGTAAATCAAAGTATTGTTCCATCTAAAATATCCATGTTACAGGATCATTAACATCAAACTTCCTCATATCAATCTTCAGAATGTAGTGGTTCCTTGGTGTTGACTTGAAGCCCTAATAACGTAGATCTTGGATTGAAAATTCATGATTATTGTTATGTGATTCAATATTTGTGCTCCCCATATGAGATTGAGTCTCAACACCATGGTTCTCCTTATGTTCATGATTTATTTGGATCTCTACACCCGTTTTAGGGGGATTTTTAATAGAATGTTTTGTAATTCTTTTATTGAGAACCTAATAAATCCACATTTTTCAGCGTACAACCATTCATTTCATTGACTTTCTTCTCTAATTGGGAGAACCTAAATTCTAAGTCTTCACTTTCTTCATAAGTCCTAGATAAGCCTTCAAGAACTTTAATTGGTGTAGTAGATTTGGATCTTTCTTTGGAGCCATGTGAGAAAATAATAATAGCACTCCTCTTTATCACAATTTCCAGTCACCCAAAAAAATGGATCTTCTAATCAAAAGTTAGGTCACCTGTAAGTTACATACCACTAAAACCTTAATTTGGAGAGTATCCGAATGGCTGAATTTTTTCTTGATATAACACTAAGAATTGAGCCCTTCTAAATCTGAAACTTTGGTTTGTAATACTTTGATATGTCTTCTTTGCAATTCCTCATATTTGACTAGATTTTGATGTGCCAAGTGAAATTTAAGGTAAGCTTTCCAAAACTTGTTGATTTTTGGTCTCTGCCCATGAGCAAACTTGTATAACATGCCACAAGTCCAATTCTTCAAATATAATTCTTAAACTTATATCTGAGGTACTTCTTTATGGCTCTTGAGATCCCTAAATATTTCAGAGTCTGAAAAGCTCCAAAAAATAAGTTAAAGCAAAAATACCAAGCTAACATGTTTAAACTTTATTTCAAGATCATTCACAAACCCTATCTTCCACGAGGTATAACTCCGAAACTCTAAAATTTGAATCAGATGTCCCTAAGATTTCTCTTTAATATGGTCCAAGTTTCATTGTCTGAAACCTCAAAAAAAATTATTGCGAAAATGCCAAACTGACATGTTTGAAACTGATTTTAGAAGCATTCAGGAACCCTAACTTCCTTAGAGCATATATTTGAAATTATTGTGAACCAAGACAGTGTTCCATGGGGATATGTCCCCTAGGATGGGGCATGCACCTCACACACTTGGGACAGGGGGACGCCTGGGGAAACGTTTCCCCATGTCCCCTTTTGGGCAGACACGAGAAGATGTAGGGGGGAACTTTTCCTCGATTTGGGGGACACATCTCACCAAAAAGGGTGCTTCTGGGCATCCCCCCTCATAAGGGTAATGTCAGGTCATCCCCCTTCTGAGGGGTGATGCATCCCCCTCAAATTTATCTAATAAACCCTAATTCTTTTTTAAATATTGTATATATATAAAAAAACAAAAATTAAATTAAAAAAATATTACAACTTAAAAAAAAACAAGTATAGAACCTACCTACTTACATGTTTACCTCATTCCACCACTCAAGCCACTCTCCTCCCTGCCAGTCGACAATATAATGCTCTCGACTTACAAGCATAGCTCTCGAGTCTTGACTTACTCCTCATGACTTACAATGCTCCCAACTTACTCCTCCACGCAGTCCACGACTTATCAGAATTACAATTTACCTGTGCACTCCTCCCACAATCAACTTACAACATTACAATTTACCTATGCAACGACTACCTATCCTCTTAGCGGGCTTAACACTGCACACTGCACTTCATTCCTCTCCTCCCGCGACTCGACCTCTACCTCTCCTCCCAACATCTCAATTACGTGCTCAACCTCCCCTGTCGACGGCTGGACAATGCACTCCCTCGACCTCTCCTCCCTATTATTATCACTACCACTCTCAGCACTGGTCCAGACTATTACCACTACCACACTAGTCCAAGACTCTGAACATGTTCACTCAACACTTAACAAATTGGCAGTGACCACTACTCAACACTTACCAATTACCACCATAGTAGCACAAATTGAAATTTTGGCAGTGGAGACTTGAGAGGTAAGTTATTTTTTAAAATCTTATTGCTTGTTGTTTCAGTGTTACTGTTTTCTAATTCTTTCATCTTTAAAATTTCAATCCTAGTAGCTAAAGCCTAAAACTCAGCATTTGTCATGTCGGAACCATGTAGAACCAAAATTTAAAATTTAAACAAAAACACTTATTGCAGGACACTAAAAATAAAAATAAAAATCTGTAGATAAAAAATCAAGGAATATGAGTGATCACAATAGCATCCACAATGCCACTGATAGTGATAGTGAATATGAGCCCCAAACAGGAAGTCAACTTGGAAGTGTGATTGGGAGCATCCCATCAACAATGAATAAAACCAAAGGTAGTAGTGCAGGTAGTGCTATTGTTAGTCCATCCTCATCAAAGGCATTGGCACAACATGCAAAAGGAATGTTTAATACAAGCAAACCACTTTCACTATGTGCAACCAAATTGGTTGGCCCTTCAACCAACCCAAAACCAAGAAGCAAAAGAGGTGGGACACACCATTGAGCATGCAATGTTTGTGGCCATTCTTGGGTTGGGAGCTATAGTCTAATTAGGATGCATCTTTTGGGTGTAGGTGGCAAAGGGTTTAATGTATATACAAAATTAACCTTGTTACAAAGATCAGAGCTCTTGAGAATGCAAATGGCAGCAAATACAAAGGGAACCTTCTCAAACCAAAATGTCATGGCCCAAGCTCATCAAAATGTGGAAGAAGCCACAAGCTTCAAAAGAAAATAAAAAGGAAATAAAACCATGGCCATATGCCTCCACCATCTCCAGTTGAGAGTGGTGTACCTTCATCCAAGCCTAACAGTTCTCGTTCTTATGTGGTGAGACCAACTCTTGCACGGATGTATGGTAAGTTCAACCATGATGATACAGATGACACCAATGGAAAATTTATTTTTGTCAATGGCATTCCTTTCCATGTTAGACACTCTCCTTATTACAAGGAGATGGTCAAGGCAATTGCAGTAGCAAGAACCTCATGTGTGCCCCCAGGAGAACATAAGTTGAGGGTAGTGATCTTAGAAAGACAAGTGGCCAATCATAATGTGCAAAAGGAAAGTATGAGGTAAACATGGGTGAAGGAAGGTTGTTTTATTGTTATGGATGGGTGCACAGACATTACCAAACGTCCACTTATCAACATCATATTTACTTATCGAAAGGGGCCTTTCTTTCTTAGAGTTATTGATTGTTTTGGAAAGCGCATAGATGCATTTTTTTCAATTTGAGCTTCTTCGTGATGCTATAGAGGAGGTTTGACCTACAAATGTTGTACAAGTTGTGATAGATACAGCAACAGTGTACATCAGCATGATTGATGATTTAGAGTAAATACAAGTATATTTTATGGACCCCTTGTTGTGTGCATGAACTCAACAATGCACTGAAAGACATTGGCAAAATTGAGTGGGTATCTAACTTGATGACAACTGCAAGAAATGTGCAGATGTTTATTTGGAAGCACCACACTTCCTTAGCCATGAAGGTCTCACGCAAGGAAGGAATTCCTCAAGCCTACATACACCATATATGCTAATTATTTTCTTTTATTAGAGTGGATGTTGGAGGTGCAATCAACATTACAGGCTATGGTTGTGACTCCACATTAGAGCAGGTGGGCAGAATCCAAGACAGAGGAGGAGGAGAAAATCAAGGTTCAAATATTGGATAATGATTGGTGGACATTTTGTGGTTATTTGGTGTCACTCTTACATTCTATAATTGAGGTCATTCACTACAGTGACATAGATTCTCCTAGCCTTAGAAAAATCTATAAGACTTTTGATAGTATGTTGGGTCAAGTGAAGGTGGCCATTCATGAGAAAGATCCCTCAGAGTTTTAGATGGCCCAGATTCAACCCATTATTCAACGTAAGTGGGATCAAATGAATACACCTTTGCACATGGCAGCATATGCACTCAACCTATAATGGTATATGACAAGGACTGGTAGAATTCTTCCCATTGAAGACCTTGAGGTCAAAAAGGAATTTCAAGCTCCCATTACAAAGACGTATAGTTCAGAAGAAGAGAGAACAATTAGGAGACAGTGGATGCAATTTGCAAGTCTCAATAATCCCTTCAAAAATCTTGATGTGAGGGAAGATTGCAATGACTTAGCCCAAGATGACCCCATTGGTAGGTGGACCATGCATATGGATGATGCTCTAGACATCCAACCACTTGTTATTCACTTATTGTCTCATATTGCAAGTTCCTCTGTAGCAAAGAGAAATTGGCCCACATATAGCTTCATCCACTCTATCAAGAGGAATAAACTTGCCTCTAGGAGAACGAAGAAGCTAGTTGCAATGCACAGTTCCCTATGTCTTGCACATAGGAAGACACCGAAGTGTTGAAGGGGACAGGAAACACGATGGGATGTGGATCCAGAAGATGGTGCACAGATAAATGAGGAGAATGGACCAGATGAGCTCCCTAATGGTTTGATTGGAGTTCCATTGGTTACCCAAGGGAGTGACTCTAACTCAGATAGTGACATTCTAATTGATGGTCATGATGACTTCATGCAACAAATGGATGTAAAAGACCAATCATTGAGATTGACTCCTTGATGTTTATTTTATTTTCAGTGCTCATTGTCCATTTTTCATTTTCAATTTTAACTTATGATTCGTGACTCTAGATATCAATGACCTTAGACTAATTCTTAACTCATCACTCTTTACTATTTTTGAGTTTGAGACTTTGAGTTATATCAATTTAGTAATTTACTATTCCAGCCTTTAGACTTTAGTATCTAGTATAGTTTGTCTTGCTTTCAATTTAAATTCTAGAATGATCAATTTAAATTTTAAATCAATGTAGATTCCATAATGATGAATCATGAATATGGATCAATGTATTTCATTATTGAATTTTAATATTGTATCTCCTAGTGTATGGATGAATGATGTATGTATCAATATGAATGATGAGTATGGATTAGTGTATTTCATTATTTAATTCAATTATGTGTGGATCAATTTATTACTATTTAGCTTATTTATGCGTTCATTATTGAATACGAATTTGAATTATATATATAATATTAAAACATATATATCATGAGGTCCCCCTATCCCCCCAAAATTTGAGGGTACTCCCACACGTCCCCCATGTGCATCTTCCTGTCCTGGAGTCTTGGTGGAACATAGAACCAAGATCTGAAATTTGAACAAGATGTTCACAAAGATTTATCCTCAATATGGTCCAAGTTTCACTATCGGAAACCTCACAGAAAAATGGTTATAACGAAAATGCCAAACTTCCATGTTTAAAAATTAATTTCAAGAGCACTCAGGAACAACCCTAAATTTCTTAGAGCGTATCTCAAAAAAAATAGTGAACTAAGATATGAAATTTGAACCAGATGTTACCTGACATTTCTCCTCAATATTCTTCAGTTTCATCGTCTAAAACCTCTCAAAGGAAAAAAGTTATAGAAAAAATGCCACGATGACCTGTTTGAAGCAATAAAAAACTAGGATCATGAGCTCTGATACCAAATGTTATGAACCTTGCACCTTAAAAATGATAAGGCGGCAATAATCATAGTCCTCTTAGAGGGGGGAACCTCTTTTTACAATTAATGCAATGTATAAAACAAGATGTGATGATCGTAAGACTAGGTCCCCTTAGTATATATATAGGAGACAAAGGGTACAATTATAATAAAATGGAACCATGAAAGGTTCTAGCCTACATAACAATATAACAATAAAAATTTAATCACTCAATATCTAGGGCTTAATAAGGAGTTCTAGAGTTAGCATTGCACGTATATAGGGCTTAACATTGGCCATATTACATTGTTGTCAATTATCTTCACAAAAATTGGACCGTTTAAGATCACAACACAAGATGGATTAAGCACGGTCAGGGAATCTAGAAGTCCCATTCTTCCTTCAAATCATTATTACTAGGATGGTTAGTTCTTCATAACTATATCCCAGCAATTTAAGATCAAATTCATCATATTGGCTTTCCCAAGGGATATTGTAGGGGTTTCCAGAAAGCAAAGAAGGTTAAGAATTATATGTGGAATTTCAAGGTTATCAAAGTCATTTTTGGAATGGATTGTTGATATGTAAACTACCATGGATATTCCACTAGACAGTTCATCACAATAGATCTATAAAATAAATCGAAATCTATACTATGAAGGGTTAATTCCTTTTAAATTACAGGTTTGTTATAATTGTTTTGCTTTTATGAATGTAGTAGATAATAGGAGAAAAATAGAAAACAAGTAGATATAATCACTCACAAACCACAATGAACACCAAGATATGCTTTGGGAAACCCTTACAAGAGAAAACTCAGCTAGAAGGTGAGGTTGCTCTGATCTCTTTTGTATGGAATGGAAATGATGGGAGTAGAAAGGAGAAGGCACTCCCTATGGAGTTGCTTGAGACCTATGGCTCATTGGCTACTAGAGAACACAAACCTCCTCTGTTATGATCTCACTATCCACACTCGGCTACTCTGCGCTATTATGAAACAAAATGCAAGCAAATAAAATGGAACCCATTTTCTTCCTCGTGGCCTGATTATAACATAGCCCAATATCCAAGTAGGGATTAAATTTAACCCATTCAACCCTCAACATGAGTTACAACTCGACCCTTCTAGAGTCTTCTTCATAGTCCCCACATGGTTAGCCCTTTTTCCATGAGTAATAGGGGACAACGTGGCGTCCTTTCGAATTATGGTGTTCAATCACAATATGTCAAATTTCGAGAGCCATAAATTTTGCATTTGAACTCCTATTGATGTGATTCTTACACTGTTGGAAATGTCTTCGAGTGTAGAATAGCATTACGAGGTTTGGCAGTTGAGGGGGAAGTTTTACCGCCAAAGAACATCATTTAAGGCCTCAAACAAGCCTTCGAATGTTTCACAGCCCAATTCTTCAAACTGAGTCCTGCTAATGAAATAACTATTGTAGGTTGAATCTTTCAATTTTTCCACTCTAAAAATATTGAGATAGATGACAAATTATATAGTGATCCAATCCATATCATACTTCCCCATTTTGGGAAGCTTTTGGTCCCCAAAAGCTTTACTGAATGAGATGAGGAAATTTTTTCTCTACCTTCTCCCTGGAGTAACATTTAGCCTTGCCTGGAATCTGTCCTTTCAATCCAATCTGCCAAAGGTCATGCTACCCCTGCCTTGTAGTTTTGGACCTCTTCCTCACAACTTTATCCTCTGTCATTTGTACTTGAGCATCTCGTGCTAAATCCTCTATGGAAGGCAGGGGTTGCGCCTCTTCCTTGTCTCACATGGAAGGCTCATAGAGTTTCATATTCTCCACATTTACCATTTAGTTAATACACATGTATGGGGTAAACTAAGATTGTAGGCATCATCTCCCACCTTTTCTAGTATCTCAAAAGGACCATATCACAAAGCCATGATTTTTTTTACTAGGGCCCTATAGCCTCTCCTTATTCATCTATAATCATACTCTATCTCCCACTGTAAATGACCACTCAACCTATAAATGGATCTACCTGATCTTCTCAACAAATTTTTCTACTCTTAAAGCATCCCCTATGAGGTCCTCCCTCATTCCTCCTCGCTACCTATATACAACATCTAAAGGTGAACATGGAAAATATCCAAAACAAGTCTCAAGGTGGCTTACCAATTGAAGAGTGGACTGCTAAATTTTAGCAGTGTTATATATAGACAACATTTTCATCCGAAGTCTTCAAATGCTTCTTATTGTAACCCCTCAAAAGTTGAACCAAAGAATTGTTGACTACTTCTATTCTCCCATCTGTCAATGGATGGAATGTCGTAAACCTCTTCAAGTTTGTGTCCATCTTCTCCTGCAATGTAGTCCAAAATGCACTTAAAAATATGGTGCCCCTCTCTGAAACCATGCTCCTTGGTATCCCAAAATGCAACCATATTTGTTTAAAGAACAAGTTTGTTGCTTCTTGCCCCCCTTAAGGTATTTTTACAAGGTGTGAGATTGTACATTTTGTTGAACCTGTCAACTACCATGAACTGGTAGTCATGTCCCATCCTAGTTGTTGATAAACCACCAACAAAATCCATGGAAATGCTTTCCCAAAGATAAGTAGGTACAGGTAAGGGATGGTATAGACCTCGTTTCCTATTATTGGGCTTGTTGGTACAACAAAGTATACATCCTCTAATGAAACTATCTACATCTTCTTACATCTTGCGCCAATACACAACCTCTGCAAATTGGCAATCGTCTTCCCAACACCAAAATGCCTTGCAACCTTGCAGGTATGAGCCTATCTAATCAATTGTAGTCCCTCACCTTTAGGAACATAATTTGTCCAACCTATAAAGTAACCCATTCTAGAGACGATAGTCAACTGTGTTATCACCATCGTTCGCATGAGTCTGGCCCTATAGCTATTGATACACCTCCCTGAAGTCCTCATCCTATATATATGCCTAAGGATACATAATAAGTGGAAGGTTCCATGTGCATCAGAGTTCCCAAAGTTGTGATTTTGTAGGTGGCCTAGAAAGCATGTTGACCAGCTTGTTTGTGTTGCCTTTATTGTACTTGATCACTAAATGGAACTATTGTAAAAACCCCATCCACTTGTAATGCTTGGTCTATTGTAACTTACCTTGGGCCTGCAAGTACTATAGTGGCCAATGATCTATGTGGATGATTGTCTCATTTCCCATCACAATGTTTCCACTTTTTGACAACTTGTTCTAGGGCATAGAGCTCCTTGTCATAGGGAAAGCAATTGAGAACCAACCCATCAAACACTTCGTAATAGTAGCATATAGGCCTTCCTGCATCAACACTGCTCCCAAAGCATAGCCACTCACATTTGTCTCCACTTCAAATGTTGTTGCGTGTTTGGTAATGCAAGAACCATTGCTTAACTTATCTTCTTCTTCAACTCTTCAATGGCCTTCTATTGATGCTTCCCCATTCGAGTCTCTTGCCACTCACTATTATGGCATGGAGTGGTGCAACTATTGTTGGAAATGAGAATATGAATTTCGTTAGGTAATGTGCCACCCTAATGAAACTGCTCACCTCAAAAACATTTGTAGGCACCGTCCATTTCATGAGGGCCTCCATCGTAGCAAGATTTATCTTGAGCTCCCCTCTAACAATCACATAGCCTAAATACACCAAAGGTTGTTGTGCAAATGCACATTTCTTGAGATTTTCCAACTGTTGATGCTTCTTCAATGTCTTCAACACTTGCATCAAATGTGAGATGCGCTCTTCCCAGGTCGCAATGTATGCTAGTATATCATCTAAGTAAACAATAACAAATGAATCAAGACATAGGCATAGTATATCATTCATTAATTTCATGAACGTAGTCGATGCATTGCCTAAATTAAATGGCATGACTAACCACTCATACAAACTTTCTCTAGTTTTGATGGCAATCTTCGAAGTATCTTCTTTAACTCAAACATGGTGATACCCTAATTTTAAATCCAACGTGGTGAAGCACTTTGCTTGCTGCAATTGGTACATGTCATCAATCCTCGGTTAGGGGTAGTTTTTCTTAGGCTTAATTTAGTTTAACACCTTGTATTCAATGCACATTCCCAAGTCCCATCCTCACTTGGCACAGTTATGATGGATGACCCACATGGTGAGGTACTTTGTTGAATAACAACTTGCTCCAACAGTTGTTGCAACTGCGTCTTCACCTTGTTTGCTTCTAGAAAAAACTACCTGTACATCCCAATGTTCGGCAATGGAGAGTCCAACAATAATTGGATCTTGTGCTCCACTTCCCTCTTGGGTGGTAGCTCTTTAGGCTCTTGGAACACTCCCTTGTATGCCATAGCAACTCTATCAATTATTCTCTATGTTCCTTAGTGCACCCCTCCAGAGATGCCTTTGCTCTCATTGACTCTTCTATAGACTGATTTTTTCTTAAGAACAATAAAACATACTTCTTGCTATAACTAATCAATTTCTTAGCTTGTTTGATGCTTACCAGTGAAATTGTTGACTTGCCCTTGTGTGCATTGATGATAAAGATTTTTTGTCCTCAATGAAGTGGTAATAGTTGGATCCCCAAATGAAAATTGCATCTCGCATCTACATATAAGGACTCCTAAACACAACTCTACATACATCAAGTGGAACTACATTCAATTCCACTTCATTAATAAAATCAACATTGATAGCAAATTTAATTTTACACTGTTTGGTTCCCCAAGGAGGGTGCCCAGGAGTGCACGTCCCACCCCCCTTCCCAGCCTTGATATGAAGTCAGCTAACACGAAAGGGGGTTGTGGCTCCCACTATACTTGGTGCAATGCATCTGCTCCCATCACTTCATCGATCACAGCTTAAAGATGGCACGAGGTTAAACGACATTTGAATATTGTCGGTGGCATAGGGTGGTACAGGAAGACTCAGCGGGAGAATTCTATCAAATTGGCAGAGTTGGAGGAAAAATTTGATAGTATAGACTGCAAGCTGACCATTCTAGTTGTAGATCAGCCAATATCTCCTCCTCCTTCGATGAAGGTAGTGACCAAATAGCGCAATAGTTGTTATGACTCACTGGTTTTTTGCTTGCAACACTAGTAGTCTTTTTTGTCTTCTCATGTCGATGTATGTCAAGGTCTAGCACAACCAACCTATTTTTATAAGTTTCTATTTACAAGATGCTCTAGTTAGACGAGGTCTTAGCAACCTCAAGACTCTGAAATTATGTTACTAGTCTGGTTTCCCTTTGGGCAGGCCAGTGACAGAAAAATTTTGGTCTATGTACTACTCATTTGACATAATGCAAAGTGCCTAACTTTAAAAAAAAAAATTACACTGTTCGGTTACCTTTATCTTTGCCTCCTTGTTGACCCATCCCAATGGATATGGGTTAGGATGGTCATGAACCACTGGTCCAAGTTTGTTGACTAGAGCCACCGCTATGAGATTCGCCTCTAATCCTGAGTCTAACAAAGCATCATTTTTTTACTTCTTGACCTATATCTTTACATGAAAACATTTGACCATCTCCTTCTCTTCCTGTTGCTAAAGGCTACTCAAATTCACCCCCTTCTGCGCTAATGTGCAAGCAAGCTTCTCATCCACATTCAAGCTACTTTCTATCTGATTGCTCGAATCTATGGCTATGAGAATTTTCTTCTTCATGTCCTTATAGTACTTCAGGTTAAGCTCTGGATGCAATTTCCAACACTTCTGCTCTGTGTGACCATTGATGTTGCTTTGGTTGTAATGGTTGCTAGAATCTTTGAAATAATGTGTTGTAGCTATTATCTTCTTGTCTTTCCCCCATTTCAACTTCTTCTTACCCTCCTTTGAAGCTTCTTGTTGTTCCTTCTACTTTGAATTACTTGATTTCCCTTTCCTCTTGCTTATGTTTTCCAATTACTGTGCTTATACACAAGCCTCATCCGCCATTCTAGGTTTGAACAACATAACTTGTTTATTGTGTATACCCCCAGATACTTGAGGAGTACATCTAGGTTCTTCGAAGAGATACCCAGCAGTATTGCCAACTTCCTAAATTTTTTGGTGTGCTCTTGTCCACTCTACCCCTATCTCTGCCTAAAGTAATGCCATCGAATCCACTGGTCTTCTACATACCAAATAGGGTAGAATTGGGACTTTATGAGTGTTTTAAAATCCTCCCACTTAGTTATTGGAGGATCCCCCTCCAGCTTAAGGGTTTTCATGTGGCTTTCCCACCAAGTCAAGGCATGGCCTTCTAATTTGAAATGAGAAAATGAACAACAAAATAAACCTCTACCTGGTACAACCAATGATTTAATTTCAAAGCATATATCTCACCTTGGTATGGCTTGATATCCACCTTCGCTTCCATCACGAAGAGATGACTATGAATGGTTCGCAGCACTCGAACTCAACTACGCTTTTGTGGGTTTCCTAGACTCCTATGGTTCTTCCTAATCCCCCCAATTTGACCTTTGAATTGGAATCTCCATCCACTTTGAACATCCCAAGCTTATTTGTTAGGACCAACATGAGGAGGCTCACCTTACAATTTATACCTATGACTTGTGCTTCCAGCTACGCAAACCTCTCCTTTATCAAACCTTGAGGGCTATCATAAAGTATTTAGCCAGCCATGGTTGGGGTTTCTACTTAAACCAATCTGATCCCCTGCAACTTTCCACAAATACCCAAAGAAAACTGCTCTAATACCAATATGATCTATAAATTGCCATAAACATTCCACTAGACAATTCATCACAACATATCTATTAAAATAACCCAAGATCGCTGCTATGAAGGATTAATTCCTTTTAGATTCCACATTTGTTATAATTGTTTTGTTGTTTATGCATGCAATGCATAATATGCAGAAAATAGAGAAGCGGTAAATATAATCACTCACAAACAACAATGAGCACCAAGATATGCTCTGGGAAATCCTTACGAAAGAAAACCCAACTGGAAGGTGAGGTTGTTCTATTATCTTTTGTTTGGAATGGAAATGATGCAAGTACAAAAGAGAGGGCACTCTCTATGGAGTTGCTTGAGACATGTGGCTCGTGGGATGCTACAAAACACAAACCCACTTTGTTATGCTCTATCTATCCACACTCAACTACTCTGCTCTACTATGGAACAAAATGCAAGCAAATAGAATGGAACCCCTTTTCCTCCTAGCAGATCGATTATAACACGGCCCGATAGCTAACTAGGAGTTGAATTTGACCGAATCAACCCTCAATATGAGTTACAACTCAACCCTTCTAGATTCTTCTTTATAGTCCCCACATGGCTAACCCATTTTCCAAGAGTAATGGGGGTTGATATGGCATCCTTTCAAATTATGGTTGTCAATCACGATATGTCAACTTCTGGGAGGCATAACTTTTGCATTTGAACTCCTATTAACACGATTCTTGCACTGTTGGTTAGGTCTTCAACTGTAGAACGAGTGTGGAATAGCGTCACAGGGTCTGGTGCTTAAGGGGAAAAGCTTTACCCCCAAAAACATCATTTAAGGCCTCAAACTAGCCTTGGAATGTTTCAAACCCCAATTCTCCAAATTGGGTCTAGCCAATAAAACTACTCCTATAAGTTGATACCTTCAATTTTTCCATTCTAAAAGCATCAAGTTGGATAACAAATTACATAAGGATCCAAACCAAACCAATTGTTGCCGAGTACAGTATTCTTTTCCTTCTCCTTTTCATTGGAAAGGAATTTTTTGGGAGGATAAATGGATGATTTGAAAGGCAGGAAGGGATGTGTGAGATTTGCTCATACTGACAAGCGTTTCCTTCTAGAAAAAAACAATATCAACCAACCTTTCAAGAGGAAACTAATCCAGTACATTTAAAAGAATTAACAACTTTTGGCTCAAAGTTGGCTATAAAACTCTCAACCAAGATAGATATTTCAAGAAAGATGTAGCTTTAGCTTTGTATAGTAATGAAAAATTTGATGCAATTTTAGAAAACAAAAACAAAAACAAAATGTTGCCTATGACCCTCAATACGGATCACATTCTAAAAACACCAATTCAACAAACTATCTTTATCCAACTTTAAATCACAACAAAATAAAAACTGCTTTGAATAAGATAAGATACGATAAATTTATTAATGGCCACAAAAGGAGGATTGAATTCAAACCATGAAGTTTGTTCCTAAGATTTACCAAGACATCATCTTGATATTCTACATATGCTCTTGATGCATCTATGTTCGAGCAATGTAACTTAGAATACCTTCTTGGTATATTTATGTTTGAGCAACCCAAATCAAAGAATCTTCATAATGCATCAGATATTTTTGTATATGCAAGCTCACTTGTCTTAAGGTCTACAAAACAATATTACCCAAAGCCAAGGATCTTAAGGGTTAAGCTAAGAATGAAATGAAGATTTCAAAAGTCGATTCCCTTCGACTCTTTGAAAGTCTATTTGCATCTATAATAAGAAAATCCAAGAGGTCAATGATTACTTGTTGATGCCTTATAGTGACCCTAGATTCAAACTTCAAGCCAACAGTAGATAGATAATATAGTATGATTTTATTAATGTCCCACAAATGACTACAAAATTATGTCAACGAGACTGGAGAGTACAACCAATATGCATATAATGTGGGAGTGCAAGCGCAACTCCTAGAAAATATTGAAAATCATATAAAGAAAGAAATCTGCATAAGTATAACATCAAAACATATGTAGAAAATCATGGCAAAGGTACAGTGATAACTATACTAAATGAGTTTGTCCAAAACTAGAAAGGTGGACAACTCAAGAACTTATCAAGAGAGAGAGAGAGAGATCAAAAGATGAAGTTGATGATGTCAAGGTCTCTTGAGTTTGATGGTTGAGGATAAGGGGAGTAAATTGGGCATTGGCCCATTGTTGAAGTCCTATAGAACCATCGGGGGGCCTAAAACTGTGATCCTTGGATCTTTGGGGGAAGGGATGAGGAAGGTGGAATGTACAAGTGAGGGAGACTCCTATCATCTAAGGTAGAAAGGAGGAAACTCCGAATGGATCTTTGCTTGCTCCTCTAGAATTGGGAGGTAGTTTGACAAGTGAGAGGCGCTCTACAGTGGATCCTTCTAGATTTGATATCTCTAACATTCTAAGAACATGTGGCTTATGTACAATCCAATAACTCTGAGTTGATCTCAATAATATCGATGGGTCTCCAAAAGGGGGAGGTTGAGGAGAAACATAGGGCCTAAACCATTCTATAGTCTAGTACACTCCAAAACTCTACCTATCGCTTGTTTCTCTAATCTAACGGATCAGCGAGGAAGTATGAGGTGATTAGCCTAGTCATCCAGGGTGGGGCATGGCATTCAAGAGCTAATATCTATGGTTGAAGATATCCTTGAGGAAGAGGGATAAACATCTATGGTCCTCATATTAGAAGGAAGTAAAGAGGGAAACCCCCGAGTCCCTATAAACGAAATGAGAGCATCCTCCAATCTCACAGTATGGGGGACACCTAAAAAAGAGGTGCATGTTTAATTTTCCATTGAACCTAGTTCCCGACAATTTATTAACATTGCATATTACGGATCTACTAAATAAATGCATGATAAGTTCTTAACACATTTAACAAAAGAAAAAAACACACCAATCTGAATCACAAGTGACACCAACAAATTTTGCCCAATCAACAGTCTTCATTAATAACTCAAAACCTACTTGGGCTTGCATCCTGGGATAATGACCCAACTGAAGAAAATAGAATTACAACATACCATGGATCTAATCCAACTAATCAAACCTTAGATCTATCATTGATATGCTTGGATTATTTGGATCTCCAATGTTGCACCCTTGTCCTTCCTCGAACCCAAAACACTTGAGTATCACACTCCTCACTTGAGAAAATCCCTCTCTCAATGGCTAGTGTCATTGTATGGTGTGCCTTTCTCCTCTCTGTCCTTGCTTTTATAACTTTTCATTGAGTTAAATCACTAACCCTAATCTCCAAAGTGATTGACAACCGAGATTAGATCTTGCCTCACCTAAGATCAACAGCTGAGATTAAAACATAATCATTAAAGTAAATTGCTTTATTTTTCTTAAGTTTCTTTAGGTCAATTAACCAACATAATCAATTATGTGGGTTTCCTAGACTTAGGCTATGTTACATTAGGAGCTTTCTCACACTTGAGCAAGTTTTGGCCACTTTTGCACACTTAGACACTTAGGCCAATCCCAAGATGGTCCTCAACCGGCAACCGACAGCCCCTTGCAGCGACCAGCTAGCTCATTGTGCCATTTCTCTGCCACCTGAGCCAGCCATGTGGTCCCTCGCCCATCTGCCATGATCGTATGTTTGAAGGTGGGCCCCCTGAACCTAAAGGTATGCCTTGTCATTTGATAAGTATTGTAGTTTGCTTATCATGGACACTTCTGGACATGGATTATGAAGAAATTTCAACCCCCACTCCGGTTATCAGTTTTCCTTATCACTCCATGCATTTAGTTTTAAATCCAAGCATGATAAAAATTCTAAAATCTGGAAATGACAATATTTTCTAAAAACACAAATTTAGAGATTTCACAACTGCTGAAATTGCAGAAATAAAACACAGCAAAATTATGACAACCACACACAGAAAATAACACAGTGATTTTTGGTCAATGTGACCCTGGAAAAACCCCCTACAACTCTTGGGGAAAACCAGTTTGAGAGCTCTTCTTTATTTCTGAAAATGCTTTTACAGAGAAACTAAAAAACACAGTAAAAAATCCAGCAACCACAAATTACAACTTATCTCGATTTTCGTGCTTGCACTCCGCCTCGAAAGTCGTGCCAATCAGCAAATAGCCAAAACATAAATTTTCCAGCAATAAAACAACATTAAATGTTGTACAGCCTACCCTTGAAAATCGTGCCCAAAACTTGTTGGGCAAACTATACAAACCATATGAATTTCAACAGTACAACTGCCTCGAAATTTGTGCCCAAATCTGCCTCAAAATTCGTGCCCTTGTTGTTGTCCCTCTTCTTCAATTTCTGTGCCTTTCTCCTATTGTACGGTTTTGCCTTGGGATGTGTGCCAATAAATGTTGTTGTCCAAATTTGCTGAAATGTATTCTTGCTGCTCTCCTTCACTTCCTCACTGCTCAAAAATTTTCTCCTTGCTCTCTCTTCTCTTTCTCTCAAATAATCATGAAAGAATGAATTGATCTTTTCCTCTTCTCTTCTCTTTTTAATCTCCAAATGACCTTTTGGGTTACCCTAAAATCTAATGGCTGAGATTCATTTAGATCTTGGGATGAGAATAAATGTGCATTTAATTCTCACTTTTTATTTTTAACTCACCCACTTAAATAAAGACCCACTTAGCCTTTTATTTCCATAGTCACTTTTCACTTTCTAATTCTTCATTGACTTTAATAAAGTCACCTTTAAATTAGAATGTAACTTTAGCACTTATAAAGTCACTTTTAAATTAGAATGTAACTTTACCACTTATAAAGTCACTTTTAAATTAAATTGACTTTACCGCTTATAAAGCCACTTTAGGAGAAAAGTAAAAAATAAATTTATCAACTTTTCCCTAGGCCAAAGATCAAAGCCTTAGGGAATGACTTGTCCTCTGGTACCCAAATTTTAACACTCCCTCTTATCGAGGAAAGTGTTCCTCACCACTCCCATCCTGTCTCTGAAGTAGACATGCTTGCCCCGTGGTAAGGCTTTGGTGAAAATGTCCGCTACCTGCTCATTTGTGGAAATGTACTCAAGCTTGACAGCTCCCTTTTAGACATAGTCTCTAATGAAGTGATACTTGATCTCAATATGCTTTGACCTATCATGAAAAACTGGATTCTCCGAGAGTTTTATGCAACTTTGATTATCACAGTAAATTACTGAAGGTCTCAATGCCTGACCAAATAGACCAAACAACATCTTGCAAAGCCATATGGCCTCACAACTAGCCAAACTAGCAGCCATATACTCTGCCTCAACTGAGCTCAATGCAACTGACTGTTGTTTCCGACTGATCCACGACACAATTGTCGAACCCAACCCAAAACAACACCAGGACGTACTCTTCCTATCTGAAGCACAACCTGCCCAATCTGAATCTGTGTACCCTGCCGGTCTCCATTCATCACCCTGTCTATAATCTAGACCAAAATCCACAGTCCCCTGCAAGTAACGAAGAATGTGTTTTGCAGCCACCCAGTGTACTCTCCTGGGCTCACACATGAACTGACTCATAGTGTTAACTGCAAAACATATATTTGGTCGAGTGTTGACCAAATACATCAAACAACCAATCAGTTGTCTATATAGAGTAGGATCCACCAACTCGGAATCAGAAGCGTGAAACTTTTTCCAGTTAGTGATCATAGGTGTAGACATGGGTTTGCATTCCTCCTTGTGAAATCTGCCTAAGAATATCCACAGTGTACTTCCCTTGTCACAGGAAGAAATGCCCCTCCTCCTGCCACACCTCCAATCCTAGAAAATAATGCATCAAGCCGATATCCTTCATCTCAAACTCTAAAGCAAGATCTCTCTTGCATCCCTCAATGAGTCTATTTGCACCTGTGATGACCAAGTCATCAACATACAACACCAGAATGAGAGGCTCCTCACCCACCACAATGAAGTATAGGTTTGGATCAGCCTTGCTCTTTGTAAAACCCAACTGTTGCAAGTATGTATCGATCCTCGAGTACCAAGCTCTAGGAGCTTGCTTCAGGTCATAGAGTGCCTTTTTCAATCTGCATACATGGGACTCCTTCCCATGCACCTCAAAGCCCTGCGGCTGCTCAATATAAACCTCCTCCTAAATGAAGCCATTGAGAAATGCGGTCTTCACATCCATCTGGTGGATCTTCCAACCCATCTCTGCTGCAATCGATATAATGGAGCGAATAGATGTATATCGAGCTACGGGAGCGAAGGTCTCCTCATAGTCAACTCCCTCTACCTGTGAGAACCCTCTCGCCACAAATCGAGCCTTGAACTTCTCAATGTTGCCATCTGCAGCATGCTTTATCTTGTAGAGCCATCTAGAAGTAACAATTGATTTACCTTCAGGCCTCGGCACTACCTCCCAAACATCGTTCTTCATAATAGAAGAATACTCCTCCATCATGGCCTCTCTCCAGACCTACTCGCTGGCTACCTCCTCATAACTAGAAGGCTCGGAGTCAACAATGCTTGTTACTAATGCCATTTAACTACAGAACTGCGCAGGTGGTTTAAGCTCTCTAACCTATCTCTTTCGCCCAACAACTGATGTGGCCTCGCGCAAGGTAGCTTGAAGCCACTTGGGCTTCCTCTTCCCTGAGCATACTTCTCCCACCAGAGTGAAAGAATCCTCATCATCATCAGAAACATGAACTCCTGAAGGCCTGCCAACTGACCTCATGCCTGAATTTGTGCCTATAGATGCTAAAGTACCATGCGAACTGTCCATTAGTGGACTACCCTATGAACTGCTCTGCGGACTGCCCTGCATGCTGCCCGAAGAACCACCCACCTGACTCTGAGAGCCACTGCTCACTAATGGACCTGACACTGTAATCGATGTACCTCCTGATCCCTGACCACTGGATCCCTGTGACTGACTCAGCTACTCCTGAGGGTCTGGTGACTCTGGATACTCTAACTCCCGTGACCTCCTGAAAGCTCTCTCCTCCTCGAACTTCACATCCCGCCTGACAACCACTTTCCTCTGCACAGGAATATAAATTCGATAAGCTTTCGAGGTCTCGCTATAACCCACAAAGATGCCCTTGTCTGCAGTGGGCTCTAGCTTGGTCCTGTTCTCCTTGGGGACATAGGAATATGTAAGGCACCCAAAGATACGAAAGTGCCCAACATCAGGCTTCTTCCCAAAAAAAACCTCCTCTGGAGCCACATTCCCCAAGGCACAATGTGGACTCCTGCTCTGCAAGAACACAGCAGTGTTGCAAGCCTCTGCCCACAAAAATAAAGGTAACCCCTGATCATGAAGCATGGCTTTGGCAGCCCCTACAATGGATCTATTCTTCCTCTCTGCAACCCCATTTTGCTGGGGGTTGTAAGGAACTGTGAACTCCCTCCTAATGCCTGCCTCAGCACAAAAATCAACAAACTCACCAAGGGTATACTCCCCTCCATTGTCCGACTTGAGGACCTTGATCTTCCTACCTGTCTAGGTCTCCACAAGAGCTTTGAACTCTTGAAACCACTTGAAGACCTCACTCTTGGTCTTCAAGAAATAAATCCAGGTCTTCCTGGAGTGGTCATCAATGAATAAAACATAGTACTCATAGCCACTCAAGGATACATGAGACATCCGACCACTCACATCGGTATGAATCAAGTCAAGGATCTCGGTTGCTCTGCTGTCATTGCTGGGAAAAGGGGATCTGGCAAACTTCCCCATAGCACATCCTCTACATACATCAAGGTGATTAGAACTGAAATCTGGCACACCAGTGGTGATCTCCCGCAATGTGCTCAAGGCCCCATGATACATGTGCCCCATCCTGCGGTGCCAAATCTCACACAACTCTGAACTGCTAGATCTACTGTCAGTCCTGTCTCGGGTGCTGCTACTCAATGCCATCAGGGGCTGGAATGAGAACTTGTACACCTTGGCATGGCGCACAACAAACACTCTAGCTGAAGAAGCTGGAGTTCCCCTAGGATATATAAGCACCTACCCTCTCCTGAACAACACATCATACCCTTTGTCCTCAAGTGCTGAGACAGATATCAGGTTCTTCTTCATTCCAAGCACATATAGAACATCTGACACTTTCAAGGGAGGTTTGGGTCCCCTATCAAATGTCAATGTCCCCACACCGACTGCTCTAACAATGTTGTCATCACCAAGTACTACCTCCATATCAGTATCACCCTCTGAAAGCTCTGAGAAGTACTCTCTGACTCCTGTCATGTGGCGAGAAGCGCCACTATCAACATACCAAATGCTAGAAGATGCTCTGCTAGTAGCGGGGAATGCACTCCCTCTGAACCTGTATGGCAGGTGATCCTGCACTGGTGGCCTCACAAGCTATGAACCCAAACTCCCAATTAAAGCTCTCTATCTTTGCAGAAGCTACCATGGGTTTGTCTTTCCCTTTCTTATTCTTCTTCTCTGGACACACAACAGCATAGTGTCCCAACTTTTGACAATTCCAACATTTGACTTTGGAATAGTCCTTCTCCTTGTTTTGTTGCTTGCCTTTACCTTTGCCTTTGCCTTTGCCTCTACCGTTGGAAGCTTGCTTCTTTGCTCTACCCTTCTTGCCTCTTGCTAGCAATGCTACATTGTCATCCTCCTCCACCTGTTTGGCTGCCCCAAGATGGTTCTTTCTTATCTCATTTTGAATGCAATCATCCCACAACCTCTCCCAATCGGGAAGGTTTTCCCATGCAACAATGACATCCACAAAATTCTCCCAAGTCTTGGAAAGACCATTCAAAGCAATCCTCACCAACTCAGTGGGTGCAATGATATCACCTACAGCTACCAACTCATCTCTCACTGAAGTGATCTTTGTGAGGTATGTTGTAGCACTGTCAGTCTTAGCCATTTTAATGGCCTTCAGTTTCTCCTTTAGGACCATTTTTCTGTTTTCATTTGAGCTCTAGTAAAGACTAGTCAAGGCTATCCACATCTCATGTGCATAAGTCTTTCCTCTCACATGAGGAATGACATGGTCTTTGATTCCTTCCAGAATCAATCTTTTTGCCTTAGCATTCTTTTTGTTAAACTCTGCCAACTGTACAAGGTCAGTAGGTACTACTACTGGGTTCTATGTGGTATTTACCATAATGCACCAGACTTTTGCTTCCTCAAAGATGCTCTGGATTCTCTCATTCTATGCACTGTAGTTGTTCTGCCCATCCAACATGTCTTCAACTCTTAAACCCAAAGACATGTTTCACTATCCTACCAAACTGAAATTTTCAAATCTATGGTAAAAGTTTATGTTTTCTGTGTAAAAATCAGCTTGCTATAATTTTCACTTTGTTGTCCCAAACTGCACATTTCAACCAACCAAGCTCCGATACCATGAAGAAATTTCAACCCCCACTCTGTTATCAGTTTTCCTTATCACTCCATGCATTTAGTTTTAAATCAAAGCATGATAAAAATTCTAAAATCTGGAAATGACAATAATTTCTAAAAACACAAATTTAGAGATTTCACAACTACTGAAATTGCAGAAATAAAACACCGCAAAATTATGACAACCACACACAGAAAATAACACAGTGATTTTTTATCAATGTGACCCTGGAAAAACCCCCTACAACTCTTGGGAAAAACCAGTTTGAGAGCTATTTATTTCTGAAAATGCTTTTATAGAGAAACTGAAATACACAGTATAAATTCCAGCAACCACAAATTACAACTTATCTTGATTTCCGTGCTTGCAATTCGTCTCAAAAATCATGCCAATAAGCAAACAACCAAAACATAAATTTCCCAGCAATAAAACAGCATTAAATGTTGTACGGACTGCCTCGATAATCGTGCCCAAAACTTGTACGAACCATACGAATTTCAGCAGTACGACTACCTCGGAATTTGTGCCCAAATCTACCTCAAAATTTGTGCCCTTGATGATGTCCCTCTTCCTCGATTTATGTGTTGTCTCGCTTCCTCGATTTCTGTGCCTTTCTCCTGCTGTACGGTTTTGCCTTGTGATATGTGCCAATAAATGTTGTTGTCCAGATTCGCTGAAATGTATTCTTGCTGCTCTCCTTCACTTCCTCACTGCTCAAAAATTTTCTCATTGCTCTCTCTTCTCTTTCTCTCAAATGCTCATGAAAGAATTAATTGATCTTTTCCTCTTCTCTTCTCATTTTAATCTCCAAATGACCTTTTGGGTTACACTAAGATCTAATGGTTGAGATTCATTTAGATCTAAGGATGAGAATAAATGTGCATTTAATTCTCACTTTCTATTTTTTAACTCACCCACTTAAATAAAGACCCACTTAGCTTTTTATTTCCATAGTCACTTTTCCACTTTCTAATTCTTCATTGACTTTAATAAAGTCACCTTTAAATTAGAATGTAACTTTACCACTTATAAAGTCACTTTTAAATTAGAATGTACTTTTACCACTTATAAAGTCACTTTTAAATTAAATTGACTTTACCACTTATAAAGTCACTTTAGGAGAAAAGTAAACAGTAAATTTGGACACTTTTCCCTAGGCCAAAGATCAAAGCCTTAGGGAACCACTTGTCCTCTGATACCCAAATTTTAACAGATTAATGGGGGGATTCGGCAGAAAGAATGGGTTAGGTCTATGCCCTTGTGCCCTAGACCCCTTTTGGATATTAACCTTGCATTCTAGTCCCGTGGGATCTCTTTTATAGACCATTCAGCTTTATGGATGGTATATCACAAGAAAACCTAATTTTGGTTGCATGGTCCCGCTCCCTTATCCGCTTATATTACCCTCTTTCCACTCATCATTTCTCCCACCTGGGTCCACATTCCTCCACTGGGTCCACAAAGGGTTAGCCCGCCCCTTCCCCTCGCCCACACTTTGGCTCAGGCCTAGAATGATGCCCGGAGGTTGATGCAGCTAAAAAGAAAGACAAAAGCATATTTGGCCACATTCAACAGGAAAATGTACCAGAAAATGCAAAAGATGGTCAGGACAAACAAATTTAGCACATGGAAAAAGGCCAATACATGAGCTCTACCCCATCATCATGGCCATCACCCTGGTTCCTATAGATTCTATGAGCCTCCACCATCACATAGGAACTCATGATTGTCCCAACCCCTAGTGGGCAATGAACCGCCTACCTTTAAAAGGGGGTATTCACTGCTATATCTTATGCATCATACTCTTACCCCTTGAGCCCCAAGCAGTTAATCAAAGAAAATCATAAAAAGGCAAAAGGCATATAAAAAATGGTGGAAAAATCAAATTCGGGGCACCTCATGTACCACGATTGCTCCCTCCTATACATTATAAACCCAAATGTGGGATTCCCTCTTATTAGCTACCCTTGCACCCCAGCATGTGACCTAGAGTTGCCCTTCTTATCCCCTACTTCATTCACCTATCTGTCACATGCCACCACCTTTTAAAGAATGTACCTTGAACATATTATCCCCTTTAGAGGTAGAAACCACTTAATAGGATACTTGATTAACCCCATTTAGAGTTTAGGAGACATTGGCACATCCTGAAGCCCATTATGGAAGGGCAGGCCATTATGAAGTCCCCACCTGTGGTCCATGGTTGGTAAGATCATTTACTCGATTTCCCTAATGACTTGTGTATTGGAAGGCTAGGGGACGCATTAGATCTTATGCAAGATTGTAGATGGTCTCCATCTTGGGTTTGGTATCCCTATACGGGGTCTTAATCCTCCAGAGGGCTACATTGGTGCATGTAGGGTGTGTGTTGAGAGCCATGGGGTTGCACGACAGTAGACAGCACTCCATGGATCCCAGAGGATGGTCAGAGATGCTCGAGATACTCCCACTAGACGAGGAAGATGCATCTGGTTCACCTTCGCCCAGTCGACCCCACATATGTACCATGCACTTGGCAGCTGACCGAGGACTTGTAGGACGATGTGGCATCCCCTACACCATCATCAAAGCCCTTGCAAATTATGTACAGGCATCTTTGACTCATTTGGAGACCCATGAGGTTATTATTGTGCCCCCACACCTATTGGGAGCACCACAGGTTTATTGTTTGGAGAACAAGGGGCCAAGCCCTTGTCCATCACTTTTGAGGGTCCTACTTTCATTATGGCACCCACGGACCTCATCATGCCTCTTAGAGGGCCCTACAACATGCATAGATTATTATTTGACCTCTTGAGAGGCTTATTCTTTCATTTGTGAGCTAGTTTGGTGGGCTTGTCACCAAAAGTTAAATTATTAGAACATTATTTTATTTTTGGTGCTTTTTTAGGCCAAGGAGGCTAATTCGAACTCCTCATGTGTATAAATACAAGTGAGATGAGTTCATTTGTTCATCATCACTTTGGATTGGATCTCTTCTCTCTCTTGAGAATTTCGCACTTTTTCCTGGAGGATGAATTGGAGCTTTATGGATGAATTTTGATGTGTGGATTTGGTTTATCTTATCTTGGAGCTTCTCTATTGTCAAATTGTGGATGGTTGGATATATTCTATTACATGTAAGTACACGCTTTTAATGTTATTCTTGCTTTACTTTGTCATATACATTGTACTGTGATTTTCGCTATTTTTAGGGCTAATTGTTGCATGCATTTACTGCTTAAATTGTGAAATTTTGTCTCTATATAGCATCTCTCAATGTATGGGCCATGTAATGTGAATGAAATCTCCTAGGGGTAATTCTATCAACGAATTTATCTTGATAAGCCATCACCTTTTGCACATCAAAGTATAAAAGCTACAAGATTGCTTCTCTTTGACCTAGAAGGCTAGCGAAGTAGTCTTGAGGCCTCCTTGACTAAGAACCAAAGGTCCTCACTCATATTTATCATAGACTCCATTCTCCCAAGACTAGAGCACTAATCTACCAAGAGGTGGTCACCTAAAATCAACTTTTTTTCACCTTTCCCTAGGTCTAGCCAAGTTGGGTCACATAGGGCATCATTTTCCCTATGAACTATCCCTCCAAAAAGTTTGATCTCCTAGCCTCTCCTGCGCTGGTGTCTCCTCAAGACCTCCTCCAAATTTGAGGCCATTGCAATGGTGGAGTTGTGAGAAAAGTCAAGCCCTAGCTCCAAGATCAAACTTTGCCCTAGCACCCCCAAATCTAGTGCCTTATAGGATCAATTCAACACCTTTAAGTGAGTATTCTTTCTTTGATCTTTTCTCCTACCTTGTCTAAGTTAAGAACATCATTGGTTGCTTAACGCTTTCCTCCTATCCTAGACTGGGTCCACTTAGTCACGTGTGATCCCGTTCCTTTGAAAAGACAATTTTTCAAGAACCATCCAGGATACTAATTTCAACAAGGATTTTAGGGATTGGGAAACTCTTTCACAAGTCATATTCCCTTAAGCTAACCCTCAAATCCTCCCATCCTTCTCCTAGAAGACATTGTACCTTGCTTCAAACTCTTCTAGAAAGATTATTTGGGTCACTCCATATCCACTTATTGATTTATCCTTCATTGGTTGACTCCATAATATACCGGGTGTCCTCCCATTGGTGAAAGTCCGTAAAGAGTAGGGAGCCTTAGCTGAGGTGACAGTGGCCTAAGTCTCCATTTGTTGCCCTTGGTCTAGCATTTGCCCTTTAGGGATCCCCTTTAGGTCCCTTGCTAGTTTGAGCGGTAACAATGTGCTTGATTGATCTAGACCTCCAATATTTCACCCTTGTACCTCCCTCAAACCTGATATGTTTGAGTATCACCCTCCTCAATTGAGAAAATCTCTCACAATGGCTAGTGTTGATGTATGGTGTGTGTTTCTCGTCTCCTTAGCCTTACTTTTATAACTCTTCATTGAGCTAAATCCTTAACTCTAATCCCCAAAGTGATTGACTGTGGAGATTAGATCTCGCCTCACTTGAGATCAATGGTTGAGGTTAAAACATAATTACTAAAGTAAATTACTTTACTTTTTCTAAGTTTCTTTAGCTCAATTAGCCAACATAATTAATTATGTGTTTTTTCTAAGTTAGGCTAAGTTACATTAGCAACTCGCTCACACTTGAGCAAGTGTCCTAAGAAGACTTTGGGTGACTTTGGGTGACACTTGTGCAAAAGAACCTACCCAAGCTACGAATATCAACAGTGCATCTTTGTCTCTGACTCATGAAAGTGGCACATCTGACAGATCCTATCAGATCGTGACATATGGGGATATATCTCTATCTGAAGTTGATGGGAGCCAACCCATCAACTTTATATAAATATGAAAGAGAAATAAATCGATAAATCCTAATGCATACATTCACATTACAAGAAAGAAAGAGAACACATTCATCACATCACCATACACAAGGGTTGAAATGGGGAATCAAACCTGCAACCAATTCCATTAGTGTCCGAGAAAGATCACCATCATCCATCTTATAACAATCTTTCAATCGCTGCACCAAAACCCTAGAAGGGCCTTCAACTAACCCATAATAAGTCTAAACCCTATATCTCTATTTTAATACATATCAATTACAGTAAGTTATAACTTCTAAAACATATTACAAAATAGGGGCTCGTGATAATGTACAAGATTTCCAATGCCTGGACTAAAGGGCATGCTGGTCACATGAATCTTCCAAGCACACATCATCTACTTTGCAAACTAGGGTGCCAACACTAGTGAGATTATTATTGGTGGAGAATCCGTATAAATTCACCCTTTTGATGATGTCTTTGAAAATAAGGGCTGCTATGTTAGTGCATGAAATAAAGGTTTGTGATGTGAAACGGGCCAAGGGAGTGCAAATCAAACCTAAATGTACGAAATCAAAGGCAAGCACATTTCCAGGCAATTCTTTCTATGCCTTCATTAAAAGCAAGTGCGAAGCAAAGCTATGTACTTCAAACAAACAATAGAGAAAGCACTTTGAAGTTGGAATAAGGGGAAGAGTACAAGTTTGTGACCATGCTTGGAGATGTAACCTTTTCTCCGTTGTTCTTAGATAAATAGATAGATTTTATTCATGTTAGTTGATTATTCTATTGCAATCTTGAAAATGCCTAGAGGGGAATAACCATTACTCCAAAACCTGAGTCCTCTTAATCAGATGATAGTTCAAATAGTAAAATTCCAAAGACTAGTAATTACTATACACAAGGGGAAGAAAGTCAACATTGTATCCATTCATGAAGATATGACTCTTCATATTAATTGGGTAAATAATTAGTAATTACACCTTATACATGATAATTTATTATTATATCAGTCATGGACCGAGATTACAGGCAGACAAGTATTTGTCTACACCAACATACTTACAAATTACGATATGTCATGTTCATTAAATAACATCAAGCATATGCTCTTAAGATTCCTTGACTGCAGACATAGTTAAGGCACCCTCAATCAAATTATAGCTTATGGAACAATTCACGTAAACAGCTGTATGAGGTTACATTTTGTTTTTATTAGCATGTAGTGTGGTGTAGAGTAGGTCATACAAATATGGACAAACAGCTGCCCAAGTCTGTTGGATCTTTCGTGGACAACTTCGAAATAGCATTGTACAGCATTGTATAGCATACTGTGTTGTTTTAGCTTAACATAGAATACAATAAGGGCTGAGATGATCAATCAAACTACACAGCACTGTAGTGTAGCATGGGCAAATAACTTTCAAAGCCTGTTGGTTTCTTATGAGCAGCTATGACCAAGGACCACATAACATTGTACTCTTTTCTAGCGTAATGTAGAATAAAAAGGGCCAAGATCTTCAACCATACAATTAATCATCAAAAGTAAAAACAGAGAGTAAAGGACGTAAGATTTTGAGACAGAAAAAGGAGAAAACTAAGCAGGTACAAAATGACAGGGTTTAGAGATTATTTTCTCAACCTGCACAGATTTTACAACTACATGATTCATTGCAATATTAAGAGATATATGGGATAGCTATTGTGTTTCAAAAGGTGTCACCAGTCAAGGGAACGATAATTGAGGACACTAGGATAATACTAGTTTATATCCCATCAAATTATCGTGTAAAATTCAAGTGTTCTTTGATCTCAAATGTTATTATTATGCTGCAGAGTAAAGAAAAGAAAAAACACATTTTTACATCAAGGATCAACTATCACAAAAAAGAAAATAGCTTCTTGAATTTAACCATTTCTTAATTTATACAATTAGGTAAGAACCTTACTTGAGAAAGTGTGGGTACACTTGTAGGATCAAAGCTGTCACAATCATGAGGGTCAATAGGCACACAAACACGGCCTGCAACATATAACGATTAGCTACCAATAAACCCAGAAGTCAGACCAATAAACCCTAACCATGAACTATTCTATGCATTAATGTTTCAAAAAGTATTGCTCCAGATGGTCTTAGCAAAAGCATTGAGTCTGAGATAGCATAATACTCAATCATAAAAACAGATATTTCAGGAAATCATACAAGAGTTGAACAACAGTCGCCAGAGCCTCAATGAAAGAAATGCCCAAAAACTGAACTAAAAATACAAACCAGTTTTTGGATGAATGCAAAATGGTGACTTCAGTAAGTGATTCATATGCTTCGACACCTAAGGGAGGATCAGCAGACAGTTAGGTTTTTCCTTTGAAATGCATTTTTCAATGGAAACTTCATAAACTTCATTGTCATATTGAATACCTCCATGTCTAGACGGGGGTAGGTGTAGGAGAAAATAATTTCTTCAACACATCGTCGTAATCCTTGTGACTGTCACCAAAATTCCATATATGCTGAGTATACAAATCATTAATTGAATGCTTGCCTACATGGGGCATATATGCATATCTAAAGAATCATAAAGTTGTAACTATAAATATACTTAACCTTTTGTTTCCCTGCTTCAAGCAGCTGCCTTAGTTGTTTCCAGCGTCCAAAATTATTATCTTCTTTTGATGCAGAGGAGCGCTTGTTGTCTCGCCATCTCTCACGAAGCTGGGATGCAATTGCTATCCATTGCAGAATGAAAAAAAAATGTGAAAATAATGAACATCCAGACATCATCTGGTAATGAATATACATTCAAAAAACCAAAGATTGGTTGTTACTTGTTAGACAACAATTTTGCAGATGGTTTTTCTAAAAATGATAACCAATATGCCCAAGAGAATAGCAGGTCCAAAAATAATGAACAAATAAGTGGCATTATTGAATCTCCTATATTTCAAGAAACAATGGACTTAGTTTACAAAATTAGTAAAACCTACAATCATCTGGTATCAAATCCAAGATCTTCTGATATCTGTCTTCATAGACAAACAATTTTTGATTAGGAAGTACTTTCTCTTCGAAGAAAACCCTCAAGACATCTGCATAAGCCCTCCTGCAGAAATCAATTAAAGCCATGTTCCCTGTTAATACATAATTATGTAATCTACTAGCATAAGTACTTGATGTCATTTGAAGCTGGTAACGAGTAATTTTTGGAAGGAACTTACGTCAATGAAGGATGTAATACAGGCCCGCTCAGGGACACCATTTTATTAGAGTGCTCACTCCCCTGAATGAAAAAAAATGCCCAGAAATCAATATTGTGTCCAGCACTAGGAGAAATATAAACAGAACAGTCTACAGGCCTTTTTGCTCGGGAACTAAAGCACCAAATATACCATTAAAGCAAATACAGATATCAAAACAACTAACCTTGTATACACGAAAATATTCAGCAATACTTCCTCTCTGCTCATTGGTTAGCCTATATACAGAAAAGAACCAATCTTAGTTCTTTCATGTATCATTTATATAATTATACACTGCCAGTTCTATTCAAAAAGGATGCAAGTTGTCACCTTCGTGCCCTTCCATCACAGACCCAGCAATGAACACCACGGCGACCACTATAAACCCAGAGGATGTGTTTAAAACCAAAATCCTCTGTACATCAATAAATGCTAGTTAACCATGCAGCAAAGAACCATTCCATCAAATATCAGGAAGAAAATCCAAGTTATATTGCTGTGTTCCAACATAACGCCAACCTCGAAGAGCAGTGTCTATAACTTTAATAGCAATTGTCATTAAAGGCCAGCAATCTAAGCAAATATCAGCTCCAGAGCAACAATATCGTATATCATCATAATCTGTCATATCCTGCAAACAAAAATATTATCAAACTCACAATCTAATTTCAAACTGTTAAAATTGGCAACTAGGGCCAAACTCCATGTGGGTCACCTTATTTATGACAGCTGATATTTTTCTTGGATTCCTCTCTCCGAGAGGTGTAGGATTGATCTAAAGATCATCCGATTCCGACATGTAAAAATGAAGATATGAATTTATTTGTATTATTGACAAATTATCAAGGTCGGCCAGCAAGCAAAACAAGCATTTTAACCCCCAGCTCATCCTCAACATTGCATATAAAAAGAGGAGACCATCAAGTCATTATTTCATCATATCATCTCATGATCTCTCTCTCCACTCGTTTGGGTATGTCTTCTCCAAAGGAGGACTTGGTGGAAAGAAGGAACTCAAGCCCTAGCCGCAGCAAGAAGAAGCCCTCGCCGCAACAAAGAGGAAGCCCTAGCCACAGCAAGAAGGAGCCTTAAGGACAGCGTGGGAATTTCAGTTTCTGTAGGTGACAGCATGGTGAAAGAGGCTGCTCCAGGGCATGTGTTTAGGTGTGTTTGCTAGGCAGAGAAGCCGCAGCCACAAGGAGAAGAAATTTGTTGAAGACAGGTCAGCATAGAGCTGGATATGCATGCGGTTGGGTGCTGACAAGTGCAGTCAGCTAGGCTGAGTTCATGAGGAAGATAACGCTGCTGTTTGGGATTGTTTGGGTAACATTTGTGAAGGGTGAAAGCTACAGCAAGCTGTTGTGCTAGCTCGCAGGCCAGAGCACACAGCTAGAGGTTCTGTTAAGCACTGTCGTGGGTGGACAACACCTTTAGGAGGCAGCGTGGCATGAGAGGAAGGTCTCCAAGGTGGACCACAGCCCTACAAGGGCTTGTTTGCTGACTGTGTGGTGGAACTAGGGCTGCAGGACGTGCCCTAACCAGGAGTGCAGCAAACAGCAGTGCAAACAATGTTGCAGCAGTGTTTTGTGGAGGGCTGCTGGATTGATGAACTCCTCAAGGGTATGCCGCAGCTCTCTTAGGGACTGTTTGGAGACTGTCAAGGGAGTTTAGGGCTGCAACAAGTACCCTAACCAGAACAGCAATCAACAGCGGATCAAAATCAGAATTATGAGCAGTGTTTTGGGCTGATTGAGCTTAATGTTGAAGGCCGAAGTTGACTGGGCTTGACCGAGCTACAGAGAAGAAGATTTCCATCCTGTTTGATCAGCATTGACTTTTCTGGTCTAGGCTTTACTGCTGCTGTTATAATTTATCAGATTTGTAAATTTGTTCTATCTCTCTCTTCTGAACTATTGAAAAATATAAGAAGAATTGATCAAGTGTTTCCCCACATTGGGGTTTGTCCCTAGCCGGTGCCACATCTTGTGTCCTCTTGTCTTGGCTTGTCTTCTACTATTTATGTTTATGTTCTATCTGCATTTTACTATCATGCTGATGTGATTGCTAAACTGAATATTGATATTGGGCTAATTAAGAAATTGAAGTAAATTGCTCTTAAGCATAGAACATACCAAAAATAAACTTGGTATCAGAGGTGAGATGAAGACAAAGCCCAAGCAAGAGTGAAAGAGCAATCACCGAAGACAGTTGGACAAGGACAAAGGCTCAATGGATTCCTCATCCCACTTCCTGGCTGAAGACAAGCTCCATGAAAAGTCTGAGTCCTGACTATCACGGATGGAAGATGTCTCTTGATCTGACATTGGAAAAACAAGAAGTGTTGGATTATGTAAGGGTAAGATCCCTGAGCCTCCTTCAAATGCACCAGCTGCTACAAAGAACAAATAAGGGTAAGATCCCTGAGCCTCCTTCAAATGCACCAGCTGCTACAAAGAACAAATACAACAAGGATGAAGTCAAAGCGAAGAAGATTATCAGAGATTCCATTGACAAGTGTCTGGTGGCCTACATCTCCGATTTGAACACCTCCAAGGAGATCTACGACATATTGGTCAACATGTTCAAGCTTAGTGATGCAAATCAAATTTTATTTCTCAAAAATAAATTGAAGGATATTAAGAAGGGCAAGGATGAGGATATTCAATCCTACTTCTTAAGGATCACTGAGATCAAGAATGATCTTCTATCGATTGGAGAGGTCATTCCTAACAGGGAACTCACTATCACTACCCTTGGAAGACTCCCACCAGAGTGGTATATATTTAGAACCACTGTTCTCAATAATGATTGAATTCCGGGATTTGAAGAATTGATGTCAAGATGCATTCAAGAAGAGACAAGAATGGTGGAGCAAGAAATGCCTTCAAATAGAGGCAACTCCACTACTTTCTCCGCTCATGCCAAAAGGAGAAATAATGCAAGGTCTAAAGATCATTTCAATGGAAAGCCCAAATCTAAGGGTGGAAGGAAGGGGAGGTGCTTTGTTTGCAATAAGTTTGGCCACTGTGCAAGGGAGTGTCCAAATAGAAGGGACACATTACATGATGATGATCACAACCATTCCAGGGGCAACTTCAACAACAACAATCAAAGGAATGGCAGGTTCAATGGCAAAGGAAAAAGGAATGTGAGACATCAAGGAAATGGTCAACCCTCCAAGAAAGCAAGGAACTCCAGGTATGAAGAATCAAATGTTGTTAACAATAAGCAAAAGGAGTACTATCTTATATCGGCCCTCTCCACTACCTCTCCTCCAGACACTCTGGGGAATTGGCTAATTGATAGTGGTGCCTCAAAGCACTTCACCGGATAGAAGGAAGCTCTCTCTAATCTAATAGAGAAGGAGACAAACTTGGAGATTATTCTTGGAGACAATACCACCTATCCCATGAAGGGTGTAGGGAATGTTACCCTTCAATTGAATCAGGGTAACACGATTCATTTACAAGAAGTTCTTTATGTACCTGATCTCAAGAAGAACCTGGTGTCCATTTTAGCAATGGAAGATAAAGGATACACACTGGCATTCATCAATGGAAAGGTACGTGTTTGGAAAAGAAATTTTAAAGATGCTTTTACTCTTGGGTTCCGAGTTGACTCTTTGTATCAAGTTGGAGGAAGTCCATTAGGAGCCATGTCTTGCGACGCATCTCTACAATCTGAACTATGGCACCGAAGGTTTGCCCATCTTCATTATAAGGTTCTTCCTGATGTAAGACAGATGGTGACAGGTATGCCCGAGTTCAAAGTAGAGCATCAAGGTATATGGCCGCGATGTGCCGAAGGAAAACTTACAAGGGGACAATTCCCCTCAAGTAATAGCAAGACCACAGATATATTGCAATTGATCCACTCCGATATATCTGATATGATGCCTGTAAACTCTTTGGGAAGATATTTATATTATCTCACCTTTATGGATGACTATTCTCACAAGACTTGGAAGTATGAAGTATTCACCTAGTTCTGTCACTTCAAAGTCTATGTGGAACAACCCGAGGGGTTTGAGGTTCATGACCGAGAATCTCATGTATGCAGGTTGAAGAAGGCTCTCCATGGCTTGAAGCAAGCACCCCGAGCTTGGTATGAGAGGATTGATAGCTATCTGATGAAGTTGAGATTCACTAGGAGTGAAGCCGATCCGAACCTTTACTTTAAGGTTGAAGATGATAAACCTCTCATACTAGTACTTTATGTGGACGACCTCTTTCTGACAGGTGCAGACCCTCTCATTCACAAATGTAAGAGGGAGTTGGCTTCCGAATTTGAGATGAAGGACCTAGGGTTGATGCACTACTTCCTAGGTTGGAGGTCTGGAAAAAGCCAAGCGAAATTTTCCTATCTCGAAGAAAATATGTTGTGAAGAGATTGGAAAGATTTTGGATGGTGCACTGCAAGCCTGTGACTACCCCGATGGAACTTAACTTTAAGAAGTTATATGGTAGTGTTGTTGGACCTAAATTGGGAAATGCTTCTGAGTTTCGTCAACTCATAGGAGCATTGATGTTCTTGGTGAACTGTCGTCCGGACATATGTTTTGCAGTTAACACATTGAGCCAATATATAGTTGAGCCTCATCATATACATTGGATTGGTGCCATGAATCTTCTAAGATATCTTCAAGGCACAATCACTCATGGACTGAGATACACTGCCGGAGATGTGAGGCTGCATGGTTATTTTGATGTTGATTGGGCTGGCAGTGTGGTGTATCGCAAGAGCACTTTTGGGTGTTGTTTCTCTTTGGGTTCTGCTTCGATATCTTGGATGAGCAGGAAGTAGAAGTCGGTTGCTTTGAGCACTGCTGAGGCCGAATACATAGTTGCGAGTATGGCCTCCTGTGAAGTTGTCTGGTTGAGGAAGCTCTTCAATGAGTTGTTTGGACATGTGTTGGATACCACCGTGATCCTCTGCGACAACCAGAGTGGGATCCGATTATTAGAGAATCTCGTATTTCATGATCGCTCCAAGCACATAGACATCAGGTACCACTTTATTCGAGATATGGTACAACGAGGAGCAATAAGGCTCCATCACATTGGGACTGATGAGTAAGTCGTCGACATTCTGACAAAGCCCCTGGGAAAGGTCAAATTCTTGACTTTCCGAGAACGACTAGGAGTCGTGGAGAGACCCTCTTCTGAGGGTCCTGTATGATATGGATATTGAGCTCTAGGAGCTCCGAGGGGGCTTGGGGTACTTCTTGGAGCGACGAGCAACCATAGGGTGAGTGATTCAACCTTCCCCTAGTGGTTTGCTATGTAGGCAGGATGAGTGGTTCATCCTTTTCCAGCTGAGACACAACCATAGGGTGAGTGGTCCAGCCTTCCCCTAGTGGTTTGTTGTGTACATGGTGAGTGGTTCAGCCTTCCCCTGTGATACCCCATGACAACATGTAGGCAGGATGAGTGATTACACGGTGAGTGGTTCAGCCTTCCCCTGTAATACCCCATGGCAACATGTAGGCAGGATGAGTGATTCATCCTTCTCCTGCTGAGACATCCTACCCATGCAGTATGGGACTCATGGGAAGTACCTCTCATCTGGCCAATGAGTAGGGAAATGAGCATAGGGACCATAGTACTACCGATGGACGCATCGTGTACTACTATACTCCCTATGCTAGGATGACCTATATTGATCTGGGATCAATTGGAACTGACTTCGGGTCAGTAAGAGTGGTATGAGACACTCTTTTATCTAGAACTGACTTCGGGTCAGTAAGAGTTATATGAGACACTCTCTTTATTTGGGACTCACTTTGGGTCAGTAGAGAATGGTATGATACATTTTCGATCACTTCTTCTTCTTCATAGTTTAGTAGAGCAGAGCAGTGCATTGTTGGCAGAAATAGTACCTACTGGCAGATGGATTAGCACATGGAGTTCTCCCTAGCTGAGAGGGAGTGTTAAAATTGGCAACTGAGGCCAAACTCCATGTGGGTCACCTTGACAGCTGATATTTTTCTTGGATTCCTCTCTCCGAGAGGTGTAGGATAGATCTAAAGATCATCCGATTCCGACATGTAAAAATGAAAATATGGATTTATTTGTATTATTGACAAATTATCAAGGTCATCCGGCAAGCAAAACAAGCATTTTCACCCCAGCTCATCCTCAACGTTGCATATAAAAAGAGGAGACCATCAAGTCATTATTTCATCATATCATCTCATGATCTCTCTCTCTCCACTCGTTTGGCTATGTCTTCTCCAAAGAAGGATCTCAAGCCCTAGCCGCAGCAAGAAGCCCTAGCCGCAGCAAGAAGTCCTAGACGCAGTAAAGAAGAAGCCCTAGCCGCAGCAAGAAGCCCTAGCCGCAGCAAGAAGTCCTAGACGCAGTAAAGAAGAAGCCCTAGCCGCAGCAAAGAGGAAGCCCTAGCCGCAGCAACAAGGAGCCTTAAGGACAGCGTGGGAATTTCGGTTTGCTGTAGGTGACAGCGTGGTGAAAGAGGTTGCTCTAGGGCATGGGTTTAGGTGTGTTTGCTAGGCAGGGAAGTTGCAGCCACAAGGAGAAGAAATTCGTTGAAGACAGGTCAGCATAGAGTTGGATATGCATGCGGTTGGGTGCTGGCAAGTGCAGTCAGCTAGGCCGAGTTCATGAGGAAGATAACGTTGTTGTTTGGGATTGTTTGGGTGACATTTGTGAAGGCCGAAAGCTACAGCAAGTTGTTGTGCTAGGCTGCAGGCCATAGCACACAGCTGGAGGTTGTGTTAAGGGCTGTCATGGGTGGACAACACCTTTAGGAGGCAGCGTGGCATGAGAGGAAGGTCTCCAAGGTGGACCGCAGCCCTACAAGGGCTTGTTTGCTGACTGTGTGGTGGAACTAGGGCTGCAGGACGTGCCCTAACCAGGAGTGCAGCAAACAGCAGTGCAAACAATGTTGCAGCAGTGTTTTGTGGAGGGCTGCTGGATTGATGAACTCCTCAAGGGTATGCCGCAGCTCTCTTAGGGACTGTTTGGAGACTGTCAAGGGAGTTTAGGGCTGCAACAAGTACCCTAACCAGAACAGCAATCAACAGCGGAATAAAATCAGAATTATGAGCAGTGTTTTGGGCTGATTGAGCTTACTGTTGAAGGTCAAAGTTGACTGGGCTTGACCAAGCTACTTAGAGGAAGATTTCCATCCTATTTGATCAGCATTGACTTTTCTAGTCTAGGCTTTACTGCTGCTGTTATAAATTATCAGATTTGTAAATTTGTTCTATCTCTCTCTGCTGAACTATTGAAGAATATAAGAAGAATTGATCAAGGGTTTCCCCACATTGGGGTTTGTCCCTGGCTGGTGCCACATCTTGTGTCATCGGCTTGGCTTGCCTTCTACTGTTTATGTTTATGTTCTATCTGCATTTTACTATCATGCTGATGTGATTGCTAAACTAAATATTGATATTGGGCTAGTTAAGAAATTGAATTAAATTGCTCTTAAGCATAGAACATACCAAAAATTAACACAAACAATCACATCATGTCTCACCCAGAATGTGCAAAATCTAATTTCAACAGGAAACCACACTTACTATATCAAAGACCAGTTCCCTTTCCACAGGTGTGAAAACCTTGTCTCCCACTTGAGCATATGCATGTCTCTTTGCAGGCTGTGACAAAATAAGGAATTGTAACCAAGCTATTACATGCCCAAAATATGTATTCAATTGCTAAGAATAACATGCATGCCAGTAAGCCTGTGAATTTCTTACATCAACATTGTACACAGCTCCAATATCTATCTTATATGGGCACTTCTCTTTGATGGATTTCTCCATGTCTTGTGCATCTTGAAAAGACTGGAATCGAATATATATGTCATGCTCTAATGTGAAGGAGAACTCCTTCCGACCAAAGTAAGATGAATCACAAGCTGGATGCTTGCCATCTGCATATACTCGAAGAGGGGCAACACTTAAATGCGGGCACAACACAAGATGCATAAACTACAACAGTTAGGATAATTCAAAAATAAGAGGGAAATCCTACTAATTTTTCCTCACCTTAATATCAAAAATAGAACTTACCATGTCCATATGAGAGCCATTTGAATATTTCAGCATATGGAAACAGCTTTGCTGCAAAACATGGAAAAAAATCACACTGAAGGCCAACCCAATATCAAATGTCTTCAGCTTCAACAGGGGATACCAGAAGTAAAAAGTAAGCATGCTGATTCAAACATGCAGTTATTTTATTTTAATGAAACAAGACTCACATGCCCTTTTCAATTTACTATCTATATACGAATAGAATAGATAATGCTGTAATGAAGACAAAAAAGGTGAGCATAGCATGATTGTAAATTGTATAGCCTTGAACTGAAATGGCCACAGGCTTCAATCTCAAACATTGTCTAAAATTGTGTCATATATTTCATTATAAATCAATTCAAAGCATATCAATATGACTCAGGATAACTGTTTAATTAAGCTAAATTTGAATGCCTACAGGCCTATTTGGGAGAATTCACAAAGGTATTATGGGAAGCCATTTACGAACTACCAACCAATGTGTTTTATGCTAAGATTCAGCTAGCTTGTTAATTAGAAGCAGAATGTTCACTATAACAAAGCAAAGTAGATTCGGAAGGGTCAGTGCCACTCTTCTTTAAGTCAGACTACTTGGGTGGTTAATTCCTCATAACAATTTTTGCAGTAAAGAATGGACTGCGTATTTCTGGTCTTACAAATGGATGTTGTGTGGCTTAATGCAAAATGAAACAGTTAAGCATCTTATGTGGAAGTGCAAAGTTGGCAGAGCATTTTGGGCCTGGATCGCTGCTGATTAAAGTTGATCTGTCAGTGTGTTGTAGCCATGTAGGAAATTAATCATCACAAGCAGTTTAGAAAGTTGATATTTTAGTTTGCCACTTAATTTAGTTGTTTTTCTTCGTTTCGAGTTAATTTTTTTATTTTCAAGTTTTTGGTAGTGAAAGGATCCCAAATAGAAAAAAGGAAGAGACAGAGCAAGGAAGGAGGAGGTCGCTGTTATCTGAAGATGCGCACAATTACACAGCAGTAAGCTTGCTGCTAGTCAAAAAAAGAGTGTTATGTAATACTTCTGTAACAATCTCTGTACAATACTTTTCTTTGAATAAATCATTAGAAGACATTCTTCTGGGCTTGATTGATAGTGCCTTTGTTATGCTGTGTATGACTTCCAGGGTTCATTCTCTTAACTGAAGAATCCAGCTTCCTGTTGGGCATTCAAATATTGCTATTTAGCAACTACGATTTTGGTTCAGTTCCTTGAATTGGCAGGCATTACAGAACAAAAATAAAGCGAGCTGTTGAAACAGGGGATACCCTGTCCATAACAGATCATTTTGGTACAAGAGCACCTCTTAAATCCTGGAAGTAGATGGTGAAACCCACCATCAGCATTTGTTGAAAGATGAGAAGTGTCGGGAAAAGTCAGAACAAAGGAGGCTTAAGAAGATGTTTCCTGGCGAAGAAGGTTATAGCTCTTCTGAGGAAAGATTTGCTCAGATGGAAGCAAATGTTGAAGCACTGCAGTGGAGGTTTTTGTTTCTTGTGACCACCATGTTGGAGTAGAGAACTGGTGGGAATGAGAAAGAAAAAAAACATGGAAGAATATAAAACACATCTGCAAGGCTCCTCTGAAATAAATAGAACTGACATATGCATGAGTCCATTTAGAGTGGAGGCCAAGTTCAATATTCAACCATTTGATGGGCAAAAGGATGCAAAAAAACTAAATTACTGGCTACGGCAGCATCAGCAACAGCAAAGGAAAGTGCCTGTTGTAATTGGGATGAATTCAAATCGTTGTTGCAGAAGAAATTTAACCCAGCTCACTATATGAAGGGAAATGCAAATTCGGAGGCACAATTTCAGGTAACACCAAGGGCAGTTGGTACAAGATTACACTGTCAAGTTTCAAAAACTAGCCACTCTGCTGAAAATTTAGGATAAACCCATGATAAATATTAAGTACGTTGAAGGCCTTCACAATTATATCCAACAAGAACTAGCACTATTTGATGTCCACAACCTTGATGAGGTGTGCACAAAAGCAATGTACATCAAAGCTAAAGGAAAACAAGTTGTTGGAATTGTGGGGATCTCCAGGAAACCAGCTATAAAAACCAATGTTCCACGGGGACGCGTCCCCTAGGGTGGGGTGCACGCACCCCACGTTTCCCATGCACCCGGGAAGGGGGGACGCCTGGGGAAACGTTTCCCCACATCCCCCTTCTGGGGAGACGTAGGGGGAAACGTTTCCCTAGTGTGGGGGACGCATCTCCTGAAAGGGGGTGCTTCTGGACGCACCGCCTCAAAAGGGGGATGCCCAAAAGCAACCCTTTTGAGTTTTGAGAACTTTTGTATGGGAAAGCCTAATATTCAAGCCTATGGCCCTATTAATGCTATGTCATTCATGGTAATGTTAAATTCTTAAAGTAAAAGTGACATTCTCCTTTTACTTAAATTTTTAACATTACCATGAAATGACTCGGGATGTTTGAGAGTGGTTCCGACCTCATTGGATTTCATATGGAGAAAGTAGAATTTTAGATTTCACTCAAAATCCAGCGAACTTAACAGTTTTTCAAGATTTCAGGATTGGGGGGGATTGCAACGTTTCCATTGGATTTTGTTATGCACAAGACTATGGAACTAATATTTAATCAAGAGCACCAAGCCCTCTATGTACCTTGACGTTAGTGGCATTGGTTGTCAAACTCCTATATCATGACCTTACTAAAAAGGTACCCATCACTCAAACAAAATTTTGACTTGACATGCTATGCTTTTCTATCTTATTTTAATGCTTAGAGGGTGATATTGACTAGGGAGATCCCAATAGAGGTAATGATTTTGATGATATGTAGGTATTTGTTGTAGCATGATTTTTTTAGATGCTAGAGGCCATCTAGAGCCTATTTGTTGATGTATTTTTAGTTCAAAGATGGATTGCACTCGGTGCCATTTTGGTTATGTGCACCCTTGCTATATAAATGAGAACTTTTGCTTATTTGTATATTAATGGTTTGGATTCATATGGATGCACAGGAATATATATGTTTTTCTTTAAAATTTGAATATTTTAGGTGTTTTTGGTCGACTAGTTTTTGTTCAGAGGTTTTTTCGGTTCGATTACTGATTCAATTCCGATAACATTGGTATCTACTATACTCTATTTTGCTTAGTACTAATTATATTCTAGAATGATAAATGATGAATTTAAATTTTAAATCAATTTACATTCTAGAATGATGACAAATAAATTTAATTTTTAAATCAATGTAGATTATAGAATGATGAACATGGATTAATGTATTTCATTATTTAATTCAATTATGTATGGATCAATATATTGATGCTTTCATTATATATATATATATATACCCCGACGTCTCCCCGCCCACCCTAAATTTCCCTAAAATTTGAAGGTACTCCCACGCAGTGTTGCAGGAATCGCCCCCCCCCCCCGGATCCGAGGCCGGAATCGCGTCCCGTACGGAAGCGTTCCGGAACCTCTCCCCGAAGCGCGATTCCAAATTTGCTGAAGCGCGATTCCTGTTTTTTATCACGATTCCTGGAATTCTGGAAGCGTTGGCCCGGATCCGCGCTTCGGAGGGCGCTTCGGGCAGTAAATAAAATGACAACGCTGACATTTCCCACAGGGCATTCATCTACACGAAGAGTGACTGTTGAAATGGGAGTGCAATTGAAAGTTTGGTTTGATTACGGTGTTTGTGTTAAGGTTAGCATTTGGGTGCCAAGCTGCAGGCTGTGCACTGAAAGTCGCATTGAACCCCTAAATATTATAATCCTCGCGTTCAACAGAACCACCGTCATTCCAGGCTCCGTTAGATGCATTGAAATGAAATGATATCAAGTATATAACGCAATGAGTTGTTGATGAATTTGCAAACAAAATTTATGTGAACAATAATATAAAAATTATTTACATTGTGAAGCTCTGGCATTAAATAAAATGACAACGCTATCATCTCCCATAAGAAATTCGGCTATAGGAAGAGCAATCGTTGAAATGGAGTGAAATTGATGAGTTTAACATCTAGAGTATGGCCCGCGGAAGAATGAGCAGCCGAAGAAGACAATGGAGAGGCATGGAATCATTAATTAACGACACACATCTTATTATTAAAAAAATATTTTAATGGATGAGTGGATTAGGGCGGAAGAATGGAAGTGGTGGAAGACAATGGAGTGGATGAAAAATAATATTTAAATTTAATTTGTAATTTTTTTGATATTAAACTGAACAATTATTAAAATATTTTTTATTTTATCAAGATGGTGTATTAGATGAAGAATATTCTTCAACCTGAAATCTTGTTTATTCATTTAATAAAAATTAAAATTTCTTGAGTTCAATTCCAATATCTTTATGTGTAATTATATGATGTTATAGTATTTCATGAGAAATGGTTGAATTGTGTTATGAAGTATTGTGTAAATTATCAAATTCAAAGTTCAAATTTTTATTGAATAAAGCAAAAAAAATTATATAAAGAAAATAGCATAGTCATATAAATTAAATGGCATATTTATCAAAACACATCACAAAAAAATAAAAAATAAAAATCATAAAAAAAATTATATTATAATTTTATTATTATTATTAGTCAAACATATATTTAGTTAAAAACGAATAACAAGATTGTCCACATTCACATCTATTTTACTATGCAGGTTCTTAATCTGCAAATAAGCTTTGTTATAATACCATAGACCAACACCATGCCCTCCTAATATCACATGCTTCAAAGAACCTTTAAATTATGTTGATATGACACATGTTCATATGACATTTTTTTAGTTAATCAATTTAATTGAAAGTATATAAAGAACATAACCATATTCTAGAGTATTTTTGGACGTCAAATCCTTACCATCCACGTAATAATCATTGATAACTAAATTAGAATTATGTCGACCTATTTGAAAATAGAAACACCTATGGACGTAACTAGTGTAACTAGTATAACTACATACTACTTAGCCTAGTTATATAAATTTAATTATATATACATTTAAAAAATCATGTAACAAGTATCTTAACCATGTAGATTTACTCTCATTTTGTCATTGAGATTCTTAACCTATAAATAGGCTTTGTTACAATACTCTTAGTCAATATCAAAAATATTGATTTATGCAAAAATATGCATGTTTTCATGTCTTCTACAATTAATTTGGTATTTGGGATGTTTGTTTTGAGTATAAATGCAAAAAAATATAAAAAAATATATATATATAGCAGACGCTTCCGCGGACGCTTCGCTTCCTAGATTTTTGGAAAATGACGCTTCCGCGCTCTGCGCTTCCGCTTCGCTCCCGCTTCGTGCAACATTGCTCCCACGTGTCCCCCTTGTGTGTCTCCCCGCACCCGCGTCCCCCCGTCCCGGAGTCTTGGTGGAACATTGATAAAAACTGAGAAGCATAAACAACATAGGAAAGACAAGAAGGCCCCCGGCACTGAACAAAGAAAATATGTGGAGGAGAAATATGGACGAAAGTTAATGAAGTGAGCCAATTGTAAAAAAACATGGGACAAACAATGCTGGTTGTTGTATCCAGAGCTGATTCCCAAAAATCACACTGGAAAAAGGAAATCCTTATGAAAATGACTGCTCCAGTAGAGAAACAAGAAGTTGAAGCACGAGAAGATGGATGAAAATTGGCTCTTGTGATGCACCCTCAAACTGCACAAAATGAAGAGTGGGAAAACCCTTCTACTACTAAGTGCAAGTCAAAAAGTACATAGTTGCAGTGATATTTGACCGTGGTAGCCAAAAAAAATGATTTCTGAAGCCTTGGTACATTGGTATAATGGATGGGTTTACCAACAAAAGTCCAACTAGAATCCTACACTTTAGGCTGGCTACATAAGGATGTGGAATCAAGGTCAGTATATAGTTTAATTTTGAGTTCATCATTAGGGGCAACAAGTAGAGGAGGGACCATAATTGATCTCAAAAGATAACAAACCATAGAGTTTGCATTGGGATCGGGTAGAGCAACTAATAATGAAGTAGAAGCTCTTGTTGCTTGCCAAGGGGTTGAACTGCTAACAGACCAAGGCGTCAAAAAAGCCATTGTTATAGAAGATTGGACAATTATCACTAGAACTTTGATGCTAGGAAAGATACCTTCGGAACAAAGAGTTCCCAAAATTGTAAGCAAAGCCATCCCCTCGTTCAGAGCTTCCAAGACATATCTTTCTTTGAGGTAAAGTGAACTCTCATGTTAAGAACAGATTGTAAGGCCAATGAAGGGATTATGTTAATAGAACGATAGTTGTTGTGAAGGGATCAAGCTGGGATTATTAGTGGCCAAACCCCTCCATGACCATGAGCTAATGGATAATAATAAAAAAAGGGAGCTCTAACCCCCTTCCATTTGTCACTTTGGATGTGTCATTGAGAACGAGATAAATGGTCCCAACATTCATCCCCTCTCCCACATCCTCACCTGGCAAAATTCTCTTGAGAGGTAATGGATTTACTTCCTCATGCATTTAAGCCTCCACAGTCATTTCCAAGGTTAATGTCAATCAACACCAACTCCATATTATGTGATAGCCTAGGGGATAACTCGCATCTGAGTATGGGATTCAGACATTCATTTCTTTCGATGGTTCTAGGGTTCAATTGTTGATATTGTTGGGAATTCACGACATTGTTGGAGGTCTAGAGCTTGAGCAACCCATTCATTTCCCTAAGGCAACCAAAGGTATGATACCATGGCTCATTGTTGTTGTTGTTGTTGTGTGTTTACGGAAAGTCATGGGATTAAAAAATGCCTCCAACAATATGAAAAGGATATCACTAAGGCCCACAATAATGTGACTTCTTCGAAACTGATCTAGGAAAGTTTGAAAAGGGCTTCAAGGAAAAATAGTAGGAGGTCAACAAGGGTAGAGACCAGTTCACTCTTGATACTAGTAAACAAATCTTATGCCTACATGATTGACGACTAAAACCTTAGGCTACTATGTCAATTCTACATATCCTTAGGCTACTATGTCAATTCTACATATGAAGCGCTTGGAGCTCACAACCTAACTTGACATTCTGAGTACTCTATTAACACATATACCAAGTCACGTTAACCTACCTCCAAAAGAGCTCTTTCCTCCCGCTCTTGCCCTACTTCCATGTTATGTCAACTTTGTGGATCTCGACCTACCTAAAACCTAAAACCTCTACTATTGTCATGAATGGAGCTAGCTTGGCAACCCAAGTGGACTATGTTGATAATACCCATCCAAGGCATTAGTTTGCTTATAGTTATAATATGTTTTGTCAAGATTTATTTTTGTTATATCAGGAAGTATACCTACAAACTAATAAGCAACTTGATTTGGCTTTGCATGCTTGATGCCACTATGGATATACTTTTTCTTTATGTCAACTCTAGACTTGAACTGCTTATTTTTGTATGTTGTACGATGTTACCCCTTGAAAATGCATGGTTCATTTTGCATTTTTATGGGCCTTTCTTCGCTCACCAACAAAGCAAATCCTCAGAGTTCATTGGCAATCATGGGTTGCAAGAAGAGAAATGGGAGGTATTGATGGATACTTTCCAAAGACATTTCACCATGAGGTTCCACTTGGCACACTTGACATGAATTTGGAAGCATTGTTACATGGCTTACACTATCTTTTGTTGCATCATTGACATGGAGCCTTGTTCCCTAGTTGCATCGAAGGCCCGATACCACGTAGATGAAGGATTTGCACAAGCAAGCAAACCCTAGAGGATAAACGCCCTACTTTAGGAAGTGTCCAAGGTGTGATTTATGGTGAGGTAAGGACCAAACATAACCCCAAAGTAGGAATACCCTATTGTACAAGATGTTCAGAGCAAGGAATGTGGCAAGATAATGCCCAAAGGAGAAAAACACCCTATCATGGAGGAATCCCAAGGCATGACAAGTGGTGAAGAAAGAAGTTAAATAAGGAATACCTTGCTTATAATGATGATGTGTAGTGTTGAAGGCATTTGGATGGTCAAATAAGGGTCATTTGATGTGGAGCATCCCACTCCATGGGTTAAAAAAAACATTTGGTTGCTTGAACATGAATATACTTCCTTTAAGAGGGACATTATGTGCAAGAAGGCATTTAAATCTTTGAATGACTTTATGGGGCACTGTACATTCTTTGAGGCATAATCCATATATTTGGAGGCATGTTTCCCTTTTGAGGAGAACTTTGGGGGGTCGACATACTAATTAATCCATTTTCACATACTTGTGAGGCATATTTCACCTTTTAAAGTATTAGGGGGGGAAGATACATTGTTTGAGGTTGTTTCTATATATATGGAGGCGTGTTTCACCTTTAAGGAGTGCTTTGGGGTGAGGAAACTTTGTTCAAGGCATTTTCTACATATTTAGAAGAAAGATCTTTGCATGAGGTGATGCCATGTGGCATTATTGACATGGTCAAACACCCAAATAAGTAATCCCTATATGTTTTAAAAGGATCTCATGATATGTTGCAATAAATGCATACAGAAACATACTCATAAACTTCTGTATGGAAACATGGAAAAGCAAGTGGTACATCCTGAAAATAAGCTTCAAGCACACACATGCATTCCATGTGCGAGATGTTTCCCAGTTGTACCATTTTCTATATAGTGCATTTCCAAAATGATTTGACTGACTTTTTACATGATTTTTTATTAGGTTTGACCAAAAATGTCGACAATTAATGGTAATGTTAAACTCCTTTATCATTCCTTTATCTTTCGTTTTCTATCCTCTTACTTAAATTATCATTAATTGTTTCAAGATGTTTGAGAGTGGTTCTAACCTCATCAAACTTCATATGGAGAAAGTAGAATTTCATAATCCCATTCAAAATCCAAAAGACTTTAACCGCTTTTAACATTTCAATATTGGCGAGATTGCAGCGTTTCATTGGATTCTATCAAGTATGAGAGTATGCAATGTTGATTTTTATATGATCTTATTATCTAATAATTACTTCTTATGATATCTTAACATTAATCCTTTCTTGCATTCAAATTCATCATAAAGCAAAAACACAGAAGATCTCAACAGTAGAAACAAAATGTCAATAAGATCGTAGAGAGACAGTCAATCCCTTGGAAAACCCACATGGGGGAAAAAGCCAACAACCTTTTCCTTGGAGAAATTATTAAGTTCAACAGAGATACATCCAATCATTTACTAGGTCAAATTGACCAACAATATAGCTAGGTCAAACCTGGTCAGACAACCTGTTGTCCAACAAATTTGGCTTTCTTTTTCTTTTGGGAAACTTGGTTCTGCTACCCAAATGCTTCTGCCACAAATTCAATCTTTCTCTCTACCTCAAATTTGTTCCTTCCTTCTCCGTAGATTCGTCCTTATTCTTTCCACATATGGTTTGAACTTTCTTCCTTTCACTTCCTCAGACTCGTCCTTTTGCTTGCCACAGACAGATTGTTAATTTTAGGTGTGTTCTATGCTAGAGCAATTTATTTCAATTTTCACAGCTAGCTCAATATCTTTTCTAGATTAGCAATCACATCTGTATTAAAGTAAACTGCAGATAGAACATAAATATAAATCGCAGAAGACAAGCCAAGACAAGAGGACACAAGATGTGGTGCTAGCCAGGGACAAACCCCAATGTGGGGAAACCCTTGATCAATTCTTCTTATATGTTCTTCAATAGTTCAGCAGAGAGAGATAGTACATATACATCAGAAGTCAACACTTTGACTTGACAAGATAAGAGATCAAACATCAGAGATCTTCACCATGAAGATAACACAATGCAGTAGATGATAGGCCTAGAGCAGCTCAACCAATTGCCCAGAATATTGAAGCTTTCCTTCTATAATGCTCTTCCTCCTTTGCTGCTTCACTGATTTCATAGCAGACTTGGACACTGAATAGAGCACAAACACTGTGAGCTACAGCATTCTAAATCAACCCCACAGTCCATCTATTGACTGCATCTTGCCTGCACATATTTGCTCCAACAATACCCTGCCTTATAGGGTCTGAACGCAGCACTTAAGGAGGCCTCCAACTGCTGGCTATGGCCTGCGGCCTAGCCCAGCAGTTGATTGTAACCTTGTCCCTTTATACAGTGATCCAATCAGCCTTCAAGCAACAGCCTCATAGTTCCTCCTCATTGGATACTTTAGCCCACCATATCATACCCAAACATGGCCCTGCTGTCACCTACAACAACAACAGCAAAGTGACTGTGTAAGGCTTCTTTCTAGACAGCAACCGCTGTTAGTATTGCCTATGACCATCCTCCTAAAGCTGCGGATCATCCTCTAGCTGTGAAACAACAAGTAAGGGCTTCCTAGAACAATCATCCTCAATTGTGGATTGAGGCCTTTAATGATAGCGTATTTTAGGACACCTTATTACAGCGAACAAGGGCTTCTTTATCACCCTTCACTGCGTATTAAGGTCACCTCTTCTTGACAGTGTTTAGGGCTTATGACTGTGCTTTGAAACAGCAGTTAGGGCATCTCCCTTTAGCCCTACGTCTAGATTTCTTCCTGATTGTTTGAGGGCTTCCTTATGACAGCGTAATACACCTCACTTTTTCCTGCGGCCAGATCTCCTTGTTGTACTTCCAGCGTATAGGACTCTTCTCCTAGAATCTTCATTATGACAGTGTATTAGAACTTTTAAGGATTGCGGATTAGGAGCTCCATAGACACCAGATCAAGGTTCTCTTCTTGCTGCGTTTGAGGGTCTCTTGAGACAGCAAATTAGGGTCCCTTCATGACCTGCGCCTAGGGCATTTGGGACAGCATATGAGGGCTTTACCTTCAATTGTGGGAAGGCCTCTTTTACTGCAGCTAAGGCTCCCTATAGGATTCCTTAGATTTGCGTTGAAGCTCCCTTAGACTAGGGAGCCTTTCCTTGGCTGTGTTGAGGGCTTACACTTCACTACCCTTCTTGACTGCGGCTAGGGCACGTCCAAGACTTCTCCATTAGGGTTGCGTAGGAGGCATCTCCTCTAGACCTCCCCTTCCACCAAAAACCCAAACAAGTGGAGAGTGAGATCACAAGAGATGATTGTTAAATGACTTGAAGTCCACCTCTATTTATACTAAAACATTGAGCAAAAGTGGGGTTTATTTGGTTGCTAGCCGACCTTAACGAATTGTCCCATAATACTAATAAATTCATATCTCCATGAATACTTATCGGAATCGGATGATCTTTAGATCAATGCTACACCTCTTGATGAGAGGGATCCAAGAAAATATCAGATGTCATTAATAAGATGACCCACATGGAATTTGGCCCTAGTTGCCAATTTCAACACAGATAGAACTTCTTGTGCTTGGAGGAGGACGAATGGGTGCCTCTAGAAGCTGAGCTGACTTATCTTTGTAGGAGGGCCGACCAAATCAATTTTGGGGACAAAATTCAAATTTTAAAATTCACAACTTTTTGCTTTTAGATCCAACATGAAGAACATGTCATATTTTATCTTTTGATAATAGCATGAAGAACATGCTTTGTATTTAACATTATAAATACATCAAGGGCTAAAATGTTGATTATGAAGACCAACCATATCTACAAAATTCAACAAACAATTCACATTTAATCAAGAGTATCAAGCCCTTTATGTACTCTGTTGTTGGTGGCAACAATTGTTGGACTCTTCTCATGGCCTTGGCAAAAATGTACCCTTCACTAGAGCCAAAATCATTGATTCGGCATGTTAAGCTTTTCTACCATATTTTAACACTTGGATTAAGCAATTTCACCAAAATTGGATATTGTTCATTCCTTAGTGAATCGAGTTATAGGCAAAGGCTAGATGAGGAGGCAAAGAGTAACACTAATGATGAGGGATCTCAATATAAGCGATCACAGTACATTACTTGTCATTTATGTTTATTATTTTTAATGTTCTTGTTCATTAATTCATAATGCTTTCCTTCAAAGTCTCAATATAATGTGTTATTTGTAAAATAACACATTATTATTATTATTATTATATCATGTTTCCTGGTTTCAAAATTTTTGAAGGGCCAAATTTCCAACATGTTTCCATCTTAGAAACTCGTACCCATTTCCCAATATCATTAAACATGGATCTCAAGAAATAGAAAAATGACAAGGGGCAATATGGACATATTTTATTTACTCAAAAGGCAAACTCATGGAGGATCATAGGGCCTTCTAAAAAGAAATATTATTATATGAATTGAGGTTTAATTTAAAGGAGAGATCCATTTGCTTAAGGCATGGTTGGAGGTGTGGGAGTTCACCTCCATGTTTAGTTGAATATCTTTAAGGAGGTAGAAGTTTAAGGACAAGTTCAATGTAAGGATTTTGTAATATCCCAAGCGAAATTTTAGCCCTTAGGGTTTCTATAACATGTCTAGAATTTTTCAATAATTCAACCACAAAACATGTTTATGCATTCATATAACAGGTGCAATCATCACAATTATAAAAATCCTCAATAGTATGACATTCGTCAATAAACTAGGGCATCAAATGAACAATAGATTCAAGCAATGATGTTGTTCTATATTGTTAACACTAACAAGATTCTACAGTAAATCCACAATCAATTCTTCAATTTTCTTCACAAAACCATCAATATACTGTGAATGCAATATCAAAATCCAGTGGTCCAATCCTCTAGTTGCAACGGTTTACTACACTAAGGTCTAACAATAGGTTCATTGTCCTAATACCCTTGCTCTAACTCTCATCTAGAAAATACTCTTGCGTTGACCTGATTATGCGTCAGTTTCCTCAGAGAGTTTGATTTTCCAAAGTAGCAGCAGTTACTTGCCAGGAGAGTTCGAGCTTCAAAACGAAGCAGAGATAGTGATGGACAAAGACAGTGAGGTCGGAGGAAGGTTTCCAGATCCAGCGAGTGCATTTGCAGAGAGGCAGAAGAACCACAGTGAGGCTGACGCAAGGGCTAGGAAAAAGCCTCGAGAGGCAATTCGATTTAGAAGTCGAGTTTCAATACCAAAGGCGGGAAAGGGTTCCAGAGGGCTGGAGAGACAGTTTCTCACTCAGTGGAGACAGGATGGCTTGAGTTAGCAGCTGATTCAGATTGAGCGTAGAAGGGACTGCGCAAGGGTTACGCAAGCCTGCGTAGAGGCAGTTTCGATAGCTCACTTCGAGCTGCAGTCAAAGCCTCGATTTCCTATGGGTTGAGGAAAATTTCTCACTAGATTTGCCAGTATTTTTCTCTGTAGGATAGCCAGATTCGGCATCCAGTTATACTCAAAATTTCTCACTACTGCATAATAATAAAACCCTCAGTTGATGCACTGGTTTTCCCAAGTTGGGTTTTTCTGGGGACATTTGTCCAAAAATAATTGTCTCAAATTTTGTGTGTGCTAGTATTTTCTCATTTTCTTCCGCAATTTTATTTGTGAAGGTTGCAGTGTGAATTATTTGATATTTGTCGTAGCAGATAAATTATTAAATTTAATTAACAATTAGAAAAATAACATCCAGTTGCTGCAATAGGATTTTAGTAGTAGAGTTGAAATTTTCACACTAACCTTCTTGTATTTATAGATTTTCTTGAAGGGATTTTTCTCCTTAATTAATTGATAGGGATTCATGGTAGCCCCCAATTTTGGTTTTTTTTGCCTCAATTGTCCCAAAACTTGCCCCCTGTTACCCAAACATTGGGAATTTTGGGATTTTCCCCTTTATCCAAGACTATAGCCTACAAGGATTGATAGGCTATTTTGTCTCTCGGGGCAATTAATCTCTTGGGGACATTATAGATTTTGACCTCTATTTTTCTTTATCATTGATGACTAGGCTTTTTGCAAGGATTCTCGTTGTTTTTGTTGTTAAAATAATCTTTAAAAAAGGTAGTCTTGCTCCAATAAAATGACATTGTGGCCAAGGTGAAACTCTCCCTAATTCTTGATGTAGCATTCAATATTTGAAGGAGTTTGTTGTTGAAATTTTTTGGTTAAGGTTGTTTGCTCCATGTTTGAGGGTTGTTTTAGCAAAGAAATAAGATTAATTGTGAGATGTTATGGCTCTCTTGATCTCATGATGAAAAGAAGATATGATGTGTTGTAGGTTGTTCATTCAATAAAAAGGGTGTCCTACTTTTTCTACGTAGTTATTCCTTTATGGTTGCACGCTATTACTTCCTATAAGTTCATGTTTGTTATGATGCATCTTGTTTAAGGGCTCTCACTTATTCTTTCATGATCTAAAATCTATTTTGGACTAATTATGGTGCTTCAATGAATGCTTTAATTACATCTTCTCCATAATATTCAAAGCCTCTTGTTTTTGGATCTTGAATCCATCATCCAATTGGGTAAGCATCAGTCTTGGCAATTCATCATCCCTTTATAAAATATATCATAAATTCCTTTCCTGGGGTTTCCCATTGTGCCAAAAAAGAACTAGCCTAAGTGAAAGGAAGAGATGTTGTGGTAACATTGGGCAATCTTCATAAACACCTCTAGGATTGCACTTCCTTTAGGGACTTGAATATTTTTTAGAGCAAGTCCAAGAGGTAAAAAAAAAAGCTCTATTGCTAGGTCTAAAGTCTAGTTCTCGAGATCTAATAGGACCATTTCTTTAAATATCTTTTCTCATTTGGCAACTCTATGAATGAACAAAGCTTTGTTCCAAAAAAAAATTAAGTGACTTAATGTTTGTAGAGGTGAGGACATCCGACAGAATTAAAGGTATTTGAAGACCAACCTACCAATTCCATTGATATCGAAATGAGGTATGATGGTTATATGTTTTTCAAATTTTGTCAGCGTGTCATATTGAAGATTTGGGGGTGAAGAGATGTGGCATTGACCCCACCAGAGGCCAAGTGGTATGCTCCATTTGATCTCTCGAGTATCTCAATATTTCCGAATGACCTCTCAACACCATATTGAGATGAGCACATTGCTAAATTCCATGGACATACCAATTCAGCTACACCATATATTACATCCTATCAAAGTTTCAAGTTACTCCAAAAGTATTAACACTATGTTTAGGGGTGCTTTATGAGATTTAGGTTACATGATGTATGTTCAATCCCTAGATGGTTCGAGATGAATTGTAGCATGAAAGGTGGTCTACAATGAATATGCACTCTTGTGATAGTTTGCTCAGTGGATGCTTGATCTAAGTTGATTGCAAGTTTGGTGCTCTTCCCTTAAGCATTGGAGATCTCTTGGCAATTTGGTGGACGTCTTTCATTGAAGCCTCATGGAGGACCCACTTGTTTGGAGAGCACCCTACAAGGGATGTTAAGCGTTGTGCATCATCGAGAAGGGCTTCAAGCCAAAGACCTAGCTGGCATGTAGCAACTTAGTTTCCTATTCAAAGGATTGGAGATGGCTCAAGGATGCCTAGGGCTTCAATAGTGTTCTTGCAAGGGTACCTAACCCAGTGGAATACATTGCTTTGGAGAATATATGGAGTCCATGGACACTCATGATGGAGTTGTATGACTTTCCTTGTGTAGCCACATCACCTTGGAGTCATTATTGTACACAACATTGCCATTGGAGCATGACACTTGTACTCTAGAGTAGACATCTCACTTGTGTGGCCTAAAAAGGCTCATGTATGTTACTTGTAAGTGCTTAGGTCCACATAGTATAGTAGGCCTCCCTTACCTCTCATATAAATAGAGGAAGGAGGCAATCTTTGCAAAACATATTAATTCACACTTGTGAAGACATGTGACTAAGAGAAGAGAGTGTGCACTCCCTCTCTCTCCCTCCCGCACACATGTCTTCACTTGCATTTTCTCTCTCTCTCGAGGCTAAGTCACAGGATTGGTCGAGCTTGAGCCTTGAAGTTCGAAGTTCAGTGAACCTTAAAAAGAAATTAAGGTCGGTTGAGAATCAATCAGTTCAGTGCAAGTTCGCTCTATTCAATTCAACCTATGAAATGTGCCCTCAAACCTTCGAAGCTCCATACAACTGTTAAACGTGCCCTATTCCTCAGAGCTTAGAAGCTCCATGTTAAATGCAATTTTCCACCAAGACTCCGGAACGGGGGGGGTGGGCGCACGGGTGTGGGGAGACGCACAAGGGGGATGTGTGGGAGTACCCTCAAATTTTAGGGAAATTTAGGGAGGACGGGCGTGGGGAGACGCACAAGGGGGATGTGTAGGAGAACCCTCAAATTTTAGGGAAATTTAGGGAGGACGTGCAACGTCGAGGTATATAACTTTTTTTTAATATATACAAAAAGTGCCTCTTTGTTTCTCCTCTTCATTGGGAGAAGCAGTTTTGGAGTGGGGCTGGGGGGTGGTGTGGCAGGGGAATGGATGGCCCAACAGTCAGCAAGAGCATGTCAAACCAACAACCATTCCTTTCTTATGAAAACCAGAGTGTCGGAGCAACTTTTCATTGAAATGGATGCTCTGTTCAACGGTTCAACCTGGAGAAAGCTTTTAGATCAGATTTAGTTATAAATATCTCAACAAGGAAAACCATTTTTGGGAAAGATATAGATATGCCTGGAGTTGGACACAAAGTGGACATGCTAGCTCTGCAGGCTAATTTTTAAATTCTACAAGGGTGTGCATAGTATAATATGCAAAAGAAAGAAAAAATAAACAGGGAAGTATACAATGCTAGTGATTATATAGAAACAAAGTGGGCATATGCGAGAGCAAGCAAGGCAGTGAAACTATACAAGACATTTTTATTTCGTATCAGTGAATATCCACAAAGAATGTCAAATAAGTTAATAGATATATCTCCACAAAATTAAAAGATAGATGGCACATTTGGTGAAGGCGTGGATTAGGCATAAGCACGTATTGTGTTGGCTTCATCGATTTATTGTTTGACGTGAACCCACCAGAGAAAAGAGCAAAAAAAAAAAAAAATGAGACAACGTATAGTTTCTGTGGCCAATCAAACTTATCAGGACTAGAAAGTAAAATATGCAAGGAATTTACCATAGTAGACCCTCAAGTACTCGGCGTTAAATCCTTGAGGGAGAATACTAGCTTCGTTCAGGGCTTTCTTGGGACTGTCAATCTGCATATTGTCTTCTCCCCTGTTATCCTCGTCATCCTCACAGGAAACCTCACTTCCGGGACCTGCATCTACGAAAACAAAAACCCAGTAAGTATCGTGCGCTTAGAGAAGCGAGCCCTTTACATGAAACTTCATATCCAGTCTCCACGTGATTTAACCAGGTTTATACATAGACGATCTACTATGCGAACACCATCAATACGAAGATGGCAGATAACAGAGAAAGATTCGTACTCCCTTCTTGGTGAATATCGTCTTCCATGGGCATTGTTGCTTCTGGCTTCTGCCCTGTCGCGAGGATTTCTGAGTAGATCTGTGAACAATATGAGAACCAACCTCTCAACCCAAACGTTAGACTCCGTGTCTCTCCGGCTCTGTTTGTATGAGTAGTCTCAAATTTGGCGGGAAAAACATATTGCGTTATGACGTATGGTCGGAAAAGTATCGAGATGGCAATCAAATCGGGCTAGATAAGCCGAGGGGCTACTGAATTGTTTAGGTGTTCGAAGGTTCGAATATTTTAGTAGCTTAGCATTAAGCAAAATGGGATGGCACATTAATCTCAATGCTTACTATGTGTGGATATGGGCTGCGTTGTTAGTAAAAATATAAATGAGTATTTGGCACATATTTACGGCTGAATTTTTTACCAGGTTTAAATTGGTTTTAGTGTTTTTTAGTGTCTAAGTTTTTAAATGATGTAATATTATAATTTAAATGCGTTGAATGTTTCATAATATATATATTTAATAAGAGATGGTCAAATTGGGATGGATATGTATGTATTTCTTTACAAATTTTTAGGGTCTTGTATGTCTTATACAGTTTGAGTGGGCCCAATAGTTAAGAACATGTGTTTCCTCTTAAGAGGTCATAGGTTCAAAACCGAGGGGGTAGAGTATGTATGCCTTCGTAGACTTAGTAATCACTGTGCGAGGTGGGTCCCTTGTCCCACAAACAAGGGGGTCTCATACACCAATTTGGTGTGGCTTGGCTATAACCTTAAAATTGGATAATAATAATAACTTGGTATATGGCTTGGTCATGACCTTAATATTAGATTATTATTATCATTATTTTTATTTTGATATTCACATTGTTTTTAATGGCATGTCTTGTGAGTCAATTTTTACTTATAGTTAGTATTTATGTATTGTCAATATTAATTTCAAGTCTCGTCACTGTAACGGCATATCTTATAGGTTTGTCAATGTAATTTTGTTTTACTGATGATTGCAAGTATTCTTGACACAAAGGCATATTGGACAACATTAATGCTCCATCCTTTAAGGAAACACACTTAATTGCACTAAGAGAAGCGAGGTAATTCTAGAGCCTAATGAGGGGTGGCACGAGTCGGGGATGGTAACTTTTTTCCCTAAGAATCAAGAAGCACATAGGTATGCTTGGGGTTTAGGTCACACTTCCAACAATGTTGTTGAAGCTTATGCCTTATATCAAGGTTTGAGGCAAATTGTGAATCTCGGAATTCAGAAGATGATCGTTTGTTGTGATTCCTTGAATATAATTCACCATTTATATTTAAGATCTCTCACCTCATATGCAATGTTAAGTCATATTTTCAAGTAATTTATCAGTGGTATCGATCTATCCCTAAGAATAAATGTCTCCATGTTCTCACATCAAACAACTCCAAGGCTTATTGCATAGCTAATTTGGGGTTAAGGATAAATCCAGGTGAATTTTAGTGGCAGGGCAAAGGGGCATGTCCCCCTTCCTTAACAAGGGCAAAAGGGGTGGATGCTTTGTAAATTTTGATTTTTGTTATGTCAGTATTGGCAAATGTACAAGTGGAATACTATAGATATTATAGCATTTTGTCCAAAAGTTTCAAGGTCAAAATTATGTAGATGGTCATTGATACATAGTCCATTTTAACCATATCCATGGGCTTCAACTTGCTTTTGTGAATCATGTATCTAAATTGAGCTTTAGCTAAGTGTCTTTTAATATAATAGCTATTCTCAATTTTTGCTTAAAAAAGGAAAATCTACGGCCAAGTTGTGTATGTGGTTCAATGGTAAAGTCAATAGGCATGTAACTTGGAGGTCACAATTTCAAACCCCAATAAGTCCAAGGGGAGGCGGGAGCAGGAGGGATTTTATTTCGCCCCGATGGAGAAATAGAGATGAAATTTGCTTAGGGACTAGGCATTGCTTCAAATAATCAAGCAAAAGCCTTAGCTCTTTGGCAAGGATTGAAAATTGTATTAACAATGGGCATTTGTCAAATAAGTGTGTTTGGTGACTCAATGATTTTATCCAAAAATTCCATAAAATTAAAGATCACATGGAGAAGGATTTGCCGCCAATATATCATCCAATAGGGTTACTTATGGACAAATTTGAAAAAAAAAGACTTTTTCCATGTCAAGTGGGAAAATAATCAGCTAGTTGATGAGCAAGCCAACAAAGGGGCAAACCTTGCCCAAGGTGTGTTATTCAAAGCTCAAGGTGACCCAATTATATTTCATATCCCATGATCATTATCAAGCAAAGGATGAAAAATTTCAATTTTATCATTAAGACGGAATTAAGGTATGGCATTCCACTATCGAATGTCTTTAATCGCAAGGCCTGGGAGAACCTTGATGAGCAGCAGCATTGGAAGGAGGAGTCCACAAATCAAGCATCCAACTGGGAACACACGATGGACAACGTCAAGTTTCAAGACAAGTGGAATAATATTGGACTTACATTAATTCCCCACCAGGGCTGAACTAGATAGTATTGCCTCTGAGTTGAATTAGTTAATTTCGTTCGCATATGCATTTAGAATGGCGATTATAGCGATGGACTTATGAGATAAGTTTGAGCAAGGACGCATTCAATGTGACAAGATCTCCCTTGCAATCGATTTAGATCAAGGTAATAATTTAAAGGGTCGAGTGCAAATACTAAAAACATTGTTGATTTGAATCAAGGGTAGAGAAGTTGGAAAAATGGCTTTTGCAAGCAAGAACAACACCAGTAGGCTCTCGGAAAAGCAGATGGAAGCGATGAAAATGGATGTCTCGACTTTTGGTAACCAAGGTAGGGGATCAAATAATGACTAAGGCTCGCTCTCACTTCGCATTGGTTTCAAGTCATCTTGGTGAACTACGGAAAGATTTTGAATGTCTCTAGTTATTAGTAGACATGTTGATCACCAAAATGGAAAATATGGACTTCAAGGTGGACAATGTGGAAGTGGTTGTGGAATTTATTGCAGTCAGTGTATTCAAATAAGTATTTGGGATTAATGACCCCTAACCTGATGAACAGGTTGCCCAGCAGGCGAAAATTGAGCACGAAGCGACAACGAAGCCACCTCTTCAAATGGATGTTGATCGTGTCATGCCAGATGGAATCACTGGAAACGAGGATGAAGGCAGTAGGTAGCATTATTGTTTTCTTGTTTTGCAATGCTTTGTAATTTTTTCATATATAATAGATTGTTTTGGATACTATATAAGATAAACTATGTTAGATATAAGTGATGAAAAGACAAAATACAGGTAGGCTACAACTTGAATAGTTTTTCAATGCCTTTGATGAAGTTCAACTCTTGAACGTAAAGGTGTTGGCATGTTTCCAGCTAGATTAATACAATGCTACCAGTTCCTTTCACAAAAAAAAAGAAACCTACAACCTAGTGTCTTAAGAGATTGTAACACCCATCATGTTTGTCTATGTCATGCAAGGTTGGGCCTATTTTATATTTATACAAATGCTACATAGTAGCTAGTCCCTGTCGTTTAGTTTAAATATAACTAATAAATACATAAAGAAAATGAAGATGGCCAATGATTTCACATTATTTTATGAACCAAAGCTTTTGATTTGTAAACTATTTCCTCACACATGTGATGTTTAAAGTTGTAATATGGCATGGTATCTTGTTAAGAAACCAAAGTGATTTGGTTATTGTTTGGTAAGACGAAATTTGGTTATTCAAATCAAATATATTTGACCCATGAGGTATAGACTAATTGGTTTGTGTGGGGTTTAGTCCCCACCAGCACACAGGTTCAAACCTCATGGGGAGGGGTTGAGGGGTGGAAGCCACTTTGGGGTAATTAAACTTCCCAAGGGGCGTCCATGCTTGACTAAAGCCTCACACAATCATGGTGATAATCATCTCATTGTGGGTGGATCGATCTTCTTCCAACCAATAAGCAAGTTGGCCCCACCCCAGGCTCCGCCTAGTTACAAAAAAATAAATAAACAAATATATTTGAAAGTGATGAGATCATTATAAACCTTGTAGCATTTTTCATTGTAACTAAAATAATTATTTGCTAATTAAAATTAACGATATCACCACAAAAATAATTATTACTAATTGAAATTAGTGAGATCATCACAAACCCTCATAACAATTACATTTTAATAATTTTTTGCTTCAGTGCTTGATACAATATACTTAAATATGGGTGTAGAAAGGAACCAATAATTTCTTTTGGGAAGAGGGAACATAATAATCACCATACAGACTTTTCACAATTAATAAGCATTCCCTAATGCAATAAATATTATTATATTGTATCCCCGATGGGGGTGGGGGACAGCTCAAACTCATTGATGTCTGAAGCATGGCATACGACATTTGGCATGCGTGGAGGAGGGCAGACAATCTGCCTTCCCATTATGTTGTGGTTAATGTCTCTGCCTTAGAACGTGTGAAACATCATCCCTTGCCTGTGCACGAGGGAATAAGACAGTCTCAGGGATTCATGGCGCCTGCGATATGGTGGTTAAGTAGTGTTGATCATGCAACAATACAAATGGTATTTGGCTCTTTGTGGGATGTGAATTGGTCTATGGTTCCTTTTCTCCAGGTCGTGTGGGTATGGTGGCAGACCTCCAACCGTTGCTCCTCCTGCGGGATTATTAAGGTAACAACTCCCTCCTTGTCATTCTGGGTGAAACGTTCCTTTTCATTTTTTGGCCAGAGGGTTTGTTAGTTGGAGAAGTGGTTAGTATTGGGTATAGGTGTCTTGGGCCTAGGTAGTTTCTTGAGTTGGTATTTCGGGTGGTGGTGCTTTGGCTCTTTGTGTATAGTGGTTGGCGCTTTTTCCAGTGGTACCAGGGTTTTCAGTGGTGGTGATTTTGCTCGGGTTGAGGCTCTGGAGCAGGCCATATTTTGGCTCTCTGTGATTGGCATTGTATGGTTTTTCCTTCCTAGTGCTGTTGGACGAAGAATTCCATTTGGGGAAGCCCAGTGGCTCTGGCGACGCTCAGGCTTCTAGGAGTCTGGGTGTTTTTCCTTCCCTGCGTGTAGTTGGGCGACTTTCCTTTGGACCCTCCTGGTGAGGGGTCATTTGGCAGTATTAGCCTGGGTCTGTAATAGATTAGTGGTGAATTCAGTTGGTGGAGACCAGCGGGGCTGGGTCATTTTACCTCTTCTGGTTGTGGCATGGAGTGCAGGGTCTCTGGTGGTGATCAACTGGCTGATAGAGTGTGTAGTTGTTGGTGGCGCAGTTCAGGGGTTGACTGGGTGGACGTTGTTGTCGATTTAGGCTCGTTACAGGACTCTGGGTTTTGACTAAGCTTTCAGGATGAAGCTGGTTCTCCGATCCTTGCGAGCTCATGTGTTGGTGAAGCCAGAATTGTCTCGGCTAAGCAAGGGACATCTGAGTTTGTTGGTGCCTGGGGTGGCGGTGTGGGAGTCGGTGCTGATTGCAGTAGTCATGATGCTGAAATTATGTGAGGCAAATCTTGTGGGGATCATGGAGTTTGCGGTGGGAGAAGATCAGTGGTTGGTCCTATGGGCGACATGGATTGCAGGGTCGTATGGTAGGCAGCAGGAGCAGAGGCACAAGGCGTGGACGAGGTTCGAGCACATGGGGGCAGAGTGGCAGGATGGGAAACGTGGGGTCAGTTAGACGTGCAGTTGTTGGTCGCAACAAGAGAACTTCGATGCAACAGGAGATGTTCCAATCTATCACGGACACGGTGGAATCTCATGGAGCACGAGGCAGTTATGGCTAAGTTGGAGAAACTTCATTACTTTCAATGTCGCGTTCGTGAATAAATTGTGGTTGTTTGGCATGGACAAAATCTACTGACAGAGAAGCTCGAGAAGCTAGAAAATTGGCTTGCTCACTTTGAGCAACATGCCCACTTCCTCCTCCAAGAATAGGGCGAGACAATCCTGCTTCTATCACTTTTGATCACTGATTATGGTAATTGGTGTCTTGTTAATTCCTTTTTCTTTTCTTTTTTGTAAGGCCTATAAGGCTGTGGACCTCTCAGTTGTGTATTTTGCTTTATGTCTGTAGCATGGTAATAACATAAGTCAACAAACCTGGTCGAGGTGAGGCCACATGCATTTTGACATCTTTGTACATACCTTTTGAGTAATGAAAAGCTTCGACTTGCAAAAAAAAGTGTATTATACTATAGGACGTGGAATATAAAATATTAGAAGATGAGATGTGGAAAAGGATGTCTTGGAGGACATATTAAATTGAAACGTTGGATGGGAATTTTGAAGTGAAAAAATGTTTGGTTGAGAACCTTGAAAATATATGTGGTTTCCATTGTTCTCCTCATCACTCTAGGATTTTGAAAAAGTAGAGATAGGATTTGACAAATATAGGTTGTTGAGAGAGAGATTCGATGAAGCTTCACTGTGATTTGTATGCATAGCTAGCTTTCTCAATTAAGTTCATCATAACAAAAACATGATTTTTTGGCCCTTTCAATTTTTTTTTCCTTAGTATAATACAAAATGACAAAAAACCAAACAATTAGTACTCACAAAAGTTGCTCATAAAACTACTAAGACGCTAAACCTGTACTTTCCTACTATTATTACTATAAAACTTGAACCAAACAAATTGTATATAAATAAATTTAAATATCATTAAAAAAAATAACAAAATTCAATATGTAATGTTAGACTCTAAAAATACGCAAATTTGTTTGGTGAAACACGATCAAATAAAAAATCAATTTCGATATACACCGTCTATGACAGTATAATAACTCGGATGAAGACACACTTCTCTCGCGAATAATTCTTTTTTAATTCTGTTACATTTTCAACGTAACTTTTTAAAATCTTTAAAATATTTGATATCCATTCCATTGAAAAGTTAAAATAATTAGCAACACCTAATTTGTCATGGTAAATAATAATTAGCAATACCTAATTTCTCATGGTAAATAAGACCCCAAAGTGACATATAGGAATTTGATAAATAAATTATGAGAAATAAGACCCCAAAGTGACATATAGGAATTTGATAAATAAATTATGTATATCTCTGAAATGATTGTGAGGTATTCAAAAACATTGGTAAATGTAAATATACACCGAGTCATTATCTAAATTGATTAAGTACTTTTGAAAATTAACTATGCAATGTTATGATCTTATGGGAGACTACAACCTATGGTTAATAATTATTGTAGGGGTAGACTTGAAGGTAGTGTTGCCTATTGACATCTAGTTTGCTTCCATTGTGTTGTTTCACATATGTGAAGAGCCTCAAAGCACAAGCAAGTGCAGTTTTATCGTGCACATAAATTTCTATGTATTTTGTTGCGAGTAGAACTCGGGACTCGAGCTCTTCCATACATGTCCATGATATCTTCATAGACACCGCCATGTCTGTCCATCTGTAATAAAGATCACAAAACATATTTTACCATGCATGCCATTTTCTATGTACATACTACAGGTGGGATTTGGGATTTGATTACACTAGTATGATCTTCAACTTCCAATGATCGTGGCTCCACTTGTCTGAATCGTAGCTGACGCCATGCCACGACAACTAGAAGCATGATTATTTTAAGTCTTATTTTCAAGAAACAAATGAAATATGAAAGGCGTACAAGGTGTAGTTTGTTAGGGTTGAATTGTAGAGTACGCATCCTAAAGTCAGGTATGTACCCAAAATATTCATTTTCGAAATACTTTGTTATCATCTTAAATATAAAACCATTTTTCGTTCAAATTGGACTTTTTTTTTTAATCATTTTCATGCTCAATTTGCAATCTTTTAATAGATTCAGTAAATCATTGCTAACTTTTTGGTATGAACACATGGAATTAGTACATCTTGTTTGTTGTCAGTGGAATTGATAGATTTGATAATAATTTTGTGATTAAATAGAGAAAAAAAACGACAAATGTTTAGTATTATATAATATTTATTTAATTTTAAGATTTGTTTGTTATGTTTATGGTCACTTGATCTCGATTGGATCATTATATTGTTTGTTATCCATCTCAATGCATTCAAAGTGGAAAAAGTGGAGGAATCAACTCGTGGGACTGTTTTTACCGACGGGACTCAGTTTGGCAAGACGAGGTCTGAAGCCTTATGGCAGCATTTTGAGGCATCAAACAACGTTTTTTTGGGTAAAACTTTGTCGCTTTCACACTGCACCTTTTCATACTATTCCATACACAAAGATCTTTCCAACGGCAGAAGAAACACGTCAATCAGAGTCTATATGCAAAAGTTATGCCATTCATAAATTGAACTTCTTATTTTCACATCTATAGTTGGGAGGATGTCGTGTCAACCCTCACTATTCATGAAAAATGGGCTATCCATGTGTTTTTGATGTAAAAGAATCTAGAAAAGTTTATATTATAACTTTAGTTAAGAGTTGATGTAGTCAAACTCAACCACTAGTAGGCTATCGAGCCGTGTTCGGGAGGATGTCGTGTCAGCTTTCATTATTCATGAAAAACGGGCTATCCATGTGTTTTTGATGTAAAAGACTCTACAAAATTCTATATTGTAACTCTAATTAAGAGTTGATGTAGTCAAACTCAACCACTAGTAGGCTATCAGGCTGTGTTCGGGAGGATGTCGTGTCAGCCCTCATTATTCATGAAAAATTGGTTATCCATGTGTTTTTGATGTAAAAGACTCTAGAAAAGTCTATATTGTAACTCTAGTTAACAGTTGATGTAGTCAATCTCAACCACTAGTAGGCTATCGGGTTGTGTTCATAACCGGACCACTAGGAGGAAGAGGCATTCCATTCTTTCGAGGGCATTTTGTTCCATAGTTGAGTAAAGATAGCTAGAAGAGCTAGGAAGTAGAGCATACATAGAGGATTTGTGCACTGTAGCAGCACATGGGCCACATGCATTACTTCTCTGTACCTGCATCCTTATTTTCCAAACAGAGAAAGAGAGCAAAACAACCTCACCTTCCAACTAGATTTTATCCTGAAAGATTTTCCCAGAGCATATCTTGTGTCTTATGTGTGTAAGCTTATTTTTTTGTTCTCTACTTTTCTACATAATTTCCATTCACATGCATGCCCAAATTACAGTTAAATTGATAGATCTATAAGTTTAAGAAAATTGTAATAGTGTAAAGATTTAGAATTTTAATACATTATTATCATATTTGTTGTGACGAACTATCGAATATAATATAAACGTCAAATCATTGATCATCACCTAAAAGCATAATTTAGTGATATTTATAATTTATTAAAAAAAAAGCATTAATTCAGTGATATTGATAATTTATTTCAAAAAAGAAGAAGCTTATTTTGTTGTTTTTAACATTGACGAAATTACTTTTTTTCAGAAGAAAATGCAGTATTGTATTATATATTGTTCAAAAAACAGATTGAATATTACAAAAAGTGGCTTGCATAAGTCCCGGAATGGCATCCTTTTCAGCGCATTCAACAGATCATCTTTCATATTACATATACAAGATTCTGGGAAACATATATTCATATCATCATAGCAAAATTATTAAACTATCCGGTATATGTAGGATATCAGTAGATTTGAGGTATTTCCAGAAAAATGGTTCTAATAGCATACCTGATATTGTTGTCTTTATGTGCCAGGCATTGAGAAGGGTTGTATGTCATATGTATAGAGGTCAATATTGATGCACAGGTGCCACTTACCAAATGGAGAATGCATAGCTTTCTTTGACAGTACGTCAACTTGCTCATTTTGATTGTGCTTTATATGTGAGATAGGGAAAGTCGCAGGCTTCCATAGAGATACTACCCTGTCTAGCCAACCTGTAAGGCTGTCATTTTGTATAGCATGTTTGCCTTTCACATGTTCTATGATTATTTTCGAGTCACTGTATACATTTATAGGTCCAATATCCATGAAAGTATAGAATAAAAGCAGACCATGGAGGGCCATGGCCTCAACCTTATTATTTGACCCTTTGCCACCATTCCAATATATGAAGTATTGGAGGTCATTTGAAATACCGATGAAAACACCACAAGTGCAAATGCCATCCTTTGCCGCACCATCGAAGTGAGCCCTTGGGAAGGAGAGTTGTTGGTCGTCAGAGGCAGCCCTCTGTTGATTTTTCTGTTGGGGCATGTTTTGTAGGATGGAGAAGTAATAGGGAATAACCTTATCCATAATATGACCGAAAGACTCCTTGCTATTTTGGAAGATTCTTTTGTTTCTCCACTTCCATATGAACTAGAAAACGATTAATGGAATGGGACGCCAGATAGATTTTTGTGAACCCCACCATTCATATGCCTGTGTTATGGAAGGATGTGAAATTGCAGGAAAGCCAAAATATGAAGCTAATTGCATCCACAAAGACTGAGATTGAGGACAATTTAAAAAAGTGTGAAAGTTATATTCAGAGTTGGCAAGACAGATCATGCATATGGCTGGTCCCTGCCAGCACCTTTTCTGTAAATTTGTCCAAGTGAGGTTTTTATTATGAAATACTAGCCACGAAAACATAATGATTTTTAGCGGGCAGCTTACTTTCCATAGAGAGGGTGGAAAGATTTTCCGGGAGGTTCCTCTTTGCAGCTCTATCAAATAGAGATATGTTGGCATTATGGCACAGGTTTGGAGCTATGGCACAGGTGTTGTCCTTGATGGCAACTCTCTTTGGTAACAGATCTCAGTTCAGGCTTTCAGAATGAAGGAAAAGACATATACGCAGGTTCATCTAGACGAAGACGCGTATACATGCGGGTTACGCACACGCACTTTCATGCAAGGAAAAACGCGTATATGTTGGAGAACTTACCCTTGGTCCGTGGTAGTTAGTCCTTGGTATTTGAACCTATGGTTTTGGACCACGATACCTCGTCAGACGCGTTGATCCCAAGTATTGGGTCCGTGGTATTGGTTTGGTTTTGGATCGTGGTATTGTGGAAGGCCTAAAACTATAAAAGAGGAAGGAGATCATGTGGCAAGGAATAATCTGAATTATTGTTGAATATCTGATAAAGTGCTAGATCTGGAATACTGGTAATTGGGTTAAGGTGCAGATCTGGATCTGAATGAAGGAGGACCTTAGCGCAAAGAGAAGGATAAGTTCTATTGATGGGTCATAATCTTTAAGCTTGAATGATAGTATCTTTGTATGATTTTGATCTGCTATATGTGGCGCATGCTTGATCTATAAGTCTGATAATCTGGGTTAATTAGTGTTTGAATATCTGAAAGAGCGAATTATCCTTTATAGATCTGTATGCAGGTTCAGTGAAGAGAAGGTGCGTATACACGCTGGTTCAGTAAAGGGAAACAATGTATACGCAGGTTGTTCCATACGCAGAAGCGTATGCACGCAGGTTTCAGGCTATTAAAGTAGCGTATATATTTTGAGTTGTGATCTTGTTGCTTCTGTTTATTGCTGCAGTGTTCTGGGTTCAGATTTGGTGTGTGGTAACTGTTACTATGATCTAGGTACAGTCGTCAGAGAAGTGTTTATTTTGATTCAGTTTTGATTGGTGAAAAGGTGATTGGGTGATGCAGAAATTCTTGATGTTTGATTGATGCTATTTGTGGATCCAGTCTGAAAATTTATGAAACGTGGTCCCTGAAAGAAAGAGAAGGTTGTAGCCTTCTGTAGGCCAGCACCTACGTACTAATATCTTGGCTAGGGCAAGAGCTAAGGGGGTTGTAGCTCCCTTCCAGGAGAAGCTGGAAAACGAGAGAGGGTTGTAGCTCTCTGCAGGTTGTAGCCTGCGTACTGGTAAAGGACTGCACCAGTACAATTGTAAAAAGAAGTTTCTAATTAAAGAGAAGATAGAGACGAATTGCAGCAGGTGGTTTTCACCCACATTGGGTTTCCACCTTATATCTTGTGTTCTTGTGTGCGATTGTCTTTCTGCTCTGTTTGACTGTTTCTGGTTATTTGATTCTCAAACACAGATTAATAATCCTCATCAAAAAGATAAAGTCATTTAAAAGTTTGCATTATATACGCGGGTTTTCTTCTGCATAGTTGCGTATATACGCGGGTTTAATTAACTGAAGTAGCGTATATCATTTGATTTTGAAAAAGGAATATTGACTTGATAATACTGATTCACCCCCCCCCCTCTCAGTATTATTTCCAACAATTGGTATCAGAGCAGGTCCTTCAGAAGAAGCTTGATCGCTTGAAGGAAGATCGTTCATCATGAGCAACTACGAGAGGGAAGCATCAATCAGGCCACCGATTTTTGATGGGACAAACTTCATTTATTGGAAGGTAAGAGTTACTGCCTATCTTCAATCTCTTGGTACAGAAGTCTGGGATATCATAGATACAGGGTATACTTTTCCATCAGCAACTCCTACAGATCCAGCTAAGAAGAAGAAATATGAAACAAATGCAAAGGCGGTCAATACTCTATTAGGATGCCTATCTCAATCAAAATTTGTCAAGGTAATGCAGTTTAAATCCGAAAAAGAGATATGGGACAAGATTGTTCTGAGCTATGAAGGAGATGATCAGGTAAAACGAGCAAAACTTCAAACCCTCAGGATTCAGTATGAAAATCTCAGGATGTATAATGATGAAAGTGTGGCTAACTATTTTCTTCGTGTAGATGAGATTGTTAATTGTATGAAAATTTTGGGTGAAGAAATAAAAGAGGCTGTTGTGGTTGAAAAAGTTCTAAGATCTTTGTCCCCTAGGTTTGAATCTAAAGTTTCTGCAATAGAAGAAAAAGAGAATCTACAAAGCCTTAAAATGTCACAGCTGCACGAAATTTTAACTGCTTATGAAATGAGGAAAGGAGGTCCATCAGACAGGAGAGAAGCTGCCTATAAGGCTTCAGGCAAAGGAGAGTACTATGAGTCAGGACATGTGTTAGAAGAAGAAGAAGAATCAAATTTTGTCAGAAATCTTCAATGGGGTACTGGACGATTCCGAGGTAAGTTACCTTTCAAATGCTTTGCTTGTGGAAGAGTCGGTCACTATGCTGCCAAATATCCTCACAAGGATAAGATTGACAAAGGGAAGGAACCTGTTAGATGGAACAAGAAACAGAATGCAACTAAGAAAAGTTACTACACTCATGAAGACAGTGATGGCCTATCAAATAGTGACGAAGATGAACGAGGTAATGATTATAAACTTTTAATGGCCTTTGAAGATGATGATTACATGGACGCTATAGATGTAGATGGTTTTTATGAAGAGATTTCTCGACTCAAAATATGTTTAGAAGAAAAAGATATGATCATTGATACTCTGCAATTCCAACTTGGTGAAAAAGAAAAATCTCTTGAGAAGTTAGAATGTGAAATTGTTGGCCTTAGAAAAGAAATTGAGAAAACAAAGGCTCTTAATCTTAAATTTGTTAAAGGATCTGAAACTCTGGATGAGATTATCAATGTACAACGTTCTCCACTAATCAAGACAGGTCTGGGTTATAATGGAGAAACATCTCAACCATCCACCTCAAGGAGTTATCTTGATGCAGCAAGGATGAATGAGCAAAAGCCCAATGGAGATCACCAGGTAAAGCAGGGACGAATTACATCAAGAACAAACAAATACTACCAGGTAAATCAGGGGCAATCCATCTTAAGGGTGAACAAAAGCTACTACCAGCCACAGGTAAAAACTTCTCAATTTGCTTCAAGAATGGATCATTTGGTTGGTAGATTTGATAATCGCAGAAGTTTCTTCAATGGCCAGTGTTTCTCTTGCCATAACTTTGGTCACAAAGCAGCTCAATGTGTTGCTTATAAGACAATCATGACTAGAGAATCTAAAAAACAAAGAAGTATGACTAGGATTACGAAAAGGACCTATAACAACTTTTCGGCCCTTGAAAATGAAATTGAATGTTCTCTTTGTAATAACTTCGGTCATGAAGATTCTGAATGCAGGAGCACGTTTCGGGAGACAAAGGAACAAGCCTCAAGCACCAGAACATGGAGAATAAAGGAACCAAAAACAGAAAGATGTGGGATAGCTTTTTATGTAGAAGGACAAGAAAATCTATGGTACATCGACAGCAGATGTTCGAAGCATATGACAGGTGATAAAGAAAAACTTGAATCATATACTGCTTTAGAAAAGGGAAAGAAAGTTTCTTTTGGAAATGATACCCCTGCAGCCATAAAAGGAAAAGGCACTGCTCAGTTGAAAGAAAAGGTCAAAGCTAGAAATGTTTTGTATGTTGATGGCTTGAAGCATAATCTACTAAGTGTCAGTCAGATGTGCGATCAAGGAACAGAGGTAATATTTCGATCAAATGGATGTAGTGTTCGTGATCTTGATACAGGAAAAAAAGTGATCAAAGGCAGAAGAACTCCAAATAATCTATACATATTTGAAGGAGAACAACAAAAATTCTATTTGAGCAAGGATGATGAACATTGGTTATGGCACCAGAGGTTGGGGCATCTAAGCTTTTCACAAATAAGGAAAGCATGCAAATACCAGGCAGTTCGTGGTCTTCCAGATATCAAAATTCCAGACAACACCATATGCAAATCATGTTAGTTTGGTAAGCAAACCAGAACTAACTTCCCTGAGAAGGAAGGATCCGCCAGCAGGCCTCTTGAACTAGTCCATACAGATGTATGTGGTCCATTTAGGACAAGGTCACCTTGAGGAGAAGAATACTTTATATTATTCATTGACGACTTCTCCAGGATGGTTTGGTTGGGACTTATGAAACACAAGGACGAAGCATTCGAAAAATTCAAATCTTTCAAAGCCTTGGCTGAAAACGAATCAGATCACAAAATTAAGTGTCTCAGGTCCGACAGAGGTGGGGAGTTTACCTCAAATGAATTTTTTGATTTTTGTGAAGAACATGGAATAAGAAGGGAATTCTCTACAGCTAGGACTCCTCAGCAAAATGGAGTGGTGGAAAGGATGAACAGAACGGTCCAACAAATGGCTCGTGCTATGCTTGATGAGTCTGGGACTCCCGCAACCTTCTGGGGTGAAGCTGCATTTTCTGCGGTTGTTATTCTCAACAAAACAAATGTCCGAGTGAACAGCACTCAAACTCCTCATCAGCTCTGGTATGGTGAGACTCCTGCGGTAAAGCATTTCAAAATTTTGGAAGCAAATGCTATATTAAGAATAATGATGAACAACTTGGCAAACTTGAACCTAGAGCAGATGAAGGCATTCTCCTTGGTTATTCTCCCCACAGCAAAGCATATAAGTGTTACAATAAAAGACTTGGAAGAATTGTTGACAACATTGATGTAGTGGTTGATGAAAAAGGATACATTCTTAGGCAAGTAAATTATGAAAACATCGAAGAGGATGAAGACTACCCTCCAAGTCAGACTGATGATGAAGAAGAACCTCAAGAGGCACCAAAGGAACAAATAAGGATAGAAGAGAAGACTCCATCCAGGTATGTTCAGAAGAGTCATCCAGAATCTCAAATTTTGGGGCAGAAAGAGGCAGGTGTACAAACAAGAAGAACAATTGCAGAAGCCTCAAGCTATTTGGCATTACTCTCCTCCACTGAGCCACAAAATGTAAAAGAGGCATGCAAAGATGAATGCTAGGTCAAGGCAATGGATGAAGAACTTGAGCAGATCGAAAAGAACAACACTTGGGAATTGGTTCCTAGACCAAAAGATAAGAATGCCATAGGGACAAAATAGATCTTTAAAAATAAGTTGAATGAAATGGAGAAGTAATCAGAAACAAGGCCAGACTTGTGCGTAAAGGGTATGCTCAACAAGAAGGAATAGACATTGAAGAAAATTTTGCTCCCGTTGCTAGACTTGAGGCCATCTGAATGTTCCTTGCTCTCTCAAGCTTTCAGAAGTTCAAAGTTTTTCAAATGGACGTGAAATCAGCCTTTCCGAATGGGGACTTAGAAGAAGAAGTGTACATTGAGCAACCAGATGGTTTTATCCTTGGGAATGATCCAAATCTTGTATGTAGACTAAAAAAGGCTCTCTATGGTCTTAAACAAGCTCCAAGGGCTTGGTACTACCGTTTGGACAAATATCTTCATCAACAAGGTTTTTCAAAGGGATCAGCAGATAGCAATCTTTACATAAAAAATGAAAATGACAAATTGCTAATACTTGTTGTGTATGTAGATGATATTATCTTTGGCAGCAATGAAGAAGCTATGAGTCAAAGCTTTGCCTTAGTGATGCAGAAAGAATTCGAAATGTATTTGCTTGGAGAACTGACATATTTTCTTGGATTGCAAATCCAACAAAATGAAGGCGGTATCTTCTTGTCTCAAACCAAGTATCTCAAGTAGATTTTGAAGAAATATGGCATGGAAGATGCAAAACCAGTATGTACCCCCATGGTCACAGGATGCAGCCTCAGTGCAAATGATGAATCAGCAGCAGTGCATCAACCAACCTACAGATCTATGATTGGAAGTCTACTTTATTTGACAGGTACCCGACCAGACATCATGCATGCAGTGGGAATAGTTGGAAGATTTTAGGCAAATCCAAAGGAAACTCATCTTCAGGCAGTCAAGAGAATCTTCAAGTACCTTCAAGGAACTCAAAACTATGGCTTATGGTATCCTAGAGATACATATCTCACACTTCATGCTTACACAAATGCAGATTGGGCCGGTAGCGTGGATGACAGGAAGAGCACAAGTGGTGGTGCATTCTTTATGGGTTCCAGATTAGTATCTTGGTTCAGCAAGAAACAAAGTTCGATTGCTTTATTTACAGCTGAAGCGGAATATGTGGCTGCTGCATCTTGCTGCACTCAACTTCTTTGGATGATGCAGACCTTGCAGGATTTTCAAATCACTTGTACACCACCTATCTCCATCTTATGTGATAATACAAGTGCAATCATCATTTCAAAGAACCTAGTCATGCATTCAAAGACCAAGCACATACCGATCAAGTATCACTTTCTCCGGGAACAAGTGTTGGAACAAAAGGTCAAATTGGAGTATGTTCCTTCTAAGGAACAAGTTGTTGATATTCTCACCAAACCACTGCCCAGGGAGACATTTGAATACCTCAGATAGAAGCTGGGAGTAGTTGATGCATCATCTTGCTGTTAAATCGTGTCTGTTTCAGAGAAAAATGGGTGTACGCGAGTTGAATGAGGAAGATCCGCGTACATACGCCGATTTATGCAGGTGCAGTCGCGTATATGGAGTTCTGAAGAAAATCAGCAAGGACAGACTCTGGTTGAAGAGAGTCTGATATGGGTCTGACAGAGACCATCTGGCACAGGTTCAGGGGGAGCAGATAATCTTCTAATAATGCATTGTTGGCATTATCTTAGAAGCTTTTGGTTCTAGTTCACAGCTGTTGTTGGTTTTAGGTGGAGCAGAGGCAGAGGGAGAACAGAAGGAAATCTTGGTTCTGATCTGAATTGTGATTGACAAATGCTGCTGCTATCAGTTATTTGTGACTTTCATAAGTCTTGTTCTAGATATTTCGTCTCTATGTCATGTATCTCTTTTGTGGTATCTCTTTTATGGTGTCAAGGTCATGTAACGGCCTATCTTGGTTTCCCCACTATGCCTAGGATGAACATGTAATGAACTTGGTTGTCATATGTAATTTTCTGATGTATCCCCACTTGGTTGGGTGATGGATGTATGTATTGAGTCTTTTGGTGATAGGAAGGTCTTTTATGATGTATAAGTCATGGTTCTTCTTGAAGAACATCTTTTGCAGATCTTGCCTACAGTCAGGGGGAGCATGGTCAGCACAGCAGGGCAGAAATTTCAGCATGTACTCAGGGGGAGCACAACCCTTTGCCCTTGATGACAAAGGGGGAGAATGACTTTGAGGATGTTGGGTTGCCATCAAGTCCAAAGGGGGAGATTGTTGGCATTATGGCACAGGTGTTGTCCTTGATGGCAACTCTCTTTGGTAACAGATCTCAGTTCAGGCTTTCAGAATGAAGGAAAAGACATATACGTAGGTTCATCTAGACGAAGACGCATATACACGCGGGTTAGACGTTTCAAAGGCGCGTGTGCGTATACACGCACTTTCATGCAAGGAAAAGCGTGTATATGTTGGAGAACTTACCCTTGGTCCGTGGTAGTTAGTCCTTGGTATTTGAACCTATGGTTTTGGACCATGATACCTCGTCAGACGCGTTCATCCCAAGTATTGGGTCCGTGGTATTGGTTTATTATGGTTTTGGACCGTGGTATTGTGGAAGGCCTAAAACTATAAAAGAGGAAGGAGATCATGTGGCAAGGAATAATCTGAATTATTGTTGAATATCTGATAAAGTGCTAGATCTGGAATACTGGTAATTGGGTTAAGGTGCAGATCTGGATCTGAATGAAGGAGGAACCTTAGCGCAAAGAGAAGGATAAGTTCTATTGATGGGTCATAATCTTTAAGCTTGAATGATAGTATCTTTGTATGATTTTGATCTGCTATATGTGGCGCATGCTTGATCTATAAGTCTGATAATCTGGGTTAATTAGTGTTTGAATATCTGAAAGAGCGAATTATCCTTTATAGATCTGTACGCAGGTTCAGTGAAGAGAAGGCGCGTATACACGCTGGTTCAGTAAAGGGAAACAACGTATACGCAGGTTGTTCCATACGCAGAAGCGTATGCACGCAGGTTTCAGGCTATTAAAGTAGCGTATATATTTTGAGTTGTGATCTTGCTGCTTCTGTTTATTGCTGCAGTGTTCTGGGTTCAGATTTGGTGTGTGGTTACTGTTACTATGATCTGGGTACAGTCGTCAGAGAAGTGTTTATTTTGATTCAGTTTTGATTGGTGAAAAGGTGATTGGGTGATGCAGAAATTCTTGATGTTTGATTGATGCTATTTGTGGATCCAGTCTGAAAATTTATGAAACGTGGTCCCTGAAAGAAAGAGAAGGTTGTAGCCTTTTGTAGGCCAGCACCTATGTACTAGTATCTTGGCTAGTGCAAGAGATAAGGGGTTGTAGCTCCCTTCCAGGAGAAGCTGGAAAACGAGAGAGGGTTGTAGCTCTCTGCAGGTTGCAGCCTGCGTACTGGTAAAGGACTGCGCCAGTACAATTGTAAAAAGAAGTTTCTAATTAAAGAGAAGATAGAGACGAATTACAGCAGGTGGTTTTCACCCACATTGGGTTTCCACCTTATATCTTGTGTTCTTGTGTGCGATTGTCTTTCTGCTCTGTTTGACTGTTTCTGGTTACTGGTTATTTGATTCTCAAACACGGATTAATAATCCTCATCAGAAAGATAAAGTCATTTAAAAGTTTGCATTATATACGCGGGTTTTCTTCTGCATAGTTGCGTATATACGCGAGTTTAATTAACTGAAGTAGTGTATATCATTTGATTTTGAAAAAGGAATATTTGACTTGATAATACTGATTCACCCCCCCCCCCCCCCTCAGTATTATTTCCAACAAGATATATGTCTCTAACTAAAATTAGGGACTTGCCTTTCATAGCCTCCCATTCAATGCAATCCCTGTCCTCAGTTTTGTAAAAACCTGCATTCCTCATATTGCAAATAATACTATTCCATTGAGTAGCCATTTCTTCATCGAGGCCTAATTCTCTGAAAGTTTTCCATTGTGGAATGGCATTCTTCCATCCTTCTATTACCTGTGCCCAGTAGAAAAGACCTTTCCCGTGGAGGAGTGAAAGAAGCTGTGGGGTGATTATTGGTTCTGTATCAACTCCCTTGATGGTATCAGCACCTATAAGGATGTTGTTACCAGTTTGGAATTTCCAAATGAAGTTCCTGCAAAAAAAAGGAAGTATCCTTTGAAAACTTCTCCAGATCCCCGAACCTTGAGAGGGCCATTTGAAACTGTTCCTATACCAATAGTAAATATCATTGTTCCCAAGGTATTTCATTTTAATAGCTTGACTCCATAAGCTTTTTCCAAAAACCACCCGCCACAATGATTTGCATAGTAGAGCTCTGCCAAAGAGGCGCAAATTCATGATGCCCCAACCTCCCTTCTTTTTTGGGAGGGAGATGTCTTCCAGTTTAGCAAGATGGAATTTTCTCTTTTCCTTGTTTCCCCCCTAGATGAAGGTTGCCATTAAGCTGTTCAATTTTTAACTATAGCCGATGGAATGTAAAACAGATGCGTCCAATATACACTGATTTGAGCAAGAACCGACTGTGTTAAGATCATTCTGCCAGCAAGCGATAAGCATTTAAATTCCCACCCTGATATTCTCTTATAAAATCTGTCAGTTATCCATGACCAATCATAAATATTATATCCCGTGGGTTTAAGATGATATCCCAAATATTTTAGCCCCTCTTTTATGGAAACAACCTGAATGTTAAATAGTTGTGTGATATATTCCATCTCCTCTTCTTTAACCTTACCAAAGTGGAAGTGGATTTACCTTTGTTGACGAATATGCCAGTCGCCTTTTGAAATAAATTTATTATCTCATGCATTATCTGCCAAGTATGTCTGCAAAGCCTAGAAAACAGGAGAATGTCATCCACAAAGAAGTTGTGCGTAACAAAGTTACCTCTGGATATGGCAAGGGGGTCAATTTTTCTGGCAGCAACTGCTCTTTTGATGTGGAGACTAAGGGTATCCATGGCCAAGATGAATAAAATTCGAGATGATGAGCACCCCTGACGGAGACCCTTTTCAACTCGAAAAAAAAAAAAACTGTAGGGAATCCGTTAATGAGAACCGCGAAATTGACTCCTTCCACGCACGCCATGATCCATTTTGTGCACTGGTCATTCAGGCCGATTTTTATAAGTAAATATCTGAGGTGGCTCTAGTCTAGGCTGTTGAAGGCTTTTTTAAATCAATTTTAAGAATAGCAGCCCCAATATTTTTTGTTTGCATAGAGTGCAAAGCTTCCTGAGCTATGGCCACAACATCTAGAATGTTCTTGCCACTAAGGAATCCATGCTGTTCTTTTCTAATATGAACTGATAAGTTGCCTAAGATTCTCTCTGCTATAATTTTAGAAATGATTTCATAGATGGCATTGCATAAAGAAATCGGCCTGTAATCTGCAAAAGAAGAGGAGTCTTTTCTTTTCAGAATCAGTGCTATATAGGTGGAAGAAATATTTTGATTTATTCTCCCTTGGATTCTGGTCTCTTCCACCATCCCCAAGATGTAATTTTTCATAATATCAAAGAAGTGGATGAAGATGTCTATGGTCCAGCCATCTGGGCCGGGACATTTGTCCTTCTTGAATGATCTCATTACAGAGAGTAATTCCTCCTCTGATACAACAGCAAATATTCTTTCATTATCTTCATCATTGAACATTCTTGAGAAAGGATCTATGCCCCATAATATATCATTTATCTCCCTGATAGTCTCTCTTTTATAAGCTTTTTAAAAATGATTGACAGCTTCTTTGGATATGTCTTCTTGGGAGAATAGTAGATCTCCTTCTTCATTTCTGATTTGCCAAATAGAATTTGTAGCTCTTCTTTTGCTTGCAAATCGGTGAAAGAATTTTGTGTTCTTATCACCCTCCATCAGCCATGTAGCGCGGCTTTTGAGCCGCCATGAGATCTCTTCAATCTTTAGAATATTTTGTTTCTTATTTCCAAGTTCCCATATTCGCGCCCGAGTGCTCCATGGAATGGAATGGGAAGTCATAGCATCTGCTATATCAGCTAGTTCTTTTTCAATATTCTTCAGTTCAACACAATTTGATCGTTTTTTCTGAATTTGCTAATTGTTCACTTTGGTTTTAAGAATGCCCATTTTGCCAATCAAGTACTCTGATGGAGAGGTTTCTATTGTCAAACTGTTTGCCATCCAAAATTCCCGAACCATGTTGTTAAATGCTTCGTCCTCTAGCCAATACCTGTTGAATTTGAATGGGTAACCTTTCCGTGCTTTAGAGCTCATCCATTGAAGGGAGACCGGCCTATGGTCCGAAATAAAAACAGGGAGAGTGTGAGAGCTCGGGATACCATGTTTCTCCATCAGCTATTCATGCATGATAAATCTGTCCAGCCTTTTAGCAATATAGGCATCACCCGAGCGACCGTTGTCCCAGGTGGGGGACAAAGATTTCGGACAGATGTCAACATAGTTGAATTGAAACATAGCTTCCTTAATTTTTTCCCCAATCATGTTAGTTTTTTCCCCTTCCCCCAAACTTCATTTGGTCCCATTGTGCAGTTAAGATCTCCCGCGATGAGGAGCGCTTCATTCTCCAAGATACCAGATGCAATGAAATATTCCCAATAGGAAGCACGGTCCTTGCAAGGTGCATAGACATTTAATATATGTATCCTGTCAGCACATCCTCTAAATTTAGCAGTGATCAAGATTCCCCCAAGGCATCTGTATGTTCTAGCAGAGATCCATCTCGGATCCCAAATCACCGCTAGTCCTCCAGAGAGTCTCGACGCCTCCGTTGCCGCTATATACCACGAAGGAAACATTCTCTTAAAGAATGAGATAGTGTCCTTACTGTTATGCATTGTTTCCTAAATTAATATCAACCTGTATGAAGATGAGAAAAATAAATTTTTTAGAGCAATATATTTGGGGTTTACTCCCAGCCCCCTTATATTGATGGATATAATATTCATCATTTGATACAATTTGCGGGCAATGTTGCTCTAAGAGGCCCGGGTCCAGGGAGGTTGGAGATGGGAATATCAATAAGGGAGGAATCTTGAAAGTCCAGGTTCCGAGATCCTTTGCGGCCCCTAAAATGTCTACTTCCCCTATAGTTTTTCCGGCAGACAGTAATATTATTAGCAGAATTAGGACTGATGATAGGGGAAGAAGATTTGCGGGGTTTATGGATAGTTAGGGGAAGTAAACGGAGTGAGTTATTGTGGAGCAACATGTCCAGGTCACTGCCAATGGAGTTGGAAGGGGATGGAAGAGGCCAGAAAGGGGGGATACATAGCTCATGGGGGCATTGCCTTTGGAAATCGAGCGGTTCAACGAGGAGGGTATGGGGGGGGAGGAATTATCAAGATCATTAGGGGAATGTTCAGGCCGCATAAGTGACGGGGAAGATGAGGGGATGACGTGGAAGTTTCCTTCCTTTAGGGATGGGGAGCAGTCCTTGGGTATAGGAGGGAGAGGGGCAATCAGGATATCAAGAGGTGGTTCAGGAGGGGGACACAGGGGAGAAAAGTCACATGCCACTTTGAAATTTCCCACGGAATTTGACCTCAAAATCGGAAAGTTGGAAGATTTGTGCAGCCTGGGCGAAAGTGAAGGGCGGTGGTTCAGGTCTCTCATTTGTATAGGAGAAGTCGGGAAAATCTGATAATGGGATTAGGAGGGAAAAGCAGCAGAGGGTGAAACATCTTTGCAGAACTGAAATTCTCTGTTATCACAATAGGGAGACTCAGCAGAGACATTGGCAATATTTTTCACCAAATAGACTTTTTTCCAAGCCTTACCTTTAGACTGCCAAGGACATTTTTCCTTTAAATGCCCCGTTCTGTGACATTGTGCGCACCTAAAAGGAACGCCCCAGGCATCCAGCCTTTGACAGGCAGATAGCTTGCCCCAAATCAGGTCGATGCGATCCAGAAAACCGCCCCTATAATCCTTTTCGATCAGAAGCCAAGCAACCCTCTTATCTTTTGCTCCTAGGCATCTAGGATCAACATAGACAAATCTCCCTATGTAGAATGGAACAATTTTTCTTTGAATTTATGGTTCTTACCATCTTCGAGTTTGTGTAGTCAGTATTTTCGAATATTTGTAGCTAGAACTTAATATCATATTTGGTATATTCAAGGATTTTTAACTAAATTGGTCATTGTATTCATTGTTTTCGAGAATTTGTAGCTAAAACATGTCATTAAATTTCATGTGTGACAATAGTTTACTTTTGGAAACGACAATAATCGTTGAGATACATTTGAACGTTCATCTTTATACATACTTTTGTTTTGCTCAAGTTCGATTATATTAGTCGGTTGGGTTCAATTCAAAATCGTTACTAAAATAGATAATCGATGATATGGTTGGGTGAGCTTGTTGACAAATTCTGAGAGGCTATCTTTAGAATTTTTCTTTATATTTTATGTTTAAGCAGAGTGGGGGAAGGCGTGGTAAAGAAAATTTCCTAAATTCCTTAGGATTTTTATGGGGAATGTTCCCATTTATTGCGAGGAGCTTTAATCATATAATGTATATAATGTTGTTTTGAAAGGATTTTGTTGATGTTAAGAGGACCAAAGCTTTGGAGATTGTCTCGTTTTATGATATGGAAATCACACTAAAAGAGTATACATTTAAATTTGTTGGTCTTGGAGACTATGTATTGATAACAAAAAAATTATTATGCAAATATACTATTGATATGAATGGAAAACATAGATGATCAAGTTATTTAATGAAATGACAACTAATATGAATTGACAACTTATATGAATGGATATCATTGTAAGGGTTCGTTAATCGAGCCAATCAGCAATAACACGTGTAACTTGATAGCTAATGAGGATGAAGAAAAATAAATTAAATTATTGTTGAAAAATAATAAATTTCAATCTAAAATGTTAAACTATATAAATTTGTAAAAAAAATTGTGAAACCCAAACTAATATGGGTTTGACAAAAAAACCCCAATGCATTATCTACTACGAGTGGCAGGGATAACAAAGTTAATAAAATAGAGTATCTAAAAATATATAAAGCTCGCCAACATAAATCCACCTTAATTCATGTTCTTTAAGCATGAAGAGATTTGAATCTCAATTGGTTTTTGGACCCCTCTCTCCTCTTAATGGATCTGAATTTGAGAAAGATCTACATTAGTGATGATATTGTGTCAGTCTCTAATTGTTTTCCTTTCTTCCCTATGAGCATTGGAATTGTTTTAATTTTTTCTCCCTATGATTAGGTTCTTGGTTTTCTTTTAAGAGATTTCACAAAAGAAAATGAGTCACTTCTTCCTTCATAATATTATAGTAGTAGAAACTATATTGATGTGGAACAAGATTCTCAACTATGGATATACCATTGTGGCTTGATAAGTTTGAATAGGAAGGCATCATAGAGATTCACAATGAGCATTGAACATCAAGAAAGTAAACACAAACACTTTTAGAGGATTATCGATGCTTTCAAGTTGTTGGCATCCAAGGTTATTAGTTCAAGCAGTGTTTCATTTGATCTCATTAATACAAAAGTGAAATCATGGGGACTGATAATGAAGAGCTTCAAGGAACTACTTACAATCAACGCAAAGTAGTTTGAAGATTTTCAAAGCATGTTATTGTATGAACCTTTATATATAGTCCTTGCTTCTCCTATACCATGCGAGGAGATAACTATCCAAGGGGTTCAACATCACACTAACCCTACTATCCTCTTGGCTCAAGCTATCATCAAGAAGTATGATATAAGTTGTTTTAGGTAACTTGGATAATACAAAGACTCCATTAAAAAAAGAATGCCTTATTGATAAAAGCACAATTCTCCTTAGCCAACACAACTAGGGAGGAGTAAGGTCCTTATAATTGAAGCATAGAATGAGACCTAAATCCTAAAAAAATATGTGAAGTATACATAACAATTTTGGAAGCTCAAGATCTATAGACAAGGAGGAGGTGATAGAGGCCAAGTAATAAACATTTCAAGGAGATCCATTAAGGAATGGACTATAACATTGGGAGGGTATCATAATTGATAAGAAAATGCAACAATCTACTAGAAAAGAACATGTCATTGATAGAGTACTTGATAACCAACATGAAGTCTTTGAAGGGTCCATCAATACTTGATAATAATGATATAATTAAAAATATTATGTTTGATAAAGCATTTACAAAACTCGTATAGGATTTCACCTTGGAATATGCAACTATAAAGAAGATCAACCATACATATGTCGATAATGGTTCACCATCACTATAGTTAATAATGTTCCATTGAAGAAGATTATTGATGCTCAAGCCCCTAATTTGGCGAGGATAAAATGTAGTTTGCCAGAGGTTAAGGTAAAGGGAATCATCATTGTGGCCCTATTATGGACATCATCTAGCATGTTGTGGATCAAGTTTGCATATTTTAGGATCTTCTAAAGCATTGCATTCCTTTGCCACAAAATAATGTATCATTTTGATATTAAGAAACATTAATTGTTGCATTTCTCCCTAGGATACAGAGATTCAAATCACATATCTATCTTGTCTATTTATGGATTTGTTGAAGGGGAAAAGGCATTACAAAGAGCCTATGTCCACCCCACATCTTTTAGTGCTTGAGTGGGTTAGTTTCTCTTCATAGTTGTTATATCATTTCATTCAAGAGTTATTCTTTTGTCTTTTTGTTGTTGCATGAAGTTCTCTATGGACTCACTGACTTAGTCCTGAAATAACAAGTGGTTTCTTTTATTCTCTGATATGTCATGCTTTATAACTGGGAAGATGACATTGGAGTTCGATTAGCGTGACTTTTTTTTCTCAGTTTCAAATTGGATACTCTACTTAAATATATGATTTAATGAACTTTTAACTCTGTGTAGACTTGCTTTCTGTCAAATGTTCTTTAGAATGTTTTTTAATTTCAATTTTATTGAATGGTGATGTTGAAAATACATTTTCTTGAAAATTAACATTGAACATTGTTCTTAGGGATCATATAATATTTATCTTTGGAATGTGGGCAATCATCATGTAAAAGGAAATATGTGTGGTTATTAGGTACTTGCATGGATTTTTGAGAGTGCCTTATTATGAATCCACTGCAAGAATAACTATTGGCATAGAAGGTGATACCTTCCTTTACAAAATGTAGGAATGTTTTTTGTTGTATCCATTAGGGCCTTGTTAATTAGCTTATTTTACTCACACTGGCATTTTCAATAAAAAGACAACATGGATGTTAATTCTAGATTGAAGAACAATGCTCCACATCAAAACCAAAAACATACTCTCAAAAACCACCTTCCAAATTAAATAATATGGAAAACATGAAAATATTATACCTTATTGCCTTTGGACCTTGAGATGTCAATGTTTGCCTAAATGTAAATTTGTTGACTATTTATGAATGATGAACCTCAAACTTTAATTATGTATTATTGTGATAAAAATAGGATCACCCAATTTAACATGAGACAAAGATTTAAACATTTCAATTATGCAAGAGCAAAATATTTACCATTTCATCATGGGGGTAGTTCTTGTTCCTCCAAAATAATATTAGTATCACAGCGAAAAATAAGGAAACAAAGAAACCTTAAGAACCTTGAACTAACAATCATTTAACTTGTAATATCTTTTGAGCTAAATGCAACTTAAAACTCTTAAGGACGTGCACATAAATTTTAGGAATCACCCACCCAAATGCAATATTTTACCCAAAGAAATAATCAACATAGTTGTTGGCAATTTTTTTGAATATTTGATGAGCATTGAAATAAAATATTATAAAGGAATATATTTAACAAACAAACAAAAAATGAAAACTCTCAAATAGGGTGTGATGAAAAAAATCATCTGCAACAACTATGTGGTGAAACATCAAAGAAGGATGGGATGTATCTTATGGTTTCATCACACTTGAGCATGAGGAGAGGAGCTCTCTCATTAATGTTAGAGCAAGTGACTATAACTCTTACAAACATCTGGACACAACCTTAATCATTCCTTAGCAAGAAGGTTGAATTCACGTTAATGCATTGGTTGATTCACATGGGAGGTACAACTCACTCGAAAGGTCATTCTTGAAATGCCTGCCAGTAGAGGAAGGACAACGTTATCACAAATTTCTATGTTCACAACATTATTGGAGTCATGTTAGGTCGATTTAATTTCCCTTGGTTGAATTTCTTGGAAACATTGTTTTCATTGATGTCAAAGACAGGGGTAGGCTACTTGTGTCCAATATAGAGATTAGAAAAAGAAAATTGTTGGAAATATTGTTTTTGGACTTTTGATGCCCCGTCTTTTGTACTCCAATTACTCAGCTTAAATGGGAACATAGGATATATGGTTGGAAAGCTTATTTCGAGACCTTTCCAATGGAAAATGACACTCCCTATAATTTGATAAGAATGAGGAGATATGAAAGATTTAGTTAGGATGGCCCAACTAAAATACAAGCAATCTAACCCAACCAATCTTACAAGTCAATCCCATAAGTGAACGTACAAACACTATCAATAAAGGGTATATGAGTTCATTCGGAAGGAATCTAAGAAATAAGAGATTTGAGGTCACAAGAGGAGCCAATGAATAACTTTTGGGTGATTTTTGGAGTCTAAAGGTGGAAGCAAAAATATGATTTATGGGGTGAACGAGTCATCTAGGAATTTTCGTTCTACATTTTCTTTCGGGATGTTCCATAACGTGAAACTTGGAGGATACATGTAGAAGGTATTCATGCACTTGTGTTTCAGGGTCAACCACCATGGAAGAGTCCTCAAACCACCATATATGACCTATATAGGTTGTTAGTTGCCTCCAAGTGGGATTGGGCACCACCACTAGGTAATTTGTGAACCAAAATGGGTATCAAATCCTAACCAATATTAGAGGAGAGAAATAATACATGTGCTCCCTAAATTATCTTGGGCTTGAGTGCCATAAAGAACACCTACAACCCATGAATATTCTCACGCTATAGCTCCATGAATGTGTCCTTGAACCACCACACTAGACCCTTGTAAGGTATGTTTGACCCCCTAGAGGGGTATAAGTGTCATGATTAAAACATTACATATGGACTAAACAAAAATGTATCTCAATCCCACACTAAGAATGGTTCTCCATAGCATGACTTGGGTTATATAGATTCCAAGTAGGATATGGGTGACATGACTAGGTTTTGTGTAGTGGAAATCGGTCTTGAGGCCTAAACATAGTCAAGTGGGGGAACATGGGGTTTAATCCAAATGAACCTTTTTAACCTCAACTTCCATGGTACATGTGGGAAAACATTTAGGTCTGACGCCCTAAAAATAGATTTTCATACTTGATCACCATGAACAATAGCTACAAACCATAAGTCGAACATTGTCTAGGAGGTTTTTTGCAGCAAAGTTGAATATGGATGACATTAGGTAGTTTTTCACATCAAGGACAAGTCACATGTTTGGGAAAAAATGGTATTCCACACAGGGAGAACACCTTAAGTAACCACTTACACAACTAGATAAAATATCACAATACAATAGTTTTACATGGTTAAAACCTTCTAAGAAGGAAATATTTTGTACACCCAATGTGACCACTTAAGCTATTTATTAATGCAACAATTTTATTTTATTTTATATAAGAGAGTTTCTCACAATCGATCATTAGAAAATGACCGTCCATACTCTTTTAAATATAGATTATATACCAATCAAATGTTAAGTCATGGATAAATAATTGTTATGAAACCACCTCACAAAAAGATAGAAAAGATAGATCAATGCCTTAGAATTCAACCTTTTCGAGGGCCAACCTCCTTTACATTACACAAATGAACAATTCTTGGATGATACAAATGACAAGACTTCCTTTCATATAGGAGTCTAACGGGTCATAATATAATCAGAGCCGACATAACAATAATAATGTAAGGGCACAATAATAACTGTTGTGTGTGGAGCATGATTGTTGAGAGGTATTTGTTTCAGTCGGATGTGTACCCCAGGAAGTTTGTACACCCCTCCACGGGGGGGTGCGGGGGGGACTTGTCCCCCCCACGGGGGTCCGGGGGGCCGATCCCCCCGGCTGGGGGGTCTGGGGGCCAACGGTCCCCTGGCGGGGGCTCGGGGGCAGCGCCCCCGAAGCTAAAAACAAATGTAAAATTGCCTTGTAAAAGTATAGTAATTTCTAGTCAATCTGGGCCGTTCATTAGGCAGATGATCTGACGATAGAACTTATGTTTAGTTTAGGGTTTTTTGCCCTAGAAGGCAACCCCTCTCTTTGTATGAGGGCATTGTCTTTGAGGCTGAGATATAGGTGTGTATACTGTGAGCGAGAAACTGAGAGGTGAGACTGTGAGAGAAAAGAGAGGATATTACAGCGGATTTGTTGTAGGTTGTGTCTCTTCATTTTGCTAGATAATAGAAAGGAAGGACTGGCTGTTCGGGGTGGACGTAGCCCAAACTGGTTGACCCATGTATATCTGTGTCTCTCTTGTTTTATGCGTTTTCTGTGTTTATATTTCTGCAATATTTTATGTGTTCCATTGCTCCGTAATATATAATTTTCTAACAATAACAATATTGGGCTTCTATGGGGCACAATAATAACAATATGGGCACAACAATATAATGAGAAGGTTGTACTAATAACAATAAGGGGTTACACTAGTAGTATAGGGGCCTAACATGCCCCTTTCCTTCAAAAAGTGTTGTCCTCAACGCTTGAGTAGTTCTTGATGCTTCTGTATAAAATTCTTGTCCTCCCATGTGGAATTTTCAACACGCAAGTTCCTCCACTTGATGAGATACTCTGAAATTGATCGATTTCCTAGTTGTCGGGTTCTTGTTTCTGTGACTGCTTCAGGTTTCAATATGATTTTTCCTTCCTCGTCAAGTTCTGGCAATATTGTTTGAACTAGGATCTTCTGCAACTTTTAAATGAGCGGCCACACTTCTTCGTCTTTCTGCCATTCGTCCCTTGCTTCGTTTATCCAATCTGGTTGGATAATAGAAATAACGTAAAATAATGCTTCCACATCCTCATCCTTTCTTGAGAGTGCATCCACAACAACATTTTGCTTCCCTTTTTTGTAGATGATTTCAAAGTCATAACCCAACATATTTGTGACCCATTTTTTCTGTTATTCTAAAGATAATCTTTGTTCTAAAAAGTATTTAAGACTATCATGATCCATTTTTACCTTGAAGTGTCCTCCCATTAGGTAAGGTCGCCATTTCTTAAGTGCATGTAGTATTGCCGACATTTCCTTCTCATAAATAGCTTGCTTGAGATGTAGCCATAAAAATACCCAATCGCCTACATCAAAACTTTCTTCAAGCGATGTTGATTTATCTGTTGTTTCATTCAATTTTGCACCAAAGTGGCATTATCCTTTAAAAGATGGAGAACTTGTTGTTGATGCTCGATGTGATCTTTCACTGCTTGAATCTTTTTCTTCTTGATATGTCCTTCTATCTTGAGAGTTTGAGGAGTGGTAATTTCTTCCAATGCATTACAAGATATGGCCAGATTCATTTCTTGATGTTCGATGTGATGTCTCACTTCTTGAACATTTTTCTTTTTGATATGTCCTTCTATCTTGATAGTTTGAGGAGTGGTAATTCTTGCTAATGCATTACAAGATATGGTTAGATTCATTTCTTCTTTCTCGATGTGATCTTTCACTTCTTGAACCTTTTTCTTCTTTATATGTCCTTCTATCTTGAGAGTTTGAGGAGTGGTAATTCTTTCCAATGCTTTAGAAGATATGGTCGGATTCATTTCTTCTTTCTCCGGGGTTGGTTCCTGGTGTATATCCTCTTCTTTTGATGTTTCTTGATCCTTTTCTTCCTCCACTTCACAATCTATGTAAAATAATTTATTCTTAGCACACTTATGACCTTTAATGTATTTGTTATCACAATTGTAAGAAAGCCCTTTTGCTCTTTTTTCTCCCAATCGTTGTGGTGTCAAGCTTATAGGTTTTGGAAGGCTAGGAGAAACAACACTTCCATCTTTATAGTTGTGAGGGGTAGAATTTCTTGTTGCCATAATTTTGCTTTCCACTTTTCTTGCCAACCTGAATGCCTTCTCCAATGAATCAGGTTCCCAAAGATGAACCGCATGTTGAATGTTATCCTTTAAAGTCCCTATGGAGACATCAATCCTCTGCGTCTCTGGAGTATCATTTTCCCTTATATTCAATGTTTGAAAGTCCTCAATGTGCTCTGCCATTAAACACTTTTGTTTGAGATTTATCAATTGGCTAAAGAAGGTGTTTCTCTTTGTATCCTCATAATGTGCTATCATTTCCTCCATGAAAATTGACCACGTAACAAGTGGTTTACGAGAACAAAGCCCTTTATACCATAAAAATTGATCTGATTCTAAATATGAAGATGCAATACGTACCTTTTGTAATAATTGCACCTCATGTAGATCAAAATATTACTCCATCTGTAGTATCCAATTTACCGGATCCTTTCCATCAAACTTCCTCATATCGCCTTTTCTTGATTTTAGGAACTCAGGCTTGAAACGACTGTAACTTTGTAATTTAAGATCTCCAAGTTCTAAAATTGCATCCTGCAGTAGCCCTCTACGTTCTCTTTTTAATCCCGCAAGTCTGATCAAGATTGGATTCTACAAGGAAGAGTTATGTCAAATCTCCCACGATGACATGATTATATACTGGTTCAGTAGAGCGTACTTGTACGAAGTCCCACGTGTCACTGTTTCAACCTTAGGATCTGAAAAATATATACAGAAAACTATAGTCCATCCTCTTTCTGTATATTCTTAAAAAATTTCAATCTGATGCTCAAAGAGAAAGTTATGACGATTTTCCCAAGGTCACCTGTTTAGAATGTAATTCGGGAGTCTGCAAAAACCCTAAATTCCTCAGATTATATCTCTGAAAATATAGCGAGACAAGCTCTGAAATTTGGACCTGAAGTTTAGAATGATTTCGACTCAAATGGGTCTTTTTTTTTTTAGCTTCTAAAACGTCGAAAAAAAATTATAGCGGAAATGCCACGATGACCTGTTTGAATCAGCGAAACCCTAGAGTCTAAAGCTCTGATACCAAATGTTATGAAACCAGCTCACAAAAAAATAGAAAAGATAGATCAAAATCTTAGAATTCAGCCTCTTCGAGGGGGCAACCTCCTTTACATTACACAAATGATAAATTCTTGAATGATACAAATGACAAGACCTCATTTTTATATATAGGAGTCTAAGGGGTCATAATATAATCAGAGCCGACATAAAAATAATAATGTAAGGGCACAATAATAACAATAGTGGGCTTATATGGGGCACAATAATAACAATATGGGCATAAAAATATAATAAGTGGGTTGTAATAATAACAATAAGGGGTTACACTAGTAGTATAGGGAGCTAACATGCCCCTCTCATTTAAAAAGTGTTGTCCTCAACGCTTGAGTAGTTCTTGATCCTTCTGTGTAAAATTCTTGTCCTCCCATGTGGAACCTTCAGTAGGTAAGTTCTTCCACTTGATGAGATACTCTGAAATTGATTGATTTCCTAGTTGTCAGGTTCTTGTTTCTGTGACTGCTCCAGGTTCCAATATGATTTTCCCTTCCTTGTCAAGTTCTGGCAATATTGTTTGAACTGGAATCTTCTGCAACTTTTGAATGAGTGGCCACCCTTCTTCGTCCTTCTCCCATTCATCCCTTGCTTCATTTATCCAATGTGGTTGGATAATAGAAATAGCATAAAACAATGCTTCCACATCCTCATCCTTTCTTGAGAGTGCATCTGCAACAACATTTTGCTTCCCTCTTTTGTAGATGATTTCAAAGTCATAACCAAACATATTTGTGACCCATTTTTTATGTTCTTCTAAAGATAATATTTGTTCTAAAAAGTATTTAAAATTATCATGATCCATTTTTACCTTGAATTGTCTTCCCATTAGGTAAGGTCGTCATTTCTCAAGTGCATGTAGTATTGCCAACATTTCCTTCTCATAAATAGCTTACTTGAGATGTAGCCATAAAAATACCCAATCACCTACATCAAAACTTCTTTCACTGCGATGTTGATCTGTCTATTGTTTCATTCGATTTTGCACCAAAGTGGCGTTATCCTTTAAAAGTTGGAGAACTTGTTGTTGATGCTTAATGTGATCTTTCACTGCTTGAATCTTTTTCTTCTTGATATGTCCTTCTATCTTGAGAGTTTGAGAAGTGGTAATTTCTTCCAATGGATTACAAGATATGGTCAGATTCATTTCTTGATGCTCGATGTCATGTTTCACTTCTTGAACATTTTTCTTTTTGATAAGTCCTTTTATCTTGATAATTTGAGGAGTGGTAATTCTTGCCAATGCATTACAAGATATGGTCAGATTCATTTCTTCTTTCTCGATGTGATCTTTCACTTCTTGAACCTTTTTCTTCTTTATATGTCCTTCTATCTTTAGAGTTTGAGGAGTGGTAATTCTTTCCAATGCTTTAGAAGATATGGCCGGATTCATTTCTTCTTTCTCTGGGGTTGGTTCTTAGTGTATATCCTCTTCTTTTGATGTTTCTTGATCCTTTTCTTCCTCCAATTCACAATCTATGTAAAATAATTTCTTCTTAGCACACTTATGACATTTAACGCATTTGTTATCACAATTGTAACAAAGCCCTTTTGCTCTTTTTTCTTCCAATTGTTGTGGTGTCAACCTTGTAGGTTGTGGAAGGCTAGGAGTAACAACACTTCCATCTTTATAGTTGTGAGGGGTAGAATTCTCTGTTGCCATAATTTTGCTTTCCACTTTTCTTGCCAACCTCAATGCCTTCTCCAATGAATCAGGTTCTCAAAGATGAACCTCATGTTGAATGTTATCCTTTAAAGTCCCTATGGAGACATCAATCCTCTACTTCTCTGGAATATCATTTTCCCTTATATTCAATGTTTGAAAGTCCTCAATGTGCTCTTCCATTGAACACTTATGTTTGATATTTATCAATTGGCTAAAAAAGGTGTTTCTCTTTGTATCCTCATAATGTGCTATCATTTCCTTTGTGAAAATTGACCATGTAACAAGTGGTTTACGATAACAAAGCCCTTTATACCATAAAAATTGATCCGGTTCTAAATATGAAGAAGCAATACGTACATTTTGTAATAGTTGCACCTCATGTAGATCAATATATTGCTCCATCTATAGTATCTAATTTACCGGATCCTTGCCATCGAACTTCCTCATATCGCCTTTTCTTGATTTTAGGAGCTCGGGCTTGAAATGAATGTAACTCTGTAATTTCAGATCTCCAAGTTCTGAAATTATGTTCTGCAGTAGACCTCTACGTTCTCTTTCTAATCTCACAACTCTTATCAAGATTGGATTCTACAAGGAAGAGTTATGTCACATCTCCCACAATGACCTGATTTTAAACTGGTTCAGTAGAGCGTACTTGTACAAAATCCCACGTGTCACTGTTTCAACCTTAGGATCTGAAAAATATATACGGGAATCTATAGTCCATCCTCTTTCCATAACTTCTTACGAAATTTCAATCTGATGCTCAAAGAAAAAGTTATGATGATTTTCCCAAAGTCACCTATTTAGAATGTAATTTGGGAGTCTGCAAAAACCCTAACTTCCTCAGATTATATCTCCGAAAATATAGTGATACAAGCTATGAAATTTGGACCCGATGTTCAAAACGATTTCAGATCAAATGGGTTTTTGTTTTAGCTTCTGAAACGTTCAGAAAGAAAAATTCCCTGTTTGGGTCAGCGAAACCCTAGAATCCAAAGCTCTGATACCAAATGTTATGAAACCAGCTCACAAAAAGATAGAAAAGATAGATCAACGCCTTAGAATTCAACCTCTTCAAGGGGGAACCTCCTTTACATTACACAAATGAACAATTCTTGGATGATACAAATGACAAGACCTCCTTTCTATATATAGGAGTCTAAGGGTCATAATATAATCAGAGTCGACATAACAATAGTAATGTAAGGGCACAATAATAACAATAGTGGGCTTCTATGGGGCACAATAATAACAATATGGGCACGACAATATAATAAGGGGGTTGTACTAATAACAATAAGGGGTTGCACTAGTAGTATATGGACCTAACATGTCCCTCTACTTCAAAAAGTGTCGTTCTCAACGCTTGAGTAGTTCTTGATGCTTCTGTATAAAATTCTTATCCTCCCATGTGGAATCTTCAGCAGGTAAGTTCTTCCACTTGACGAGATACTCTGAAATTGATCGATTTCCTAGTTGTCAGGTTCTTGTTTCTGTGACTACTCCAGGTTCCAATATGATTTTTCTTTCATCATCAAGTTCTGGCAATATTGTTTGAACTGGGATCTTCTGTAACTTTTGAATGAGTGGCCACAATTCTTCGTCCTTCTTCCATTCATCCCTTGCTTCATTTATCCAATCTGGTTGGATAATAGAAATAGCATAAAACAATGCTTCCACTTCCTCATCCTTTCTTGAGAGTGCATCTGCAACAACATTTTGCTTCCCTTTTTTGTAGATGATTTCAAAGTCATAACCCAACATATTTGTGGCCCATTTTTTCTGTTTTTATAAAGATAATCTTCGTTCTAAAAATTATTTAAGACTATCATGATCCATTTTTACTTTGAAGTGTCTTCCCATTAGGTAAGGTCATCATTTCTTAAGTGCATGTAGTATTGTCAAAATTTCTTTCTCATAAATATCTTGCTTGAGATGTAGCCAGAAAAATACCCAGTCGCCTACATCAAACTTTTTTCACTACGATGTTGGTCTATCTGTTGTTTCATTCGATTCTGCACCAAAGTGGCGTTATCCTTTAAAAGTTGGAGAACTTGTTGTTGATGCTCGATGTGATCTTCCACCGCTTGAATCTTTTTCTTCTTGATATGTGCTTCTATCTTGAGAGTTTGAAGAGTGGTAATTTCATCCAATGCATTACAAGATATGGTCAGATTCATTTCTTGATGCTCATTGTGATGTTTCACTTCTTGAACATTTTTCTTTTTTATATGTCCTTCTATCTTGATAGTTTGAGGAGTGGTAATTCTTGCCAATACATTACAAGATATGGTCAGATTCATTTCTTCTTTCTCGATGTGATATTTCACTTCTTGAACCTTTTTCTTCTTTATATGTCCTTTTATCTTGAGAGTTTGAGGAGTGGTAATTCTTTTCAATGCTTTAGAAGATATGGTTGGATTCATTTATTCTTTTTTCTGGGGTTGGTTCTTGGTGTATATCCTCTTCTTTTGATGTTTTTGATCATTAACAATGTAAACTTTGAAACAGGAACTATAAACTCAAAACGGGAACTCTAGCCAAAAAACCCCGTAAAAACATCAAAAACAGTGCTAAAAACGAAAATTGTTGATGCTGGAATAACACCTTTTTTCCTAGGGTAAATTTTCAACATGTTTTAAAAATGGCGGTGAAAACCAATTTTTTGTGCAAAAATTGCCCAAAAGACACCCTCAAAACGAAGTGTTGATGTTCGAATAACACTTTTTTTTTTTCAATAGTAAATTTTGTGCAAAAAGCACTCTTAAAACGAAAAGTGTTGACGTTGGGATAACAAAAAAAATTTCAAGGGTAAAATTTCAACATTTCGAAATAATGGCGTAAAATATTTTATCATGACCCCGAAAAACATTAAAATTTCAAAAAGATAATGAAAAAAAATGTAAAAAAAAAATAACAAACATAAATTAAAATATATACTAAAAACAAAACATAAAATAAAAATAAAAAACAAAAAAAATCAAACATCAAAAAAAAAATCAATCATAAAAATGTAAAAAAAAAAACAAAATTAACCTATAAAAGATAAGAATTAAAAAACTAAAAAAAAATTACAAATTATAAACAAATAAATAGTAAAAAAAACATATTTAAAAAAAATGGAAATTTTTTTTTATGTAAACCATAAAAAAATTTGGGAAAAAAAATATATAAAATTAAATAGGTAAAAGTAGAAAATTTAAAAAAACATTAACAAAAAACTAAAAAAAAATGAAAATTAAAAACAACTAGATTTAAAAAAAGAAGAAGGAAAATTAACCAAAAAAAAAATTAAAAACTAGTGAAATTAAGATTAAAATGTTAATTATTTTAAAAAACAAATATAAAAATATATATAAAAAAGACAAAAAAAAAATGTTAAAAAAAAAGTTATCCCATAAACCATAATAGAATTTGGAAAAAAAATAAAAAAAATAATAATATATATATATATATATATATATATATAAAGTTAAGTAAGTAAAAATAGAAAAATTAAAAAAACATTAACAAAAACTATGAAAAGAACAAAAATTAAAAGCAAACTAGATCAAACAAAAATAGAGAATCAACAATTTTTTTTTTTTAAAAAACTAAGAAAATTAATATTAAAAACATATAAAAAAAATAAAAAAACCAAAATAAACTTAAAAATATGCTCCCAACAAAAAAAAATGTTTTCTGCTTAACCACTTTTGAAAATCGGGTCACATTTTTATTACCCCTACGAAACGGGTAATCGTATCGGTTATTTAAAGTGCCAAAAACTATGATCTAAAAAAAATGTGTGTTCTGCATCGCCGCTTTTCAAAATTGGGTCAATTTTTTGCTATCTCTACGAAACGGGTAACAGTATCAGTTCCCGTTTCAAAGTTTACGTTGTTCATTTTCTTCCTCCTCTTCACAATCTATGTAAAATAATTTCTTCTCAGCACACTTATGACCTTTAATGTATTTCTTATCACAACAGTAACAAAGCCCTTTTGCACTTTTTTCTTCCAATTGTTGTGGTGTCAACCTTGTAGCTTGTGGAAGGCTAGGAGAAACAACACTTCCATCTTTATAGTCGTGAGGGGTAGAATTCCTTGTTGCCATAATTTTGCTTTCAATTTTTCTTGCCAACCTGAATGCCTTCTCCAATGAATCAGGTTCCCAAAGATGAACCTCATGTTGAATGTTATCCTTTAAAGTCTCTATGGAGACATCAATCCTTTGTTTCTCTGGAATATCATTTTCCCTTATATTCAATGTTTGAAAGTCCTCAATGTGCTCTGCCATTGAACACTTTTGTTTGAGATTTATCAATTGGCTAAAGAAGGTGTTTCTCTTTGTATCTTCATAATGTGCTATCATTTCCTCCGTGAAAATTGACCACGTAACAAGTGGTTTACGAGAACGGATAACTTTATACCATAAAAATTGATCTGGTTCTAAATATGAAGATGCAATACGTACCTTTTGTAATAGTTGCAGCTCATGTAGATCAAAATATTGCTCCATCTGCAGTATCCAATTACCGGATCCTTGCCATCAAACTTCGTCAAATCGTCTTTTCTTGATTTTAGGATCTCAGGCTTGTAACGATTGTAACTCTGTAATTTCAGATCTCCAAGTTATGAAATTGCATCCTGCAGTAGCCCTCTACGTTCTCTTTCTAATTCCGCAAGTCTAATCAAGATTGGATTCTGCAAGGAAGAGTTATATCAAATCTCCCACGATGACCTGATTATAGACTGGTTCAGTAGAGCGTACTTGTACGAAGTCCCACGTGTCACTGTTTCAACCTTAGGATCTGAAAAATATATACAAAAAACTATAGTCCATCCTCTTTCTGTAACTTCTGACGAAATTTCAATTTGATAATCAGAGAAAAAGTTATGACGATTTTCCCAAGGTCCCCTATCTAGAATGTAATTCGGGAGTCTGCAAAAACCCTAGCTTCCTCATATTATATCTCTGAAAATATAGTGAGACAAGTTCTGAAATTCAGACCCGAAATTTAGAACGACTTCAATGCAAATGGGTTTTTTTTTTAGCTTTTGAAACGTCACAAAAAAAAAATTATAGCGAAAATGACACGATGACCTGTTTGGATTAGCGAAACCCTATAATCCAAAGCTCTGAGACCAAATCTTATGAAACCAACTCACAAAAAGATAGATTAATGCCTTAGAATTCAGCCTCTTCGAGGGGGCAAACTCCTTTACATTACACAAATGAACAATTCTTGGATGATACAAATGACAAGACCTCCTTTTTATATATAGGAGTCTAAGGGGTCGTAATATAATCAGAGCGAACATAACAATAATAATGTAAGGACACAATAATAACATAATGGGCTTCTATGGGGCACAATAATAACAATATGGACACAACAATATAATAAGGGGGTTGTACTAATAACAATAAGGGTTTACATTAGTACTATAGGGATCTAACATGCCCCTCTCCTTCAAAAAGTGTTGTCCTCAACGCTAGAGTAGTTCTTGATGTTTTTGTATAAAATTCCTGTCCTCCCATGTGGAATTTTTAGCAGGTAAGTTCTTCCACTTGATGAGATACTTTGAAATTGATCGATTTCCTAGTTGTCGGGTTCTTGTTTCTATGACTGCTCCAGGTTCCAATATGATTTTTCCTTCCTCGTTAAGTTCTGGCAATATTGTTTGAACTGGGATCTTCCGCAACTTTTGAATGAGTGGAAACACCTATTCGTCCTTCATCCATTCATCCCTTACATCGTTTATCAAATTTGGTTGGATAACAGAAATAGCATAAAACAATGCCTCCACATCCTCATCCTTTCTTGAGAGTGCATCTACAACAACATTTTGCTTCTCTTTTTTGTAGATGATTTCAAAGTCATAACCCAACATATTTGTGACCCATTTTTTTTGTTCTTCTAAAGACAATCTTTGTTCTAAAAAGTATTTAAGACTATCATGATCCATTTTTATCTTGAAGTGTCTTCCCATTAGGTAAGGTTGTCATTTCTTAAGTGCATGTAGTATTGCCAATGTTTCCTTCTCATAAATAGTTTGCTTGAGATGTAGCCATAAAAATACCCAATCACCTACATCAAAACTTCTTTCATTGCGATGTTGATTTGTCAGTTGTTTCATTTGATTTTGCACCAAAGTGGCGTTATCCTTTAAAAGTTGGAGAACTTGTTGTTGATGCTCGATGTGATCTTTCACTGCTTGAATCTTTTTCTTCTTGATATGTCCTTCTATCTTGAGAGTTTGAGGAGTGGTAATTTCTTCATGCATTACAAGATATGGTCGGATTCATTTCTTGATGCTCGATGTGATGTTTCACTTCTTGAACATTTTTCTTTTTGATATGTCCTTCTATCTTGATAGTTTGAGGAGTGGTAATTATTGCCAATGCATTACAAGATATGGGCAGATTCATTTCTTCTTTTTCGATGTGATTTTTCACTTCTTGAACCTTTTTCTTCTTTATATGTCCTTCTATCTTGAGAGTTTGAGGAGTGGTAATTCTTTCCAATGCTTTAGAAGATATGACCGGATTCATTTCTTCTTTCTCTGGGGTTGTTTCCTGGTGTATATCCTCTTCTTTTGATGTTTCTGGATTCTTTTCTTCCTCCACTTCACAATTTATGTAAAATAATTTCTTCTCGGCACATGACCTTTAATGTATGTGTTATCACAATTACAACAAAGCTCTTTTGCACTTTTTTCTTCCAATTGTTGTGGTGTCAACCTTGTAGGTTGTGTAAGGCTAGGAGAAACAACACTTCCATCTTTATAGTTGTGAAGGGTAGAATTCCTTGTTGCCATAATTTTTCTTTCCACTTTTCTTGCCAACCTGAATGCCTTCTCCAATGAATCAGGTTCCCAAAGATGAAATTCATGTTGAATGTTATCCTTTAAAGTCCCTATGGAGACATCAATCCTCTGCTTCTCTGGAATATCATTTTTCCTTATATTCAATGTTTGAAAGTACTCAATGTGCTCTGCCATTGAACACTTTTGTTTGAGATTTATCAATTGGCTAAAGAAGGTATTTCTCTTTGTATCCTCATAATGTGCTATCATTTTCTCCATGAAAATTGACCATGTAACAAGTGGTTTACGAGAACAAAACCCTTTATACCATAAAAATTGATCCAATTCTAAATATGAAGATTGAATACATACCTTTTGTAATAGTTGCACCTCATGTAGATCAAATATTGCTCCATCTGTAGTATCCAATTTATCGGATCCTTGCCAACAAAATGCCTCATATCGCCTTTTATTGATTTTTGGAGCTCGGGCTTGAAATGACTGTAACTCTGTAATTTCAGATCTCCAAGTTCTGAAATTGCGTCCTACAGTAGCCCTCTACGTTCTCTTTCTGATCCCACAAGTCTGATCAAGATTGGATTCTTCAAGGAAGAATTATGTCAAATCTCTCACGATGACCTGATTATAGACTAGCTCAGTAGAGCGTACTTGTATGAAGTCCCACGTGTCACTCTTTCAACCTTAGGATCTGAAGAAATATATACAGAAAACTATAGTCCATCCTCTTTCTGTAACTTCTCACGAAATTCCAATCTGATGCTCAGAGAAAAAGTTATGACAATTTTCCCAAGGTCCCCTGTTTAGAATGTAATTCGGAAGTCTGCAAAAACGCTAACTTCCTCATATTATATCTCTGAAAATATAGCGAGACAAGCTCTGAAATTCGAACCTGAAGTTTAGAACGATTTCGGCTCAAATGAGTTTTTTTTTAGCTTCAGAAATGTCGCAAAAAAAAAAAAAAAAACTAAAACTAAAATGCCACGATGACCTGTTTGGATCAGCAAAACCCTAGAATCCAAAGCTCTGATGCCAAATGTTATTAAACCAGCTCACAAAAAGATAGAAAAGATAGATCAACGCCTTAGAATTCAGCCAACCTCCTTTACATTACACAAATGAAAAATTCTTGGATGATACAAATGACAAGACCTCTTTTCTATATGTAGGAGTCTAAGGGGTCGTAATATAATCAGAACCGACATAACAATAATAACGTAAGGGCACAATAATAACAATAGTGGACTTCTTCTCGGATCCGGGTGTCTGACGGCAACATAGGTACGTGGCTAGCGGTTTGGATGGGCGCGTGGTTGATTTTCACCGCCACACATCCTCTCACAGCTCTGGTCATAACTCCTCCTCTGCTCCAGCTTAATGAGACTTTAATGACGCCAGTACATCCATTTACGCCGGTTAATTTCTTGATCATGGTGCTATCAACTTGCCATAATCGCGTTTATCCCCTCCGCTCTGGCTCCTCCTCCATTGCAGTTGCAGCGGTTTGTTCTCGGCCTCTCTCAGGAGTAAACCAGGCTTTGGTTCGCTAGAGGAGCTTCTGGCTTTGCCCTCAAGCCATCCTCTGTTTCCCCTGCTCTTTTGCTTGCCACCCGCTTGCTGCCCTGAGCACTGAAGCCAAGTTAGTTTTTTTCCTTCACTGCTTCCTTCGTCTTCCAAGAAGCCAGGATCATCTCGCCCCTCCAGCTATACCGAAACTGCGACAATGGATGAGTTGCAGAAGGCTGCCTCCTCCACGACAGACTCTTCAACCTCCGGCCCGGACCATCGCTCAGACAGGTACCCTGCTACTCGGAGTGGACGGGGTAGGGGCAGAGGATTACAGATAATAGCACCGAGCTCCTTCCAATCCATGACTAACGCCGCTCGGTTACGTTTCCCCTGCAGTCATGGCACTTCTTCCTTTATGGCCACGGTCACCATTGAGCTTAGCAAGCTCAATTCAGGTCAAGGGGCTGGTTCCCTCAGAGCGACTTCGGACAGGCCGGCGGAAGACAAACCAGGCCCCATCCAGACAAACCTCGATCAGAGCAAAGCTTCAGGCTCTGGTAAAGGCAAAGCTTCTCAAAGCATGAAGAATCAGGCGGCCTCTTCTGATGGCGACGATGATTACAAATATGGATGCCGCATCACCGAGGAGCCACCTAATCCCTCTCCTGATGCTTAATCAGGTTGGTTCTTTCTGGTTTTCTTGGATTTCAGCCAGCTCGAGAGGGTTCACTCATCATTGTCCTAGATATGTTGACAAATGCATTAGCTCATATTGCCAGTTTTTCATACGAAAGGGGCATTCTGCCAGCCTTCAGTTTCCAGTGTCGGTCGCAGTCATAGTTACCTTTGTTTTCAGTTATGGGTTGTCGTGTAGCTGGTCACAACTACCAAGTCTAGTTTTACTGTTTTGGTTTTCGTATAGCTCCAGTTTAATTCTCAATTCCAAGTACAACTATGGGGTTTTTTGTATTTTTGCCTTACTCATGAATAGGCTCTCTACAGTTCTTGAGGGCAATACTCTACTGGATTTTGGCATACAGATATGCTTTGCTTGTAATCATGCCGCAATTTTGGGCTAGCTCCACGAGGTCAAGGCCTCGGTGTAAATTATTTTTGTATTAATATAGAAGTAGCCTTATTAAAAAAAAATAAAAATAGTGGGCTTCTATGGGGCACAATAATAACAATATGGGCACAACAATATAATAAGTGGGTTGTACTAATAACAATAAGGGGTTACACTAGTAGTATAAGTACCTAACATGACCCTCTCCTTCAAAAAGTGTTGTCCTCAACGCTTGAGTAGTTCTTGATGCTTCTGTATAAAATCCTTTCCTCCCATGTGGAATCTTCAGCAGGTAAGTTCTTCCACTTGATGAGATACTCTGAAATTGATCGATTTCCTAGTTGTCGGGTTCTTGTTTATGTGATTGCACTAAGTTCCAATATGATTTTTCCTTCCTCATCAAGTTCTGGAAATATTGTTTGAATTGGGATCTTCTGCAACTTTTGAATGAGTGGCCACACTTCTTCGTTCTTCTTCCATTCATCCCTTGCTTCGTTTATCCAATCTGGTTGGATACTAGAAATAGCATAAAACAATGCTTCCACATTGTTTTGAAGAATTTATTATCTACAGATAAATACTAATTCTCTAGATAAGTAGTTGTATCTAGAACAACAGTTTAAAGTGTTTTAGACTTTTACTATAAGCAATAGATAAGATGAGAAGATAGAAGACCTACCGATAGTTCCGCTTTCCTCTCGTCTCCCTTGTATCGATCTCGTCACTCTTTCCCATACTTAATTCGCTTGAGAAGTTCCCTGTAAACACAACAGAAGACAAAGAACCGATCAAAGCATATGATCTATTGAATATAAGTGAAAGGAATCAGATACAATTCACACATATAAGCATTATGAAACAATACAAACATATGGGAAAAATGTTCAAACACTTTATTAGATAGAAGAACGAATTACAACCATTGATGTCTGATTCAAAGCCATTCCTCCAGCTTGGATCCCATCCACATCACATCAAAAGCATGACAAACTTGTAGCATTACAATAGTTGCTTCAAAGCCAAATCTCATAGCAACATTATCTCCTTATAATTCAACATAATCGAGCCCCCTGATCACTTAGATGAGTGGTTAATTTATAGGAAGATGATGGAGGTTTTGTCATTAATGGTGGCATTGAATGGCCTTCCATACTTACAATTAGTTCCATGGAGGAAGGGATGAGAGGATAGGATGCACCTTAACTCATTCCTCATTGATTTTCGAGCTCATAGGAGTTGATAAGTGAGGGAACCTTCTAGATGACTCCAAAAGATAAGAATATTCCCCAAACCGTATGTGAATTTCGCTCATTCTCGCCCAGTGCAAGGGAAAGGAAGCCTAAGTGCTCTGCAGAGCACCCTGGCAATGGACTCAACTGCTCTGCAGTGCACCCTCATAAGGGCTTACATGTGTTGGTCCCTCTAGAGGCTATTTCTAGATGTCTTCAAGTCATGAAACTCTGTGGAAAGGAGGCATTTAAAGGGGTGACTTGTTTATGGCGTGAAGCAACTGAAATTAGGGTTTGATGAGCCCTAAAACATTGATTTGGATGTTGGGATTTGATGTGCCCAAATGGATCTGTAACACACATCCTCATCCTTTCTTGAGAGTGCATCTACAACAACATTTTGCTTCCCTTTTTTGTAGATGATTTCAAAGTCATAACCCAACATATTTGTGACCCATTTTTTCTGTACTTCTAAAGATAATCTTTGTTCTAAAAAGTATTTAACACTATCATGATCCATTTTTACCTTTAAGTGTCTTCCCATTAGGTAAGGTCACCATTTCTTAAGTGCATGTAGTATTGCGAACATTTCCTTCTCATAAATTGCTTGCTTGAGATGTAACCATAAAAATACCCAATTGCCTACATCAAAACTTCTTTCACTGTGATGTTGATCTGTTTGTTGTTTCATTCGATTCTGCACCAAAGTGGTGTTATCCTTTAAAAGTTGGAGAACTTGTTGTTGATGCTCGATGTGATCTTTCACCGCTTGAATCTTTTTCTTCTTGATATGTCCTTCTATCTTGAGAGTTTGAGGAATGATAATTTCTTCCAATGCATTACAAGATATGGTCGGATTCATTTCTTAATGCTCGATGTAATGATTCACTTCTTGAACATTTTTCTTTTTGATATGTCCTTCTATCTTAATAGTTTGAGGAGGGGTAATTATTGACAATGCATTACAAGATATGGTCAGATTCATTTCTTCTTTCTTGATGTGATCTTTCACTTCTTGAACCTTTTTCTTCTTTATATGTCCTTCTATCTTGAGAGTTTGAGGAGTGGTAATTCTTTCCAATGCTTTAGAAGATATGGTCGGATTCATTTCTTCTTTCTCTGGGGTTGGTTCCTGGTGTATATCCTCTTCTTTTGATGTTTCTTGATCCTTTTCTTCCTCCATTTCACAATCTATGTAAAATAATTTATTCTTGGCACTCTTATGACCTTTAATGTATATGTTATCACAATTGTAACAAAGCCCTTTTGCTCTTTTTGCTTCCAATTATTATGGTTTCAACCTTGTAGGTTGTGGAAGGCTAGGAGAAACAACACTGCCATCTCTATAGTTGTGAGGGGTAGAATTCATTGTTGCCATAATTTTGCTTTCCACTTTTCTTGCCAACCTGAATGCCTTCTCCAATGAATCAGGTTCCCAAAGATGAACCTCATGTTGAATGTTATCCTTTAAAGTCCCTATGGAGACATTAACCCTATGCTTCTCTGGAATATCATTTTTTCTTATATTCAATGTTTGAAATTCCTCAATGTGCTCTGCCATTGAACAATTTTGTTTGAGATTTATCAATTGGCTAAAGAAGGTGTTTCTCTTTGTATCCTCATAATGTGTTATCATTTCCTCTGTGAAAATTGACAACGTAACAAGTGGTTTACGAGAACAAAGCCCTTTATACCATAAAAATTGATCTGGTTCTAAATATGAAGATGCAATACGTATCTTTTGTAATAATTTCACCTCATGTAGATCAAAATATTGCTCCATCTGTAGTATCCAATTTATCGGATCCTTGCCATAAAAATTCGTCATATCGTCTTTTCTTAATTTTAGGAGCTCGGGTTTGAAACAACTGTAACTTTGTAATTTTAGATCTCCAAGTTCTGAAATTGCGTCCTGCAGTAGCCCTCTACGTTCTCTTTCTAATCCCGTAATTCTGATCAAGATTGGATTCTGCAAGGAAGAGTTATGTCAAATCTCCCACGATGACTTGATTATAGACTAGTTTAGTAGAGCATAATTGTACGAAGTCCCACATGTCACTATTTCAACTTTAGGATCTTAAAAATATATACAGAAAACAAAATTTCAATCTGATGCTCAGAGAAAAAGTTATGATGATTTTCCCAAGGTCACCTATTTAGAACGTTATTTGGGAGTTTGCAAAAACCCTAACTTCCTCAGATTATATCTTCGAAAGTATAGCGAGACAAGCTTTGAAATTCAAACCCGAAGTTCAAACTGATTTCGACTCAAATAGGTTTTTTTTAGCTTCTCAAACGTCGCAGAAAAAAATTATAGCAAAAATACCACGACGACCTGTTTGGATCAGCGAAACCTAGAATCCAAAGCTCTCATACCAAATGTTATGAAATTAGCTCACAAAAAGATAGAAAAGATAAATTAATGCCTTAGAATTCAGCCTCTTCGAGGGGGTAACCTATTTTACATTACACAAATGAACAATTCTTGGATGATACAAATGACAATACCTCCTTTCTATATATAGGAGTCTAAGGGGTCATAATATAATTAGAGCTGACATAACAATAATAATGTAAGGGCACAATAATAACAATAGTGGGCTTCTATGGGGCACAATAATAACAATATGGGCAAAACAATATAATAAGGGGGTTGTACTAATAACAATAAGGGGTTACACTAGTAGTATAAGGACCTAACATGCTCCTCTCCTTCAGAATGTGTTGTCCTCAACGCTTGAGTAGTTCTTGATGCTTCTGTATAAAATTCTTGTCCTCCCATGTGGAATCTTTAGCAGGTAAGTTCTTCCACTTGACGAGATACTTTGAAATTGATCGATTTCCTAGTTGTTGGGTTCTTGTTTTTGTGACTGCTCCAAGTTCCAATATGATTTTTCCTTCCTTGTCAAGTTATGGCAATATTGTTTGAACTGGGATCGTCTACAACTTTTGAATGAGTGGCCACACTTCTTTGTCCTTCTTCCATTCATCCCTTGCTTCGTTTATCCAATATAGTTGGATAATAGAAATATCATAAGACAATGTTTCCACATCCTCATCCTTTCTTAAGAGTGGATCTGCAACAACATTTTGCTTCCCTATTTTGTAGATGATTTCATAGTCATAACCCAACATATTTGTGACCCATTTTTTCTGTTCTTCTAAAGATAATTTCTGTTCTAAAAAGTATTCAAGCCTATCATGATCCATTTTTACCTTGAAGTGTCTTCCCATCAGGTAAGGTCGCCATTTCTTAAGTGCATGTAGTATTGCCAACATTTCCTTCTCATAAATAGTTTGCTTGAGATGTAGCCATAAAAATACCCAATCGCCTTCATCAAAACTTCTTTCACTACGATGTTTATCTGTCTGTTATTTCAGTGGATTCTGCACCAAAGTGGTGTTATCCTTTAAAAGTTGGAGAACTTATTGTTGATGCTCGATGTGATCTTTCACTGCTTGAATCTTTTTCTTTGTTGATATGTCCTTCTATCTTGAGAGTTTGAGGAGTGGTACTTTCTTCCAATGCATTACAAGATATGGTCAGATTCATTTCCTGATGCTTGATGTGATGTTTCACTTCTTGAACATTTTTCTTTTTGATATGTCCTTCTATCTTGATAGTTTGAGGAGTGGTAATTCTTGCCAATGCATTACAAGATATGGTCAGATTCATTTCTTCTTTCTCGATGTGATCTTTCACTTCTTGAACCTTTTTCTTCTTTGTATGTCCTTCTATCTTGAGAGTTTGAGGAGTGGTAATTCTTTCCAGTGCTTTAGAAGATATGGTCGGATTCATTTCTTCTTTCTCTGGGGTTGGTTCCTGGTGTATATCCTCTTCTTTTGATGTTTCTTGATCCTTTTCTTCCTCCACTTCACAATCTATGTAAAATAATTTCTTCTCAGCACACTTATGATCTTTAATGTATTTGTTATTACAATTGTAACAAAGCCCTTTTGCTCTTTTTTCTTCCAATTGTTGTGGTGTCAACCTTGTAGTTTGTGGAAGGCTAGGAGAAACAACACTTCCATCTTTATATTTGTGAGGGGTAGAATTCCTTGTTGCCATAATTTTGCTTTCCACTTTTCTTGCCAACTTGAATGCCTTCTCCAATGAATCAGGTTCCCAAAGATGAACCTCATGTTGAATGTTATCCTTTAAAGTCCCTATGGCGACATCAATCCTCTGCTTCTATGGAATATCATTTTCCCTTATATTCAATGTTTGAAAGTCCTCAATGTGCTCTGCCATTGAACACTTTTGTTCGAGATTTATCAATTGGCTAAAGAAGGTGTTTCTCTTTGTATCCTCATAATGTGCTATCATTTCCTCCTTGAAAATAGACCACGTAACAAGTGGTTTACGAGAACAAAGCCTTTTATAACATAAAAATTGATTCAGTTCTAAATATGAATATGTAATACGTACATTTTGTAATAGTTGCACCTCATGTAGATCAAAATATTGCTCCATATGTAGTATCCAATTTACCGGATCCTTGCCATCAAACTTCCTCATATCCCCTTTTCTTAATTTTAGGAGCTCGGTCTTGAAACCACTGTAACTCTATAACTTCAAGTTCTGAAATTGTGTCCTACAGTAGCCCTCTACGTTCTCTTTCTAATCTCGCAAGTCTGATCAAAAATGGATTTTGCAAGGAAGAGTTATGTCAAATCTTCCATGATGACCTGATTATAGACTAGTTCAGTAGAGCGTACTTGTACGAAGTCCCACGTGTCAATGTTTCAACCTTAGGATATGAAAAATATATATAGAAAACTATAGTCTATCCTCTTTCATTAACTTCTTACGAAATTCCAATCTGATGCTCAGAGAAAAATTTATGATGATTTTCCCAAGGTCACGTGTTTAGAATGAAATTCGGGAGTCTGCAAAAACCCTAACTTCCTCAGATTATATCTCCGAAAATATAGCGAGACAAGCTCTGAAATCTGGACCCGAAGTTCAAAACGACTTCGGCTCAAATGGGTTTTTTTTTTTTAGCTTCTGAAACGTCGCAGAAAAAAATTATAGCAAAACTTCCACGATGGCTTGTTTGGATCAGCGAAACCCTGGAATCCAAAGCTCTGATACCAAATGTTATGAAACTAGCTCACAAAAAAGATAGAAAAGATAGATCAACGCCTTAGAATTCAACCTTTTCGAGGGGGAACCTCCTTTACATTACACAAATGAACAATTCTTGGATGATACAAATGACAAGACCTCCTTTCTATATATAGGAGTCTAAGGGGTCATAATAAAATCAGAGCCGACATAACAATAATAATGTAAGAGCACAATAGTAACAAGAGTGGGATTCTATGGGGCACACTAATAACAATATGGGCACAACAATATAATAAGGGGGTTGTACTAATAACAATAAGGGGTTACACTAGTAGGATAGGTACCTAACATGCCCCTCTCCTTCAAATAGTGTTGTCCTCAATGTTTGAGTAGTTCTTGATGCTTCTGTGTAAAATTATTGTCCTCCCATGTGGAATCTTTAGTAGGTAAGTTATTCCACTTGACGAGATACTTTGAAATTGATTGATTTCCTAGTTATTGAGTTCTTGTTTCTGTGACTGCTCCAGGTTTCAATATGATTTTTCCTTCCTCATCAAGTTCTGGTAATATTGTTTGAACTGGGATCTTCTGCAACTTTTGAATGAGTGGCCACACTTCTTTGTCCTTCTTCCATTCATCCCTTTCTTCGTTTATCCAATCTAGTTGGATAATAGAAATAACATAAAATAATGCTTCCACATCTTCATCCTTTCTTGAGAGTGTATCTGCAACAACATTTTGCTTCCATTTTTTGTAGATGATTTCATAGTCATAACCCAACATATTTGTGACCCATTTTTTCTGTTCTTCTAAAGATAATATTTGTTCTAAAAAGTATTTAAGACTATCATGATCCATTTTTACCTTGAAGTGTCTTCCCATTAGGTAAGGTCACCATTTCTTAAGTGCATGTAGTATTGCCAACATTTCCTTCTCATAAATAGCTTGCTTGAGATGTAGCTATAAAAATACACAATCGCGTACATCAAAAATTATTTCACTGCCATGTTGATCTGTCTGTTGTTTCATTCGATTCTGCACCAAAGTGGCATTATCCTTTAAAGTTGGAGAACTTGTTGTTGATGCTCGATGTGATTTTTCACTGCTTGAACCTTTTTTTCTTGATATGTTCTTCTATCTTGAGAGTTTGAGGAGTGGTAATTTCTTCCAATGCATTACAAGATATCATCGGATTCATTTCTTTATGCTCGATGTGATGTTTCACTTCTTAAACATTTTTCTATTTGATATGTCCTTCTATCTTGATAGTTTGAGGAGTGGTAATTCTTGCTAATGCATTACAAAATATGGTCAAATTCATTTCTTCTTTTCTCGATGTGATATTTCACTTCTTGAACCTTTTTCTTCTTTATATGTCCTTCTATCTTGAGTTTGAGGAGTGGTAATTCTTTCCAATGCTTTAGAAGATATGGCCGGATTCATTTCTTCTTTCTCTGGGGTTGGTTCTTGGTGTATATCCTCTTCTTTTTGATGTTTCTTGATCCTTTTCTTCTTACACTTCACAATCTATGTAAAATAATTTCTTTTCAGCACACTTATGACCTTTAATGTATTTGTTATCACAATTGTAACAAAGCCCTTTTGCTCTTTTTTCTTCCAATTGTTGTGGTGTCAACCTTGTAGCTTGTGGAAGGCTAGGAGAAACAACACTGCCATCTCTATAGTTGTGAGGGGTAGAATTCATTGTTGCCATAATTTTGCTTTCCACTTTTCTTGCCAACCTGAATGCCTTCTCCAATGAATCAGGTTCCCAAAGATGAACCTCATGTTGAATGTTATCCTTTAAAGTCCCTATGGAGACATCAACCCTCTGCTTCTATGGAATATCATTTTCCCTTATATTCAATGTGTGAAAGTCCTCAATGTGCTCTGCCAATGAACACTTTCGTTTGAGATTTATCAATTGGCTAAAGAAGGTGTTTCTTTTTATATCCTCATAATGTGCTATCATTTCCTCCTTGAAAATATACCACGTAACAAGTGGTTTACGAGAACAAAGCCCTTTATACCATAAAAATTGATCCGGTTCTAAATATGAAGATGCAATACGTACCTTTTTTAATAGTTGCACCTCATGTAGATCAAAATATTGCTCCATCTGTAGTATGCAATTTATCGGATCCTTGCCATCAAACTTCCTCATATCGCCTTTTCTTGATTTTAGGAGCTCGGGTTTGAAACGACTGTAACTCTATAATTTTAGATCTCCAAGTTTTGAAATTGTGTTCTTTAGTAGCCCTCTACGTTCTCTGTCTAATCCCACAAGTCTGATCAAGATTGAATTCTACAAGGAAGAGTTATGTCAAATCTCCCACGATGACTCAATGATTATATACGGATTCAGTAGAGCGTACTTGTACGAAGTCCCACGTGTCACTGTTTCAACCTTAGAATTTGAAAAATATATACCAAAAAATATAGTCCATCCTCTTTCTGCAACTTCTTACGAAATTTCAATCTGATGCTCAGAGAAAAAGTTATGACGATTTTCCCAAGGTCACCTATTTAGAATGTAATTCGGGACTCTGCAGAAACTCTAACTTCCTTAGATTATATCTCCGAAAATATAGCGAGACAAGCTCTGAAATTCGGACCTGAAGTTCAGAACGATTTCGGCTCAAATGGGTTTTTTTTAGCTTCTGAAACGTTGCAGAAAAATAATTATAGCGAAAATTCCACAATGGCCTGTTTGGATCAGCGAATTCTTAGAATCAAAAGCTCTGATAGCAAATGTTATGAAACCAGCTCACAAAAAGATAGAAAAGATAGATCAACGCCTTAGAATTCAGCCTCTTTGAGGGGGCAACCTCCTTTACATTACACAAATGAACAATTCTTGGATGATACAAATGACAAGACCTCCTTTCTATATATAGGAGTCTAAGTGGTCATAATATAATCAGAGCTAACATAACAATAATAATGTAAGGGCATAATAATAACAATAGTGGACTTCTATGGGGCACAATAATAATAATATGGGCACAACAATGTAATAAGGGGGTTGTACTAATAACAATAAGGGGTTACACTAGTAGTATAGGGAGCTAACATGCCCCTCTCATTCAAAAAGTGTTGTCCTCAACGCTTGAGTAGTTCTTGATGTTTCTGTATAAAAATCTTGTCCTCCCATGTGGAATCTTCAACATGTAAGTTCTGCCACTTGACGATATACTCTGAAATTGATCGATTTCCTAGTTGTCGGGTTCTTGTTTCTGTGACTGCTCCAGGTTCCAATATGATTTTTCCTTCCTCGTCAAGTTCTGGAAATATTGTTTGAACTGGGATCTTCTGCAACTTTTGAATGAGTGGCCACACTTCTTCGTCCTTCTTCCATTCATCCCTTGCTTCGTTTATCCAATCTGGTTGGATAATAGAAATAATATAAAACAATGCTTCCACATCCTCATCCTTTCTTGAGAGTGCATCTGCAACAACATTTTGCTTCCATTTTTTGCAGATGATTTCAAAGTCATAACCCAACATATTTGTGACCCATTTTTTCTGTTCTTCTAAATATAATCTTTGTTCTAAAAAGTATTTAAGACTATCATGATCCATTTTTACCTTGAAGTGTCTTCTCATTAGGTAAGGTCACCATTTCTTAAGTGCATGTAGTATTGCCAACATTTCCTTCTCATAAATAGCTTGCTTGAGATGTAGCCACAAAAATACCCAATCGCCTCCATCAAAACTTCTTTCACTGCGATGTTGATCTGTGTGTTGTTTCATTCGATTCTGCACCAAAGTGACATTATCCTTTAACAGTTGGAGAACTTGTTGTTGATGCTCGATGTGATCTTTCATTGCTTGAATCTTTTTATTCTTGATATGTCCCTCTATCTTGAGAGTTTGAGGAGTGGTAATTTCTTCATGCATTACAAGATATGGTCGGATTCATTTCTTGATGCTCGATGTGATGTTTCACTTCTTGAACATTTTTCTTTTTGATATGTCTTTCTATCTTGATAGTTTGAGGAGTGGTAATTCTTGCCCATGCATTACAAGATATGGTCATATTCATTTCCTCTTTCTCAATGTGATCTTTCACTTCTTGAACCTTTTTCTTCTTTATATTTCCTTCTATCTTGAGAGTTTGAGGAGTGGTCTTTCCAATGCTTTAGAAGATATGGCCAGATTCATTTATTCTTTCTCTGGGGTTGGTTCCTGGTGTATATCCTCTTCTTTTGATGTTTCTGGATACTTTTCTTCCTCCACTTCACAATCTATGTAAAATAATTTCTTTTCAATACACTTATGACATTTAATGTATTTGTTATCACAATTGTAACAAAGCCCTTTTGCTATTTTTTCTTCCAATTGTTGTGGTGTCAAGCTTGTAGGTTGTGGAAGGCTAGGAGAAACAACACTTCCATCTTTATAGTTGTGAGGGGTGGAATCCCTTATTGCCATAATTTTGCTTTCCACTTTTCTTGCCAACCTGAATGCCTTCTCCAATGAATCAGGTTCCCAAAGATGAACCTCATGTTGAATGTTATCCTTTAAAGTCCCTATGGAGACATCAATCCTCTACTTCTCTGGAATATCATTTTCCCTTATATTCAATGTTTGAAAGTCCTCAATGTGCTCTGCCATTGAACACTTTTTTCTGAGATTTATCAATTGGCTAAAGAAGGTGTTTCTCTTTGTATCCTCATAATGTGCTATCATTTCCTCCATGAAAATTGACCACGTAACAAGTGGTTTACGAGAATAAAGCCCTTTATACCATAAAAATTGATCCGGTTCTAAATATGAAGATGCAAGACGTACCTTTTGTAATAGTTTCACCTCATGTAGATCAAAATATTGTTGCATCTGTAGTATCCAATTTACCGAATCCTTGCCATCAAACTTCCTCATATCGCCTTTTCTTGATTTTAGGAGCTCGGGCTTGAAACGACTGTAACTCTGTAATTTCATATCTCCAAGTTCTGAAATTTAATCCTACAGTAGCCCTCTACATTCTCTTTCTAATCCCGAAATTCTGATCAAGATTGGATTCTGTAAGGAAGAGTTATGTCAAATCTCCCACGATGACCTGATTATAGACTGGTTCAGTAGAGCGTACTTGTACGAAGTCCCACGTGTCACTGTTTCAACCTTAGGATCTAAAAAATATATACAGAAAACTATAGTCCATCGTCTTGTTTTAAATTTTTATAAAATTTCAATATGATGCTCAGAGAAAAGTTATGACAGTTTTTCCAAGGTCACCTATTTAGAATGTAACTTGGGAGTCTGCAAAAACCCTAACTTCCTCAGATTATATCTCCGAAAATATAGCGAGACAAGCTCTGAAATTTGGACACAAAGTTCAAAATGATTTCGGCTCAAATGCGTTTTTTTTAGCTTCTGAAACGTCGTAGAAAAATAATTATAGTGAAAATGCCATGATGACTTGTTTGGATTAGCAAAACCCTAGAATCCAAAGCTCTGGTACCAAATGTTATGAAATCAGCTCACAAAAAGATAGAAAAGATAGATCAACGCCTTAGAATTCATCCACTTCGAGGGGGAAACCTCCTTTACATTACACAAATGAACAATTCTTGGATGATACAAATGACAAGACCTCCTTTCTATATATAGGAGTCTAAGGGGTCATAATATAATCAGAGCCGACATACCAATAATAATGTAAGGGCACAATAATAACAATAGTGGGCTTCTATGGGGCACAATAATAACAATATGGGCACAACAATATAATAAGGGGGTTGTACTAATAACAATAAGGGGTTACATTAGTAGTATAGGGACCTAACAAAGAACACCTTAAGTAACCACTTACACAACTAGATAAAATATCACAATACAATAGTTTTACATGGTTAAAACCTTCTACGAGGGAAATATTTTGTAAGCCCACCCAATGTGACCACTTAAGCTACTTTTTATGCAACAAAAAAATTGTATATAAGAGAGTTTCTCACAATCGATCATTGGAAAATGACCCTCCATACTCTTTTAAATATAAATTATATACCAATAAAATGTCAAGTCATGGATAAATAATTGTTAGTATCAAGTATAATGTAAACTATCGAACCACTCTATTTCTAGTACATATTATGAACATCAAATTACATAACTACAAATACATAATAATGCACACCACAGAAACACACTTGTACCTAAAGGCACATTGGCCCAATTTGTTGTTAACTAAGTCCTAAGTGTCTAAGTAACCTAATATCATAAGGACTTAACCATCAATGAGGAAGGAAAACAAGTGCCTTGGACTATTGTTGAATCTTTTCGGGACAAAGATAGGCCTTGAATGAGTCCTCAAAAAAACACTTGAGTCCTTTGTATGGATTCTTTCTAGGCCTCTAAGTGGGATATGAGAACCTCGTATGGTTTTATGCACCGAAAATGGGTCTTAAGGCCTAAGCATGACCGAGGGTTTGAGGTTGGGGGACGATGGGGGGAGTTGGGAAGGGGTGAGGCAAGGGAGGCAGATGGGTTGGGAGGGAGGGCCTTAAGCCCTAATTGAACCTTATCATGCTCAAGTTCCATGAACAACACATAGAAACTATGACATGATCCCTCTCCATGGTTTCTTTAGCGTATGGGTTCCATTAAGATGTTTTGTGACTTCAAGATTTTAAAAATTACTAAGGAGAGGATATCACTCTCAAGCCTTAAACATAACTTCTTATGCTTAAACTACATAAACATCTCCTATAACCACCACAACATATAATTATAGGGTTTTTCCAACCTACTATAGGGATTATAGGCATAATTAATTTAGGTCTTATGCACTAAGAATAGTTTTTAGGTCAAAGCAATGTCAAGGGAGGAGAACAAGGCCCTTGGGCCCCAAACAAAGCTTATTGGAATTGATCATTATGAAAAAGAACATGGAACCACACCTTTATAGGGGTGTGTATGTTGGGTGTGGAGCCTAATTATCTTCCTGATTGTTCAAAGATTTTTTTGTTTAAGACACATTGGATCCATGTTACTAATGGGGTGGAAATGGCACCCATTTAATCGTCATCAAGGGGGGCGACGACGTATTTTATGAGCCCCCCCGGCAGGGTTTCAGGGACAACGCCTGAAGCTAAAAATAGATGAAAATTGCCTTGTAAAATATTGTAATTTCATAGTTAATCTGTGTCGTTCATTAGGTGGATGATTTGATGGTATAAGTTATGTTAATTTAGGGCTTTTTGCCCTAGAAGACAACCATCAATTTATATGAGGGAATTGTATTTCAACTGTGGATTATTATTCTGAGCGGGAGAGAGAGAGGAGGTTATGTGAGAGCAAAGAGGAAATTACAACGAATTTGCTGTAGGTTGTATATATTCATTTTTCTGGATAATATAAAAGGAAGGACTGGATATTTCTCCGTGGACGTAGCCCAAATTGGAGGAACCACGTTTATCTATGTCTCTCTTGTTTTATGCATTTCCGTATTTGTGTTTTTGCAATATTTTATGTATTTCATTGCTCCATTAATTAATTTCTAACAGTCTATTTGAATTAGATATAGATGCCATTAGAATTTTTTACAAACCATGTATAAATGTGGCCTTTGTTAGTGCCTGCCAGTCATGTCAGTCACCAGTGATCAAATATGTTCTTACAAGGTTTTTTTAGGGTCTTGAGGTCAAATTTTATCATTTCATTAGGTTTCAAAATAAAATTTGGTCACTGGCTGTTGTGTCTAGGTCACTGTTGCTCCCTTCACTTACTCATGGTCTTCATCACTCATCATGGTTATTGTCTTCTTCGAGGTATCATATCTTCACTTAAATGTCTTAGGTCATGAAATGGTTAAATTCCTCATTTTGGGTCATGGTCTAGGGTTTCACTCCATGTGTCATCATGATACCATAGGTCAAGACAAAAACATGTTCATCATGTAATTCAGTGGGTAAAGGGAGTTAGCAGCTTAGGGAAAGAAAAATAAAGATAAAGGTAATGTTTTATTTCAAATAAGACAATGCTGCAGTACACTACCTTGTCTCATAATTTCTCATAGGGCCATTTTTGCTTCAAAATATGTTTCTGGCCAAATGGAGAAGAAGTTTACAAAAGTTAAAGAGGTTTTTGTCAATTATAGTCCAAGGAACAAAAACATCCTTCAGTTTAAGCACAGGTATTATGATTTGAGAGAAATTCCCAAACTACACTTGCAACGGGAGAGTTGTTACACTTCTGGACAGTTTGACTTCAAGACAGATTTTCAAGGATTTGGAGAAAGTGTTGGTAGTGATTAAGGACTCTATTGTGTAGCATACATCCTAAGCTTTCCAATGGTACCTTCAGATAGTGATTTGGATTAGTGGAAGACATCCAAAAGTGCTCTGCAAGTTGGTGTTGCGCTTTTGTCTGAGACACCCTGGGTTTTTGTAGAGACGTTGGGAAAATCCATTTTTTCCTCCCTACCGTAGTGTCCATATTACATTCTTGATGAGTCCATCTTGTAGCAGACTTTAGAATTTTTCCAACGAGCTATCAAGTTCGCAATTTGGAGCTATTTAAGGACTCCAAAATCTGGCTAGAAGACGGTGCTGCGCTTCTGTGAACTGCGATGCGCTTTGGGGCTGCGCTTCTGTGAGCTGCGCTGCGCTCAGGGAAGAGTATCCCAAAACTTGCCAAAAATCGCCCAAATTTATAATTCAAGCTTGTATTTCAATTTTTTATTCCTCTAAGCTATTTTTCAAGTAAGTATACTCATCTTACTCCCTCGTTTTCCTTTGGCAAAGTAAATGAATGATGTTAAGTTTAAATCATCTAGGGTTTGCATGAATCTCATGCTTTAAATCTTGGAAATGGTGAGTTTAGTCAGCTAGAAGATTCAAATCCTATTAAAATTGTTATCCCTACCTCTGTTTGCATATAAATCACCATTTCATTCACCAAACAAATCTTTTGCTTTCAATTTACTTCATCTTCCTACAAACCCTAGCTCTTAGTTACCAAACTAAGCAGTTTTCCTAGCTATGACTATTTTTTAATTTTCTCGCTCATTTTCCCTCATTAGTTTCCATCCATTTCAAACTTCCTAATATTTATACAACCCCTATCCATCTCCCAAAATTCCCCTATCATCATCTCCCTTCCCTAATTCCCTCAGTTCATCATTTCCTTACTTGAGCAAGAAACAATCACCTTGAAGCTAAACAACTCATTATGGAGAAAGAGCAATCCAAGGTACTGCAGAAAGGAGACAAAGGTAAAATAGTGTTGGATCTTGGTGAAAATGAGGAACATGAAAATCAAGTTGGGAAAAAGAAACCAAGAAACAAGGGACTGAAAAGAGCATTGAAGGAAGAGAAAGAGCATAACCTGCTAGATGAAGACTTAGACATGGAAGACAAAATTTCCTTGGAGATCAATGAGGATAGAGAGTATTCGCTAATTAAGGTCAATGACCACTTAGAACAACTTCTTGACAAATCCAACAGGGATAATCAACTTTTGAGGCACATGGCACATCATTATCAAACTAGAAACATTATATGTAACATCAAGCTCAAGCAGTTGAAAAATAAGCTAAAAGAAACCCTAAAGGACAAAAATGAGAGGGATAAATTGCAGATGATTTCCAAAGCATCCATGAGGGCATGACATACCTAATTTTACACTTCATGATCAATTTTGAAGGTTTTTTGAGAATTTTGGTGCCAAATTAAAAAATTGGGCTAGTCATAGGCGCTGCGCTTTTTCCTCAGGGCTCCAAATGACAAGTGGATTACATTTTTGGAAAGCTAATTGTTAGAGTCGGTCTAGTAGCCCTCCACCGGAGATCAAAGCTCTTTTCATTTCATGATTAGGTGTCCCATTAGTGTGATCATGTTGCATTCCGTTAGGCATGCCATAATCCTGGTGGAGGGGGTTTGTGTCTTTATTCCCCTCTTGTTTGGTACTGCTGGTTCAGGTTTGTTCAAGTAAATAAAATCCTCAAAAGGGTCATTCATCTTACTTTAGGTTTTAAGGTCTTAGGTCTAGGGTTGAGTCCATTTTTGTCTTGAGAGGTCATAAAGGACCAGCAGGCCAGAGGGATGTCCTTCATTAAACATTTCTTATCATTGTACAGCTAAATTTTTACCTTGTTCTCAAAAACTCTGCTTTTGAAAACAAAGATCATTATCTCATTTTGTAAAAATTCTCAAAATTTCAAATTCTTCAAATGTCGAAGTGCAGCCTTGGTCTCCTTTGCCAGAGCATCCTAGAAGCTATCCCTGCAAAAAATTTTAGAAGAAAGCATCATTTCAACCAATTTTTCAAAGAAATGAAATTAAAGGTTAGAGCCAATTAATTCAAAAAGTATCAACACTCAAAACATTACAAAGTGGGTTTTGGGCAAGTAAAAAATCAAAAGGAAAACTATAAAAGCATGTCACTCCTCATTTGCAAACTCATTTGCCTCTCACAAGCTAAGTGTAATCTTGCAAAGGCGATTTTAGGAGTTCTTGAGCAAGTTGAGCAGTTTCAGGGGCGCGCTACGCGTCAGGAGAGGCATGCTACGCGTCAGGCATACTTTTCCAGTGTTAATTTACAAGTGCGCTACGCGTTGGGGATTCAGCTCAAAAACCTGCCAGCAAATCATCAAAACGACTTTTCTCTTAGGCAAAGTGCAGGTAGGCTTCTCCTCTATGCCTAAATTTGGTTTTGCACAATGAAAAAGAGAATTAATGTGTTCAAATGCTATGTAAATGACAAATCAAACCCTCTCTTGTTATGGAAAATTTAAAGTTTCAATGGCACTAGGGTTTTACATTTCTCTTGCTGTCCAAGGTTGCCCTTTGTAAATTCCTTTTTCCCTCATTTTCATCACTTTCCTCCCTCAAATTTTCCCTTGAAATTTCATCATTCTCCTCTTTAAAATTCCTAAAAGCATATTTAATTCCTAAAACCCTACTTCACTTTAAAATCCCATAATTTGGCAATTTCCCATGTTTGTTTTCCCTAAATTCCTCCTTTGTGTTTATTCTCCCTAATTCCCACATGTTCCCCTATCCCTAACAAGTTCCCTTGTATTTATGTCCCCTTGGTGACAACATTTGAAAAGTCAAAGAGCAGTTAATTGGGTGCCAAGTCAGCAATATATTTCAGTCATCTTGCCTTCATAACCATGTCAGAAACAGAGTCAGATTATGAGCAGAGCTATGACAGTGATTCATCACCAGAGGTAGAAGTGCCAAGGAGGCATCATAAGGGTGGTAAGGGTGGTCGGCATGTCAGAGAGGAGCCCACTTCATTGGCTCATTTGCAAGCTTGTCCACTTGCAATGTCATGTTTTCGATATCAGTCATGCTTTGGGTATTGTGAGAGGATCTCACAAATTCAACACCATAGAGAGTTGGTCCGCCTGTTTGTCCTACATTTGCACAATGGCCATGTGAACCTTGCAGGAGTAGATTTCACCTTATCACCTGAAATGGTTGCTCAAGCCACCGGGATACCAAATGTTGGGGAAGAGTGGACCAAGCGCAAGCTGCTAGACAAATTTCATTATCAACCATACATCAAACCCGGATGCATGAGGCACCTTACTGCTGTTTTTCCTTTCAGATTCTTAAGGGATGAGTATGCACCCTTGATGAGGCTCATCATGCGTTATTTCACTTGTGAGGGCAGATTTTCACGTTTATATTCGTACCATATCCGTTTGTTGATGCATTTCACCCGGGTACGAATGATGAACATTCCATTTTTCATGTGCCGAAATATAGAGAAGATGGTGCCCGTGGTGCAAAGGAAGACTCCTGCACAACAGCTCAAAAGTATATATCATTATGCACTGATCGAGATCATAGTGATGCATCAGTTGGCACAGCAGGGTATTGCTTGGGAGGATTTCATTTCTCGCGACTTCTTCACGGTGCCACAGCCACCTCCCGTGGTTTTCCATGATGAGGGAGGGCCTTCACAATAGTTTGATGTTCCTGAGCCAGAGCATGTCAACACTCCTCCTTATGTTACATATCAGAGAGGCCACAGGGCCTTATTTGCATCTGCACGGCGAGTATTATCTCCACATCAGGTGGAAGGGGTCTCGCCTTCTTCATCAGCACAACGAGTGTTATCTCCACATCAGGTGGAAGGGGCCTCGCTTTCGACAGCAGCACAGGTACAAGAGAGAGGCAAGCAACCCAAGATTGATGAGGGGCCATCAGGTGTTCCAGGCATAGATGTTGTTGACCTTGATATCATTTCTCCTAGCCTAGAGTCAAAGGAGATCATCCAGCAACTAAGGGATGAAAATGACTTGTTGCAACAAAAGTTGGAGATGGAAAACTAGACAATTACATATTTAGAGTAGCGCAACAAGCAATTAGAGGATGAACACTCTCTTGATGAGTTGCGGAGGATCTGAGAAGACTGGAACTTGGCCCGCAAGAGACCCGGTGATTTGACACCTAAGGAGCAAAGCTCTATGCTCATTCAGGTGAACACACATTTAGAGAGGTTGATAGCAAAGGCGAACAGGGACAAAGACATGCTCCGCCACATGAAGAACCATTATTGGGCCCGCATGCATGTATGCAAAGCAAAAATGAAGGTACTTAAAGCACGCTTGGCCAAGGCACTAAAACGGAGGAAACAGTCCGGTCCGCTTCAAATTTTGGCTGAAGCCACCTTGAGGGAGCATGGTGCTCAATGACACACCTCCAGCTCAAATTTCAGGAAATTTTGAGCAATTTTGGTCAATTTTGACTCTTTTGTGCCAAACACAGGTTTTTGCCCTCAACGCGTAGCGCGCCGCGCGCTACCCTTAAGTTGGGGAGGTCCATTTCAGGAAAACTCAACATTTTTGGATTTTTCATGGCAAAATGCACTTGCTCAGCCACTGCCAAGAAGTTTCATGGAGATTTGAGCCCCCAAAAGGTCAAAAAAAAGCAAAAAATGACCTTCTGCCACTTTTTGGACACACAGGAAGCAGTCTTGGAATATTGCAGTTTTGGAGGGGCAAATGACCACCAAATTGAGAAATTCCACTTGGGCTGGAGAGTAGACATCCAGACCTTTCCAACAAGCCCACTTGTGCCTCATTTGGATGCCAGGAAGTGCCTTAAAAGTGGCCTGAAAGGCGCGCTACGCGTTGGGGAAATTGGCTAGTTTTGCGTCTTCAGCACAGGAAAACGCATCAGTGACTAGTTTTGACTTTTTGGTTGGATTTTTCATCCCCCTTGATGTATTTGATGTAATTTCATGATTGACATGACACTTTTTACCTATTCTAGAAGATTCATTCATAAAATGGCAAAAAATTAATGAATGAATTGGTTTCCTAACTTATAGAGGCAAGTTGTTTTGATTGCCTAGATTGTAGTGCTCAGTTTAGAATTGGTTGAAACAGCTCCTAGGATGATGAGATCGATCCCTAGAGGCAAGGAAGTGTGTTAGCTTGCCTATATTATGTATTTTCTTAGTCATTTTCATGGTTGGACTCTTGAGGGATAAGCTTATACTGTTTTATACTTTGTATCTCTGCAATTTTGGCAAAGGAAAGACCAGGGTTTTGCAGCACTATTTGGGATTCCTATGGTTATTTGTGTTGATGGCGTGCTTCTCTCATGTACTTGTAAGTGTGTTATGTGTATCATTTTCCTACTTCTCTTTTCTGCACATTAAGTAAATGAAGTGTTAAGGTAGAATTCATAATTTATATGCTCTGCCTTTAAGTTTGCTTAATATCTATGTTTTCCTCTGTCTAAAGAGAATTCTCGAAAGTTTCTTGCTCTCTTTAGCTCCTCACCGGCCATTTCTATCCATTCACTTAATTCAAAGGCATCAAGGCAATCTCCTACCTTGCCCCAAAAAGACCTCTGCAAAAACTGTGTCTCATCCCCGCACCCAAAATTGCTGTGCTCAGTTTTCCACCAAAACTCTAAAAATTTAAAATCAAACTTTCCCTATCAGTTTACTAGCCTAAAATCAGTGTTCTTTGTTGGTCATCTCCGCCCTTTGAATACCTTTTGCCGAGATAGACCCGGAGAGAGCCCTCTCCTGCCCCGTAGGGCTAGCTACGAGGCTAAGTGGTTTGATGTTGCCTTGGATTTTGTCTTTTTCAGCCTGAGGCCAAATTCAAGCGCTAACACTAATGACCTCCTCTCAAAACCCATTTCATCATATTTCTTAGACAGGGCTCAGATTTTGAGAAAAAGGGGTCAAAAATCATCATTCTGCCACTCTTTTTGACAGGCGCTGCGCTTCTGGAGACACCTTGGGAGAATGAGTTTTTGAAGGCCTTCCCATGGGTCATTTTAAAAAATTCAAGGTGTTATGGAAACTAGATAGGCAATGATAGTTGACAGTTCTGTAGGATATCAATTTATACTTCAGAAAGACACCAAAAAGTGGGATCAAAGTTGGCGTTGCGCTTCTACAAATTTCTGAGTTTTTATTTAAAATTTCACTGTGTAATTTCCTAGTTTTTCAGTTTGACTTGGTCAAAGTCAAAACTCATGATGTAATTGCAGTAGTTCGAGGTTAGATGATGTAATCATGAATAAATAGACATTATAGGTTGTTTTTATGGTTAATTAGGCCTCATAAAGGAAGCAAAATTCAAAACAAAGTCTAAGAGAAGAGTTTGTATTTGACCTTCTCACTCTCACCTATTGGTTGAGAGAATCTTGGAAACAGTTCCACCACTTAGGAATTCAACTCCTGAAGGTGGGGAAGTTGTTTGATTGAGTCTATATGTATCATTTCTCATTCAGAGAGAGAGGTTGGACTTTTGTGGAGAAGCTTGTACCTTATGTTCTCTTACAACTAATACAAGAGCAGTTGCAACTATATTTCAGGAATTATTGTTTAGTGAGTCTAAGGTGTTGTTTTATTTTCCTATCAATTTATAATGGATAAATAATATCTCTTTTCATGCCTTATCTTCTTCCTATGAATTTCCTTGCAGTTATATAGACAAAAATCTTAGATTTAAGCTTTGTTTATCTAGAAATCATGCTTGTGTTTCTTTTCTTCTAAAACTAATGAATTCATGCTTTTACATGCTCATTATGTTTTCTTAAAATCTCAGACCTATACTACATTGACAATAATTTAACTTCACCATAGCACACTGATATCTAGCTCCTTTTCATACTTTTCACTGCATACTTGAAGCCTTGACTAATTGCCTGCTCTAATCCCTAGTCCAGCAAACCAAAAACCCTAAATTCACAAATAATCAAACAAGACTTGTATATCTAGCCTAAAACATATTTCTTTTCAATTATTTATTGACAAATCCTCAAAGAGATCCATCTTTGGTTCAGTAGGGCTAGCTACTGAACTGAAAGTGGTTCGATGTTACCTTTTTCAATCTCCTCCTCAGCCTGGGACATTGTAGGGGATAACATTTTTGCCGTCGTTGCCAGGGAACAAGTGTTATATCTTCCCTCAGAAACAATGACAAAGATTAGATCTGATTGCTAATGGTGAACAGTGACCAGACAGAGAAAGGCTGTGATATTTCACCTGGCGACTCCAGTGTCGAAGAATCCAAAGGTTTAGAATTCTAATGGCAACTCCACTGTTCAAAAACTAGTAATTTGAAGAATTTCTTGGTGACTTATCTATTTTCAAAATGGATTCAACTGCTCGAAGGTATGCTCCTATGAATCGAGCTCAAATTCCTAGTTTTCTTAATCGTATTCCTTATATAGATTGGCAAACATGGCTACCAAAGTTTAAAGGTCGGGATGGAGAAGATGCTAGTTTGCATTTGGTGAAATTTCATTTTCATATTCCGAGATTAAAGACTAAGTTTCCTTAAGATTGTCTGATGAAGATCTTCATGGCTAGCCTGGATGAAATAGCGAGGAAATGGTATGAGAGTGTACCATCTGCTACTTTATATTCTCTAAAGGATTTTCATTCAGTTTTCTTTCAACATTATCAAAGCTACAATTTTTCCTTGTCAATGATGGATAGATGTTGTGAGATTTATGAAAATTCATTAAACTTCTTGAAAATTCATATGGGGATGAAGAATGCATGGAAGAAGATATATTAGAAGCCCTTTATGATTTTTCCTCCCAACAAGAATTAGTAGTTTCCTCCTTCGATGAAATAGATTGAGATCAAAATAGAGAAAGGCCTATTCTTGATATTGAAAATGAAAATCACCAAGCCAATGTTGATTTCTATAAAACTCAATGTTCTCCTCTATCTGAAGATGAAATAGACCAGCTCTTGAAAAACCATGTTACAGCCCAAGTTAAGGCAAGAATGTGTAAGAGAAATTTCTTCCATTATTGAAAATGAAAATCTGGGTTTAAATGATGACAGTCATGAGACTGATGAAACTATACAGGAAGTTGTTGTGAGTAAGCCAATTTGTGATGTATATTTCCTGCAAGGAGATCAGCTAACAGGGATTGTTTTCTTTCATGAAGAGGATAGGGCTGACATGTTTAATAATCTTGAAGAATGTGTTATGTTCAAAGATGATTTAGACTATGAATTGGAAGAATATGAGTATGAGATAGATAGTATGCCAGAGGTAGAATCAGAGTTGCTTATGCTTTAGGAATTACAGCCAACACTTAGGTAGCAGAAATTCATACTTTCATATGCCTTTCTATGGATCAACGACCAAGTATTCTTTCAGATCAAAATGAAAGGAGTACTTGTATCTTTGCTGGATTTCAAGAGAAGGTAACATTTTAGATTTTTAAGGATCCTTACACCGATTTGTTGCAGCCATCTGGGAAGATGAATTTTCTTGTATTGATGGATCACGAGCACATGTTGAGTGGACACTTGGAGTGGCCTAGCTTTTTTTTTTTTTTCTTCCTGCTCAAGGAAAGTACGAACATGATTTAAATAAGTAGCCATTTGCTGGATTTGTTACACTGGAGGGATCATTACACATGATTGTATATACATCTTCAGCAGGTGGGCGGTTACCATCAGGATTTGAAGACCTCAAATCTTTATGGTCTTCTGCCATAAGTAAGTTCAGTCAGTATGTTTTTTATAGTCAAGTCAGTTCAGTTAGTTAGTCATTTTTCAGTTTCTTATTTTTGTTCTTGATTATCATGCCCAATGGATAAGGCTACCTGGTCTACGGTGTTCTTGACACCTCCAAGGAAATTCCATCCCCAGCTGGAGCCAATGTTAGTGTCTGCCAGTCATGTCAGTCACCAGTGATAGAATATGCTCTTACAAGGTTTTGTTAGGGTCTTGAGGTCAAATTTTATCATTTCATTAGGTTTCAAAATAAAATTTGGTCACTAGCTATTGTGTCTAGGTCACTGTTGCTCCCTTCACCTACTCATGGTCTTCATCACTCATCATGGTTATTGTCTTCTTCGAGGTATCATATTTTCACTTAAATGTCTTAGGTCATGAAATGGTTAAATTCCTCATTTTAGGTCATGTTCTAGGGTTTCACTCCATGTGTCATCATGATACCATAGGTCAAAACAAAAACATGTCCATCATGTAATTCAGTGGGTAAAGGGAGTTAGTAGCTTAGGGAAAGAAAAATAAAGGTAAAGGTAATGTTTTATTTCAAACAAGACAATGTTGCAGTACACTACTTCGTCTCATCATTTCTCATAGGGCCATTTTTGCTTCAAAATATGTTTCTGACCAAATGGAGAAGAAGTTTACAAAAGTGAAAGAGGTTTTTGTCAATTATAGTCCAAGGAACAAAAAAATCCTTCATTTTATCATAGGTATTATGATTTGATATAAATGCCCAAACTACTCTTGCAATGGGAGAGTTGTTACAGTTCTGGACAGTTTGACTTCAAGATAGATTTTTAGGGATTTGGAGCAGGTGTTGGTAGTGCTTAAGGACTCTATTGTGTAGTAGACATCCTAATATTTCCAATAGTACCTTTAGATAGTGATTTGGAATAGTGGAAGTCATCCAAAAGTGCTTTGCAAGTTGGTGTTGCACTTTTATCTGAGACACCCTGGTTTTTTGGAGCGACCGGTGGGACAATCCATTTTTCTCCCTATTGGGATGTCCAAATGACATTCTTGATGAGTCCATCTTGTAGCAAACTTCGAGAGATTTCCAACGAGCTATCAAGTTCGCAATTTGGAGTAATTAAAGGCCTTCAAAATTTGGCTGGAAGATGGCACTGCGATTATATGAACTGCGCTACGCTTCTGGAGGTGGCGCTGTGCTTTTGTGAACTACGCTATGCTTCTGTGAACTGTGCTTCGCTCAGGGTAGAGTATCCCAAAACTTACCAAAAATCGCCCAAATTTAGAATTCAAGCTTTCATTTCTATTTTTTATTCCTCTAAGGTATTTTGCAAGTAAGTATACTCATCTTACTCCCTCGTTTTCCTTTGGCAAGGTAAATGAATGATGGTAAGTTTAAATCATCTAGGGTTTGTATGAATCTCATGCGCTAAATCTTTCAAATGGTGAGTTTAGTTAGCTAGAACATTCAAAACCTTTGAAAATTTTTATCCCTACCTCTGTTTGCATATAAATCACCATTTCATTCACCAAACAAATTTTTTCCTTTCAGTTTACTTCATCTTCCAACAAACACTAGCTCTTACCTATCAAACTAAGCAGTTTTCCTAGCTAGGACTGTTTTTTAATTTTCTTGATCATTTTCCCTCATTCATTTCCATCCATTTCAAAATTCCTAATATTTCTACAACCCCTATCCATCTCCCAAAATTCCCCTATCATCATCTCCCTTCCCTAACTCCCTCATTTCATCATTTCCTTCCTTGAGCAAGAAAACAGTCAGCTTAAAGCTAAACAACTCATTATGGAGAAAGAGAAATCCAAGGTACTGCAGCAAGGAGACAAAGGTAAAATAGTGTTGGATCTTAGTGAACATGAGGAACATGAAAAGCAAGTTGGGAAAAATAAACCAAGAAACAAGGGACTCAAAAGAGCATTGAAGGAAGAGAAAGAGCATAACCTGTTAGATGAAGACTTCGACATGGAAGACATAATTGCCTTGGAGATCAACGAGGATAGAGAGTATTGGCTAAGTAAGTTAAATGACCACTTAGAACAGCTTCTTGACAAATCCAACAGGGATAATCAACTATTGAGGCACATGGCACATCATTATCAAACCAGAAACATGATATGTAACATCAAGCTCAAGCAGTTGAAAAATAAGCTAAAAGAAACCCTAAAGGAAAAAATGAGAGGGATAACTTGGAGATGCTTGCTGAAGCATCCATGAGGGCATGAAATACCTCATTTTACACTTCATGACCAATTTTGAAGGTTTTTTGAGCATTTTTGGTTTTTTGAGAATTTTGGTGCCAAATTCAAAAATTGGGCTAGTCACAGGCTTTGCACTTTTTCCTCAGGGCTCCATATGACAAGTGGCTTACATTTTTGGAAATATAATGACCTCCTCTCAAAACTCATTTCATCATGTTTCTGAGATAGGGCTCATATTTTGAGAAAAAAGGAGAAAAGGGGTCAAAAATCATCATTTTACCACTCTTTTTGACAGGCGTTGCGCTTTTGGAGACACCTTGGGAGAATGAGTTTTTGAAGGCCTTCCCATGGGTCATTTTAAAAAATTCAAGGTGTTATGGAAATTAGACAAGCAAGGCTAGTTTAAATTTATATCATATCTCAATTTGGACTTCCGGAAGGCACCTAAAAGTGGGCTCAAAGTTGGAGTTGCGCTTCTGCAAATTTTTGAGTTTTTATTTAAAATTTCACTGTGTAATTTCCTAGTTTTTCAGTTTGACTTGGCCAAAGTCAAAACTCATGATGTAATTGCAGTAGTTCAAGGGTAGATGATGTAATATTGAATAGATAGACATGATAGGTTGTTTTTATGGTTAATTAGGCCTGATAACGGAAGCAAAATTCAAAACAAAATCTAAGAGAAGAGTTTGTATTTGACCTTGTCACTCTCACCTGTTGGTTGAGAGAATCTTGGAAACAGTTCCACCACTTAGGAATTCGACTCCTGGAGGTGGGGAAGCTGTTTGATTGATTCTATATGTATCATTTCTCATTCAAAGAGAGAGGTTGGACTTTTGTGGAGAAGCTTGTGCTTTATGTTCTCATACAGCTAATATAGGAGCAATTGCAGCTATATTTCAAGAATTCTTGTTCAGTGAGTCTATGGTGTTGTTTTATTTTCCTATCAGTTTCTAATGGATAAATCATCTCCCTTTTCATGCCTTATCTTCTTCCTATGAATTTCCTTGCAGTTATATAGAAAAAAAATCTTAGATTTAAGCTCTGTTTACCTGGAAATCATGCTTGTGTTTCTTTTCTTCTAAAACTAATGAATTCATGCTTTTACATGCTCATTATGTTTTCTTAAACTCTCAGACCTGCACTACATTGAAAACACTTTAATTCCACCATAACACACTGATATCTAGCTCCTTTTTCACACTTGTCACCGCATACTTGAAGCCTTGACCTAATTACCTGCTTTGATCCCTAGTCAGCAAAACAAAAACCCTAAATTCACAAATACTCAAACAAGACTTGTATATCTAGCCTAAAACCTATTTATTTTCAATTATTCATTGACAAATCCTCAGAGAGATCCCTCTCTGGTATAGTAGGGCTAGCTACTGAACTGAAAGTGGTTCGAGGTTACCTTTTTCGATCTCCTCCTCAGCCTAGGACATTATAGGGGATAACAGCCTTAACTATCATCAAGAATGAAAACAAGTTCCTTAGGATCCTTTTGAAGCTTCTCAAGCCCAAGAGCCTTGAACAAGTTTGAAACAACACATACAAAATTTCTAGGAGATATTAGCCTTTGAGTGGTTTATAGACACCATTAGTAGTTTTTTTGTGCATTGGAAGTGGGTGTCAAAACATGAACATGGTCGAGAGGGAAATAACAACCTTGTTCCCTAACTGAACCATATCAAGCCCAAGCACCATGAAAAAAACATAGAAACCACAATACAATCCCCCTCTAAGGAGTCTTTGGCATTTGAGCATCATGGATTGGTCTTGGGTCCTTACACATAGTCGAGGGAGTCAAACAAGAGGCTCCATCTCTAAACATTACATCTCAAGCTCAAGCACCATGGATGAATCTTTAAACCACCACATGTGACCTTTATATGGTATCTATAACCTCGAAGTGGAATATGGGCACAATAACTAGATTAATTGATATGGCCCTAAGGGAGGCATATATGGGTTTGAATGTACATGATATGACCCCAAGGGGGGGCATATATGGGGTTAAATGTATAGGAATTGTGTAAATTTATATGTAATAGGGTCAACATAAGAATAAATATGCCACATGTACAATGTATGAATAGGTATATATAGAGATCATTCAGTCATTATTAAGGACATGTGATTTGAATGTATGAATTATTGGGTATGTGGAGGATTTTCTCCTATTCTTTAAGGAGTTATTGTGTATCTTATCTCTGATATATATTGAAAATGTGCTCCATGCTCACATTTTCATACATCATGTGTGATTTTGGTTTTTTATGTATTTGGATAACAATATTTGGTATCAATGAATATGATCCTAGGGTTTTGCTACTTCAAACAAGCCATCTTAGAATTTTCACTATAAATTTTACTATGGAAAGTTTCAAAACATGAAATTTTGAGGCGATTAAGGAGAAATAGTGATGTGCAAGTGATCAAAATTTTATCTTCTTATTCATTACACTTTTAGAGATATATCATGTGGAAGTTCGAGTTTGTGATTGATACAAATATTAGTCTCAAATAGGTCATACTTTTATTTCGCTATAAATTTTCGTTTGGGATGTTTCAGATAGTGAAATATTGAGGATACTAAGGATAGATATAAATGGACATATGGTAAAAATTTAAAGTTTTGATTCATCACACTTTCTGATGTATAATATATGTAAGTCAATGTCTTTTATAGAAATGAATTTCAAATGAGTCATCTTGGTATGTTCATTGTAACATTTATCTATAAAAGTTTTAGATTATAAGATTTTAGGAGTCTAAGGATACATATTAAATATGTCAAGTAAAAATTTCGAAACCATATATGAAAAATTGGACATGTGGCATATTGTTCAAGTTTGGTCCTAGGAAGGGGCCAAAAATCAACAAGTTTCAGGAAATTTACCATGACTTTCACTTGGAACATCAAATTTTAGTCAAACCCATGGAATTATGAACAAGACATATCAAAGTCATACAAGGAAAAATTTGAAATTCATAAGGGTTGAAATTGCATAGATACCTAAAAGAAAGGTCAACTAGAAGCACAAACTCCATAATAAGATTTTAAAAGGTTTGTTGACCTAAAATTATCATCTTTTTATTGTGTTGTCTCATTGAGGTGATTCAAAATCCTTTGGAAAGAGAAAATATATAAGAATATATGTGGAATGTTTGGATGTCGTCATTATTGTCATTGGTGGCCCAAGAAAAAGCAGTTACTTTTTGACGTTAGTTATGCATGAAGAAATTGAGATATACCATTAAGGTAAGACAATTCTTACTCTCCGTGAACGAGATCAAGTTTAGTGAAGCTAGGGACCATTGTCCATATTCCCACAATTTCGAGTCTCTATCTATGGGGTTGAGTAATAGTTTCCACCCTTACTCATAGTTTCATGGGTCTATTTGTATCCTGATTTGTTTTAGACCTTAACATCAATCTTCTCTTTCATCTTATTACTATGACTCGACTATTTCTTTGCAAGAGAATATTCCTAAAAATTATTTTAAAAAAAGATCAAATATATAGCATATAGTATATAAGGTCTTGAGAAATTTTAACCAAAACAGACCCTGAAAGGGCAAGGGTTGAATAATCTATATAACTTGTTGCATACAAACCACCTGAATAAGATACTAATCTAGAAAACTATTATATCACATTGTTAGGACCCTAAAAACAAATTTAATAATTGTAAAAGTTGATGCACAAATCGGCTTCAAAGGATTACAGGTTGACCTTCTCCCCAACAATTATGACATTTTAATACATGGTAAAATTCTATAAATAAGGTGGTATTCATTCTCATTTGTCCATCCATATCGGTTGCAGAAACAATAATATATACAAACCTAAGGGAGAAGAACAAAATATTCATAACTCATGAACCTGAGTTCTGACCAAGAGAGAAAGGCATGGATCCTTTTTGAGTTTTTGGTTAAAGGTTTTCTCTGTGGATTTCGTGGAATTATGGATATTTTTGAAGCAATTTTTTTTACTCTGCTTTGATCAAACTTTGACTTTTTAAGGAAGAAGCTTCAGTCTTTTACCATCCCCTTTGTCTCAAGCCTATAAGCTTGGACCGTGACTAGGACAGTGGACATCTCAGACTATGAAAACTTCAAATTATCTTCAAACCTATGCTTAGACTTAACTTTGAATGTTTGTACCTGTAGCTTGGATCTTATCCTCTATTTCAAACCCGTGGCTTGGACTATACTGCCTTGATTGCAGATAATAGATTAAATTATATACTTGACTATGATTCTCGTGTCATATCTTAGACCTATGTCTTGGTCTTGTTGTGAGAGTTGAGTTGGATTAAACACAATTGTAATCTCCTTGGGAACAAAGGATGTGTAAAGTATTAGGATCAAAATCTAGACCAAACTTGGATGGTTATTTGAAGCCTCTCCTTTATGGACCTACTTGGGTAGTCTTTGTAAGACTTCTAAAGTAGCGTATAAATATATTCTTAGAGCAATATTTGGATCACTGTAGAAGACATATTTTGAGCATTTGTCAGAGAAACCTAATTTGAAGATCTCCTAGTAGCCTTGAAAATCCTTTGTTGGATTAGTCTTTTAAGGAGATTTAGGTCTCTTGTTAAAGCATGCTTTAGCCACTTCTTGGAGTAGACATCCTTGGAGCATTGTAGAAAACATTCTTGGAGCATTGTTGAAGGCATCCTTGAAGTATTGTTGAAGTTGATCTTGGAGACCCCTTGAAGACATCTATAGAAGTAGCTTTTGGAAACTCCTTGTTGCAGACATGAAGCTGATTTTCAGACCTTGTTGAAGATGACCCTGAAGACCCCTTGGAGACATCCTTGAAGCAATGTGGGAGAAATTCTTGAAGCATTATTAGAGTTTTGTTGGAGACCTCTTTCTAGACTTGTTGAAGAAGCTTTTAGAAGTCTTGAAGCAGTATTGAAGCCACCTTGAAGTATTGGAGTAAAATGATAGGGTTGGGTCCCTAAAGGATTGGAGTCCTCATACAAGGTTGGAGCCTTGTAAGAAACCAGGTTGGAGTCTGGATTGATTTTTGAGGATTGGAGTCCTCATAAGAGGTTGGAGCCTCCTTGATACTGAGTTGGATCCTAGATTGACATTTGAGGATTGGAGTCCTTATTCAGGGTTGGAGCCTTAAAGGAGTTATAATTTTATTGTAAAAATTGGTTCCTTATTATTTGTAAGAGGATTGGAGTCCTTAATATTTGTATTAATATATATTTTTTATTATTATTCTACATTTTGTGTTCTAGTTTAACCTGTGACCTTAACTGGCATAATATAATGGTTGTAAAGAAATACAGATTCACCCCCTTCCCCCCCTTAGTATTTCCAACATGGAAAAGGATCATAACTATTTGAGATCATTATTGTTAATATGTTGAAGTTGTAAGTTGATGGTTTGGGTTAGAACTCATATAAGAAGTAATGGAAATACCTAAATTTAGTGGAGATGAAGATAAATATAAAATCAACCCTAAGGAATGGTTGATTATGATAAAGGAATCTAATATGAGTCCCCTTGTGGATTTTTTTTTTATTGTTTAGGTGAACCTTCTAAGTGGTGGAAAATATTTGATAAAGATAATAGAGTATATGCCAAATGGGAAAAAATTTAAGAACTCTTCTAACATAAATGGATTAGGGATACAAAAATGGAGGCATTGTATAAAATTAAAAATGAATTAAAACAATATGAAAAAGAGATCAAGAAGAAGGATGATATGCTATCTAACAACCTTGACGAAGCACTCATAAAGGAGATTGAACAATTAAAATAGGCAAAGACTAGTAGCAAGGGGAATTGGAAAAGTGATTATTCAAGGGCAAAATTAAAAAAGAAAGATGAAGAAATATTTAGATTATGAAACAATAATAAAAAACTATTGGATGACATAAAAATATTGAAAGATAAAAATAAGATTTTTCAAAGTCAAGAAGAAACAAGGATCTTAGATGAAGAGACTACCAAAGACTTGAAGAGGAAAATTTCAAGAAGATTGTTGAAGAAGCCCTAGACTTATATGGGGTAAAATTATAACTAAAATATAAAATAAACCAAGTGTGTCAAACTTTGATAGATGAGGTCATATTGTAGCTTTAAAAATGGAAATAATACAAGATTCAACGTCACTTGAAGAAGTTGAACTCCATCTAGAGGATGTGTGTGTTAAATATTATGGTATTGTCTCCAAGGATAGGGTAATCACAGACCAAGAAAAGAGGATAGAGGAGTCCATTGTATCTAAAAGGAAAATAAATGCAACGGGTATGTAGAATAGAGGAAAGCCACCAAATATGAAACCATATAGACACCCTCATTACCAAGAAAGACAAGAAGATCAATATCAACATTATCAAGGAAAAATATGGAATAGTCATCAATATTCATGGAATATTGTATCACAAAACCATTATTCAACAAGATATATCTAAGACCAAGAAGTACTACAAACTAGAGAAGTGACGACAGCTATACATGGAATCAAAGGAAATAAAATTATGCCACAACCAACCATCAAGGATTAAGACCGAAAAAAATGAGTTTGGATGGATTGATCATCATCATTGGAAAGAAGAAAGAAGGAAAATAAAGAAATCCTATTATTTGGTTTTATCACATGTATTATGGAGCTTAAGGACAAATCCTTTTGAAGGAGGTGTTATGAAATTACCCTAAGAGGGGAATATAAGGGGTTGAATGTATTTGATATGACCCCTGGTTGGTGGTGGGGGGTAGCATATATGGGATTAAATAAATGTACATGTAATGTGTAAATGTATATGTAATAGGGTTAGCATAAGAATAAATGGGCCAGATGTGCAATACGTGAATAAGTATATATAGAGATCATGTAGTCAATATTGAGGATATGTGATTTGGATGTATGAATGTATTGGATATTTGGAATTTCTCCTATTATTTAAGGAGTTACAATGTTACTTATTTCTCTTATTTATATTGGAGTTGTGCTACATGATGAAAACTTGACTAAACTGAGGGGGGGGGGGTGAATCAATTTAGCACATTCATGGACATTAAAATTCTTTTCATTAAATTCATTAACTGAAACATTACATGAGCAACTAAATAATGACCAACATATTGAATATGTGAACAACAAGTAATAAGCAAACCAAAACATCACATGAACACATAATAACAACACATATTGACACCAGATTTATGTGGAAACCCATAATCGGAGAAAACCACGATTTTATTATTATTGTGATGCAAAGGCAAGCTTCTACTCCTTATTACATCTGATTTTCTGTAGGCTCCAACCTACAAGAGGCTACATTGTAGGCTACAATCCATAGCAGGATCCTACCTCAAGAGGCTCCTACTTGATGTTTATCAAGCCACTACTTGAAAGGAGACTACCATACCGTGATGCAATTCTTCCCTTCTAATATGCTTCACATAAGCTTCATATGTGTCAGGTATCTAATGCAAAATAGTCCAATTAACTCTCACACATTCTACCACTCTCTAACCATCTAATGCCTTCTAAAATCACATCTTTTATAAAGATAGTTTGATGGTTGTTTGCATCACACATAGGAATATGAAGTGAATAGACTTGACTCTTTGCCTTCCACTCATTCATTTCCAAACTCTTCATATATTGAATATCATAACAAAAAAATAAATAATCCATCCAGTATTAATTTCAGCCACATTGATTAACTGCATCAACCTAATGCCAACATCAAATAACAATATTTATCATTAATACATCACACCAATCTTTGCCTTTGCCTTGAGTCTTTCCTTTGCATCACAACAATTCAGCTGAATCAACAATTTTACATCACAACAAATTCTTCAATATAACAATCTTTGCAACATTATCAAAACATTTCAATGTACCACAAATCCTCCTCCTCCTTCTTCTCCTTTACATTGTTGATCTTGTTCATTAGTGTATACATTGCCTTGTTGTTTCTCCTTCATTATTCCTTATTGCTGCTCCTTTTCTTGTTGCTTCTCCTTCATTGTTCCTTGTTTCTGCTCATTTGAATCTCATCTTTTGCTGCTTCCTGCTCCTTTGCCTTCTTTTGCCGCTTGTCGTGCCTTGCCACTTCTTGTTGCTCCTTGCATTCCTTCAATGCTCCTTTGCCATCAATGACAATAATGCCAACAATCCCCCCCTTTAGCATTGATGGAAACAAATTTGTCCTCCCCCTTTTGTTCTGAAATATATTTCTCATCGTTGCCTATAGCCTATAACCTCTGCTTACTCACCCCCTCCTTTGACATCAATGACAAGGGGTTATAGATATATTGTAGCCTATAAAAGAGTCCTTGCAATGTCTTGTAGCTTGTAAAAGAGTCTTGTCATCATTTCATTAATGCTTTATAATTTGCAATGTCTTGTTCTACATCATTGAATGAATGTTACTCCAGATGGCTTATGAGAGCTCCTCCATATTGAATGAATGTTGCTCCAAAGTGAACGCATCTCTATATGACATATAAACATTGTAAGAGTAGTGCAAAATATTGTTGTGAGAACACTCCTAAAGGAAGAATACTGTTGAGAGAACACTTTGTAAGGAAAACATGGTATGCATGAGAAATGGCTTGTAGCAACTTCAAAATCTCGAGTCCCCAAGACAATAGATCTATCTTCAAGAGTGTTTTTAACAACATCCTTAATTTGAGCAATTAGAATTGTACATGAGTGAGGATTCCTAAGATTTCCCACAAAAATGTACTTTACATGTTTATATACAATCCCAGCCCATTCAAGATCGTTAGGAGTCTGATCATCAACAAAATTGACAACCTACCTACCATGTTAAAACCAAATAACCTTTGTTGGTCCAACAGAACCATGTCCAACAGGTAGTGTGGCTAGACCCATTACTGCCCCTTGATATCCCAACAAATCCATGTCCAACAGGTAGTGTGGCTGGACCCATTGCTACCCCTTGATATCCCATAGGGTACTAGACACCAGATACAACATGGTATCATGAGTTCATATATCATGCTGTTGGCATTGCATAATGCATACACTTTGGATACCAATACAAATTGCTGAATAACATAAATTTAACTAGTCCTAGTACACAAAACTGTGTTTTAATACTCAATGAAGTTCCTTAATCTTGACAACATCCTACATGCAAACATAGCAAAGCTCTACATCTTGTCTTTATACTTTGACAAGGGTGTCATACTCTCCTTAAGATCCTTCCCCTTACGGATATCACTCACAATCTGCCCAACTTGGGAACCAGATTCCAATGGATCAAATCCATCATATCATGGTGGCCAAACACACATTGAGAGAAAGCTTAGCCGAAAGTTGAAACACGAAGAGTACTTGAGAATCCAAATGATTCAACAATAGGTAGATGTGCCTTGATGTTGTATAGTGGAGTTCCTAGCCTCTGCACTTCTTCAAAAACATGGTTTATCTTCTGGTTCAACACACCATAAATACCACCAAGGGCATTCTCTGAGCCTGAATCTCAACAGATATGTTGCCTTGCAAGAAGCCATGGTTTGGTAGTAAGTTGAGATGCATACATAACCCTTCTGACCATTGGTATAATCTGGCCACCTCCTCTATGGATCACATAAGTGTGCAAAACCACATCACAAACCTCAAAGCAAATACCACGCATGTTTTCTTCTGCCAAAGCACCTTCCTTAGAATTGGAATGCAACAACCACATAATCTTTCATTTCATTCAAGTATTGAACTCCTTTACACATATCCACCACCACTACTAGGATCAAGCAACCACACTGAAACAATCGAGAAGGCAACGTTGTTGAGGATTCTCCTTCATAAGATGCAAAAATTGATGGCCATATAGTGAATTCATTTGTGTCTAAAGAGAACCCGCACACAAGGAAGCATACAGAGCGCCGAGATATCAAGGATTTCGCTGGTTTCGAACAATAATTAATTAAACCTGTAATAGTCAATCTAATTATATGCCCTGTGTTTTCCTCCTGCGTTAACGACCTTCCTTCCAGCATATGACGCTACCATCACATGTCAATACTTTAATATGAACGTTGAAATAAGACCTAACAACTTTCTTGTGCAATAGAATGGGTCGATAGGCGTTTGCAAGGGATGCATCGATGACAATAATATCATCTTCCACCTATTGGTTTCATTTTGTTGGAGCAGTAACGATGCATTTTCCAATCACAGGATACACATTTGACAGTGATACATAATATCCGATATTGTCGTTTATATTGTCTGCGCATACAATAATTCACCAAGCACCATAATACGCCAATGTATGTTATTCTATACATAACACACAACAATGTATATATTTGTTCCATGTGTCCACCTCTGCCCTTAAACTACAGAAAGGACCTGTACTCCAAATCATCAAATGCCAACTCAAATTGATGAAAACTTGACTTTGAATTTCACTCTCTACGTCCTCAAACGTTCAACGACTGAAAAGCTACACTTTGAGTTGTGGTAAAATGACCGCCATGGTTTCTCCTTCTACTCCTATGCACACCTTGTCAGTTCTGCATACCCCCTGATGAATCTGTGGTAGTACCTTGTGTGTCCCAATGTGGACCGGAGTGGACATACATTCTTGGGTGCAGACAGGTTTACAATCACTAAAATCTTGGCAAGATCAACAAACAACCCTTCCTGGCATACGATATTACCCAACAGGGCGCCGAATGGAGTGTATAATAGGCACTTTTGAATATCGACAACTTCATCTGTCGACACCTATCCAGCAGTAGCCTGAGATTTGCGGCGCGATCCTTTAGCAAACTCTATACTGTCCAGTCATTCAAGCTGTCATAGTACCATCCATTCATTAATTAAGGCTTTGGCTTTAAATGGAACATGTACCTTTCGAGGCATCGTTGCGATCGGCTGGGGTATTCTCTTCAGTCTTTCGGCTCGTAATGAGACCTCGATCCCGAAAAACATAAGAAGTAGCGCCCTGCTAGAACGATGTATTATTGCCCCGCTGTCTCTCTATCTCTATAGTATGTATGGGTCGCACGACTCATTCATGGAGATGTGGAGTACCAACCAACGGCTAAACGGTAAGCTAAATACTTCGACTCGACATTATTCTTATGAATGAAAAAAGAAAAGAAAAAAATCAAAATAAGACCCGGCCCAAGAAGAATCGGGAGTAAGCAGGAAATAGGTAGATCCTTCAGTGAGTCTCTTTTCTCACTTGGAAGAACGCCTAGCCAGTTGAGAATGGACATGAACTAATTTTTCTTCTCTGCGATAATAATACCGGAAAGAGATATACAATAGCGGAGTGGCCAAGAATAATTCACACGCATATATAATATAGATGCTCGAATATGTAATGATTCACGTTGCAAGCGTTGACTGCTGGGTCTGGTTTTTACTTGGTCGGAATTCAACGTGATGGATGCGCACAGAAAGGTTTTCTTTTCGAGCCCTCTTTCCCATCTGTTGTGACATTTAATGTAAGCTCTGTCCCTTGGGCGATGGAGACGTCGGGGGGTTCATATCCGGTGCCCAAATGATATCGATTATTTTATTTTATCAACTGCATCTTTGAGAAGCGTGTTCCTATACGCCACCATGCCACATATACGTCAATCTGCAGATATGTGCATTATAATATTTTTAATGCCGTAAAAAATATAATAATGTTGATAACCCCTTCGTAAATGCAGCGATAGAATAATTTATTGGTTGAAAAAAAAATGTCACACCATATAACGCCACCAATACACAACAAAGTGTATATGTGTCATGTAATGAAAGGATGACAATTTTTTTATTTATTGAAGTGTCATGTATCGTCCTCTGCCCAAATCATCAAACGCTGACCCAAAAGTGTTGTGAGCTGAATGTGGGAGATATCATTAGCCACCAATATGAGTTGAATGCCTCGTGAAAGACCCTTCAAAATAGATCCATGCACGCCTCCGATAATGTATTGAGCCTCTCACATGGTCCAACACTCTAGATCTTCTAAGGTTAGATCGAGAGACATCTTCCATCCGTGATAGTCAGCTTTCTCACGGAGCTTGTCTTCCGTAGGGAAGAGTGTTGAGGACCCCATAATTCTTTTAGAATAGCCTTGCTAATCTTCTCTTTGGTGATTGCTCTTGCTCTTGCTCGGGCTTTGTCTTCACCTCAGATCTGATACCATGTTAAGTTATGGTATGTTCTATGCTTATAGAAGTTTACTTATCTTTCTTATTATTATCCACAAATTAGCAATCACATGTACATAAAGTAAAGTGCAGATAGAACATTAAACGATTGACAGAAAACAAGCCAAGACAAGAGACACAAGATGTGGCAGCTAGCCAGGGACAAACCCCAATATGGGGAAACCCTTTGATCAAATCTTCTTTTATTTTCAATAATTCAGCAGAGAGAAATACTAAACAAATCTGATTTACATCAGTAGCAACAAACCCTAGATTAGCCAAACTAGGGCAGACAATATCTTGCAAACCAACCGTCGGATCGGCTTGATTCCACCACCAAAAAATGCGGCCTTTAGAGGAGATTCAGATCCACCTACAACGCAGTTTAGAGAGAGAGAAAGATGGTCAATGCTGGTCAATCTTTCGATCTACAGTGGCAGCCCTAAATCTGCGTCCTTCCTTCCACACATGTGAGAGAAGAGTCTCTTTCTGCACGGTAGGAGAAGAGCCTCTTTTCTGCGCAGGAGAGAGAGAGAGATGTGATGAGATGAGTGCATCCAAATGAGGAAAATACCTCCTGTATTTATACACAACTGTTGATGATTGAATAGATTCGACTGTTGGGCTTTTGAGCCTACATGAGTTGTTGGTCGGCTTGATAATTATTCCATAATCAAAATAAATTCATATCTCCATAAATACTTATCGGAATCAGATGATCTTTAGATCAATCCTACACCTCTCAACGAGAGGAATCTAATAAAAATATTATGAATAAGATGACCCACATGGAGTTTTTCCCTAGTTGCCAATTTTAATAGATATTGATGGCTTTTGATAGTAGTATTGATCTCGCTACTAAACTCTGATGATCTTTGATGAACTGATTTAGTTGATTTGATTGCACAATAAGGATTTATGAAAGATTGATGGTTTGGTAAAGTGTTATGGTTGCAGTGATAATTTCATAAAGCATGCTCCCCCGATCCAGATATGTCTGCATTAACATATACCTAATGAAGCCAGGATGATGTGTTGATCCAAGCCTTTACCTTAGAAGTGTTCCAAGTTATGACTATGATTTTTATTTTAGCTTTTATATACTCACAATATACTATTGTCATGTAAAGAGCCTATAATGATATAAGAGGGAGATGGATTATGAAGCTCGTATTCATGTACCATGGCATGATGAATCGATTTATGGAATTTGGAAAAGATAATCTATATTGTGAAACTATTAAAGAAGTGTTGAGAAGTGGTCATGCAAATCCTTGGACACTACAATTTGAAGTTAAAGATGTTGTTGAAATTGACATGGCATCTGATAGTTAATTAAAGAATTTATGTTCCATTTTTAACATCCATTTGTATATATATATTATGTGCATAGAACCTGAATAAGTTCATGATTAAGCCACTTCATACACATTGCCCCCAAGAATCCTTCGAGACGTTTGCATGATATGCTCCATTCGTGGTATGATATATTCTTCTTATGATATATGATTGTATAGAGATGTTGATGTTGATTATTGATGAGCACATATGAGTGCTGCCTTAGTATGAGATATGACATGATGAGAGGTCCGTGACACAACCGAGGTTGAGTATGATGTTGCTAGCATGACTAGCTATGAGCAGGTTGAAGAAGCTCCTTAGAGAGTTGTATGAGCATGATCTGGATATGACATGGATACATTGCGATAATAAAGAGTGGGATCCGATTGGCAAAGAATTCAATATATAGTTGGGACCGCGATACTCTCATATATTGAGACAGTGCAGTTGTGCGAGACAAGCTTAGGCTTGTGGTTGGCACCTCCTTGAGAGGGAGGATGATTATGGTATCCTTTTGTGATTTATATGATTATTTATGCTTTAACATGATTTGATTTCCTGTATAAACAGGTGACAACTGCTATTGATAGATGATGAATACGTGATACAAGTACGATGATATGAGTATGATGAGAGCAACGTTGATCGAGGACACTGAGCCATACTCTTCCCCCCTGTTTGAGCTCCTAGGGTGAGGAATTGAGATAAAGGGATCCTAGGGTTGAGGGAACTCTGGAAAATAGGGTATCACCTCTATATGTTACCCATAGGGTTGGAGTAGTAGCTCACCCTATCTTTCTCTTTACAGAGTATACCCCAGTTGGCATCATACACACAAATTGGGCTTGTTGGGAGTATCGCTCCTCGTCTGGCCAACGAGTTGAGAGTGTACTTGGTGGTGTACAACCCAAGGCGATTATGATGCAGGTGTTCTACCACTTGACTATTCAAGGTCATTGATGGGAAGATCAGTAGGCAATAGGATGGGTTGAGTAGTAGCTCCCCTATATCACCTATTGCTCGATATGGGGTTGTAGTAGTATCTCACCCATGAGATTTTGGGTTGAGTAGAAGCTCCCTGACGTGGTTCCAAGTTGAGATGTTCTCCCTGATGATATTTTATTTAATGATGATGCGGATCATAGATCTAAATCCCCGCCGATATTTCCGGGTAGTAGCCTGATGACATTTCTAGTTAATAGCCTAATGACATATTTCCAGGTAGTAGCCCAATGACATTTCTAGGTAGTAGACTGATGAAATATTTCCGAGTAGTAGCTTGTTGACAGACATTCCGAGCAGTAGCTCATCGATTTATATTTCGGGTAGTAGCCCGATGAATAGAGGGTCGTAGCTTAAGCTCCCCTCCAGTGGAAAATTCTTCTTCTTCTAGATTCAAGAATATTCAGCATATGAGCAGGAACAACCGAGAAGAAGGAATTGGAAATAGATGTACATTGATTATTTGAGATGATGAGATACATGAGATGGGACGTATGTCATGTTGATCGATGGTTCGATATTGGCAGGTCGAATTCTCCCTAGTTGAGAGGGACTATTAAAAATATGAAAATGCGGTCAAATTCCACTGTGGACTACTCATTTTATGGAGATGATTATGGAATCAGATTCCTCTTTCGGAGCGGACCAAAATTGACCTAAATATCACCTCATTTGGAAAGCAAAAGTTAAGTTATGAATTATTTTATTTATACATATATTTTGGATCAGGTCGGCCCTATGCTCATGTACCAATGGATAGGTCAAGTGGACCCTTATGGAAGTCTATAAATAGAAGAAACCTAAAGCTCATTTGGACACACATAAAGCTCTCTTTTCCTCTTCTATTTTTTCTTGGCTCGCACAAGTCCGGCGGAGGAAGCTTGCTTAAGGGTCTTTATGGTCTGAAACTTCAGGATGAACCTCGCATTCAACTAGGGTTTTCCGATTCAAAGTCATTGGAAAAAAACTAAGCATTTGGGTCTCTAGACATTGGCACACAGTGGTCATGAGAGAGAATTTGGGTCCTTGGTCACTAGCATAGAGTCTTCATGAAAGCGACCTGGATTCTGGGTCAGTTTGGTCCCCGGTCGCTCGAACAGAATGGTATGGGAGCGACGGAACTGCCATAATCTTTATCATGCAGTTCACAGAGAGCGATCCTGTCGGTCATAGTCGCTCACACAACTCCTCCTCCCTACGGCCGAGACTTCAAGATGATATTTCAGTGTTCTGAAGAATTCACTCAGTGACAGAAGTGTTCGGCAGCAGGCTACAGGCAGTGATAGTACATTACAGTTATCTGAATCAGAGTTTTGATGATTAGATGCATTTCATGGATATTCTAATTGTTGTGAAGATATGGATTATTGTACTCTTTTTTGCTGAATCATTTGATGACAATATATTAGAAGAATATTTGCAAGGGTTTGTCCATAGTGGCTTTTTCCCTGGTCTTCGACCAATCCTGGTGTCTCTATGTGTACATGCTTTTCTTCTCTTGTTCCTTTTTGTTCGCTACATTGATGATGATGTTATTGTTCTTTATACATAGTTGCATATGCTGATGAATAATGATGGAAATATGTATAATGTTATGATTCTATGGGGTGAACTTAAGGTATTAATGAAGAAATGAAATTATCAAAGAAATGAACAATATAGCCCTATGAAAAATTAACAAAATTTATCTTATCATAATGGCCCTAGAAGAATTTTCATTGTTGTCCTGCTTCGTTTTTGTTATATAAGTGTCTTGCTATGAGTCCTTTACATCATCAACACTTTTGAATTAAGTTATAGCCAATGTTTCTCATAGGAACTAGCGGAAAACCAAGCTATACTCACTTTTGATCAATAAAATCAGTAATTTTTAGCCATTTTTTGTGCATTGCCTTTTTGGAATTTCATTTATATACATGAACAACTTATGCTGAAATTTACCTTATTGTTTATGAGTGTTATATCACATTTTTATATATGCTTGCGTAACCTTGTGGCTAACAAAGTATTTCTTTAAATTTTCGTATAAAATTAGCTTTCATTTCAATTTATTATTGTTCATATATTTATTTTATTTTCTGTTACATAGTATTCATACTGTACATGCTTATTTTTTTGAAATTTGTATTGTAATGCCTATATTTTATTTGTTGTAAATAATCTTTGTAAATAAATAGTAAATCACAAAACCAAGGGCATTAAGCATTGGGCCTAGTCCCATTATCTCACACGCCCAATGAGATTTGAGGGTTTGTTGATACTTCATCTTTCAATAGGATGTTCTTGAGTTGAATCATGCACTATATGCTCTTGGTTTAACGAAGTATATTCTTGCAATTTTTTGCATGATTGGTCTATTATAGTGTGTAGCCAATTTTGATGATAAACACAAAGTGGTTGTTATAGAATTCACCCCTAACCTTGCTCAATTTTTTGTCATAAGAGTGTGTGAAGGTGACCTTTGAAAGTTGCAAGAAAATCTAGTAAAGTGTAGTTTTTTTAGTACATAAGAGTGAAAATTTGTATGAGTTATGGAACAAACAATTTGGTCACCTATATTATGGAACATTAATTTTTTAAAGGACATGGTGCATGAACTTTTATATTTTATGATTGAGAAGATAAGAGTGTGGAAGCATTATGTAATCAAAAATATTATTTTTCCAAGCACTCAACATAAATGAGGAGGGATTATTGATATTATTCACTCATATGTGTATGGATAGATGTCTTCAACTTCTTTCACAAATAGTTTATACTATGTATATTTTATTGATGATTCTTTGAGAAAGACTTGGATTTAGTTTATGAAGAAAATAATAATGTATTCAGTGTGTTCACATAGCTCAAGGCCTTCATTGAGAATCAAATAAGTTGGGAGATAAAGGTGTGAAGGCATGATAATGGAGGAGAGCACACCTCTGAGTTTGATTCCTTTCACATGGAAGTGGGGATCGATAGGGCATTGACGATGCCTTATAATCCATACTAAAATGGAATCATAACTAGGTATAATTGATGTATCATCTAGACATCCAAAGAAACAATCCATGACACTATGTTTCTCATGAGTCTTTGGGTCAAGGCATGCAATGCATTTGTCAACATTTTGAATAGATGTTCTCACAACATATTGAAACACAAGACAAGATTCGAGATGAATACTACACCAATTAGAAGCCTCATGGACCACACTTTCTTATATATGTTTATATTACTTATATTCATGTCCATGATTAAAACAAGCCAAGTTTGAAATATTAAGCATCAACAATATATGTGTTGGTTGTAGTGAGACCCCCAAGTCTTACCAAACTATATTCTAGCGTAGAAAAAGGAAATGGTAATTCAAGGTATTAAATTGATGAGAATGGGTGCTTCTCTAAGTCTTTTGGGTCTCCAATAGAGGTTGAAGTGGGAAAAAATTCTTTTTTCCTAAATGTTCGTATGCAGAAAGACAAGAAATCATAGTCATATTAACAATATTCTAGTGAAGGAATAAAATATTTAGTAGCATAAAATGCACTTAGGAAGTTGACATAACTTACCAAGATAGCTAAGGAGGTGCATGAACAAGTGGGAAAACCTAAAAGCTACATTTCAAGAGAGTACTCCTCCCAAGGCATTTCCTACTCGTGTTACAATAATGAATTATATTTGTATGATAGAGCCTTATGGTTTAAGGAAGAAATTGAATAACAAGTATGATAATATGCCATGATATATGAGTTTTATGTCTTCTATATGGTTCCAAATCCCACGAAGGTGCCATTGATTGATTTTTGATCATGTAGTTGTTGATGAAGAATTCCTTAAGCAGGGGAAGTACACATTGAATATTCTTTTAGTTCAAGATGTTAATGAAGAGTCTTAATTTAATGTAGAAAATCTTCCTCACAAAGAGAGGATGTTAGAGTTTTTATGTGGTTGCTATGAAGTTATTCTAAGATGGGAGACTTGGAGAAATAAGGTGCACTTGTGAGGGTGATCTTCATGCCATTGTTAATGAACCCTTTTTATCATTTATATTTTGTTAGATTTATTTTCTTCCTTGATTAGAAAATTGGTCTAGGGGTTGTTTAAATGTTAAATTAGTGGAGTTATTTAATGATGATGGTTATTACACTTGACATTGGGGACACTACTTCATGGGAATGGTGCATTTATGATGGTTACCATCTTTCACAATGTGAAACACTTATTAAAGTTGAAATGGTCAATTTTAATGCATCACTTAGGTTTTATAATTACCTTTTGTAACTCCCCCTCTCTTCTTAGTATATATAAGGAGAGGAGCATTCATTAACCTGACTAGCCTATGTGAGGAGGAGAGTATGTTTTATTAGTTTGTTTCCATTAGAGCAATTACCTAGTGTGTTTGTTGCAATTGTAATTTATTTGGAATAGTTCCTATTTATTTTTTGTTTAAAATTAGCTCAAAAAATGCAAATTTTCTACTTTTGAATATATTGGATATTGTTTCACTAGAATTAGATATGAAGGTTTCATAGGAAATTCGTAGAATTTCTATTTGTTGTAATTCCTTGAGTGTAGATTTGAACCATGAGTTAAACTGAACATTGTTTTTTAGAAACACTCGTTATATTCTTCCAAAGAGTCAAATAGATATTCCTTTTCCACTAATTATTCCTAAAACACTTTGCAAACATCAATATCAAACTCTTTCATCTCTTTTATACAAAATGGCCAACTTTCCACTAGTTCATAATAAATTCTCAAAGTAAACAAAGCAAAGTTTGTAATTTATTGATGCACTCCTCCAAAGGACCTTTAATATGTCTTAATTCACTTATTTCTTGGACAAGATCTTGATTAGGTTACTACAAATTCAGCATGGACTTGTCATTCTTAATGAATTACTAATATAGGAAATCATAATCATGGTTCAAGTCTTCATAGTTGTCAATGAGTAAAATACTATCACTTTGAAATCATATATCTTCCGCATGAAGTTCAATAACAGGAACCTACAATAAAATGATGTCATCTTGAATTTGAATGTTAGCTCCCTTCATTAAAATAATGTATGCCTTAAGCCTTGTATTAGCATTATGTAGTTGAAAAATACCATCTAACTAATTGACATTGGTTTTTTTTTATAGAAACAACTTCATTACGAAATTGTAAAACTTGTTCATTTAAATAATAATAATGACATGCATGGAAACAACCTTGTTTCTTTGTCATCAAAATCATCTACTATGAAAAACATCTAATGATATTGTGTGATTTCCAATATAATGGGCATATGTTGCAAAATATCTAGGTGAAATGTAGAGATTGCGAAGACCACCATAAAAAAATATGCTCTCTCTTTTAATATTTAACATTAACGAAAAAATAATGTTCCCTTTAAGAGGATAAAATTCCTAGGTTAAGACAAATCTCCAACTCTTTCACCGAGTTTAAATAATATTTAACTATACTTTAAAAAAAAAGTCACTTTGTTAAAAAAATGTAGTTTCCCTTTCCAAAAGTGATGAATCCTTCTTTATAAAATTTTAGATATACTCTAGGTTAAGTACCATACAATAACAAATATAATTTATAAAGTACTATAAAGGATAAGAAACAAGGATCTTTTTATGGATATCTCATATGGGTTTGCTTTGTAGGCAATATCATGCCTGATATGGGCATAAAATGCTAATATTATGGTAAAACTAGCATTAATATGACATGTTGATTTATATGCTCATCTATGCACAAGACAAACCCTTATTCGTATGTACTAGGGATGAGCATTAGGTAGAACCTTGTTGCTTCATTGCATCATAGATAATGACTATCCCCTAACATAGAAGACACTCTTCAATGTCATATGCTTCCAAAAAACATTAAAACACACTGCCCAATTAATTTTCACAACAAAAAAATAGGGAAACCCTAAATTGTGGCTCCCACCCCTAAAGTGGATGAGAGGCTTGGGAGGAGCTAATTGCTACTACACACAAATAAAATCATACCAAGAAGGAGTGTGTTAGTCTTATTATCTTTTAAATAATGGTAGATATTGTATTAACGTTAGGCTACATAAAAGAATGAAAAATGAAGACAAAAAACACATGATGTTTCATTGCAACACATTGTTATAATATCCTGCTGCTCAAAGTTGTCATTGATGTCAATATGAGAATTGTTGAAGATGGGAAAACCCTAACCCTAAATGAAAAATGCAAGATGCATGAAACCCTTAGAACAATCCCTAGATTAAGCATTGATTGAAATTCCGATGCATGATTATCTAACCCTAGCTTGCAAGAAGCTTGGAAACCCTAAGTTTGGAGAATCCTAAACCTTTGTTGAAGAAACCCTATCAAACCCTTGAATTTCTTGTTGAAGATGAAAACCCTAGTGCATGCCTTAATTATCTAAGTACGTTTATGACAAACCCTTGTTGTTGGAATGTGATGATGCCCTAGCCTAATGCAAGAAGTCCTCACTATGTGATGCCCTAAAAGACCTTGGAAATAACGCCTTAATCCTATCCTAATAAGACCTAAAGTCCTAAATATAAGGACTATCATAAAAACCCTAAGACTGTCACAAAAGAAAATAATTTTTGACATTTGAAGACATCATCTTGATGTGGCTCTTACACCAGCAGATTGAGGATCTCAAAACCGTTCTAACTGGTACTTATCTGGTCCTAAAATCCTTATCATTGAATCAATTTTTAAAAATTTAAAGTCAAAAATGATAAATATGATAAATTGACAAGCCTACTCAAGTCAACCCAAATGTAGGCTTTGTTCAATATGAACTAACATGTCTCTTCCCATAGACTCCAAAAACTATAAATATAAGCTTGATCTACCCATTCCACCATGATTTTCAGTCAAGCAATCTCAGAGAAAAAGGGCTCATATTTAAGGTGAAAATGGATAAAAACATAGTGAATTAGACCTATAATTCTTCTGCAATTTTGGCTCATTTTTAGCCCTGAAATATCAGCCTTTATTGTAGACCGAATTACAAAGATTGTGGATCTGAATTTTGGCCATGTATTCTCTGAAACTCAGCGCTGAGGCCACCTATAAAATTTGGCCTGCAACTTTGTGTAACCTTGGGCTAGTGGAAGTATAGTTTGGGCTTACAATTTTAGCATTTTTAGACTTGTGAAGGCTAGAGCTTACATCGGTTCTATTTGTAACAGCCCCTAGTTGAATTTCCATGTAAAAAAAATAAGACCAAAGTCATGGGACACATATTCCAAGTTGAATGTTGGGAAAAACATCCTAGTGGGTGTCACTTTTGGTTTATTATGGCTAAGGGAAATTGGCAAAGGCAAAGAGGCAATAATTGGCATTTATTTATGAAAATAAAGGAAATTAGGAGAAAAGGGAGATGAAAGCTCACATGTTTGCATGAGGAGGAAATTGAAGGAAAATATAGGAATTTGAAGAAAATAGAGGCCTAAATGATAAAAAAGGCTTCGAGGATCAGTTCACAACCTTTTTTCAATTGAGTTTTGGAATTGCCCTCAGATAGGAGAAGAGCACCAAGAGGAGAAAGTGATCAAGCAAGCAAAGGAAGGACAAGGAAAACAAGGATCAAGAAAGGAAGAGTTGGATCAAGCAGCTTCAATAAGAATACTTGTAGGTAATAGGTTGAATGTGTGATTTCCTAATTGGTTTTGGCATGCATGGTACATTCATGTGTGTATTTGGTTCATTTGTTGTCATTGACATGGGCTTTTCCTGGTTTGATAGTGGGTTCAATCTTTCCTTGCCAATTCTAGCATAACCATGGTCTGATGGGATTCATTCTTGGTTGAGATTTGGATTGTTGGAAGGTTTTGGATCTGGGTGAGGTGTTCTTAGGAAAATTCCAAGGGTTGGGGGTGGTGATGATTTTCTTCTGGAAGCCCTCAACAAGTGGGTGGAGACAAGAAAATTCTTCAAGGGATGGTGAACGAATTCTGAGACATCCAAGCTTGGTTTGGTTTTGTGATCTCGAGATCAGTTTAAGTGAGATCATGGTAGTGTGATGGTGGAGGTGGTTTAACCTCTGGATTCCCTTGGTTGTTTATGTATTGGTTTATCCCATGAGATTGGTTCAGCCCAACATATGGTCAGGTGGTACGAGGAAGTCCCTGACTTGGTTGGCTTTTGCATCATTTAATGAGAGTTATTTATCTATGGAAATTTATGAAGCATTTGTACTAGTTAATATGATGATTTGATTGTTATTATTCCATGGTTATTATAATGAATATTTGCTAGTTATAATCATGTGTCAGTTACATACTCTAGTTATGGCTTGTTCATGAATTTATATGCATTTGGTTGGTTGATGAATGTGTGAGCTAACAAATTTTATTTTAGATATTAAGAGAGATAATTAGACCTTCTTGGTGAATCTCAGATAAGTTCCAGGCCACCATGTTCAGATATGCATTCATGACCTGTAGATTTCATGTTCACCATATGTTTGATGAAATGATTGTCATGGTTAGGAAAGGTTAGGTAAATTTCTTGACTAAGCTTTGTATTAAAGGCTTTGTCTTGATGTTATATATCATTCTAGAAAGTCTCATTAAGTTTTGGGCAGTGGTTGGGAGTCAGGCCCTAAAAATGTGGCTCAAATTTTTGGGGTCGCAGGCTTATGCATGTGACTAGAGGCCTATAGTCTCATGGTTGCAGTGTTATTCTTGTGACTAGGAGCCCAGGTCAGTGAAAAAGTAATTTAACTCATGGTTTGGGCACCTAGAGGGGTGGTTTAGCTCTTGGGGGTCCTGTAGCTCCTAAGGAAGGTCAGTAAGGTTTCATTTTTTCAACTCCATTTCCTTAAGATGATCTAGGAGGTCAGGTCATGTCATAGTAGCCCTCATTCCATGTTTACCTTAGCAGGCCAACGAAATTGGTTAAACGTGGGAGGGGTGGTTACATTATTTGTCAATCTTTGGACCTATATATAGCTAATATTTGCGAGGGAAATCCTATATTCTCAAACTTGTAGCAAGATAAATTACTTTTAATCTGTAGGTGACTAAAAATTGGACCAGTTCAGAATAAATTCAGATCTTTGGATATTTTATTTGGCATCATAACTTGGCTTGTTGAATACTTTGTGTTTTTGACAGAGGAAACCTTTTTGGGAGCAGTGAATTGTGGAGTAGCCCTAGTCCTCTCTTGTGAAGCAAGATGAGTTGAAGTAATTTTTACAGTGATACTCCTTGGAAGTAAAATTTGGTCTTGTTTGACTTGTTGGGCTTATTGGACTATTGAACGTTAGCCTCAACTATTGAATAGAAGAACCTATAATTTTTTAGGTCCTTATTGGAGCAACCTCTAGTAAATTTGTTGTGAGGACCTTGAAGTCACTCTTGGAAGCATTGTATTGGTCCTGTATTGCTGATCTTAAGTCTTTTGGAAGGTTTCTTTGAATTATTTTTGGAACCATTTTGAAGACATTCCTTTAGCATTACTTGGACAGGTCAAAGCAAATATTTTGGACTATTTTTTGGGCAATCCGAAGAGAAATCGGTGACATTATTGAAGCATCCTTGAAGAAACAATATTGAGGTCCACTAAAGAACCTCTAGAAAACTCATTGTGCAGACCCCTATTGCAGACTTCTGGCTTCCATAGCACCTTGGAGATCCTTTGAAGTTATTCTTGAATACCTTATCAAATACAATTTGAAGATACCTTGTTGGCACATTGTTGACTTGTTGGAAGACTTCTTAAGCAGTTTATTAGAGACCATTTTGAAGATCAACAATTAAAGCTTGGAGCATTACTTAGAGAATCTTGAAGACTTATTATTGAAGGATTGTGGAAGCATTTTCGAAGATACTTTGTGAAGACAGATGTTGAAGCAGACCTTAAGAGTATCTTGAGGACATCTAGTTGGAGCTAATGTTGTTGAACATCATTTTATAAGTTGCCTTGGAGATATTAGTGGAGACCTCATAATGCATTGATGGAAGTCATCATGATGTGACCTTTAAGAAAATTGTTTGGGTGACATGAAGAGTTGTGGAGATACCTTCTAAGAATCATAAACTTGTCATTGATGAGCTAAGCGAGGGAATTTGTTGAATGCTAATTTGAAGATATTTTCAAGGATTGTTGTAGAAGTTTTTTGGGAGGCCTTGGAGAACCATTCAACCTACATTGAAGAGTTGAAGTAGATTTATAGGGTTGGTGCCATAGAGGATAGGTTTCCTCAAAAGGATAAGGTTGGAGTCAGTGCCAGAAAAGAGGCTTGGTGCCCTAGAGGATAGAAGTCCTTATGAATATAAGGTTGGAGCCATGTGGAAGATAGGGGGTGAGCCCTAAACATTGGAGCCTCGTGAAGTCCAAGTTGGTGCTTGGAAAAGTACAGGTTGGAGCCTGGTGGATTGAAAGATCATTGTCTTCATCTAGGGTTGGAGCCCTAAACATTATTGTACTTGATTTATTGTAAAGAAGAGGATTGGAGTCCTCGTTATTTATAATTAATAAAATTATTTGTTCTATATTTTTCATTTTTTTCTTTATTCATAAGTGATCTAAATTGGTAAAGTAACAATTTTAAAAGAAATATTGATTCACTCCCCCCTCTTAGTATTTCCAACAATTGGTATCAAAGCAAGTACCTTCAGTTCAACCTAAAAGCTGGAAGGTAGATCCTTAGAACAAAAATGGCAAGGTCAAGGAAGAAAGGCTCTAATCCTTCTGAAGATGTCTCTTCCTCAGTCAAGAATTTAGATGAAAGCCAGGTTGACAAAGCTCCCATGTTGAATGGAACAAATTTTGAAGTATGGAAAGGTAGAATGAAATTATTTTTTATGGCTCAAGGTTTTGAAGTATGGGAATCTATGGTTATTGGAATCATAATGGAAGATGATTCCAAGGAATTTAATGAAAGAGAAATTAAGGCCATCTTGAGTGGCCTTCCAAATCCTATAAAGGCCAAAGTAGAGAAATGTTCATCAGCAAAAGAGCTTTGTAAAAATATTCAAGATCGTCATTCAAAAGGAAATTTGTGAATAATGTTAAATGATTAAAGCCAAGAGCACAAGGATGATCCAGAACTAGATAAGATAGCTGAAAGAAAAGTTGAAGATACCAAGAGCAAGGAAGACCTAGAATATGAAGAAGAGCTCAAACAAAATATCAAGGAAAAACTTGTAGTTTCTCTAAAAAGGATTAGCAGGTTGAACAAGGATAATGTGGAACTCAAGAAGCAAATACAAAATGGTGATCATAACCTTGACAAGACAAAGGAGGAAGTTTCCCTTTTAAAGTACCAAGTACAAGAAAATAATGAGGATCTCACCCAGCTTAAGGAAAAATTGCATCAGTTTGAGAAAAGGCATAATAAAGAAGTCACTACCTTGACAACTCAATTGGAAGAAAAGAAACAAATCCAAAAAGTTGATGACAAGAATTTGAAGGAACAATTGGTCCTCCTCAAGGGACAAGTTGATGAAGCAGAAAAGGAGAAGAAAAATATGGAATGTCAACTAAAAGAAAATGATGAAGAGATTTTTATACTTAAATCAATTATCATCTCTCTAAAAATTGAAACATGTGAAGCAACAAGGATGATGAAAGAAATGAACTAAATAGTAATAAAAAATGAAGAATGTGAGAAAATGAAAGAATAAATTGTCTCTCTAAGGAAATAAGGTGGTTTTTTGAACAAGAACTTGAAAAGTTCTCTAGTATTGGATGACATGCTCAGCCATCAAAGATCTCCATCTGACAAGTCAGGTCTTGGCTATGCAAGTAATTTGTCCTGTAAAAATGATGCCAAACCTAGAATTCCTAAAGACAAGATTGTGGAGGAGCTTGAAAATGAAATACCCGCAACTCCCACAAAGGCAAGGAAAGAATTCAAAATGGCATTAAAAGAACCTTTACTCCAAGGAGATATGCAGATGGTATGAGAAATACAAGAGGAACAAATATCATCAAAGAATCTCAAGGTAGAATAACTTCAGAAGTACATCAAGGCAACTTCCATCTTCGAGGTACCAAAGTATATTTTTTGTTTATTGTTACTCTTGTTCAAATTTTGGGCACATTGAAAATGAATGTAAGTCATATAAAAAGGGCATCTATAAAGAATCCAATCAGATTTCTAGAAGTCAGATTGCAGGGAGACACTCTAACACATTTACCAAGAAAAATTATGCTCCAACATTCATATTTAGAACATAATGCTTCAAATGCCGTAACATTGGACATATGGCCCGTGATTGTAACTTTACATGGATTTCTAAACAAGCTAAAACCATGACTACCAAGCAAGAAAATAAAGTTACACAAGTTTAGAGAAGGAAGAAAACTGAATCAATAAGTGTCTTGGACACTCAAGGCATCAACTCATGTTGTTGATCTGATGAATACATCTTTGGCAGATATGATGTTCCAAGTTTTGACGATGAGATTCTACCAAAAAGGAGAACATGCATACTTTTAGAGGATCTTGTGATTATTGACCATTCTTGAAAAAGCTATATGTGCAGAGCCCTATGAAACCCTTGATTAGTCACACATGACACATAGATATATCTCCTGGTGGATCATCTCTCAGAAAGTTTGCAGAAAATATTGTTTGACAAGTTGGTCTCTCTTGAATAAAGACATCATCTACTTCATTCCTTTCCATGAAAGCATGCAAAGGCTTGGAGGGAAAAAAACCCATTGAAGAACATGATCCTTTGTCCCCACTACACATATGATGGGCTATTGTTGAATATGCCTTCCACTTGATCATAAATATTGGGTTCCATTAGCAAAAAGGAGAGCAAGAGGATTTTTTGCAGGCAGGAGAGGTTGGCTGATGCAAAATATGGGCATCTCTCTAGTGCCACATTATCAAAAGAAAGAAAGCATGATGACAGAGGAATTGCATGAAAATGAAAAAAAGGAGCAACATCGAAAGCATGATAGTGGGAGAAACATGACAACAATAAGAATGATAGGGGGAGCACTTGCTGGAAAGACATTGACAAGAAAAATACCCCATTTTCCATTGATGTCAAAGGGGGATAGAATGTTGAAAGGACCATAGTATTGCCATCAATGAAAAAGGGGGATATTGTTGGTCAAAGTTGTCATTGATGTCAATATGAGCATTGTTGAAGATGGGAAAACCCTAACCCTAAATGCAAAATGTAATATGCATGAAACCCTAATAGCAAGCCATATTTTTAGAATTTATTAAAAATCCTACGCATGATGATCTAACCCTAGCTTGCGAGAAGCTTGGAATCCCTTAGTTTGGAAAATCCTAAGCCTTTGTTGAAGAAACCCTATCAAACCCTTGAATTGCATGTTAAATATGAAAACACTAGTGCATTCCTTAATGATCCAAGTACATTTATGAAAAACCCTTGTTGTTGGAATGTGAGGATGGTCTAGCCTAATGTTAGAAGTCCTCACTATGTTATGCCTTGAAAGACCTTTTAAATAATGCCCTAATCCTAGCCTAATAAGACCTAAATTCCTAAATCTAAGGACTAGCATAAAAATCCTAAGACTATCACAAAAGAAAATATTTTTCGGCATTTGAAGACATCATCTTCATGTGGCTCTTACACTAGTAGATTGAAGATCTCAAAACCGTTCTAATTGGTACTTACATACTCCCAAAATCCTTGTCATTGAAGCAATTTATTTTTTTTTTAGGTCAAAAATGTTAAATATGACAAATTGAAAAGCCCACTCAAGTCGACCCAAATGTAGGCTGTCCAATCTGAACCGAAATGTCTCTGCCTATAGACTCCAACGACTACAAATATAAGGTCAATCTACCCATTTGAACAAGATTTTCAATCAAGCAATCTCAAAGAAAAAGGGCTCTGATTTAAGGTGAAAAAGGAGAAAAATATAGTGAATTAGACCTGTAATTCTTTTGCAATTTCGGCTCATTTTTAGCCCTAAAATATCAGGCCTTATTGTAGACCAAATTACAAATAATGCAGACCTGAATTTTGGCCTTGTATCCTCTGAAACTTGGCCCTGAGGCCACCTGTAAAATTCATCCTGCAACTTTGTGTAACCTTGGCATAGTGGAAGCATAATTTAAGCCTGTGATTTTATCATTTTCATACCTGTGAATACTAGAGATTACATCGGTTCTATTTGTGGATCTTTGGACCTGTATATAGCTCAAATATGTGGAGGGGATCCTAAATTATCAAACTTGTAGCAAGCTAAATCACTTCAGATCTGTAGGTGACTAAAAATTGGACCATTGTAGAATAACTTCATAGCTGTAGAGACTTGATTTGGCATCAGAACTTGGCTTGTTGAAGACTTTTTGTTTTGGACAAAGGAAACCTTTTCGAGAGCAACAAATTATACATTTTCCCTAGTCCTCTCTTGTGACCAAGATGAGTTGAAGTAATTTTTACAATGATACTCCTTGGAAGTAGACTTTGGGATTGTTGGATTTGTTGGGCTAATTGGACTATTGAACGTTAGCCTCAAATATTGGATAACATAACCTATAATTTGTTGGGTCCTTGTTGGAGCACCCTCTAGTAAATTTGTTGTGCAAAGCTTGAAGTCACTCTTGGAAGCACTATATTGGTCTTGTATTGCATATCTTGAGTGTTTTGGAAGGTGACTTTGAAGGAGATTTGGAACCATTTTGAAAACATTCCTGTAGCATTACTTGGACAGGTTAGAGAAAACATTTTGGACTATTTTTTGGGTATTTTGAAGAGAACTCGATGACATTGTTGAAGCATCCTTGGAGCAGCAGTATTGAGGTCCATTAAATAGCCTCTAGAAAACTCATTATGCAGACCCCTGTTGTAGACTTTTGGCTTCCATAGTATCTTGGAGATCCTTTGAAGCTATTCTTGAAGACCTTATAAAATACAATTTGAAGATACCTTGTTGGAGCATTGTTGACTTGTTGGAAGACTTCTTAAGCAGTTTATTAGAGACCATTTTGAAGATCAACAGTTGAAGCTTGGAGCATTGCTTAGAGTATCTTGAAGACTTATTACTAAAGGACCCTTGAAATATTGGTTGAGTCACTATTGAATTCTTATGGAAGCATTTTTGGAGATACCTTTTGAATACACATCTTGAAGCAGACCTTAAGAGTATCTTGAGGACATCTAGTTGGAGCTAGTGTTTTTGAACATCATTTTAAAAGCTACCTTGGAGACATTAGTGGAGACCTCATAATGCATTGATGGAAGTCCTAATGATGTGATCTTGGTGAAAAAAATTTGGGTGACATGAATAGATGTGGAGACACCTTCTGAGAATCATAAAGTTGTCATTGATGATCTAAGAAAGGGCATTTGTTGAAGGCTAATTTGAACATATTGTGAGGGCATGTTGGAGAATATTTTTGGGAGGCCTTGAAGAACCATTCAACCTACATTGAAGAGTTGAAGTATATTGATAGGGTTGGTGCCTTAAAGGATAGGTGTCCTCAAAAAGATCATGTTGGAGTTTGTGCCCTAGAGGATATAAGTCCTCAAGAAGATAAGGTTGGAGCCTTGTGGTAGATAGGTTTGGATCCCTAGAGGTTGGAGCCTCATGAAGTCCAAGTTGGTTCTTGGAAAAGTACAGGTGGGAGCCTAGCGGATTGAAATATCAGTGTCTTCATCTAGGGTTGGAGCCCTAAATATTATTGTACTTGATTTATTGTAAAGAAGAGGATTGGAGACTCTATTATTTGTAATTAATAAAATTATTTATTCTATATTCACTACAACAAAACCAGCGATTAGCGTCCCTTTTTACTTCTTTTTTTGCATCTAGAGCCCATTTTTGGTGCTATTTGCATCCATTTATCAAATATGGTGCAAAACTTGACACAAAATTTGCATCAAGTTTTGCACCAAATCTTACACCAAGTTTAGCACCAGGTATTACAATAGGTTTTGCACCACATTTTGCACCAAATTTTATGCCAAGTTTTGCGTCATCCTTTACACCAGGTTTTGTTCCAGGTTTTGCATCAAGTTTGGCACCTACTTTTGTTTGACATACTTTTTCATCCTCATTTGCATCCACTTTTTGCACCTACACTTGCATCAACTTTTGCATCCTTTTTTGCATCCTTTTTTAAATCATTTTTTGCATCCATTTTTTCATCCATTTGTGCATCCCTTTTGTGCCAAGTTTTACATCGAGTTTTGTGTCTAGTTTTACATATAATTTTGCATCTACTTTTGTTGCATCCACTTTTCCATTTTGTTTGGCATCCATATTTACATCCTCTTTTGCATCTATTATTGTACCCACTATTGCATCTAATATTTTTGTGCCACAATTAGCGCCTAGTTTGGCACCTCCTTTTGCACCCACTTTTGATTATAATTTTGCATCCACGTTTGCATCCTCATTTGCGTCTAGGTTTTCATCAACTACTACATCTATTTTTGCATCCCTTTTTGTATCCAATTTTGGACCAGGATTTGCATCGGGTTTTGTGTCTCGTTTTGCATCTACTTTTGCATTGACTTCTATTGCATCCACTTTTGCACACAATTTTGCATCCACTGTTGCACCCATTTTAAATTTCACTTTTTGCATCCCTTTTTACATCTTCATTTGCATCATACTTTGATTCTTTTTTTGCATCTATCATTACATCCACTTTTGTTATGCCACAATTTCCACCATGTTTTGCACTCACTGTTATATCCACGTTTGCTTCCAATTTTGCATCCATGTTCGCATCCTCTTTTGCATCAAATATTGCATCTATTTTTGCATCCACTTTTGTGTCAGGTTTATGCATTGGGTTTTGGATCTCGTTTTGTATATACTTTTGCATCTACTTACATTGTATCCATTTTTTGCATCCAATTTTTTTTGCCTGTTGCATAATGTTTGCTTCCACTTTTACATCCATTTTTGCATCTTATTTTGCATATTTTTTGTCTATTGTTACTTCCACTTTTGTTGCACCATATCTTGCGCCTACCATTGCAACCACATTTTCTTCCACGTTTGCATCCCCTATTGCATCCACTTTTGTTTCATCCATTTTTGCATCTGCTTTTGTGTTCGTTGTTGCATCCACATTTGTTTCACCACAATTTGTGCCAAGTTTTACACCTACCATTGGACCCATGTTTGCTTCCACTTTTGCCTTCATGTTTGCATCCAAGTTTGCATTGACAACTGCATCTACTTTTGCATCCACTTTTGTGTCAGGTTTTTCATGTTGTTGTGCATCTACTTATGTTGTATCCACTTTTCATCCAATTTTACTTCTATTGTTGCCCCCATTTCTATGTTCGCTTTTGCATCCCTTTTCCAACACTCATCATATTTTCTGCATTGATGATATTCCTTATGGCATTGACAATTATGAACAATTGATGACAATGCCAATAATATTGACAATGATGAAAATGAAGATGATGGCAATGACATGAATTGTGATTATGATGATAAAGACGATAGTGGTTACAATGACAATGATGATGATGGCAATGATTATGATGATGACGATGCTAATGACGTTGGCGAATCTTCCCAATTTTAGATGTTGTCATTGTCATAATCATAAGCATTATCTTTGGTGTCATCATCATCATTTTCATCTAGGTCATCATCAAAAACTATAATGGCATGAATGATGATGATGATTACAGCAATGTCGATAGAAATTACATTAATGATGATGATGGGGATGATAAAAATGACAATGACGATGATAATGGTGGTGATGATGATCATCATCGATCATCTCTCAAAAATAGAGTTGTTATTTCTCTTACGTATATCAATGTGTCCTAAACAACCCTTTTCTAGCACTGATCACATTTTTTGGGTTGATGATATTTCTTACAACATCTACAATTATGAACAATTGTAAACAATGTCCATAATGATGATGATGATGGCATGAATGGTGATTATGATGATAATGTAATGATGGCAATAACAATGACAAGGATGTGATGATGATGACAATGATTATGATAATGAGAATGACCTTACAATCTTATGGATTCGTGAACAATTACTAGTTTCAATACCATCTTCTGGATACGTATTACTATCATACTTTTTAGATTTTCTGTCTCTCTTGAGGTATCTTACTATAATGGTGTTGTCAACACTAGAAAGATATCTTGTTGTAATGGTGGTTCTAATGTTAGCACTAGCAAAGTTTTTGTTAAATTTTGGTTAAAAAAAACCGATTTATGCAATTATTTTGACAATCTATGTAAAAAAGTAAATAACATCCAATTATTTTGACTGTAGTCCCATTGATTATCATGAATTCACCAGTCTGAAGACCATCTTCTACATACATATTATTATTAAACTTTTTGCATTATATCCCTCTTATATCTTGTTGTAATGGCAGTATTAGCACTAGAAAAATATCTTGTTGTAATGGTGATGTTAGTATTAGCACCAAAAAAATCACTAAATATAATTCCCTAAGTCCTATATATAAGAAAAATCAAAAGAAAGAAAAATAATGCCCAATGAATGGTAACTCATGTATTCCCACCCTCTTTGGAAAACATATGAATATATACACTCCTAGTCACACTTGATCACATGTTTGTGATGGTTAAATCATGAAGTCCTCTTTTCCCCTTTCATTTTCACTTCATCATTTAAGCACCTAATTGAGGATCTAGGGAATTTTTCTTGCCTAAGGGTTTCATGTCTACTCTTGGTTTACTTATGTCACACTACGGTCAATCATGTGACGGAGTGAAATACTTAAGTTTGTGGAGTTATTAGAACAGTGTATTAAGTTAGTCACCACACACACATGTATTACATGTCATTGATCCACATGTGTGGGTTGGAGACTCATTGCTTGAGAACTTTAATGGATACTACTTTAGGGCCTTGATGGTATATCTTACAAAATTGCTTGGTAAACATTGTGATTCATCCTTTCTTTTCCTCGAGACACTTGATAATATTGAAGTCACTCCCAATAATCCACGGAGATGGGGAGTATAAATTACTTGTGCTGGAAATAGGATTGAGAAATAGAGGTTTTCCATTTGCGATATTGGAGTCATAGACATTGGATACATTGGAGTCTATGATTTGGATATTGGAGTCTATGATTTGGATATTGGAGTCATAGACATTGGATATTATTGGAGTCATAATGTGAAAATAGGTAAACATATTGGTAACCTTGATGTCTTGATCATTCCAAATAATAACCATTCCACCCAAGTATATCTAATCATCAATCACTACTATTTGGAAATTCCTCCCCCATTTTCTAATTATATGAGGTAGAACCTCACTTAATATTTTTATTTCTTATATCAACATTATTGATGGGTGCTTTGCATACCATTTTTCTTTTATGAGTATTTGTTTTCCTTTACTATTGAGGTCCCTCATGTTCCATGAGACTATTTTCATGGATAATTTACACCGAAAGGAAGTATAATGTGACTAAAAAAAACATGTTCCAAGATTTATGTTATTGGACAATGCCACTTCATGACTCCTATATTTCCTTAACCTGGGACTGAATGGTGAACTTGATAGCCTTAAGGGAAATTAACTAATGAAAATCTCAAAAAGAGGTGACTTTTTACTTTATCACATATAAGTTAATATACTAAAAAAAATATCCATAAAAATTTCATCAATCAATGAATCTTTAAAAAAAATATCCAAAACAATTTCATCAAGCAATGAAGCATTACATTATAAATTACAATCTATAAACCTTTTGGGAACTTTTTGCTAAACCATGTTCAAAACCAACATATTTAATATTAATATTTAACAATAATATGGAAAATAACACATTTTCATAAATTAAATAACATGTTATCAATCCTAAGAAATGTCACTAACATAAAACTAAAAAGCATGCAACTAATTGGAATGACCACTCAAGGCCACCATAAGACAATTAATCTATTAAGACAAGGATTAATGGGGAAAGAAATCTACAAAGGACAAAGGCAAACCTATTTTAACTTTATTGTTTTATTAGGTGCAAGTTGAACATCTCAATATATAATGAAGAGAAGAATTAATTTTGTTGCATTGAGAAAACCCAAGCACATTCTATAACTTAGCAAGGAAGAGATGTATAATACCCATCTCAGTGACACAATGCATGGCATTAAGTTACTTTTTGATATATAATTTAAAGTTATATCATAAAATCACAAATTTAGCATGAATGGATGTTTAAAATTCATTTTTATAAAAAGAAAATATAATTTTTGTTATAAAAAAAAAAAACCAAAAACTAAACATATTTTTTTAGAAAATAAAAAAAATACTAAACTGAATATATATTAAAAAAAACCTAAAATTAAGCAAATATATATTTTTTATTTATTTATTTATTTTTATTTATTTATTTATTTATTTATTTTTTTAATTTAAAATAATTTTTAGAATTTTTTGAAACACTTCCCTCCATTCTAAGAAGCAAAAATAATAATAGAAATAAGGACAAACCAAAAATATTCCTTTCCTTGGTAAGTTTTTCCCACCATTCATTTCACTCACTTGAGTTATTTCATAAAACAGATATAAGTGTTATTTCACACTCTTTTGGCAAAGCCTATTGAGCTTCTCTTATGATATATCTATTCCTTGATGGAGTCCTTGATATATTGATCAAGTTTTGATTCCTTGGAGATTAATTAGAGCAAAGAAAACATGAGTACTGTTAATTCCAAGTTCAATGCCTCTAATGGTGGACACAAGGCAAGGGAGGGGTTGCTATCGTGGTCATAACTCCAAGTTCATTGTCTCTGATGGTGGACGAGGCAAGGGAGGGGGTTGCGGTCATGGTTCTGGTCATGGAGTTTTCTCTTTTACATTATATGTAGGGAGTTCAAAGCAATTTGAAAGGAATCATTGTCGTCACTAGGTATAATGGATTAAGTGTGATAATGGATAAAATGAAGTAATTATTTGTGAGCATTTTTTCTTGAATGAACATTAGGATCCATCTTATTATAGAGAAAATTACATGCATTAAAAACAACTCAATATTTCATGTGACATTCATATTGTATGCGACTTATTTTTCATTAAAAACAATTTACTTTTTCATGTGACATTCTTTTTTTGTTAAAATTTCTTCTATTTCTAATCTGAATTACAATTGTAATTTGAAATAAAACTTCCAATAAATATTAATTTACCAATTCTGCATGGAAATCATAAGAAACATTCACAATATAATATGAAGAACAAATGGGTACCTACTTCATATGGATTAATAAATGCTTTTACTAGTTAATGTGAATTACAAGTGTTATCTTAGTTGGATCTCCAATATATCTTAAGCCATATATTCATTTCATTTTTAGTACTATTAAAGGTTATTATGTCCTACCTCATTTTATTGTTAGCATTGTAATAAAAATATGCATTTTGCTGTAGAATTAGTACTAACATGTAATATTGATTTTTTTTCCAGAACGCTATAGGTAATGACCACAAAGATGATGATATAGACTATGTTTAGATTACATCATATATCAGAGATGATGATGATTAGGATGGCGATGGCATTGGTGATGATTATGTGGATGATATTATCAGGATGGTCAGGATGATGATCATGGAAATGATCATGAGGATGAGCTTGACTATGATTTTCGTGGTGCTAGCTAGCCATGCGTTATTTTTTATATTTAGTTGGATGTCTTAATATGGTAATCGTACATTTGAATTTTAGTTTATTTGAATATTGATGATGATACTATCGGCACTATCTTGTTACCTTATGAATATGTTGAAAATTGTTTACAATCTTTTTATGAAGAATTATCATGTATGACGAGATTCCTATTTTTTTATGGATGTTGTGAATTTACCTTAGCATAATAATATCTATGAAACATTTTTAGTTGGTAATCTTACATTGACTTTTAGTTGATTTGATTAAATATGATGATGATATTATCATTTTTATCTTGTTATTTTATGTATATATTGAAAATTATCAACATTATTTTGATGGAGAATTATTATGTATGATGATATTACTATCTTTTGATGGATGTTGTGAATTTACCTTAGAATAATGGTGTTCATGAAATATTTTGATATGATAATCACACATTTCAATCTTAGTTGATTTGATTAAAGATGATGAGGATATTATTAGTATTATCTTGTTACTTTATATATGTGTTGAAACCTATCAATGCTTTTTTAGGGAGAATGATTATGTATGATGATATTACTATTTTTGGATGTAATGTTGTGAATTTACCTTGGAATAATGATATCTACGATAAATGTTGATTTAGTAGTAATATATGTATATTGAAAATTGTCAATGATTTTTTGATGGAGAATTGTTATATATGAGGATACTGCTATATTTTTTATGAATGTTGTCAATTACCCTTAAATTTGTTTACAAATAATAAGTTATGAATTTGAATTGTGATATATTCTTAAATGTGTTATACATGAAAATACCTCCTCATCATCTTGGAGGAGAATACTATGCTGTTGGTTGAAATACCCCTTTCTCCTAAACTATATAAGCCTATAATATAAGTTATGTATGATGAGGACCACGATATCCTAGTCTATAACAAGTTGTCCCCTTCATCTAACTTTTGTTATCAAAATTCTCACATTAGAGGAATTTTCAACTCAAAAATAACCACTTAAGAAAAAATTAAGAAACTAATAAAATAATGCCATGTAGACAATTTTTTAATATATCATTTTTATTATTCTTTTACCAAAATTACCCAAATAAATGTCACATTTATCAAAATAACTGTATATGTATTTTATATTTAAATTAATATATTAGCACAAGATTTAATAAAATTTAAATTAAAAAAACAAATTTAAATTAAAAAAACAAATTCAAAATTTAAAGGAAATTTAAATTTAAATTTAAATTACCCAAATAAATGTCACTTTTATCACCATCTACATGTATTTTATATTGAAATTAATTTATTAACACAAGATTTAAGAAAATTTAAATTTCAAAGGAAAATTTAAAATATAAATTTAAATTTAAGTTACTCAAATAAATGCACTTTTTTCAAAATAACCATATGTTTATATTTTATATTTAAATTAATTTATCAATAGAAGATTTAATAAAATTTAAATTAAGAAAGTAAATTTAAAATTTAAATTAAATTTAGGATTTATGATTTTATATTTAAATTTATTTATTTAACACGCCATGATTTACTCTTCATTAAAAATATTCTCGATATTCTAATTTGTATAGATTAAGATATTAATTTAATTTTTAATATTTAATATAGTTTTGGGTCACTTGGACACTATTCACAGTTAAATTAGGTAAGTTATATTATTAAAAAAAATCCACTGCCTAGTCACACTTGTATGTCTTTTAAATTTTAAAGGATTTTGATTGGATTACACATTATGACATGGAAATTCAAAGTTAACATTTTAAAATGAAAATTCCTCTAATGCGAGGAAAAAAGCTCAAGTTAACTAGAATTTGACACTCTTGTTCACTTTTGGAAACTCATATGGTGGAATGTAATCTCTTTATCCTCATCTTTAGCTTTTTCCTAAAAAATGAAAGCATGAAAAAGTGGGAAAGAGCCATAAAGCATGGGGAAGCTTTTTCCTAAGCACAAAAGCTTCTAAAAAGTGGAAAATGCCATTTTTATATGAGGAAACATTATTCATCCAAAAGCTTTTGCCAAAATTGAATTAATGAGGAATTTGGGAAATCTTCATAGCCTTCACTTTCCTATATATTGGAGGCTTGGCCATTAAGGAAATGATGGGAGTTCATGTATTGTCACGCTGCTGAGATTTATCCTGAGAGGGAGAGTTTTGGAGCTAGGAATTGGGGGAGGTATTGTTGCAACTGCATCTAATGGTTGTAACTTTCCTCCAACTCCTTTATTAATATAGATTAGTTGTTCTTCCTTCCATATGCTACTATTCATTCTTTACTTATCCTATTTAACTAATGAATGTATGGGATTTTGGTTTTTATTTATTTATTTAGTAATATTTATATGTTTATGATAGTTTCAATTATCAAGATATTACGTTGTGAAGTTTTCTTTGTTCTCTCTCTTGTGTGTAGGACCAAGATTTGGAGCTATCTAGGAGCGCTTCCCAGCTACACTAAAAACTCCAACAAGACCTGCATGCGAGGACTCACATGAAACCATTCTTCTTTTCTTAATCTGTACTCTAAATATTGATCTACTAAGAATCCCGAGCCTTAGAACAACCTTTCTCTTAATCAATCTATCTTAGGTTTTTGGGATAAATTGAGAGGGTTTTATGTTCATCTAACTGTGCATTAAATCCTACAGCAAAATGATATTTAGAAACTGTAATATATTTCACTATGTAATAAAATTAGTAAAATGGAAGTAAAAGTAAAACTCTAAACAAGAAGCCAGAAGTGGATGTAACCATCGATGCAAAATTGGGAGTAGAATTGGATGTTAAACTAGCCATCAAAACAAGATGAAAACAATGAGACAAAAAGAGATTTAAAGTAGAATTAAAAAAGGGTGCAAAACTAGACACAAAGAAGAGAACAAAATAGGGCATACAAAAAGATACCAAATTGGGTGCAAACAAGGATGTAAAAATGGACACCAAAATGAGGATGCATAGAATGGTGTAAAATTAGGATGCAAAATTGGGTGCAAAAAGGATGTAAGAAAAGACACAAAACAAGAAGCAAAATGGGACTAAAAAAGGGTGAAACTAAGGATGCCAAAAATGATGCATAACTAGATGAAAATTCAAACTAAAATCTAAGTGCAAAATGAGATGCAAATGTGGACACAAAATGTGGCAGAAAAAATGATGTAAATTTGGATGCCAAAAAGGATGCAAAATTAGACACCAAAAAGGATGCAAAATTGGACATAAAAAATGGTGAAAAATTAGACACAAAAGTAGAAAAAATGGTGCGAAAATGGGCATAAAAATGGCTCAAATTTGAATGCAACATTGGATGCAAAATGAGGTGCAAAAAATGATTCAAAACTTGGTGCAAAAACAAATGCAAAAATAACGAAAAAAATGGCTCAAAATTGAACGACATTAGACACAAAATGGGATTCAAAGGTAGACACAACACATGGTCCAACATAGGGTAAAAATTTAGATGCTCAAAAGGATGAAAAATTGGATGCAAGAAATGTTGTTAAAAATGATGCTAAATTGGATGCAACAAATGATGCAAAATTAGGTGCAAAATAGGATGCAAAAAAGGGAGACAAATGAAACGAAAAAGTGGATGAAAAAAAATGGTGCAAAAATTGATGAAAATTTTGGCACTAAATCGGATTCAACATATGGTGTAAAATTAGATGCAAAAAATGGTGTAAAAAAAGACAGAAAAACTGATGCAAAAACAGATGTAAAAATAAGTACAAAATTAGAAGCAAAAAATGGCATAAGACTAGATGCAAAAAATGGCACAAACTCGATGCAAAAAAAGGCACTAAATCAGATGCAAAAGATGGTGTAAAACTCGATGCAAATTACGACACAAAAATAGAAGCAAAGAATGGCACAAAATAGGGAGCAAAAAATGATGCAAAAAATGGCACAAAACTAGAAGCAAAAACTGTTGTAAAACCAAATGCAAATCTTGGTGCAAAATATGATGCAAAAAATGATGCAAAATTTGGTGTAGAAAAAAGATGCAAAATTTGGCGCAAAAAAGGACGCTTTAAAAATTGTACAATAGAGCCAGATTTAGTGCCAGGCTGCTCATCCCAATGGAGAGAAAAATACACTAAAATCTGGTGCTAAATCTGGCGTAAATTGCCTGTTTTGTTGTAGTGATTGTTCACTATTTGTTCTGTTTATAAGTGACCTAAACCGGTAAAGTAACAATTGTAAAAGAAATATTGGTTCACCCCCCCAGTATTTGCAATATATCATGCCTTCTTTGTGTAAAAAGAGGACCAAAAGGCAAGAATTTTCAAGAATATACTATGAGTATATTTCCTTACATAAGAAACTTGAACGAAAGAGACTTTCCAAATCATGAAAACAAAGAGAATTTCTAGTTTTACATCTAGATTGATCCCTTGTTGATATTATTTATACAAATTCTCTTCATGCAGGTTTTATTTGTTGGAGAATGCAGTAGGGTATCTATTAAAAAAAATATTATCTGTAACCCTAATAATAGTTTGTGAACTTTAGTTATCTTCTTATGTGTCTTTATTGTATATTTTCATCAAACAATTATAAAGAAAAAAAACAATTAACTCATGAATTAGGCTCCAAGATAGGGAAATTCCCTTCCAAGGGGAATACCCAGAAAGAATCTATTCTCTTCTTATAGAATCTACCTTAAATGAGAAAACCAAGACCCAAAACTATAGACCAAGTCCTCTTCCAAGCACCAAGTTAACCCTCCAAGAATCTCTTCCAAGGAGGTCAAAGATCAACCAAGTCAACTAAGGTCAATCCTTCTTCAACCTATTTCCAATCTTATCTTCACCCCCTAAGCTTCAAATCTGCAGTCTCATCCTGCAATAGGTGTAGAAACCATACCACATGTGTGGGTAGAAGAGATCAAATATAAGTATCCTTCCTTCGCTTTTGACTTGCTCCCTTTATTCTATATTTTTGGCTTCAAGTCTTGAACTTCTTTCATAATTTTGGACCTGCAACTAGATCTGTAATCTCAGCCTTGTAGTAGCAATAAAAGCCCTATATCCTTCACATGTGTGAGAGAAATATAGTCACAAATATCATATTACGGTTTCTTTTAGACCTTTTCTGTTTCTTCTGTATTGTTCCCAGCTCTAGATTGAACTTTCTTGTGTGATCGAATTGGTGGTAAGAGAGCTAGAAGCTACTTCTATATATAGGCTTTCCATGAGGTTGAATACCCCTCTCTAGGTTGACTTCTTTCTAGTAGGGCCAAATTATGCTAGGAGGCTAGTTTAGACTTCCTAGGCTCAAAATAAATTCCTTTAAAATGTAGAACATGCCCAATAGGGTCTTATATAGATGATATTGACTCTCTTAACTCATGACAATATTTTTTATGACATGAAAACCATAGAAGCATGAAGAACATGCTTAACCTATAGGACCAATCAAAAGAAGCATGAAACCCATGCTTGAAAATAATAATTTTTATTTCTTCTTTATCTTGTTACAAAAGATATACATAATGACATGAGTACAATGACAATTATGAAGACCAAAACTAGTTACATTTTCAACATTTTCCATATTGGATATGTTCTTGATTTATTGTGTCTTCTTCACCTTGAACCTAAGAATCCTTGGGGAATTTCTTTTGTTGGGAGGCCATGTCTTCAATTCTTTGATTTATAACTATGTTTAGAATTTGCGGGGTTACTTTGTCAACTTCATAAGTTGTCATTAGCTAGAGGATGAGATTTCTTTTCTGGTCCCAGACTTGTCTTTCTATTTTCTGAAGGTGCCAAATTTTCCCCATAACATTCATATTATTTCTATATTTGTGTTAAATACTAGAAAATCTTGAACAAATATTATATTTCAGGTAAGAAACAAATTTACACCACATTATAGATAGGCGATGAAAATTGTCACATAAGAGGAGGGCCAAATTTCTAGGAAACCCATCACAGAGAAATGAAGCATAGGTGCCCCCAAGGATCATAGACAAGAATTCTATTGATGAAGAGAAAATGATGAGCATAAGTGCTAGAGATCATAACCCTTAAATAGTCAAATTGTTGAGTAGGATTAAAACTATCCTCAGGGTAGAAAGACCCCAAATTACCCTAAACCAAATAAGAAACTCCAATGAGAAGTCAAATAAAAAATATAGAAAGGAAGTGGAATTACCAGGGTGATAATAAATTCCAAGGCTACAACTCATAAAACTTAATACCTTCAAGATTCTGGAAAGAAAAGCTGAGATCCATTGGAGATACTTACAAGTATGCACAATAGGGTCAAGCATGGCATATTTGTGAGAAGACCCAAAGACTCTAGGAACAATTCCCACCATTGTAATCCCACCTTTATTAATCATGGAGAGACAAGGGATATTATACGATGGGAAAGTCTTGATATAGGGGAAGGTATTGAGCATGTAGTAATGTGGATGAAGGTTGTGAATTGAAGTAAAAAATGTCCCAATGCTTGATGAAATATAATAATTGATAAGAGTGGAGGGTATTAAGGATAAAAAATAATTGATATACAAATAAAATAAAAACTTATGGAATTTGGAACTCATAGTTCCCATATGAAGTGATGAAGCTTCCTTGACGAACACTTGTTTCTACCTTTGCTAGAATCATGAAGTGAACTAACATAGCGACCAAATAAATCTAGAAAACAAGAATGGTTAAGTGATTTCTAAGCAAATAAATATCACACAAAAAAATTGCATCCATTGACAAAAGGGTGCTCTATTGTAGAAATGACTACAATAAGTCTCATGGGTTAAATAAAGTGATCGAGTGTTGTGAATTGCAATAAGGAGGTCTCATGGTCATGTCCCTAGTTTGACTATCTCTATGATTTATTGTGTGCCTTGCTCATTGTCCCTACCAAGTTAGGCATCAAAAATGCATTGATTGGCTTACCCTAGTTATCATCCTTTTGAATGAGGGGAAGTGCTCGAGGGTTTCTTGATTTATACTCCAAAAAAAAAACGATAATATAAGACTTCTCTACAAGCCGATAATTCATGTAACTAGGCATAGTGAGAACAATTTTTTATTGGTTAATCACTTTATGTTCTAGGGAAAGGCTAAAAGCATGTGGTTAATGAAATTTCAAACACTATTAAGCACAAGATTATGTAAATGATTTTTAATTGGTTCCCTAACCCCTTATTCCCAAGCGAGTTCCTTTTCATAGAAAATTCTTTTTCAAACTATCAACCTTCATGGAAACAAATTATATACATGGAAATATATAATTTTTATAGGGTTTTATTTGATTAGCTATGTAAAGGTTTAACATTTCTCATGGGCTTCTAATTTTTCTTATTTAGATTTAATTAGATGTTAAAAAATCCTCAAGGCCTATCTTTGTGGTTGATTTGAATGTAACAATAATCACTTAATGGAAAATGTTGGAAATACTGAGGGGGGGTGAATCAGTGTTTCTTTTACAATTGTTACTTTTATGCCAATTAATATCTCTTAAAAATAGAACATAAAATGAATAATAAAAGAATAATTTTATTAACAATAATGACGAGGACTCCAAACCTCTTTACAAAAAGTCAAGTACAATGATAGTTCGAGGCTCCAACCCTAGATGAAAACTCCAATCTTCAAATCACCAGGCTCCAACATGTACTATAAACCCAAGATCTAACTTGGTCTACCTGAGGACTCCAATCCTATAAGGCTCCAACCCTCTTATTTGGCTTAGTATCTGACCTGGTCTTTTTTAGGAATCTAATCCTCTATGGCCCCAACCCTCTGCTTATGTTATTCAAGGTAGGTTTAATAGTTCTTCAAGGCTTCCAATATCTTCTGCAACAAGCCTTGATAATATCTTCAATATTTATTTCAAAAATGCCCTAAATTGATATTTAAAACACTTAATTCATCAATGAAAAATTTAGTAACCATAATAGGTGTCTCCAGAGCTCTTCATGATACCCAATTAGTCTTATATAAGGCTACTCAATAAGGGCTTCAAACGTGCATCACGAGGTCAGCAATATCTCCAAGTATAACTCCAAGTTTTGCTTCTAGAAGTGACTTTAATAGGTCTTCAACAATGCTTCCTAACAAGATATCTTCAATGAGCTGCTCCAAGATACTCTTTAAGATACTAATCTTCAATCTCAACAAGACTACTCTTCAATTATTGCATGATACAAATGATGCTTCATATATTCTTACAATGCTACACCAAATATGTCATTAATTGATCTCCACACCAAAATTCAAGTGGTCTTCAAAAGAGACTCTTCAAGGAATGACAATGATCTACTTGATGTCAACACTAAAGGAGCTCAAGGGAGATCCAAATTTCCTTCTCATATTTTTTGCTCAAGATCAATGACTGAGGTATTCAACCTAGCAATAAGTTGAGATTGCCACAAGATCTACAGTAAGAATAAGCTAGTTTGAGATCCTTCCAAGTCTATAATATTGGTTCAATAACAATGTCTACAAAATAGGTCCAAGATCTTTTCAACCAAATCCAAAATCTATCACTATAGTTCGAGGTATGTCTCCAATAAATACGAGTTTTGTAGTCTATTCCGTGGTCAAACATGAAATTTGTAGCCCAGTTTGAGGTCAAACCTGAGTTTTGTGACCTAGGTTGAGTTCAAACTCGAGTTTTATGGCCTAGTATGAGTTCAAACTCGAGTTTCGTAGCTTGATCTGATGTCAAACCCAAGTTCCTTAGCTTGGTATATAATATTATAAGGATAATAGACCAAGAATATGATTTGAAAGGAATTTTTTGGAAAATGTGCCATCGCAGATTTGAAACAAATCCAAAATTATATGTCCAAATAGGTGGTTTTTAGAGGTTTGTTACAAATATGAAGTTTATTCTTCTGCAAGGCTGGTAATATGATCAACACAGTTCTACAACAATTCTGAAGTTGTCTACTACAGGTCCAAAAAAATAATCTTTGTCCACAAGTCCAAAAATAAGGTTGGTCATAGGTTTGCAATAGAGAACTATATCAGAAAAAAGAGAAACACCGCAGAGTCTCAACCACAGAGTCTCGTCCTTTTCTAGCCTTTCTAGTTCATGACTTGTGAACTTTGCACCTCTTGTTATACACTTATCTTCTTTTCTAAACTGAAAATGGATGCCTAACCGAACATCACAAGGTTTATATTTATAGTTGTTTGTCATAATTGAAGCGACACGTCCTTTGAAGATGCATGTCAAGCCTACATTAGGGTCGACCTGAGTAGGTTGTCAATTGGTATTTTTTTGTCTTCAAAAATTAATATCTCCACAATGAGAGGGAGTTAGAAGGTGAGTAAAAGCTTGTTAGAAAGGGAATAATTTCCTTTACAAGCTAGTGTAAGAACCATTTCAAGATAATACGCCTAATATCAAAAAAAAAAAAAAAAAAAACTTTTATGAAAGCCCCTAGAATATGTGACAACCCATTGAAATTTATGGTATGATTTTTTTTACATGATTAAGGCATTAGAATCATTCATGCTTAAGGAAAGTGCTTATAGATTAAGGTCCCTTCTTTATTCATTAGGGTTAAGGGTTGATATTAATGGCTTAGGGTTTTACAATCATCTAGGGTATCATAGTCATGGACCTATTAGGATTAGGGCTTCTTCATTAAATAAGGAACAAGGACTAGGGCATCATCAACATCTTCAAAAAGAATATGGTGCCTAGGGTTTACGCTAGGGTTTCATAAATTCTTACAAGGACTTTTCATATATCACTAGGGTTAGGGAAACATATTGCCATCAAATATGAAGGGCTTGCCAACTTCTAGGGCTTTCCATCATCAATGACACTTAGGGCTAGCTTCAACAATGATATACATGACATCATATTTACATCAATGGCAACCTTATCCAGCAATAGCCCGATTTTTCATTCATAGCAATACTCTTCTTCTTTCAACATTCTCTCCCTCTTTCACATCAATGGAAGCCTCTTCATACGATGCTCCCCCTCTCATTGTATTGCTCCTTCCTATCATCATGTTTCTGCCCCTATATTCATCAAGGATAACTCCCCCTAATAATATGTCGGTATTCATGTCATAGAGTTGCTTCTACTATCATAGTGTTTGACATGTGCTGACACTGACAGTATGCATGATCTTCTTAAGACACAAAACTTGGTGGAACATAGTTTTTACCTATGATGCCCTAATTTGACCAGAAACATAGATTGATGCCTTGAGCATTCAATGCATATTCAACATGATCTCTTTCTAGTGCAACTTGCTTCCTCCAAATCTTTGTGACTCTTTTGCCTTGCTTGATTGATGATTCTTCAGATTGGTTAGGAATCTACTTCCATTTGCAATCACGAGTTGTACATCCAACATTATGGCATTTGAAACATTTAGTTTTGTAGATGAATGATGGAGCATAATTTATGTTGGTAAGTACATTGGAGTATATCCTTGCACCTTTACTTTTAGGGAACTGATTGGAGTCCTCATAGATGTTTTTGTTATATGGCCTGCAATCCCTTTCCATGTGTCCAAAATTTGTACTAGAGTACAAATAACCCAAGAATATCATTTGATACTTGGAATATGAGGATTGTCTTGGTGCACTTTTGAAGTTATTCTGCCTTTGAGATTCCTTGATGACATTTATTGCTACTTGCATCATCAACATAACTTCTTGGAACATAGGTTCTTCCAAATTTATTTTGACATGTTTCCTTGCTTTTGTTGGAGTTGTGGGTACAACTTTCAAGCTTCTCCATATTATTTTCATTGGATATATTAGGGTTTGCATGACTTTTCTAGAAGGATCAACTACATATCCAAGACCATATTTGTCAAGAGGGGATATTTGATGATTGAGCATGTCATCTAATACTTGAGAACTCTTCAATTTTTTTTTAGTTGATCAAATTATCTCTTTAGAAAAACACTCTCTTCTTTCATCTTCTCACCGTCTTCATCTTTATTTTCCAATTGAATATCCATTTATTCCTTCATTCTTATTGATTCACATGTTTGGACATTAAGAGAGATGACATATGATTTAAATTTGAAGATCTCTTCATCCTTTTCCTTAAGTTGGAATGACATGTTCTTTGTTTCCTTCTTTGCTTCATTAACTTGTCCTTTAAGGAGGACTAATTGTTCCTTCAAATTCTTATCTTCGATTTCTTGAATTTGCTTCTTTTCTTCTTCTAGTTGAGATGTCATGGAGATGACTTCTTCATTATGCATTTTCTCAATCTGATGCAATTCCTCCTTAAGCTTGGTGAGATACTCATATTTGTCTTGTACTTGATGCTTTAAAAGAACAACTTCCTCCTTTATCTTGTCAAGGTCATGATCAACAATTTTAACATGCTTCTTGAGTTCCTCATTTTCCTTTCTCAAAGTGCTTATCTCTTCTAGAGTAGCTACAAGCTTTGCCTTGAGGTCTATTTCAATTTCAACTTCAGAGATCTCTCCATCATATTCTTCCTTTATGCAATTGGTGTCTTCATATTTTCTTTCAGTTGTCTTCTCTGGTTCATCTTTGTGCTCTTTTCCATCATCTTCTTGATCAGAGGTCATGAACAACAATCCTTTTAAGGGAATATCTTGAATATTCTCCCAAATCTCTTTTTCTAATGAACATTTATCCACCTTGACGTTTATAAGATTTGGTAGACCAATCAAGATAGCTTTTATAGCTTTTGTATCAAACTCTTTTGACTCTTCTAATATTTCGATAGTCACTTAATTCCATACCTCAAATCCTTCAAATTTGTGTTCTAAGGATCTACCTTGATCTACCTTACACATGTTAGGTTGTGAGTGAAGGTATTGGCTCTAATACAAATTGTTGGAAATACTGGGGGGGTGAATTAGTATTTCTTTTACAGTTGTTACTTTTATGCCAGTTAATATCTCTTAAAAATAGAACACAGGATGAGCAATAAAATAATAATTTTATTAACAATAATGACAAGGACTCCAATCCTCTTTGCAAAAAATCAAGTACAATGATAGTTCAGGGCTCCAAACCTAGATGAAGACTCCAATCATCAAATCAACCAGGCTCAAATCTGTACTATAAACCCAAGCTCCAATTTGGTTTACTTTAGGACTCAAATCTTGTAGGGCTCCAACCTTATGGTTATTTTTTTCAGGGTAGGTTTAATTTTTCTTCAAGCTTCCAATATCTTTTGCAACAAGCCCTAACAATATCTTCAAGATCACTTTCAAAAAACCCCTCAATTAATCTTTAAAACACTTAATTCATCAATTAAAAATTTAGTAACCATAGTAGGTGTCTCCAAATCTCTTCATGATACCCGATTAGTAGTATCTAAGGTTACTCCATGAGGGCTTCAAACATGCATAATGAGGTCAACAAGATCTCCATGTATAACTCCAAATTCTGCTTCTAGAAGTGACTTCAATAGGTCTTCAACAATGCTTCCTAACAAGATGTCTTCAGTGAGCTACTTTAAGATGATATTTAAGATCATGTTGCTTCTAGATGACTCTCCAAGGTGATCACAAGACTAATCTTCAATATCAACAAGACTGCTCTTCAAGTATTTCCTGCTACAAATGATGATTCAGATATTCTTACAAGGCTTCTCCAAATATGTCTTTAATTGATATCCACACCAAAATTCAAGTGGTATCCAAATCTCTTCAATCAAATATTCACTTTTTAAGAATGATATTTCTTCAGGGGTCTTCTTCAAAGACTTCAAAGTGAGCCTTCAAGGAATGACAATGATATGCTTGATGTCAGCACTAAAGGAGCTCAAGGGAGATCCAAATTCCCTTCTCAAATTTATGCTCAAGATCAATGACTAAGGTTTGCAACCTAGCAAGAAGTTCAGATTGCCACAAGGTCTACAACAAGAATAAGCTAGTCCAAAATCCTTCCAAGTTTGCAATACTAGTTCAAAAACAAGGTCTAGAAAATAGCATGAGATATTTTCAACCAAATCCAAACTTTGTAACTATAGTTCGAGGTGTGTCTCCAACAATAACAAGTTTTGTAGTCTAGTCTGAGGTCAAATTTGAGTTTTGTAGCCTGGTATGAGGTTAAACCTGAGTTTTGTAGCTTGGTATGAGGTTAAACCTGAGTTTTGTGGCCTGGTATGAGGTCAAACCCAAGTTATGTGGTCTGGTCTAAGTTCAAACCCAAGTTTTGTAGCCTAGTCTAAGGTCAAACCCAAGCTCTCTAGCTTGGTTTGTAATATGCCAAGGATAATAGATCAAGAATATGCCTTGCAAGAAATTGTTTGGAAAAGGTGCCACCACATATTTGAAACAAATCTAAAATTACAGGTTCAAAAAGGTGGTTATTAGAGGTTTGCAACAAATCTGAAGTTTATTCTACTACAGGTCCAAAAATATGATCAACACAGTTCTGCAACAATTCTGAATTTGTCTCCTACGGGTCCAAAAAAATAACCTTGTTCACAGCTATGCAATACAGAAGTATATAAAAAAAAAAACCACCACAAAGTCTCAACCATAGAGTCTCGTCCTTTTCTAGCCTTCCTAGTTTACGAGTTGTGAACTTTTCACCTCTCGTTTTGCACTTATCTTCTTGTTTGAATTGAAAATGGATGCCTAACCGAAAAACACAGGGTTTATATTTATATTTATTTTTCATAATTGGATGGAATCATCCTTTCAAGAGGCATGTCAAGCCTACATTAGGGCCGACTTGAGTGGGCTTTCAATTGGTATTTTTTTGTATTCAACAATTAATTTCTCCACAATGAGAGGGAGTTAGAAGGTGAGTAAGAGCTTGTTAGAAAGGGAATAATTTCCTCTACAAGATGGTGTAAGAACCATTTCAAGATAATATGTTTAATGTCAAAAAATAGTTTTTATTTTATGATAATCCCTAGAATATGTGACAGCCCATTGGATTTTATGGTATGAATTTTTTTCATGATTACGGAATTAGGATTAGGGCATTAGAATCATTCATGTTTAAGGGAAGGGCTTCTATATTAAGGCCCCTTATTTATTCATTAGGATTAAGGCTTGACGTTAATGTATTAGGGTTTTTCAAGCATCTAGGATATCATAGTCATGGACCTATAAGGATTAGAGCTTCTTCATTAAATAAGGAACAAGGACTAGGGCATCATGAGAATCTTCAACAAGGATAGGGCACCTAGGGATTATGCTATGGTTTCATAAATACATACAAGGACTTTTTATATATCAATAGGGTTAGGGAAACATGTAGTCATCAAATATCAATGGCTTTCAAACTTCTAGGGCTTGCCATCATCAATGACACATAGGGCTAGCTTCAACAATGCTAGACATGACATCAATGACAACCTTATCCAACATACAGTATATATTTGGAGGAATTTTTTCAGATCCCTTTGTCAATTTATTTTTTATGTTTATAATATCTTTATGAAGCATACAATATCTAACCTAGATATCAATTACTCCAAGAGTAACAAAAGTGTTTCTAATATTACCAATAATACAACTTGACATGTGATTTGTCCACATGATTTGTAAACCACCTTTGATATTCCAATTGTCACACTACCACAACAAAGACTAATATTTCCACTATCATAATGAACTTATGTTTATTGTACTCAAAAAATTAAAAAAATATTTTGTGATTTACAAAGAGGTAAGCCATACCATATGGTTTCCTTAAATGATTGTGAAACTGGAAAAAATTATAGTAGAAAATATGCATGAAAAATTACCATGAACAAAATATATCCTTTAAATAAATCAATGGATAAAAATATAAAATATATCATTATTCCTCCTAATTATTAATATTATAATAAAAAATGTAAAGATAAGCAATCCCAATGTGGAACTATGTATGGTTTGCTAAAATATCTTATGGATTTCTCTCTCTCTTTTGTTACGATATCTCTTTAATAGTTACACCATTATAGAATGTGAAATCACAACAACAAGAGTTCATGGGGGGTGCACTAGTTAGGAAATACATGATCCAAATTGGATCATTATATTATTTTTCATCCATCTCAACGCTTTTAGATTAGAAAAAGTGGAGGAATCGACTCATATGACCATTTTTACCAGCAGGACCCAGTTTGGCAAATTGGGGTCTAAATCCTTCTGGGAGCATTTTTAGGTATCAAATGAATTTTTTGGAATATATATTTTTTTGCCTTAGTAGCACCTTTTTTTCATATTCTACACATAGAGACATTTCCAACGACGCAAAAATCACCTCAATTGGAGTCTGTATGCAAAAGTTATGGAACTCAGAAGTTGACCTTCTTGTTTTGGCCTCCATAATTCGAGCCATGTCAACCCCCATTATTCATGGAAAAGTGGATAACCTCATGATTATGATGAATGAGACTCTAGAAGACTCTATATTGTAACTTTGTTTAGGTAGTCAAACTTAACCACTAGTAGGCTATCGGGTTGTGGTATAATCGAGCTACTAAGAGGAAAAAGGGGCCCATTCTTTTCAAGTGAATTTGTTCAATAGATGAGAAAAAATAACCAAGAGGGATAGGAGATAGAGCACACGAAGAGGGTTTTTGCACTATAGTATCTCATAGGCCATATGTCGACTAGGTTTTCTCCCAAAAGAGATCGGGGTTTATGAATTTTTTATTTTGTTGTTCTCTATTTTAAGCATAATTTTAATTTGCGTGCATATGAAATTAACAGTAATCTATAGATCAAGAAATATAAAGAGAAATAAAAGCCTAATAATGTATATTTTGGATTTTTAAATATAGTTTTAGCATATCTATTGTGACGAACAATCCAGTGGAATCTCCATGAAAATTTATGGATCACATTAGTATCAGAGTAGGATTATTTAGGTACATTGTGGAGATTTATAGGGGATCTAGATAAGTGAAGCCAAAAGTCATAAAACCCTAATCATGGTCGATGAATCTATGAATAACCCTCTTGATCTTGCAAAGGAGAGGTTTTCGCAGTTGGAAGCACAAATTTCATATATAAGTTGTAATTTTAATCTCCTCATGTAGGCCTTGAACTATAATCTTAGGCCACTTGAAGAGTATGGGGGTTCCAATGTAGAGGACAAATCAAAGGGGAGATTAGGATATCTATAAGAAACAAATAACTACCCAAAGAAAGGATTGGAAAGAGATCAAACTAGTTTGAGTTTTGTGAACCATTCACAATCCCTATTCAAAATGGAAGTGAAGGTCGATATCAAGTCGTATCAAGGTGAAATTGATGCTTTGAAGCTAAATCATTGGTTGTAGCAATTAAAAGTGCATTTTAGTGTCCATAATATTGAATAAGTATAGAAGATTACATTTGTGTAGCTGAAATTAGAGATCCATGCATTAACTTGTTGACAAAGCGACATGAAGACCTTGAGGTACACATTAGTTCAAATATCTAACAACCATTACAACATTGGCGGTCATACAGAGGAGAAGTGTTGGAATTTGCATCCAGAGCTTAACCTGGAAAATTAAAAGAAAGACAATAATAAGAAGAATCTCATGGCCACCAATTCGAGAAACCGGGTTGAAGGAAACTCATATGTGGATGAGAAGGTCGTTTATACGTCAATGCAAAAAGAGGTGAATCTGAGTAGCCTCCAGCTAAATGAAGAGAAATGACCAAACTCTTCCACATAAAGATATAGGACAAGAAGATAAATATTGATGTTTTATTTGACTCAGGATCGTAGGCGAATCTCATTGCAGCAGAGATGGTCAACCAATTAGGATTGGAAGTTTGTGATCATCATGTTGAAGTTGTAACTAGAGTTGGTCTTCATAATGTAATATAAATTTATCATTGATGTATTTATTATATTCATTATTATTATTTTTGGTCAAATCACGTTCTTCATGCTTAAAGAGTCAAGAATAATTTATTATGAGTAAAAAATGTGTTTTAGTCATGTCCCATTCAAACATTTGTAAGAAAAGGATAATTGATTTTCATGTTGAGTCATTAGTACACAAAATGTCAAGTTAGCCCTCCTTGGAACAAGCCAGCCTAGCCCTCCAAAGTGACACCCATTCGACCCTCCCGGGAAGATATATATAAAAGACAGTTCGACCCATTTGGAATACATTCATTCATACAACAAGGAGCATCTTCTAAACCAAACGAAGGAGAACAGGGAGATAAAGTTAAAAAAAGAAGAAGAGGAAGAAGAATATTCTTGTTTGACAGGATTTTATGTTCGGTGTGGAGCATGATTATCTTCTTGATTCAAAGTTATTGTTTCAATTGGATGTGTACCCCAGGAGAACTATAGGCCTCTCCACGCGGGGGACTTGTCCCCCCCATGGGGGTTCGGGGGGGGACCCCCCCCCCCCCCCCTCACTGAGGGCTTTGAGGGGCTAGCGGGCCCCTGACGAGGGTCCGAGGGGAGCTCCCCAAAAGCTAAAAATAGATGTAAAATTGCCTTCTAAAATATTGTAATTTCATAGTCAATATGGGTCGTTCATTAGGCGAATTATTTGACGATAGAAGTTATGTTAATTTAAGGTTTTTTTTCCCTAGAAGGAAACCCTCGATTTAGATGAGGGAATTGTATTGCGGTTTTGTATCATTATTATGAGTGAGAGAGTGAGAGGAGGTTGTGTGAGAGCAAAGTGGAAATTACATTGGATCTGTTGCAGGTTGTATCTCTTCATTTTGCTAGATAATATAAAAGGAAGGACTAGTTATTTCTCCGTGGACGTAGCCCAAATTGGGTGAACCACGTTTATTTGTGTCTCTCTTGTTTTATGCATTTCTGTATTTGTGTTTTCACAATATTTTATGTATTTCATTGCTCCGTTAAATAATTTATAAAACTTTAGACTCTCCACAGCTCACACATATGAACAGGCAGAAGTTTTTGTGCTACTACAGGCCAAATTTCAGCCCTCCCTATTGCAGACCAAAATTTCAAAACGTTGACCAGAATTGGACTAGGTTTGACTCGTGTTGACCTTGACTCTTAGAGATGACTTGGAGGAAGGCTTGACTTGGAATTTTGGTGACATGTTTGTCTTGGTCTTGTTATTGGATATCTCATTTTAATCAGATTTTATAAGAGAAGGATTGTTGGGTTTTCCCTGGCTTGCAGCCTAATTTTGGTGTCTCTTGTCTCTTTGTTTTTTCTTGAAAGACTGAACATTTGTATAATTTTTTGATGAAGAACACATAATAAGTAATAAGAAGATATTTATCATTCACAAGTAATTGTCAAGAAGAGGAATGAAGTATTAGACTCTATGAACTTGGTTTCTCAACACGGTATTAGAGCTAAAATAATTGCTATGCAGTGGCATCCAAAGTTTCTTGTGTGAGAGATATGAGTTATATCATAGGAAGCCATCTCTATGATTCAAAGGTCCTCCCTATGTATATCTCTATGATAAGTCTTATGAAGCTAACCATTCATCCTCTCTCATAAGCACTTACATACAACATAGAATCCATCTATCTTTGAAATCTATGAAGTGTACAATAATAAAAGAGTGATTTCATGTAGTATCCCAAGGCACACTTTTATGGTCAAGAAAGTCTTTTATGGCATCATATTTTCGAGCTATCTATTGTACAATATCTCTGTCAAATCCAAGTTGTTTGTGACATTATATCACTATAGAATATGAGGTACTTGTTGCAACCTACTGAGGTAAAAGGCAGAGGTCTTGTAGTTGACATTTGTGACATAGCAAGAAAAGAATACTAAAAGAACAGTTTGAACCTCTGCACTGCATCTGAACTTACAGTGGCAACATTTTTCTCTGAGGCATCCCAAGCTTAACATCTTCCTATCACATCTGAGCTTATTGTGGAAACATATTTCTAAGATTCAAGGCATTTAGGATGACACCAAGAAAGGCATCTGAATTTTTTCTGAGTAGTCAAGTCTAGGAATCTAAATGATGAATTTATTTGTGGAAGAATGTGAATCGTGTGTAAATATATGCATTTCTGAGGCATTGTATTATGTGATTATATATGAGATCCTAAGGTGCATTATTTTTTGGTTATATGTGAGGACCTGAGGGATATTACTCTGTAATATATGTGAAGGACAGAGTATTTCATATCTATTGACATGGTTTATATGTGAAGGACAGAAGTTTGTAACATGTGCAAAGGTATGATGCCCATTGTGATCTAAATTTTACCTTATTACAAATCTTCGTAGAAGACAAACCAATGACATTTTGGTTTGGCTCATTGGAAGGTCACCTTGCTGTGGTATATAGTCCATGGAAGACACTGAAATTATGTGAACCATATCTGAAATTAGAGTTTGAGACTTTGTGAACTTTGTGGAAGAACTATGACAAGATATCTGAAGGTTTATGAAGCTCATCTTCATGACACGAGGAATGAATATTATGGAAAGAATAAAGCCTCCTCTATAGACGATATATGTAAAAAGAACATTGTAAGAAGCCCAACTAAATATTTATGGTTAGCATCTTCGTTCGATGATTGAAGGTCTAAGGTAGTGTTGGATACCTCCAACATACAGGGGGTCTCCCCGATGTGAAGTCCCAATTAGACCTCGCATCGTTTGGAGTAGGAGCCCCCTCCGAAGTATTGTCCTGGCCACCATAATTTAAGGTTTTCCTTGGTTTCAATGGGTAACACAAGAGGTTATACACATAACCCTTGAACAATAAAGTAAGTTTACATTGTGGAACACCAATTGTAATGTGTAAAATGATACCTTCATGAGCGGGAGACAAGAGTGAGTCTCTACAAGGAAAGTAATAGTATTATCCTAAGAGAGGCACACGAGAGCAAGACAATACTCGCTAGTTATCTAGAGAAATAGTTCACATAGACACAATGATCATTAAAGGAAATACAACACACATTCAACAAGATAAGTACCAAAGCCAATGAATTACTTCAATTTCCATAATACATATGAACGTAACATATACCGCAAACATCTCAATAATAGTCTTACAACATTCATGATACATGCATGAAAATGTGTTGGCTTAATGAGCTTATGATTATTAGGTGAAAGGTCCAAGTACACAGTTATAATGGCAAGGCACTAGTTCCAATAGTGGAACATTAAGTCACTTCTTGCTTCTCCAAAAGAATGATCTTCTCTCCTATGCCAAGCTAAAGAAGCCAAGGCTAGTTCTCCAAAGTCTAAGACTCCAAAATCCCTTTCCTTGAGTTATGAGGTTTCTTTTATAACAAGAGGAATGACCTTTCACATCCCTTATGACTCTTGGACTTAAAATATGACCTTTGAACTTCTATTCAAATCATTTTTCCCTATGTGACTTTTCATATTCCACATGTGACTCTTAGACTTCCATATATTACATTTTTTCATTTTCCTTTTGATAATTACGTTATTACATCCACAAGTTATGTGGCAAGACACATGGACACACAAGACAGTATGATGACACTTGTACAAGCCATAACTTGGAATTGATGATGTGGCAATGCCAAGCTATTCTCTTGTTGTTTTGTCTTTGACTTCTTCATGATAGATTTGATCAACACTTCATCTTCATGAACGATATGCTTTTTTCTTCATCTTCACCCTCCAAAGGGTCATGGATCAACATCATGGCCTTCTAGTTTATCATGCAATGTCTCCTTTATGTCATTGTCCAACATCTGCTTCACGTCTTCATGATGGATCATCTTTGTGCTTCTTCTCTACAAGTGCTTCTTTGTCTCTTCTCCTTAACATCTTTCTTGAGCGTCATTTTGTCATGCTGAGATAATACACATATCCATGAAGATCACACATGAAAGAATATCACTCATGATAAGATACTTATGATAGACCTGTGAAAAGACTGAGAAAGAAGGGCTTGATGAGGAGGGCATAGTTGAGCTCAACAGTGGTTGTGGAGAGCACCACTGCTCACTAAAACTGCACTATGAGGAGGATCTCTTCAGGGTCCATTGTAGTGGGAAAGTATAAGGGACAGAGTTTATAGGCGTGTTGACTAATATTATGCCATGTGCTAGGATTAAGGGAGTAGGAGACAATGAGAGCGTATTTTGACTCAAAAGTGACTGAGAGGAGGCCTCATTATGCTCTAGGACTACGACATGCACTGAGGGAAGAGGTAGGACAAGTCTTGGGAGAAGAGAGGGACCACAGTCAACAACGGAAGCAAGACTAAGCCTTGTTACTACGCCACGCACTGGGAAGGAAGGCGAGGCCTAAAGGATAGTGCAATTTTCCTCAACAGTGGCCCATTTTCTACTGAAATGGCACCCTACATTGGGAGGGAGAGGCCTGAGAAGGTCTTCAGTGCACTCAGCAAAGCTAGCGGCTAAGGGTTGAGTAATTGTTGGTTGGAATTGCGCTATGTGCTAAGAAGGAAAGAGAGGCTTGGGGCTAGCACCATTTTCTACAACAATGGCCCAGTGTCTGTTAGAAATACACTCTAGGCCTTAGGCTAGAGCATTTTTCCTCAACATGGATTGTTTTTTAGAGGAGATTGCGCGGTTCATTGAGGTAGGTAGCAAAAGGTCACTTTTCCTAGGAGACGTTTATTGTACTGTGAGAGGGAGGACACCTCATATGGTGTAGTTTACTTGTACATATGGCCACTAGAAATTCTCCATGCACTATACAAGGAAGAATTGTTCAAAACTTAGTGCAGTGATTCAATATAAGTAAGAAGGGTTAGGTGACTATGCTTTGAAGGTACTGAATGTGAAGCCATAAGAAATAACCTTGAAGAGGGGCTCATTCCATAAGTCTAGGAGGAAGATATATGATTAATAAGTCTCGTGAATAGGAAGTTCTCATCACCTGGTTAAGGATTGAATCTTTCATAACTTGCATTATGCAGTAGGACCAACAAGATCTCCAAAATGGCTAAGTGTGGGACCAGTAGAGTAATAGTGGGAAAAGCATCCGAACAAGGTTCAAACATGGATCACACACATGAATTCCATTAATACAAAATAGGAATATGCACAAGACTCATGAACATAAATCACACCTTGAAACGACAACAAAGCAACAAATATTTCTAAGTGTGATAGTTAAAATGCCACATTGCAACACTTAGGATACAAGTTGTGACACAAGTGTCGACTGTGACTAGAAAGTGAATTAAGCTATATGAATGTGTCTACTGCATATTCTTATGATATGTAGGACCATCTAATGTATAATATTTCTCTAGAAACTCCTCTAGCGATTTGAAAAGGTGTGACACACAAAAGGAGTGAAAATGACTAGAAGCGACACTTGTGATCATGAAAATGACACTTGCAAAAGCTAAAGAACTTGAAGGTGACACATGCCAGAGTGAAGATAACATGAAAATGCAAGTTGTTAAAGTGCAATAAAAAATGGCATTTATGAATGTGAAAGCGACAATTATGAAAGCAAAGATGTGAAAAAGCAACAATTGGGAAAACTCACCAAAATAGAAGTACAATTGCAAGCAAAGAGAGGGGGACTACAAAAGGGGAGTGCGCACTGACTGTCGACCATATAGGCTTGCATGAGAAAGGTGCACTCGTGCATCTATCAAGGACTAATCATGTCTGAGTAAATTACTTTAACACTTTAAACCCGAGAAGAAGGCTTAAACAACTTTTCAAAACATAAATCGACCACGAAGGAACCACGAAACGACAGATCATAAGATACTCAGTAGGATCCAAGGTTCAGGTGTAGACAAGATTTTGGAGGGCATTGATTACAGTGTAAACACTTGGAGACACACTGGAATAATTTCGGTTTCTTTTTTTAGGTTTTATCCTTAAGTGAAAGGTCTCAAGATTTTATGAAGTATTAATTCGCCATGTGGATTACCCTGGCTTCCCCATTTCACTCTGTTATAGATATATTCTCCTATATTTCTTTCCTTAGTTAAACACATTCACAAAGCATGCCAGAACATAATTATTTTGATCTAAGATAAGGGTAATATGTAATTACGAGTTTAAGATAATAAGAGTCTTAGTTTTCATCTCAGGTGTTGTTCCACTGCAAGAAGGCATGTTCAGTACCCCAGTGGATTCACTACAAGAACACAAGCATTGCTTCACTGCCAGTGAGCCTATTTAGTACTCTGATCAATTTTATTCTTCACCTATTTGCACAAGAATCCTTTCTCTTATTTCACCCTTTATTTATTTATTTATAGAATTGTGCCTAGGAACTTATTATTTCACTAGGGAAGAAGAGGGATCATGACTTATTGAGAACAGAAGAGGTTGTTCTTTCAGAGAAGGTTTTATATACCTTTGATATTATTATGCTTGTTATTTATTTTACCATTTCCCTTATCTACTCAATTGGATTAGCATGAAAAACACCATTTAATATAAGGTTGAGTCAGGAATGAAGATCGTAATAGAGATATGGGCTTCATGGTTTGAACAAAGGCTTCCTGTCCATAACAAATCATATTTTCCATCTAGATATCATTGACTATAAAGATATATAAACCACATAGAGAAGAGGTAACAAATTAGCCAAGCATTTTTCGTCATCACAAGTGCCCTTCTTAATATTTTCCACATTTTCCTTTGAACCAAAATAAACATCTTTCATATAGTGTTTGATTAAACAAAACACGAAAGAAAAAACCACACAGAACAACAGATGAGGTCAAAAGGACATAGAAAATGAAGGATTGAACTAAAAGAAACATGCAAGACAAAAGTAATAAAACAAAATACATGTAGAGACTAAATGCGGAGCGACTGCAGGATGAGTGAAAAAGGAAACTAGCATGCAACTACACCTACTCCTAACCTAACTAGCTAGAAGGTCAGGGCTAAGTGTAATGAAATTTCTAGTGTAACCACAATATTTTTCCTTACCTGCAACCACAAATATATAAGCCATTAAAACCGACATATAATAATGTGCAACAAAAAATATAAGAACTTGAATATCTTGCACAAAATATAAAAGGTATTTTCTAGATGAAGAAAGATGTGTAATCCTTAACCAACTTGCAACCTTGCCTTTTTTTACTATAAGAACAATGAAACAAATGTTCTTTTGAATGCATCTTCATCTGTATTGTCTTTCTTAGCAAGCATCAAGAAAAATCAGAACTTGCTTCTATCAAATGGGCTTGCTAAGTAAGATGCTTCCGAGCAATTATAGATTGGATCATAGAATTCAAAAGCATACTCTTGAAACACTGCAATCCTTGAGAGAATGAATTTTCAATTAATGGCATGAAATCAAGATGAGAATCTTATAAGGAAAAATGGGTCTGATCGTATCTAGAAGGCTTGTCAAGATAGTGAGGACCTAACATAACCATCAGCGAAGGCTAAATTGCCTCAATTTCTTGACAAGTATCTGAATAATGAGATGATAAACCATAAATATCAACTTATACAAAACAACTATCATCTGATATACTGGTATGGAAATGATCATTTAAATGATAATTACTAGAACCAGCGGTATGATCAAATGGACAGATTAAGGCATAAAATTCCTAGTTAATGGATAATAAAGATAGATCATTTTGAACTTCTTCGCAAATGCTTTGAAAAATAGAATCATATTCCTCATTTGTTGAATGTAATGTACCATTTACTTGTAACCGGTGACAAACTGAACTAGCATCACAATCATCAAAAGAATTGAAAATGAATGTTAGTATAGCAAGTACATGAAACTAGTTAGGATGTAATGGATGAAAAAGAGGAATTTGATTCAAAACAAAATTCAAGAATTCTTAAACACTAAAGAGGATATCTGATGCCATGAAGAAAATAATTAGAATCATAAGATACACAAGAAAAACTAGGAATCAATTATTCTCGAATGCATCTAATAAGCATGAATCTTTCAGAAAATGCTAATATTTAAAATGATCAGTTTCATAGCTTTGTACATCCATGAAAGGTATACACTCCAAACCCAAGCTTGATATAAGATATTTTTATGAATATGAAACAACTGAAATAGAATCCTCAATCCGATCAAAAAATAAATCTTGAAAGTTAATATAACTATATCAAAAATATTGAATATCTTTCAAGAAGGAATTTGCATTTAGTGAAACCATGCAAAGAAAAGAATTTTGTGAGAAAATCCAGATCTGACTTAGTTCAAGGATTTCATCAAGATGGCAAGAACTTGACATAACCATCAACATAATTTGAAGTGCCTCGACTTCCTGACAAGTCCTGAAACTTTCTAGGGTTGTAGAATTATATTGTAAAGAGTGGATCAAATCATGCATGGTGTGTGGAAAACCATTGTCGGTAATTTTAACGAGATCGTTATTATCCAGATGGAAGCCATCTATATCATTGATTTGATCAGATATTACAACCTCAAAAAATATATTACCCAAGTCATAAGGTTATTTTGAATGCACATCTAAGGATGGATAGACTAGACAAATATCATGAGTAACCTAAACCGAAGAATTTTCCTCATGCAAGACTGGAAATGATAAGGAATAGAATGGATACTTGATGATTTCCTTGCCTTCTTCTTCATCATGGATAACCTCAATAACCTATGTCAATTGAGAATTCAATTCATTAGATTATGAATTTGAAGGGCATGGAGTATTGCATTACAAACAATAGGGCACAAGGAATAATGAGTTGAAGAGGAAATTTCCATAAGAGGATCTTGTTTGACCGAATTAGATTCTAGATCTAGATATTTGAAATCAAAATATTCTTGAGAAAATAGAATATTAGTTGATACACTTGGCCATTCATCATCATATACATCAACGGATTCACCATAATCAGTGTGATGATTGCCCAATACTCTAGATAGATTAGGAAAATTGAGTTCATTTGATTTACTATCTTCCTCTCTAATGTTGATGGTGTTGGATACCACCAACATTTAGGGGGTATCCCCAATATGAAGTCTCAATTAGACCTCACGTCATTTGGTATAGGAGCCCCATCCAAAATATGGCCCAGTTTACATGTACTCAAAGGTTTTCCTTGGTTGCAGATGTTAGCATAAGAGAGAAATGCACATGTACTTTTGAATAAAAAAGTATGTATGCCTTGTGAAATGTTTAATTGTAATTTGTATCATTGTTATTTCACTTGAAGGGAACAAGAGTGAGCCTTTAGAAGAGAAGTATTAGTACTAGTCGAATAGACACAAGCACATACATATAAAAAAACCGTTAGTCATCAAGCGAAATAGTTCACATAGATGCAACAATCATGGAAACAAATACAACACATATTCAATGAGATAAGAACCAAATCCACTTAAATAGTTCAATTTCTTTAGTGCATATGAATTCTAACATATACCGCAAACATCCCAAGAATAGTCCTAAAACATCCATGATATACACATGAAAATGTGTTGGCTCAATGAGCTTCAAATATTAGGCAACAGTTCCAAGATACATTAATACAAAAAACACCACTGTTACAGGCCATTTTGTCACATCAACACAATAGGCCTACAAACCGGATCAATCAACATCCTAGAAAACTTTGTCATAATCCCTTCACAAATCCCTAAGCATCACTTCTCCAAAAAAATTGAGTTTCTGGGACAATTAGCTCAAAAAAACTGTTTTTAGCCCCAACTCACCTTGCTTCGTTAGCCACCTACGTTTAGTGCATGTTGCATACTTGTCAACCAGCGTTGGTCAGCACTTGTTGCTCCCTTCTGTTGGTGTGTTGATTCTAGAAATTCAGGAAAAATAAAAAATATTTCTGAAGCTTCATCTTCAAGAAGCTTCCAAGGTAGTTTTAACTATTTGCCATGGATAAGAACTCGAATCCTATATTGGAGACCTTATCTCTTATCCCTTGAGCTCATCCTCCCATATTAAGTGGATCTCAATCCTAGATTGGTAATTTGATAAGAATTCCTAAACTACCACACTCCTCCTATAAATTTATTGCTTCCCATAAGGTTTGGGTTGGATTTTGGAGATTGATAATGCCCTCATGTTCATGATTAAGCCTAAATGATTCACCATATTTATGCATTAGGGTTGATTTTAAGGTGTTCTTTGTGACAAGGAAGGACAACTGAACATGGGGAGGCATCTACAGAATCATCTTTTATTTATGGTTGTAAACTCTCTCCTATATTTGTCAATATAGAAATTATATTGTTTTCCTATATTTGTTGTGTTATGTTTTCACTCATATATTTCAATGTCGTGTTGATTCATTGAATAGAGATTTTAGATTATGATACGTGGGTTGTGGTTCCTCTACTTGTTTTTTTCATGTGTGCAGGTTCTAATTATAGCACTTGGAGCTAGAGTTGGAACTTACAAGCAAGGAGGAAAGGAAGGATTGCTTCAAATTCCGAGTAGGCTTCTTTCCCATTTTCTAATTTATCTAAGGAAAACTCAAATCTTTTTTTCTTTTATTGCTCTAGATCAAACCACTAGATATAGGCAATTCGCCTTTGTCTGCAATCGTGAAAATTCTAGATCCAATAGTAGAGTGTTAAGCCATTACTTTCTCTCCAAAAGAATTATCTTCCTCTCTAATTCTTGGATGGATAAGCTAAGGTTAAAAGTCCTCTCTTTGAGTAATGAGGCCTCTTTTATAACAAAATGAATGACTTTTCATATCCCCATGACTCTTGAACTTCCTCATGAGTCCTAGAATTCTAATGTGACCTTTGGAATTCTATATGACTTTTGAACTTCTATGTGACTTTTGGACTTCTCCATGTGTCTCTTTTATCCATATATGGCTCTTGGACTTCCACATGTTTACATTTATAATATTTTCCAAAATTACATCATCATTTCCACATCATCATGCGACGACAACATGCAAATCATTGAAATTGATAACTTGGACTCATGGTGACTTGTACATAAATTTATTTAATTAGTGATGACACTACCATTATGTCTTCAATACTTGTAATGGATATTGCATTGTTGTTTCCATCTACCCACCAAAGGGTCATGAGATATCTTGGAGTCTACATGAGTCACTTTGATCATCGGGATAAATTGTTCTTTCAAATGACGCAACATGGTGCCTTCATCTTTAGGATGCTTCCTCGCGCACCATTTATTTTCATAAATGCTCGCAAATCTTTACCATGGTTTATTGAACACCTAGAGATGTAGATCACTCATGTAACGCAAACATTAGCCCTAAAATATCTTATTATATCATGCTTCATGAAAATTCTTTGTTTGTGGCTCAACAATGCGCTAAGAGTGGAGAGAGGAATTTTTCTGGGTGCAGGTCACACTAGCAAGAGACAAGGACGATATTCACTAATCACTGGTAATGTGTTGTGCGCTCAACTGGACGAGCATGGGGACCTGATGGGCGCAGGGCACAACTTCAAGGGAAAAGATAGCATGACTACCCCTTGAGGATGCATTGTGCATTGGGGAAGAGTTAGGGCCAAAAGGAGGGTGCGGGAGTAAGAAACAAGGAAAGGCCTCACTACACACTAAGAGTGTGTAGTGCACTAGCATAGGAGTCAGGGGTTAGGTTTGGCACAAGGCACAGAAACAAGCAACAAGGAGGAGGGTCTGTTGACTATGAGTGTGTTGTGTGCTAGAGAGAAGCCTCTTGGGCACAAGGAGCAACAAAAACGGATAAGAGGGTCTCTAATAGGCCTTAGCAGTGTGTTATGTGCTCTTCCTTGCCTAGAGGGTAGGCTTGCAAAGTTAGAAAATTGTCTAAGTCTGGAAGGGTGAAACCTTGAGAATACATTGAGTTAGGAGAAAAATAAAGTGCGACACGTATCAACTCATCAGTAAAACTTAGAAGAGACCCAATACTAAGAAGTATACATCAAAACACTAGTTCCAAAACATTCTCTAAGTATAATAGAGAAAGTATGTGCAGTTACGACCAAAAGTGTCATTTTATGACCAGAAAGTGTACTATGACTCTAAAGTGCATTGTTGTTACTCATGATGATCTGATGACACTTAAAAAGGAACGTGAACACTTAGAACATGTGTAGAAACATGAACCGACACTTGATGACCAAAAGTGACACTTCACATGTTAGAAACTAGGCTCCAAAATTTGAATAGAGCAAAATTTTGGAGGGTGTTGTAGCAGCGACACCCTGGACGAACTTCAACTTCTCTATCTAGGAATAGTTTTCAGAAAATAATTAGCCCTTCAGGATGTATTGATTCATCAAGGGATTTTCCTTCGCTTTCCCACTTAACCCGGTTATGGATATAAGACCTAACATTTCCTTTCTTGGTTTAACACACCACAATTTTTTCCATTTTCACAATTGTTTCAATCCAAGAGAAGCGTAATATGTAATTACGAGTTAAATATTTTCAAAATGTTAGTTTTCATCTCTGGTGTTGCTCTGCTGCCAGCAGGCATGTTTAGTACCGCGACGAAGTCACTACTATAACACAAACATTGTTTTGTTTCCAGCGAGCCTGTTCAATACCCCAACGAATTTACTTGCTTCACCTCTTTGGTAGGAAGCCTTTATCTTAATCACCCTTCATTTATTTTAATTATATAACTATACTTAGGAACTTATTATTCATTGGGGCAGAGATGGATCTCGACTTATTGAGAGAACAAGAGGTTGTTCCTTCAAAAAAGGGTGTATATACCTCTAATACATGTTTTCTCGCTATTGATTTTCCAGTTTCCCTTCTCTACTTGATTGGATTAGCATGAAGTACATACAGTGATTTTAATACCAAGTTGAGTAGGAGTGTTAGAATATAGGTGAGTTTCATGATTCCACTCAAATATTTCCTTGTGAATGTATCGTATTATCCATCTTGACATTACTTGACTTGAGGCATATCCCAAACAAAGGAGAATAACTAACAGATAGCTAAGCATTGTGCTTATCACAATCCCCATTCATTTCACCACATAGTCCCTTTGAGCCATACATACATTTACACACAAGGTCTTATTTATGTATAGTGACCAAAAAACCAGAAAGATATTAGACACGACGAAAACACACAACAAAGACAGGGAAAGAAAATTGTACAAGAGGAATGCAGACCAAGGCTGCTACTAGAAGTAGTGTTTAAGGTCTCGACCATTGATGGTAAGAGATTCAGTCCTCCCATCTAAAGATTTCAACTTCTAAGAATGGTGGCCATGTTATTCAGTGATGGCATATGGTACAATCCACAGATGTTGAAACTTGGTGTGATTCCCTTTCTCCTAGTGGGCTTTGTCCCACTTCAATACTAATTCACCCACACCAAAATTTATATTCCCTGCGGACTTCTTATCAAACCAATGCTTGATTCAACTTTGATGAATGGAAAACTTTTATTTTTCTTTAAGCCTTTCGTCCTCCAGCTTAAGAAGAGTGTTTATCTGAATTTGAACAAGGAGACATGGTTTTCCTTGAGATTCTTGTGAAAGCTGCAAGGCAAGAAGGTAAACATTCAGCGAAAGGATAACATCTTTTCCGTATAAAAGGAAGTGTGTAGAGGTTTTCATAGAGTGCTTAGGAGTGACACGGTCATCCCATAATGCATTCACCAAAACATTGTGCCAATTATTTTGCTCAGAGAAGAAAGTTTTCTTGATAATACGAATTAGGTTCTTATTTGTGGAATCATCCAAACTGTTTCCTTGTGTGTAATAGTTAGATGCATGCTTCAAAACAATACCATATTCTAATGCAAAATCATAAATTTTCAACGAATAAAAATATATTTCATTATAAAAACCAAACGATGTAGGAATGTCAAACCTAGTTATGGTATTCTTCTTGAGAAATTGGATGAATTCCTTATAGATGCTTGCCTCAATGATACCACTTCAGTCCACTGAGTGAAATAATTGGTTGTGGTTAGAATATATCAATGTTGCTTTGAAGAAGGAGGAAATATTTTGCCTATAACATCTAGTCCCCATTGTTGGAATGGTTCTTCAACTACTATGGGTAGCAATGGGGCAGTTGAACTTTAATCGTGACCGGCACACCTTTGAAATATAGGGAACTTTCAGGCATAAGCATGGGAATCCTTGAATACTATGGGCCAATAGTAACTGGTCGTCATAAGCTTATGGGTTATGGTATCGCCCGTGAAGTGTCCACCTGCTAGTCTGTCATGCATATCTTTTAACACCCTCTCTGAATCTTGTGGTTCTAAGCATTGGAGAAAAACACCATTATGATGCTTTCAAAAAGCACACCATCTACAATTTGGTATGATAATGCTCTAAAACAGATTTCCCTCTTTTATTTATTTGATAAATGCGAAGGAAAGGTGTCATGTTGTAAGTATTGTCATATATCCAAATACCATGACGTGGTTGAACTTGTAGGATGAACTTTTTGAACATTAAACATATTTATTTCTTGTTCCCATCCTGAAGTATCTTCTTCTTGCGAATCCATCGCTTCAGCTACTAGTAGAGAGTGACCATGGCCTTTGATGATATGAACTGGCTTGAAATCAAGATCATATTCCTGTAAACATGTTATCCATTTTTCCTTCCTTTCACCCAACTCTTGTTGTACAAAGAGTGTTCTAACAACTGGATGAGAGACATAGATAATTGTATGATCTTTTAGGAGGTAAGGTCTAAAATGTTTAACCACCTTATAAATTGCATATGCTTTCTCATCAATTGTGGGAAAATTTAATTCAGATCCTTGTAAGCCAACACTCATGAAAGATAAAGGCCATTCATTTCATTGATTGTCTCTATTTGTTAATACAATCATAATAGACGCATAGGAAGAAAAAGTATATAATAGGGATATTTCCCAAAGTCTAGACTCTATAAGGTTGGAGCATCAACTATGGATTGCTTGATTTGGACAAAAGAATATTTATCCATTTTATCCCATTTATATGTAGCACCTTTCATCATCATCTATTGTAGTGTTTTGAGAATTTGTGCATAGTCAGAGATGAACTTACTGTAACATACCACCTTACCTTACCAAGGTAAGAGAGTTGTTACCGGCGAATCGGGTCCCCATTGTCCGGTCATGGAAACGGGATTAGGAGGTTCACACCCTCGGTTTCTATTTTTTTCCTTTCATTCATTTCTATATATTTCCTCACACAGGGAATGGTGGTCACAAATATCACGCTACCACGCGGCGGTTCACCACGGGCTCATCCAAACAATAGGTGAATGGATGTTCGAGCCGTGAACATCGCCCTACTTCACAGTTTTGCCTTACATCCCGACTTCCCAACCTCCAACCTAGTCGGGGTCGGCCCATCCTGGAGCTCGTGACTTTTCTTCCTTGCTCCTGACCACCCAACCCCCGACCTTCAACCTAGTCGAGTCGGCATATCATCCGCGCATCCTTCCATCAACGCGCAACTCGACCTCCAGACCTCCGACTAAGTTGGGTCGGCATCGCTTCACTAAATTTTCCATCAGAACATTCATTATGACCTCCAAACTCTGGGCTATTCAACTAGCTACGTGGACCCTGCAAATAGTCCATGTCCGATGACCAATCACGCAAGAGGAGAATTTGGCCACTCCAATCGGAAGCTTTCTCGCTTGTGGTTTAGATCTATGAGAGGATGAGCCTTAACTAATTCCTTTCCGTATTTTCATGGTTTATATCCCTTTTCCACAACAAATTCCCTTCCCTTAATATTCTATGATAGCTAGGTCAAGGGACCTCGTCTCTGCACCATGCAAGGACTGCGGTAGTGATCTTTGCGTTCTCCCCAAAGACCAAATCTACCATCATGCAGACTTCTTCAAGCTAGTAATTTTGATTGTGGCTTGTTCTCAAGGGTCTCTTCAGCCTATGGATCCTCTTCAAGGCCTCACCACTTCATTGAAGTCAGACTAAGACGTTCCACAACATTACCCCTTCTGATCTTGGGTGATAGCTACATTGAGGGGTTCCTACCCCACAGGCCTTCCCTGCCTTAAGGTATGGAATTCCTCGCATAACGGCGTAAGTGCTCCTGCATATCTTGTCTGCCAAAGCCTAGCATGAGCTTTCAGGAGGCTTTCACCTCTCCTGTTACATGGCAACAGTTCTAGAGTCCACACGAACTCTTTAAGCAGTTCCTCGGTGTTTCTCCTGGGTTTCCAAGGCATTTGGCTATTGATGGAGACCCATAGTCCTTATCGTCAAAGTCCCTATGGAGGTAATGGAGGCTTCCACATGAGCAAAGCTAAAGGCCATGGAAATACAAAATTCATGCACGACCGGCCCTAGTAACACTCCTTTGATCCTTCACATATTTCTTGCTTGTCGTCATAACAATTTGTAAATAGATACTGATGTATACAATAATTGACTCTGGCCAACAGAGGGTCTTTCCTATAAATTGTACATTAATACAAAGGGTATAAAAACCAACTTATTCTAACTTTTCATGGTTTGGGCCTTAAATAGATCACTAATTTCATTAATTTTAGCTACAGGTGACACAGATGAGCATTTCATTCAAAGTAAGAGTTCGCCTCTACTCTATAGCTTAGGCAACATTGTTATGGAGCTCTTTTCGACTCTGTAACTTTAGATACTTTGTGATTTACATTAATTAGGTTGTTAACTTATTTACTTTTACATCTAAGCACAATACACATGTACACATGCATATTCATAGTCATAATCAACATACAAATCAGGGAAATATCCCTTCACAATTGCATCACAAGTATATACACAACATCACAATTACAATCCTTGTTTATCCATATCTATTACAAATGACAATGCAACGTAATCCATTAATTATCAAGTAGTATTCACAAATACTTATCTTTTACTTTGTAGGGAAACTGAGTCTGGGACTATGACTCTCCACCCAACCATAGACAGTTGCAACCACTACTACTTGTAGTTGTCACCCCAAGCCATATTCCAGAGTCTGGGGGGGAATTCTTGTTGTTGGGGCCACAGTTAAGCTGCCAAATATGCTAGTGACTCCATAGGACCTCTTGCCTCAATCCCCATAGTTTCTTATCTCTTTCTTTCCTACATGGGGAGTCCAAAGGTGCCCAACCTCACCCCCTCATGCACATATAGTGTTTCACCCCCTCCTAGGGAGTCCAGAAACCACTCTATCAATCAAGGTAGTAACCAAGAATTGTGATTTGAGTTTGTCTCTGTCTCAGCTTTAGGATGGTCTCTTCCCAAGTTGTTACAGGGATCCAGAGTAGCTATCTCAACCCACAACCTCCAGGGACCCAAGTTGTTATAACGTTCCAGGAATCCTATCTCAACCCATAGCCTCCAAGGAACCCAAGTTGTTACAGGGCTCCAGAGACTGGCACTCAACCCTCAGCCTCCAGGGACAAAGAACTGATCCCCTTCTCTTCTCTTATCTTCTCTTCATCGTTGTTTGTTGAAGTTTTTGTTGGAGGTTCGCTTCTCTTCCTCACCTCGATCTACTTCTCGAACAAGAACCACTTCTACTTTTTCCCGCAGAAGAACGATCTCTTCTTCCCCATGGAAGAAGGATCTCTTCTTTCATCTTTGTCTCTTGTTTGACTCATTCTCTTCTTGTTCCTCAAATGTTTCTCCCTCTAAGAATAATGATCTCCATTAGGAGATCGAGTCTCTCCCTCTCTGTCTGTTTTTCCCGAATGTTCTCCCCCTCCAAATAAGGACCTCCCTCAAGAGTTCTTGTCCTATTTTTTAGAATGCCTCCTCCTTTCATGGTCAATTCTCTTGCCCCTTCCTTTACTATTGCTTCCTTGTTGTTGCATCCCTTCATAAATTTTGTCCTCTTTTTCTTGTTGTATTTTCTCAAGCAAGCATGGGACTGAGTACTTTTCCTCAACCCATTTAATTTCAGGAACCAGTCCCTTTACTTCATGCATCAGCCAACCTTTAATGGCTGTACTGAAGTTCAAATTTCTTCTTTGCACAAGAAGCCATAACATCCCAAGCATCCATTCTCCATCCCCAACTCTGGAATCTGTGTCCCATGACTAAGTCCCCTTTTTTTCTATTATTTCAAACATTGCAAAATATTTACATCCCTTTTACAATGTGGCTCATACTAGAAAGGATAATTATCTTTCATGGCATCATTCATTTCCCACGTGGCCTCCTTTGGGCCAAAGTGCTTCCATTGCACCTTGATTTGCTCTATGACTCGATTCTAGAGCATGAGAATACTTCGGTCCATAATGCACATTAGTTATGTTTGGAACTCTCCCTCTAGTTCCACCTGTAGCACAGACCAATCAATCACATGATTAGAATCATGTACATATCTTTTAAGTAAAGAAACATGGAAAACATCATGAACTCTAATCGATGGAGGTAAAGTCAGTCTATATGCTATTGGTTGATCCGGATTTAAACAGGAACGCAAGAAATTACAGAGGTAACCATAAATACAAAGATGATTCAGAAATAATACTTCATTTCATTAATGTAAAATACTGAAATATGCTTACAAACAGAAATGGAAATAAACAAGCTAGGGCAATGGTAGCTTATCTCTAAGAAGAGATATGGCGGCTACATGCCTCTGAAATGTGTTACAATGAGGCTCAAAGGCCTATTTATTGTTGAGAAACAATGGAAAACACTAAACATCCAAAAACCTAACCCTAGAAGATGAAACGCCAAACTGTGGGCCATGTTTGGGGTAAATTGGTACATCAACTTCCTGGGGTTGTAACTTTGGCATATGATCTCTGTTTGACGCGCACAATATCTCGTTAGAAAGATCTATCCGAGAACTACAACTTTGGAAAGAGAAACATTGGTCCATGGACCCATTTTTCTCCCATTTTTCCCAAAAAAACGTCGTTTAGGGCCTCAAAACAGCTCCGGAAGTTCAGGACCCAAAAAACTGCTAAAAATAGTAAGTTGTGCTACAATTAAGGAAACTGAAAAAAAATGAGAGAAACAATGGTGGGGGTCCAAGTGGATTTGGCAGGTGGCCACCAATATCCACCTGGATCATTCCTCCCCCCTTAGGAAGCAATGGTCCCCATTGCGTTGAGTTCCTCCATGAGATGAGGAAAGTTCTGTTGAACTTGGTCCCTGGTGAGCCACTTGCCCTGGTGAAGGAGTTGGCCTGCTTTGACAACTCGATACAGTTGGATATTCTGTTGGAGAGTGTGCTTGATCTGTGTGTCCATGATCCGATCAGTTGCAACTTGTTCCATGCAATCTGGATTTAATTCTGTGGGTGTGAGTTGTTCTGCAATGTTAGATGTGTCTACTAATGGTGGAAAGTATGGCCAAAGGCAGTCCACATTGAACATTGGGTGGAGGCCAAGGAATGGGGAAATGCTGACCTCAAATGCATTGTCTCCCACAACCTTGGTATTGGTGTAAGGACCATATGAGAGTGGTCTCAGTTTCCGATAGGCTCCAATAAGGTGTTCCTTTTGCAAATGCAACCAGACTTTGTCGCGCACCTGAAACTTGTGTGGCACCCGATGTTGATCATGTCGCTACTTGTACTTGGCATTTGGTTTCTCCAGAATGTCATGGAACTACTGGTGAATATGTTGGATGTGCTCAATGAAGTTGGTTGCTTTATCTGTTTCGAACTGGGCATGAGCCGAATCTGTGTGAGTAGCTGCAAATGGCATGGCCACATCAATGGGACATAGTGGTTGGAATCCCAAGCCCACATGAAAAGGGTTGTGGCCAGTCAAGCTATGAAGAGCTCGGTTGTAGCTGTGCTGAACATAGGGGAGGCTCTCGTCCCATGTGCGTGGATGCTTTGAGTTGTACATGCGCAGAATGTGTACAATCATCATGTTGGCAACTTGTGTTTGGCCATCAATTTGAGGATGGAAGGTTGTGGACTTAGTGAGTTTGGTGTCCAACATCGACCAAATACTGGACCAAAATGTACTGAGGAACCGACTGTCCTGATCTGACATGATAGACTGTGGGATTCCAAAGTGCACCCACACTCGTTCAAAGAAGAGTTTAGTGGTGGCTTCTGTTGTGATATTCTTCGTGCAGGCTGCCATAATGGCCATCTTCGAGAACCTGTCGACGACCACCAAAACACAGTTATTTCCATGCTTAGTGGAAGGAAGGCCTGACATGTAATCCATGGAGATGGATTCCCAAGGTCGACTAGAGGTAGGCAGCAAGGTATAGAGGCCTTGCTTCTTGATGGTCGGTTTGGCAATGGCGCAGGCAGTGCATGATCTGATGTAATTCCCGACATCCTATCAAAGATTCGGCCAATAGAAATACTTTTGCAGTACTGCCACAGTTTTCTCGACCCCGAAATACCCAGCAACCCGAATTTAGTGTGCTTCCCAAATCATCTTGGCACGCTCACTTGAAGGAACACAAAGGTGACCCAGGTGGCATAACAGGGCATCCTGGAGGTGAAAATCTAGAACATGCTGACCCTCCAAGAGTGTCTGGTATGTGTGGCCAAATTTTGGGTCACTTTTATAGAGAAGTGGCCAATCAAAAGTCTCGTGCCCACAAGAGTTGAGCACAGTGGTTAACACCATGATCAGTGGTCGACTAAGGCAATCTGCAACATTATTGGTGCTGCCCTTCTTATACTTGATATTCAAATGGAACTGTTGCAGGTATGTAGACCATTTCTGATGGCGATCATTCTGCAATTTCACTTGGGTCTTTATGAACTGCAGGGGTCGGTGGTCTGTGTGGATGACCGTTTCCTTCTCCAAAATGTAATGCTTCCATTGTCAGCAAGCCTGCACAATGGAATACATTTCTTTGTCATAAGTGGGATACTTCCGAACTGTGTCTGAAAGTGTCTCACTATGATATGCCACTGGATGCCCATGTTGAGTAAGGACTGCCCCAATAGCATAGTTAGAGGCATTTGTCTCAACCTTAAATGGTTGTTGCAAATCTGGTAACGCAAGCACTGGTGTCGTGCATAGGTGATCTTTCAACTCTATGATGCCTTCTGTTGAGATTCAGACCAAAAGAATTTTTCTTTCACTCCTCCCTTGGTGACTTGACTCAAGGGCCAAGTGATATGAGAAAACTCCAACATGAACCTGCAATAGAAGTTGGCAAGACCTAGAAAGCAGCGGAACTCTGTCAGAGTGGTTGGAGATGGCCAATCTCGAATGACTTGGATCTTGGCTGGATCCACATGCACCCCCTATTCATCAATAATGTATCCCAGATAATGAACCTAGGTCATGCCAAAAGTGCATTTCTCCAAATTGACACATAGCTTGTGTTGCCGCAGTGTTTGGAGAACCTGTCAGATGTGGTGGAGGTGCTCTTCCCAACTCTGGCTGAAGATCAGGATGTCATCCAAGTATACCACTACGAATGACTTGGTGAATGGCCGCAAGATGTCATCCATTAGCCTCATGAAGGTTGCAAGGGAATTCGTCAATCCGAAAGGCATAACCAACCATTCAAAAAGGCCCTCCTTGGCTTTAAAGGCAGTCTTCCACACATCAGAGGGTTCGATTGGTACTTGGTGATATCCTGACTTCAGATCGATCTTGCTGAAATATTTTCCCCCCTTTAGTTGGTCCAGGAGGTCATCAATCCGCGGGATTGGGTACCTATTACGGACAGTGATCTTGTTCAGCGCCCGATCCTTCTTTTGTACCAACACAATCGGGCTCCCACAGGGTGATGAACTGAGACGGATGTGACCTTTCTGCAGCAGCTCCTGAATCTGCCTCTTGATTTCATCGTTCTCTAGAACAGAGCACCGATAGATTGGTCCATTGGGCAGCGGCACACCTGGGGTCAGATCGATGGAGTGCTTGACCTGACAGTGCAGAGGAACCCCTACGGGGGAGGTGAAGATGTCCTCGTACTCCTCCACGACCTTGTCCATCTGTAGTTGTCGTGCGGAGGGGCCCTGTCTGGAGGTCGTGGCCACCGTCTTCTTCTTTCCTTGAGGGCGTATCATCAGGAAAACAAATTTCCCAGTTTTGGAAATGAGCTTACTGCATTGTTTTGCAGTAACCAAAGAGATGGCGGTAGGTGGTGCTACCTCCGGTATCCTGTACAACTTATTTCCCAATGTAACAATAACAGCACGGGACCTTGATTCATACATAGCATGTCACTTCCACAAGTATGGTTGTCCTAATAATACATCACAAACTTCAAGCAGAGCAATGTCACACAATACCTCATCCGTGAAGGGCTTGATGTTGTATGGAAGGCGACATTACTGGCTCACGCGAAGATCCCGTACTTGGTGAAGCCACCCGATGGTGTACGGTTGTGGATGTGATAGGGTCAGTAAGCCCAACCGCTTCACGACCTCTGCCAAAATGAGGTTCTTTTGGCTCTCGCTGTCGACAATGAACTGTAGTGGGGAGCCCTTTACCCACATCTGGGAGTGGAAGAGACGCTCCTCCTCCTCTGGATCTTCGGGTTCCTCCTTCTGTATCTTTATGGTGGCAATGATGGCGTTGGGCTTTGCATCGATAATTTGCTTCCCTTTGTCATTCCCCTTGTCGGGTTCTGACTCAGAGTCGGAACATGCATCTGATTTTGAAACCTTTAGCTTGGCCACCAGTGATTGCTTGGCCCAACACTCACTTGTGTTGTGAGTGGAGCTCTTACGGAACTCACACCACTTTCCCTTGTCCTTTTCCGGCTTCATGGCACTGTTCTTTGCTTGCAGCTTTGGTAGGTTGTCTTGGACCATCCCGCCTTAGCTTTGTCCTTTGTTCTGCGGTTTGGGGGCACCATTCCCTTGCTCCGAATTCGCAGATCCAAAGTCTCGCTTCTTCTGTTTAAACTTTTGCTTGACCTTGATGGCATATCGATATGCCGTGCCAAGCGAGGGGATGTTCAGGAATTCTATTTATTCCTAGATGTACTTGTGCAGGCATCCGCGGTATTTGAGTACCAGATGCTACTCCGAATCTTTGATACCCAACTTTGTGTGAAGGGTATGGAAAATATTGGTAAACTCCAGTACGTCTTGGTCCCTTCCTTGCCGCAGCATGGTCCACTTTATGTATTGATCCTCATAGCTTCCGACAAGGTAGTACTACTCCTTGATGGCATCCCGGAATGAATCCCAAGTGGGTGCAGCTAAAAATAGTGAGCCTGTACTTTCATCCTTCAGCTCGCAGTAGGTTTCCCACCAGTCCTTGACGTGGGGGGCTGCTTTGAGAAGAGCGAAAATAATCTTTTCCTGACTGGAAAAATCATGAACAGAAAAATAACCCTCTAGCAGATTTAACCATTTATCTACGACATCTGCATCTATTTGACCCTCGAAGATGGGGATTTCCAAATTAACTTGTACCTTAAAGGGCGTGGCGTTTCCAGAGGAGCTGCTAGAAGTCGATGCGTCGCCTCTGGGTAGCCGCTGAAGGATTTGGGAAAAATTGTCCATCATCGTGTTCCTTTGTCGCTCGAGGGCTTCTTCGAGCAAGATTTTGATAGGATCTCCTGCCCCCTCGTCTTTCTTTTCATCTGCCATGGGAGGCCGTCGGGATTTGCGGGGTTGGTCTTGCAAAGGGTCGACCAATTCAATCCCTAACTCCTTATATCCCGACATCATTGGGGACATGCAAAGAAAAACAGAGAAGAAAAGCAAATTGCTCTGATACCACTAATCTGGATTTAAACAGGAATGCAACAAGTTACAGAGATAACCATAAACACAGAGATGTAGCGGAAATAATACTTCATTTCATTAATGTAAAATACTGAAATATGCTTACAAATAGAAATGGAAATAAACCAGCTAGGGTGATGGTAGCTTATCTCTGAGAAGAGATGTGGTGGCTACATGCCTCTGAACTATGTTACAATGAGGCTTGAAGTCCTATTTATTGTTGAGAAACAATGGAAAACCCTAAACATCCAAAAACCTAACCCTAGAAGATGAAACACCAAACTGTGGGCCCCGTTTGAGGTAAATTGGTACATCAACTTCCTGGGGTCGTAACTTTGGCATATGATCTTCGTTTGACGCGCACAATATCTCGTTATAAAGATCTATCCGAGAACTACAACTTTGACATAGACCCATGTTGCTCCCAGTTTTCCAAAAAAAAAATCGTTTAGGGCCTCAAAACGGCTCCGGAAGTTCAGGACCCGAAAAACTGCTAAAAATAGTAAGTTGTGCTACAATTAAGGAAACTGAAAAAACTGAGAGAAACAATGGTGGGGGTCCAAGTGGATTTGGCAGGTGGCCACCAATATCCACCTAGATCATTGGTCCAACCCTATAAATAATTTCAAAAGGTCCACAATACTATGGTCCCAACTTGGCACATGTCCCCATTTTTAGCAAACTTTTCTTGGATTTAATTCTCAAGTAGACATGTTCTCCCACTTGGAACTCTTTGTGCACCATATTCTTATCAACAGATGGATGCACCCATACTGTGTCTACATATGTCTATACTCGTGATGTATTACAAAATCATTCCTGTATGAGAACAGTTTAGTCAGTTTTCTAGTCAATTTTGATCTGGATATGGGAATGCCTACCTCAGCGATTATATGATCACATATATATATTTTGCATTGAATGTTTTTACAGGTTCTGACTGGGGTGTCCGCGGGATGATCCTTGAAATGATAAAGCACTTCACTATTCATACATGAAAGACTTCATCTTCATCTATTACAGACTTCGCACTTTAGGGGGCAATCTGTTGCACTAAAAAATTTTACCTTGAAATTCTGCAATCTGTGTGAGTCCATTATCACTCATACTTACCTCCTTTGCAAGTCTTAAGCCTCAGTTCTTCATATAAAGCCTTGAAAGTAAGAGAAAGTCCTCAAAAGTCTCTAAAACTTTGGTTCCACACTTTCTCTTAGCATTACCTGCGGTCCCGCAACTAAATGTCATGTTTCCTGTGCACCTGACCTCTTTGTCTCTATGTTATGGGTGTGGACCCCTGTAAAAGTTAAAAAGGCACAAGTATATTCTTAAAAACTCACTTTGATTCATTTCTAGAAGCTTCTAGAAGGAATCTTGAGGTGGCAAGTTCGCTCCTTTAAGGAGCTAACCCCTTGATGTGAGGAGCTTATCCCTTTGAAGGAGGACTCTATCCCTTCATAGGTGGACCTATAACCTCCTTCCTCTGCACTATAAAATGAAGCATTGGGGTGGTTACTTGGGAGGTTGAAAGCTGAATATTTTTGAGGTGAAATGTTGCTGGAACTTAGTCTTCCTAATTAAGCTTTTATGAGGAGAGATTACATACCTCTTTGATCTCATTTGGAAGAGTGTAAGACTTGTCAAAGTAAAGAAGATTCTTGTTTCGGACCCTGGGAAGAGCTTGTTCAACATCAAGGCTGAAAATGTTGTAAGGTTCTTCTATTTCAAAGTTAATACAAATAAGTTTGTTTTTCTCAATAAGCTGTGTTTTATGGTTTATTTTGTGGATTCCTTGATCACCACAATGAACATGATTTATGATATTAGCTATGCAGGTGTTATTTGATGTTTTCTTGTTTGTGTTTGCAGGTTCTCAAAAGGAAACTCTTTCGAACGGTTGAAGGATGGTTGCTACAAACTAGCATTGGACTTAAGGTAGGGTCTAAACACCTCTATAGCTTTTATTAATGAATCGCAATATGTTTAGAGAAAGATAGATTTGCTTGTCTGCTTGTTGCTAGATATCTTTTGATACTAGGGAGATCGGCCTTGTCCGCAAGGTCGATTTATCCAGCCAACAAATTGGCGACTCCACTAGGGAACTGAATTTGGTTTTTGGTTTTCCTTTGTCTTTGACTTGAGAAACTTGTTTGCATTTCTTCTTTTTGATTGATGTATGTTGGATTGGGTAGTTTTTAGGATCTAGATTATTTTTTGTTTTTTTTTCGGAGTTTTCAGGGGACTGCACTTTCTTTTCACAGACAGTGCGGGCATCTCCGCACTTTTCCTTTAGTACATAGAGCAGTACAACGCCTGTTTCTTCTGGAAGCCTGTGGATCCTGTAAATTTTTTTGAAAAACCTAAAATGTTTTCTTCCAGTTAAGTTTATGTTTTATTTACAGCTTTTAGTGTCTACCCAGATCTGCATGTGTTCTGTCAAAAATCTCTTGTGAGTGAGTTCCATTGGTAGTTTTGTTTTAGATGATTTTCTAGAAGTTTTGCATGCCTGGAGTGGTTTTCACTTGGTCTTTGTAGTGACTCAAATATCAGAAGCCTGAGAAACCTTAGATTACCTTGGTGTCTTTTCATCTTCTTGATGAGTCCGACCTGTTTGTGAAATCTTTCCTTCGTGAGAAATATATTTACTTTTCTCTTTACAAATCTTTCAACAAGCTTTGTTATAAGTTTTTAATTTCATTTTTACAAAAGAAAACATATCTGGATGTTTTTTTATTGATTTGTTATTCTGAACGAATGAATCCTTAGTTTACTGAACAACTAAGTAATACGTCCTCAACAGAATTTGCAACCTAATGTGCAGTTATCTAATCAACCTGGACAACCTTTGGTTTCTGGTCCAACCCAGCAACCTGTCCAACCTATGGTTCAAACCTCTACGCCTAGTTTAGTTCAGCAGCCTGGGCCTAGCTCACCTCAGACTCTGCCTCGAACTACGGCTGCAACCGCTGCATTTTCTGTTCAACCTACCACACATGTTTCTGGAGTATCTGTAGCTCCGGTTTCTACTATCCCTGTATCAGTGCAAACTCCTCAAGTCTCTGTGCCCCAGTTAGGACCTACAGTTCAGACTTCGGTCCAGATGCCTGCAGGACAAGCTGGCCCAAGTACAATTTCCACAAGTCAACCTTACCAGGTACAGTATCAATCCGGTCCTACTGTACAAAATCCAGTTTATCAGAATCAACCGTACCCTGGTTATACTTATCAACAGCCTTAACAACCCCAGTTTGGTCCGGTTAATCCTGGTTTTCCAGGAGGTTATAACATTCCTAATGAAAATCCAATTCCAGGGTATCCTAGATATCCTCCTCCTGGAGTTGGTCTCATTACTCAAGGTTTTCGCGAACCTAACTGTCAGTTACCATTTATTGCAACTTTGGATTTACCTGATTTGTCGTGCCTTACGAACGATCCAATTTACTATCTTCCGTATTGGCCGCCAATGCCTAATAAGTTGCCCAGTGATATCCCGAAATTTGAGGGTAAGTCAGGTGAGGATCCGTCAAATCATGTTATGACTTATCACCTCTGGTGTGCATCTAATTCAATCATTGATGATTCAATTCGATTGCGTCTTTTTCAAAGAACTCTTATTGGTCTTGCCACCAAATGGTACATTGAGTTACCACGAGGCTCTTTTTATAATTTTAGTCAGTTAGCCACTTCTTTCCTAACTCATTTTCAGTTGCTTGTCAGATACGACAATGGCACAGAACTGTTAACTTCACTGAAACAATCCACGTCCACATATATTTCTGATCATATTCATGAATGGCGATGTAGACGACGTTTGGTGAAAGTTTTCATTCCGGATCAAATTTTGCCAGAATGGTTCGTTAAATCATTGTTACCTAAAATCATTGAAGATGTAGCTAAGGCAGGAGTTGTCACTGAAGAGCAAGTCATTGCTCAGGCTCAGTACCTTGACCTTGTTTATACGCAGTCAGGTACTTTACACGAAAAAATCCCTAATCTTCCAAAAACTACAACTCCTTCAGGGTCTCATGCCACTGATGGTATGATTGGTTCAGTTAGTATTAAAAGCAAGAAGAAATCTTCAAAGAATTCTTCTCCTACAATAACTTTACCTGATTCCCCGAAAGGAGATTCTTCCGTTGAAGTTTCTACCGACGTCCATGTCGTAGATTCATCTACGACCAAATCTGGTAGTAAAGAGAAGGGGAAGAACAAAAACAATCAAAATTCAAAAGATAAAACAAATAAAAATGAATCTATTGACGAAAAACAAAAACCTCACTATCCTTGTTTCATTTGCGACGAGGATCATTTTACCAAAGAATGCCCATATCGAGCAGAGTTTTCGAATTTTTTTAAAGGTTCTCAAACGCCTGTTGTCTTGAAGGATCTTTCTCCTACTCAAGATAGTAAAGTGGTTGATTCTTCCTCGAATACCTCAGAAGAACCCATTATGATGATGTCTCATGTCAGGATTGTGACGCAATCGCAAGATTACGGTAGTAAAAATCCTGTTGATGGTAAAGAAGTAGAATCTTCTAATTCAAACACATCAACTTCACCTCCTCCTGGTTCCGCTCTACTACAGATCGAGAAACCCAACCCTGACTTAGTAATCAAACCGCCTACTAAAGGTATATTTCGGAAATCAGCTTTCAATCCACATGCGGGAGCTGATCAGAATTATAACATTGTTGAAGACCTGGCCATTGCCCCTTCAACAATGTCGGCTTTGGAAGTGCTGCAATCATGCCCAGCATAGCGTAAATTACTATTGTCTGCTATAGGAGCTGTCGATATTCAGGATCCGAACCTAATAATCTTCGATTTAGAGGATAGTACACCCCGCCTTCCTCATCAAAAAGCTTTCCAAATTCCAGTGTTAGTCAAGAACAGACCTTGCTTTCGCACTGTGATTGATGAAGGGGCTTCTACGTGTATTATGTCGATCCAGTGTTGGAAATCGCTTGGTTCTCCCACACTCAATTAGTCTCCGACAATTCTAAAGGCTTTTGATGGTTGAGGGTTCCATCCTTTTGGTATTTTGGAAGATTTACCTATAGGGGTTGAAGGCAAAACAGTAAATCTAGATGTGGAAGTGATTGATGCCCCTCTAGATTACAACCTTCTCTTGGGTCGCAGTTGGTCTTATGTTATGACTACTATTGTTTCATCGGTCTTTCGGCTTATTAAGTTTCCTCATAACAGAAAGATTGTTACGATAGACTAGCTGACTTATTTCTCATCCGACCCAGCCTCTTCAGATAGTATTCAGCATGTCAGTAAAACAACTATCCCTTACAAGGATGTTGGGGTAGGTTTGATTAAAGATTCTGGTTTACTAGGAACTTTTTCCTTCCCTCCTCCTAACGTATCGCCTTCTATTGCAAATATTCATATGATTTCATCGAATACTGTTACTTTTGATGATCCTCGGATCGTACCTTCCAATTCTGAGGTGGATTCATTTGATGGCTCGATGCCTTTGAGTCCCTGTGAAATTGCATATCAGGCTGTATAGACGTTTTCTGATTCCCGACCAATTGCGAGGATAGTTTCTTCCTGTATCAACCTCATTAAAAAAATCAAACTGGATGTTGCGAGGATAGTTTGTTCCCATGTCAACCTCATTAAAAAATGAAACCCGATGCCTGGAGCATAGTTCTTTGTCTTGTGTCAAGCTCGTTAAAAAATGAAACAAGGAGTCGTGAGCATAGTTCCTTGTCTTGTGTCAAGCTCGTTAAAAAAAATGAAACAAGGGTCATGAGGATAGTTCTGTTATTGTGTCAACCTCATTAAAAAATGAAACAACTCCCTTTCCAAATTGAGTCTTTGAGTCTTTCCAAGATCTCGAAAGTGAACCTTCATTCCATCCACCTCGTTGAATGCAATGAAGCTTGGGGGGCATGTACCTCGTTTTCAGTCATTATGCTGGGGGCATGCGAACTTATAACAAGCATAGTCTTTCATTTCAAGCTTGTGTAAACATGAAACCGAATCCAAGAAGAGTTCTCTATGGTTCAAGCTTGTATAAAAATGAACCCATACCCATTTTACATCTCGTGATTGCCATCTTTATCCGCTAAATTTTGTTAGCTGAGCCTTGGTTGTTTTCATTCCATCGACACCATCTCTTTGGCTAATCATATGCTTTCACTTGGTTGTTTTTCCTTTCCTGAGGGACTACAGCTATGAGTGGTTTTGTTAGCCAACCTCTTAACCATTACATGTTTTGAGCAGTTCCACCATTGACGGAACCAATTGCTACCCTTTATACCACTTGTTCCTCTAGGACGAGTCTTATTTAAGCTCTTTTCTGACTCGTAAAATATGAAAAGATTGCCAAGTTTTTCCCTTTTTAACTCGTTAAACAGAATTAAAAAGGCAGTCCACTTACAGCTCTTTTCTGACCGTATAAACATGAAAAGATCGCCGGACTTTTGTCATTTCAAGTTCAATACTGGTTCTAAAACGACGTGTCTTTGATCGCTTTTTTACTTTTTCGGATCGGAGCCACTAATTATGAAAAGTACTCCTTGATCATAATGGTCAAGCGGTTCTCTCAAGTATTATTTTATACTTTTTCGGGCTTGGGGGACACAAATTTACGAAAAAGGACACCCATGGAGTTTTCTTAAGTTTTTCTTCTGACTCCCTTAAATTGAAAAACACTGAGTTTTTCCTATGCTGGACTCGTTAAAATTTAACAGTAAAGGACCTGTTCAATTTTAAACAGGAACGAACCACTCCTTCTTAGGGTTCAAATCTTAAACTAAGTTGGACTCATCCGAAGGATGAGCTTATAAACAAGAATATGTTATCCTCCTCAAGCTTGTCAAAAATAAAGAGGTACTTGCCAGAAATGGTGGGGGAAAAGAGAGAAAAATGAACCTGTTTGTCACACTTTGTGTTTTAGAAAAGTAGTTAACCACTCTTGAACACGACACTTTTTTTCCACCTGGGTTGGGAAATCCTTTGCATAACAGTTAATCAAACCATATTGAAAGTCTTCAGCCTGTTTCTGGGTATTAGCTTTGGGTCAATTATCACCAAACCATCTGCAGTGTCGTTATGTGTTCAAGAGGTCAGTTCAAACAAACCATTCATCTACAAAATATTTGTCATCCATTTTGACCATCCCTGAGTTAGTCCTTGCCAAATATATTTCTTTAAAACTTGATCTATGATTTCGTGTTGTGGGCTTGCCTACAACAGATTGCTTTCTATTGACTTCAGCTCATTATCTAGAAAGATGATCTAGAAATCGTTAGTACCTTGGAATTTGCATGCCCTAATGGCAGGTTTCTCGCCTTTGACAATAGGTTGCATCATTGACCTTCGATCAAAGGATTTTGTGACATGTTTGACATCAGCTCATTTATTCACATTTCATGGATTGTACTGAGTACTTTGAGAGCCATTGCCATTAATGGTGGTTTCTCTCACACTTGTTAACAGTTCACATCATTGACTGGGAATCAAGTGGTTTCTACCATGTTCGACTTCGACACATTCATTCACATGAAAAGAATCGTACTAGTTCGGGAAGTAGAAATCAAGACCCTGGATCTAGTTTCTACCATCCAGACTGCGAGGAATTTTGTTATTCATTATACAGTGGACTATTCATAAACAGATGGCTGCACCCATACTGTGTCTACATATGTCTATACTCGTGATGTATTACAAAATCATTCCTATATCAGAACAATTTAGTCAGTTTTGATCTGGGTATGGGAATGCCTACCTCAACGATGATATGATCACATATATATATTTTGCATTGAATGTTTTTACAGGTTCCGACTGGGGTGTCCGCAGGATGATCCTTGAAATGATAAAGCACTTCACTCTTCATACATGAAAGACTTCATCTTCATCTATTACAGATTTCGCACTTTAGGGGGCAATCTGTTGCACTAAAAATTGTCACCTTGACATTCTGCAACCTGTGTGAGTCCATTATCACTCATACTTACCTCCTTTACAAGTCTTAAGCCTCAGTTCTTCATATCAAGCCTTGAAAATAAGAGAAAGTCCTCAAAAGTCTCTAAAACTCTGGTTCCGCACTTTCTCTTAGCATCACTTGCGGTCCCGCACCTGAAGGTCATGTTTCTTGTGCACCTGACCGCTCTGTGTCTATGTTATGGGTGTGGACCCCTGTAAAAGTTAAAAAGGCGCAAGTATATTCTTAAAAACTCACTTTGAGTCATTTCTAGAAGCCTCTGGAAGGAATCTTGAGGTGGCAAGTTCGCTCCCTTAAGGTTCATGCATCCCATACCTTAAGGAGCTAACCCCTTGATGTGAGGAGCTTATCCCTTTGAAGGAGGACTCTATCCCTTCATAGGTGGATCTGTAACCTCCTTCCTCTGCACTATAAAATGAAGCATTGGGCTGGTTACTTGGGAGGTTGAAAGCTAAATATTTTTGAAGTGAAATGTTGCTGGAACTTAGTCTTCCTAATTGAGCATTTATGAGGAGAGATTACATACCTCTTTGATCTCATTTGGAAGAGTGTAAGGCTTGTCAAAGTAAAGGAGATTCCTGTTTCAAACCCTGGGAAGAGCTTGTTCAACATCAAGGTTGAAAAGGATGTAAGGTTCTTCTATTTCAAATTTAATACAAATAAGTTTGTTTTTCTCAATAAGTTGTGTTTTATGGTTTATTTTGTGGATTCCTGGATCACCACAATGAACATGATTTATGATATTAGCTATGTAGGTGTTATTTGATGTTTTCTTGTTTGTGTTTGCAGGTTCTCAAAAGGAAACTCTTTTGGACAGTTGAAGGATGGCTGCTACAAACTAGCGTTGGACTTAAGGTAGGGTCTAAACACCTCTATAGCTTTTATTAATGAATCGCAATATGTTTAGAGAAAGATAGACTTGCTTGTCTGCTTGTTGCTAGATATCTTTTGATACTAGGGAGATCGGCCTTGTCCGCAAGGTCGATTTATCCGGCCAACAGAGGTTTGCATAGATCTTATGTTATCTTAGAAGTTGTAACACCGTAACCAAATGCTTTTCATGTTCTTCTTTTATTTTTGAATGGATTAAAATGTCGTCAACAAACACTATGATAGACTTATCCAAGTATGGGTGCAGTACTTTGTTCATCAGGAATATAAATATGGTCAGGTTGTTAGTGCGTCCAAAGGGTACCACTACAAACTCATAGTACCAATATCTTGTTCTAAAGGCATCTTTATGGATATATTCCTCCTTAATTCTCACTTGATGGTAACTTAACCTTAACTAAATTTTGGAGAAAATTGTTTCTCCTCTTAACTAGTCAAAGAGATTATCAATCCTTGGTAATGGGTACCTATTCTTAGTGGTTACTTTATTCAGATTCCTATAATAAATGCACAATCAAATCGTTCCATCTTTATTCTTTACAAATAATAATGGTGCTCCCCAAGGGGACATGCTTGACCTTATGTAACCCTTGTTGAGAATCTCCTTTGGCTATAATTTGAGCTGAACCAATTCTGGTGTGCTCATTCTATATGGAGCCTTGGACACTAGTGTTTCTCTTGGCACCAATTCGATATAGAAATCTATCTCCCTGTGAAGAGGTAATTCAGGAACCTCCATTTGAAAAAACATCTGCATACTGTTGCAAAACAAGGTACCTTTGAAGTAATTCAACCTCCTTTTCATTTGATCTTCTACTAGCTTCCTCACTCTGGAAAACTTGTACTTCAAACAACATGCATCTTTTTTTTGTTTCTATCATTGGCTTGCATGGTAGTGATCAGCTTCACTGATATGGGTTTCCTTTTGCCTTGCAATACTCTTTTTCTTCCTTTCTCACCTAAGTATTCTATTGATTTCTCATAGCAATCTACCTTGGTCCAGAGTAGGTACAACCAATCCATGCCCAATAATATGTGATACCCACCCAATGGTACCACATTCAAATGGGCTATCATCTCCATGCAATTGAGTTCAATTGTACATGACCTTAGCCAATGGTTGATTCTTCTCCTTGTGCATGTTGCCAATTGAACCAACCAAGTTTCTTGATGCAACTCCTTTCCCAATCCACACTTTTCTACAAGTTCTCGACTGACATAACTATAATTGGAACCTGGAACAATTAAAATGGAAATTATTTGTTGTTGTAGCTTACCTTCCATCTCAATGATGGATGCCTAGTGATATGCTTGGTGATTGTCCATTGTTGCATAAAATCTAGGCATACTCCAAGCTATTTCACCCACTATGTTTACCTCCTGAGTGTTGTGGATATTTGGTCCAACATTCTGTTGATGTAGGCAATCTATTCTCCTATGGTCCCCACCACAGGTCCAACACTTGAGTGGTTCTCAGCCTTTAAACATGGGTTTTGTTATAACTAGTTGCTGCACATTTTTCTTGTTAACAACATTGGGCTTTTGCTGAAACTGTCATGTCTGAGCTAGGTGCCTTACTTCTCTCCTATCTGGGTTTTTCTTGGGCCAAATTTTATTACGTTTATCATTGCTCTTGGCCAGCTAGTGGATCCTAATCTCAGGTCTATATTTTTCTTGTTTAAAGCAATGTCCTAATTTCTTGATAGCATCCTACAGGGTTTGGCATTCCAGGAACTCAATTTTATCTCTGAATGTCATAAGCAACCCGTTGATAAACCTTTGTATCTTAGATTTCTCATCCTTGATATATGTTACATACCTTAATAGTTCCAAAAATTTGATGACATACTCATCACTGGTTAAAAGACCCATTTTGAGTTCATAAAACTCTTTTGTTTTGTTATCATAATACCACTCAGACGAGTATTGTTTTGTTAAGAGCTTTTCAAACTCTCCCCATGTCAGCTCCTTCTCGGTAATGGCTCTAACATTCTTCAGGTCTTCCCACCATATATCAGCTTTCCCTTTCAAATTGTACATGGCAATCCTAGCCTTTGTATTCTTGGAATAGTCATGTTTTTGAAAAAAACCCTCATTCCCAACAACCATGCTTCTACATCCTCTGCATTCTTCATATCCCCATCAAATATAGGTGGTTTTTCCTTCTTAAACTCTTCATACCTATGCTCCTTTTTATTTTCCTTGCTTACTGAGTAATGGTGATGTTGGGAATGGTGATGCCTTCAGGCAACAAATTTAGATGGTCTACTCGAGCACTGCACCTACGTGTTGGTCCCTGCACTTGGTGTGCTTGGAAATTATCCTCCTATCATAGTGTCCTCACTCCCTTGACTATACATTTTCGTGAGCCTACCACCATATGCTTCGTTGTTGTTTTCTTCTATTTCTTGAAGGCTTTTTCTGTCTCTATGACTTTCCCTCCTCTCAGATTTCTTTTGCCTTTACCAATCCGAGAGACTTTGTAGGATGAATGCATTGATCTTTGCTTGCCTTTCTTGGGCTCTTACCAGCCTCTCATTATCATCTTTAAATATTATCACCTCATCCCTTAGGCTTCATAAGGTGTTCATCTAATCTAGGGAATGACCCCCTCCCCCTTAGAAAACTAATCTCTCTCCTTCATTAGTTCTGACCCCATCACTTCCATGTTGTGATTGATCAAAATTGTATTCAACCATTCCAATCCTCATCATTGTGACTTATTTTGATTATTGTTGCTTGTGATGTGTTGTCAATCACACATGTTATACATTTCAAAAATAAACAATCCCACCTTAGGGTCTTGATTTACCATGGAGTCTTTTGTTGTGACAAAATAGTCATGTTAGCTTGCCAATACACTCATAAATCATATGTATCAATCATTCAATCTCTTCGTCATGATAATAAAAAAAATAACATATCTATGACCTATGACCAATAAAATAAACATCATGACCATGCTCGTATTCTTAAAAAACTTTCATTAATGTCAAATCAGTAGGTTTATTCAAGTTTTAACATTAGATGGTACTTAGTCAAATCCTTTTCTCCATTTTTTTTATTATTACTTGCACATGACAAAGCCCATCCAGTCAAGCTTTGAACCTGGATAGCTCTGATACCACTTTATAACATAACCCCTTATCTTACAAGGGTAAGAGAGTCATTACCAACGAATTCGGTCCCCATTGTCTGGTCATGGAAATGGGATTAGGAGGGTCGCACCCTCGGTTTCTCCTTTTTTTTCTTTATTTCATTCATTTCTATATATTTCCTCACATAAGGAATGGCGATCACCAATCTCAAGATGCCACATGGTGGTTCACCATGGTTTCGTCCAATTAACAGGTGAGCGGATGGTTTAGTTGTGAGCATTTCCATACTTCAAAGTGATGCCTTACATCCTAACTCCAAACTTCCTGACCTCCAACCTAGTCAGGGTCGATCCATCCTAGAGCCTGTGACTTTCCTTCCTCGCTCTTGACCACCCTACCGCCTAACCGCCCAACCCCGACCTTCAACCTAGTTGGGTTGGCATATCATCCATGCATCCTTCTATCAACGCACAACCCCACCTCCGACTAAGTCAAGTTTGGCATATCATCCATGCATCCTTTCATCAATGCATAGCCCAACCTTCGCGGGTTGGCATCACTTCACTGAAGTTACAATCACAACATTGGTTCCAATCTCTAACCTTTGGGCTATTCACTTGGCTTTGTGGACCTCATAGATATTCCACGTCGGGTGACCAATCGCACAAGAGGAGAATCTAGTCGCTCCAATTAGAAGCTTTCCCACCTGCGGTTCCGATCTACGAGAGGATAAGCCTTATCTGATTCTTTCCATAAGTTAAGGGTTTCGCTCCATTTCACCACAAGGAATCACCTTCCCTTAACATTTTGTGACGGCTTGATCAAGGGACTTATACTCTACACCATGAAAGGCCTTCAATAGTGATCTATGTGCTCTCCCCGAAGATCGGATCTACCATTAAGCAGACTTCTTCAAGATGGTCGTTTCAATTGAGGCTTGGTCTCAAGGGTCTCTTCAACCTCTGGATCCACTTCAAGACCTCGACACTCTGTCGAAGCCAAAGTAATATGTTCCATGGCATTACCCCTTATGAGATTAGGTGATAGCTACATTGAGGGGTTCCTACCCTGCGGGCCTTTCCTCCCTTTACGTAGGGAATTCCTTGCATAGAAGCGTAGGCGCTCCTGCATCTCTTATCTGCCATAAGCTTGGCACGATATTCTGGAAGGCTTCCACCTCTCCTGATACATGCCAATGGTTCCAGAGTCCACAAAAACTCTTTAAGCATCTCCTTTTTGCCACTACTAGGTTGCCAAGGAATTCGGCTATTGGCGCCTTATCTCCAAAGTCCATGTGACAGGAATGGAGGCTTCTGCATGAGAAAGGCTAAAGGATATTGAAAAACAGTTGGGCATGATCGGCCCCGCGAACACTCCCTAGATCCTTCACATGTTGCTTGTCTTTTGACACAAGAGCTTGTAAACAAATACATCGATGTATACAATAACCGACTTTGGCCAACAGAGGGTCTTTTGTATAAATTATACATTAATACAAACGGTCTCAGAACCAAATTGTTTTAATTGTTCATGGTTTGGCCCTAAAATAGATAATTGAGCTCATTAATTTTAGCTAATGTATTATTTCTGACACAGATGACCATTTCATTCAGAGTAAGAGTCTGCCTCTACTCTATAGCTTAAGAAACACTGTTATGGGGTTATTTTCCACTCTGTAACTTTAGATGCTCTATTATTTCCATTAATTAGGTTGTTAACTTATTTACTTTTACATGTAAGCACAACATACATGTACACATCCCAGATGCGGGTGATGAAGTGGCGTGATGGGCAGGTGTCGGGTGTGGCTCGTCACGTGGGCAGGTGTAAGCCCGGACGAGCCACGACATACCAGAACGCAAAGGAATTAAATGCGATGGGAGGCTCAGTTAATTTGGTTTTATTGCTGGTTCAGAGGGCATTCATTGTGCAGCTGCGATCGAGGCAAATGGCGCTCAATATCTTCGCTCCCCAGGTCGCCTGGATTCATTCCTGCAAGAAATCCGAGCAGACGTTGGCAGAGGCGGAACATTCTCTGGCTCAGTTCACAATTACTCAGAGGAATTCTTGTCCGAAGGGTAATTTGACAATGCAAAGGGAGAGGCTCAGGATGAGCAGTCGCCGGGGAGGTTCCAGGGGCCGCTCTGCCACTCAGCGACCAGTCAATTCGCCTTCCTCCTCGGTGGAAATTACTTCTGAGCATAACAGAGGCTCGAACAGACTTGTCGGACGCGGCACTGTGCGTGGGTGGGGAGAAATTCCGGATTGTGGTCATTTGGAGCATCCGGCTGTTCGCTACCGGATCCCCTGCACTCTGGAGAACAACACTCTTATCGTCTCCGTCATGGTGGAACACTGTAGCACTCTCAGAGGGCCTATGGACAACCTGGGTGTGCCAGTGGCTGATATGCAGGTTCCCACGGTCGATATGCGGAGGCCAACCAAAGCAGACTCTCCCCAAGCCACTCAAGCTGAGGAAGCTGGCCCCAGTGAGCCGGTTCAGAGGTCGCTGCGCTCGGATATGGAGGTCTCACAGAAGCTCAAAGGACCGGCGAAGGATGAGCCCCATACAACCGATGAGGACTAGCACTTCCGTCACTCTGTCTTCCGCTGCCAGGAAAGCAACTCTCTGTTTGTCTTTCATGCTCTTTGTCGATTTACTGCTCTCTCTGTCGGTCTGTCTATGTGTCATCCATGTCGGATTATATGTCCACCGTGTCAGTCTATGTGTCCATCGTGTCGGTTTGTCTGTCCATCGTGTCGGTTCACATGTCCATTGTGGCGGTTTACATGTTTATTGTGTCGATTCAAACGCTGGCTATGTCGATTCAGATGTCCCAATTTTGTAATGATGCTACTCTGAAAGGTCTATCATGGGGAAAAAATCTCTCTGGAGATGCAGGGCCATGGCCCTGGTGTAATTTTGCTGTAACTTTTGATTTTTTGTAATATAATTAGCCTAGTCTTACAGAGAAAAAAAAAAACATACATGTACACATGCATATTCATATCCATAATCAACATACAAATAAGGGAAATATCCCTTCACAATTACATCACAGGTATATACACAACATCATAATTGCAATCCTTGTTTATCCATATCTATTACAAATGAAAATGCAACATAATCCATTAATTAGTAAGCAATATTCACAAATACTTATCTTTCATTTTGTAGGGAAGTTGAGTCTGGGACTAGGACTCTCCACCCAACCATAGACAATTGTAGCCATTTCTACTTTTAGTTGTCACCCCAGAACCAGATTCCAGAGTCTTGGGGGGAATTCTCATTTTTGGGACCACACTCAAGCTACCCTATATGCCAAGGACTCCGGAGGAACTCCTGCCTCAATCCCCACTGTTTATTATCTCTTTCTTGCCTGCATAAGGAGTCCAAACTTGACCAACCTCATGCCCTTGTGCACATATAGTGTTTCACCCCCTCCTGGGGAGTCCAGAAACCACTGTATCAGTGAAGGCAGTAACCAGGAACTACGATTCGACCTTGCCTCTGTCTTAGCTTCAGGATGGCCTCTTCCCAATATGTTACAAGGCTCCATAGTAGCTAGCTCAACCTATAGCATCCAGGGAATCCTAAGATGTTACAGGGCTCTAGAGATTTCATTCCACCCATAGCCTCCAGGGACCCAAGTTGTTACAGGGCTCCAGAGACCTCTTGTCTCAATCCATAGCCTCTAGGAACCCAAGTTGTTATAGGGTTTCAAGAATCTTATCTAAACCCACAGCCTTCAGGGAACCCAAGCTGTTACAGGATTCCAGAGACTAGCACTCAACCCACAGCCTCCAGGGATAGAGAATTGATCCCCTTCTCTTCTCTTCTCTTCTCTTCATTATTTCTTGTTGATGCTTTTGTTGGAGGTTCACCTCTCATCCTCACCTTGGTCTACTTCCTAAACAAGAACTGCTACTTCTTTTCCTTAGGGAAGAAATATCTTTGCTTCCCTATGGAAGAAGGGTCTATGCTTTGCTCCCTATCTCATGTTCGACTTGTTCTCTTCCTGATCCTCGAATGCTTATCCCTCTGTGAATAATGATCTCCCTCAGGAGTTCAAGTCTCTCCCTCTCTATCTATTTTTCTAGAACATTCTCCCCCTCTAAATAAAGACCTCCCTCGGGAGTTCTTGTCCTCTTTTTTTGAATTCCTTCTCCTTTCTTGGTCAGCGCTCCTTCCCCTTCCTTTAATGTTGCATCCTTGTTGTTGTAGCCCTTCATAAATTTTGACCTCTTTTGCTTGTTTTATTTTCTCAAGCAAGAATGGGCCTGAGTACTTTTCCTCAGCCCATTTAATTTCAAGAACCAACCCCTTTACTTCATGTACCATCCAGCCTTTAATGGATGTCTGAAGTTCAGGTTTCTTCTTTGCACAAGAAGCCATAACATCCCAAGCATCCATTCTCCATCCTCAGCTCTGGAATCTGTGTCCCATGACTCAGTCCCCTTTTTTCATTTATTTCAAAGATTACAAAATATTTACATCCTTTTTACAATGTGGCTCATACCAGAACCTTGGGTGGGGTTGTCACACTTACGTAGGAAATTATTTTTTCCCAAGAAAGTTTGTATTGCTTTCTTGTTCACGGGAAAAGGGATTTGGGCAATATCATTAAGCCTTTCTGGGTCAATCTTGATTCCACTTTTAGCATTGATGTGTCCTAATATATTACCTCCCGACACACCAAATATTTTCTTCTTAGTATTCAATGATATCTCGTACTTGCGACATCACTCGAAAATCGGCTTGAGATGATGAATATGATCTCATATTTTCTCAGAAAATGCAGTTACATCATACAAGTAGATGACTACACTTTGTCCAAAATTCCACGGAATGTGATGTCCATGGCCTTTCAAAACTAGCACCAACATTGATAATTCCAAAAGGCTTGCGCTTAACTGCAAAGTTCCCCACTTTGTCATGAACGTGGTCTTCAAGTGATTTGTGTTATGAAACCAGCTCACAAAAAGATAGAAAAGATAGATCAATGACTTAAAAATCAGCCTCTTCGAGGGGGAAACCTCCTTTACATTACACAAATGAGCAATTCTTGGATGATACAAACGACAAGACCTCCTTTTTATATATAGGAGTCTAAGGGGTCACAATACAATCAGAGCCTACATAACAATAATATTGTAGGGGCACAATAATAACAATAGTGGGCTTCTATGGGGCATAATAATAACAACATGGGGACTATATGGGAACAATAATACAATAAGGGGGTTGCACTAATAACAATAAGGGGTTACACTAGTAGTATAGGTACATAACATGCCCTTCTCCTTCAAAAAGTGTTGTCCTCAATGCTTGAGTAGTTATGGATGCTTCTGTATAAAATTCTCATCCTCCCATGTGGAATCTTTAGCGGGTAAGTTCTTCCACTTGATGAGATACTCTAAAATTGATCGATTTCGTAGTTTCGATTTCTTCTTTTTGTGATTGATTCCGATTCCATTATGATTTTTCCTTCCTCCTCAAGTTCTAGCAATATTGTTTGAACTGGGATCTTCTCACCTATAACCTTCTTTAATCATGAAACATGGAAAACTGGGTGCACATGGGAAGATGCGGGAAGCTCCAATTTGTATGCTATAGTACCAATCTTTTGTAACACCTTGTATGGACCATAATACTTTGATAATAATTTATTATCCTTCTTAGCTTGCTTGAGGGAAAATTTTTTGTATGGTAGTAGTCGTAGAAATACCCAGTCACCTACATCAAAACTTCTTTCGCTACGATGTTGATCTGCCTGTTGTTTCATTATATCCTGCGCTAAAGTAAGGTTATCCTTTAAGAGTTTGAGAACTTGTTGTTGATGCTCGATGTGATCTTCCACTGCTTGAACTTAGAATTTTCTTTTAAAGATGATGTGATGGACAATGGATGATATCCATAAAGCGCCATAAATGGGGTCATTTTTGCTGCAGTATGGAAGGAAGTGTTATGCCACCATTCAGCCAAAGGCAACCACTTGACCCATTGTGTTTGTTTATCAGATACAAAGCAATGAAGATATCCTTCCAAAAATTTGTTCACTATCTCAGTTTTCCCATCAGATTGAGGATGATAAGATGAGCTATGAGCTAACTGAGTACCCAAATATTCCACCTTTTGTACTCCAAAGAAACATTTGGAGCTTTTTGCATATAGTTGTTTCTCCTCCAATAGTTTGAGCACCCTGTCAACATGTTGAACATGATCCTTCCAAGACTTGTTGTAGATTAGTATATCATCAAAAAATACTAACACAAATTTTCTAAGGAAGGGCTTTAAAATGGAATTCATCAAACCATGAAACGTAGAAGGTGCATTGGTAACGCTAAAAGGCATGACCAAAAATTCATAATGACCCTCATGGGTTTTAAATGTTGTTTTTGGAATGTCTTCAGTCTTCATTTTGATTTGATGATATCCTGGATGAAGATCCAACTTGGTGAAGTAAATTTCTCCATGTAATTCATCAAATAATTCATCAATGACAAGAATGGGAAATTTATCTTTAATAGTAATCTTGTTGAGCTCACTATAATCCAGACAGATGCGCTATGATCCATTCTTCTTGTGTACCAATACAATTGGATCAGAGAAAGAACTTTGACTAGGTTGAATTATACCAACCTCTAGCATTTTTGCAACCATATGTTCAATTTCACTTTTTTGGGCATATGGATATCTATAAGGCATGATGTTTGGGGGAAAACTTCCTGTAATCAAATGAATAGCATGGTCATAATCATGAATAGGTGGTGTTAGTGTCAGTCTTTGCAGCCTTCCTCCAGTGATCAAACATGCTCTTACAAAGTGATTTTAAGGTGTCAAGGTCAAATTTTGTCATTTCAGTGAGTCTTCAAGTAAAATTTGGTCACTAGGTATTAGGTCTAGGGTTTGCTTTTACTCCTTCCAAAGTTGTCCAAATGTTGGTCCATGTCACCATTCAACTGAGTGTACCATCATTCAGAGGGTTTTCATCATCATGTCAAGTTCCACTGGGTCATTTTACACCTTGTTCATGCTTCAGTTGTGCCTAGGTAAAGTTCATTTCCCTCTCCTAGGGTTTTGAAAGTAATTTCTCTTGGATGGTCAAATCATCAGCAAAACTTGTATCCTGATGTTCATACACCTTCCCCTATCCTTAATGTACCTTATTAAACACTTCCCATCATTGAGATCCCCCAAATTCCTCATTTTCGCACAAACCCTAGTTTCTTGCTACAACTTGGCAATTTTCTAGGCTAGACCTGTGTTTTGCCCTTTTGGACCCCTTCCCCTCACTCAATATTTGAAATTCCACTTTCCCCTACTTCCTAACATCCCTCCCTACTTCCCAAAATTTTCTCAAGAATTTAGAAGCCCCTTATCCCCTTCATTTCGCTTCATTTCGACAAATCCCCTGTTCCACACATCGGGATAGGTTTTACTTCAATGATCTTTCTGAGAAAGAAAAGATGAATTTGGGAAAACTGAGAGAGGTTTTTGTCCAAAATAGGCCAAGGAAGAAAAAATCCTTTCACTTTTTACACAGGTGTCATGGTTTTAGAGAAATGTCAAAAATACAGTTGCCTCAGGAGAATTGATGCACCTCTGAAGTGACCTTGGGAAAATCAAGATTTCTCCTAGCTTGGTTGGCCAAATGACTTTTTTGATGAGTCAAATGATAACTAAACACAAATATCTTTCCAATGAGCTATCATGAGCTCAATTTGGAGTTGAGGAAGACCTTCAAAAGTTGACTGCAATAGCACTCTGCCTTGAGGCATCCTCATTTGGCACATTTTGACCAATCTTGGGAGATTTGATTTTTGACAGGGAAAATGAACTCCAAATTGAAAAATTCCAATTGGGTTGGAAAGTATACTCAATAATATTTCCAACGAGCTATCCCACGCCCAATTTGGACACCGAGAAGGCCTCCAAAAGTCTCCTACAAAAAGCGCTACGCATTGGGTTTGGTGGCGCGGCGCATTGGGTTTGTGGCGCGACACATAGAGCTGCAAGCCATTTTCACCACAAATTCATCCATATTCACAATTTTCTTGGTTTCCTCCGGTCCAAAGTAAGTCAAAAACTCTCCAAATTCCAATGAAAGTGTGTCTTAAGATGTTTATGATGATTTAGTGAAAAAATTTCAAAACCCTACCCCCTTGCAATTTTTGTTCAAAACATGATTTCTTAGGGTTGGTAAATTTGTTTTTGTTGCCATCACTCCCTCACCTTTTATTCACTCACTTCTTTTCTAGTTTCGTTAACCCATTTCACTATCCCTCATATCCCTAAAACTAAAAACCCTAATACCTAATCCCACTATTCCCAAACCCTAGTCAAATATCCCCAAACCCTAATTGCTATCCCAAAGCCTAAATACTATTCCCTAAACCCTTTCATTCCAAAAAACCCTACAGCTAGCATCAAATCCTCCCCTCATCAGTCCCACTCATCCATGGAGCTCAAAAACATGCAAGCAACCGGCAAGCTGCCAAGAGGAGGAAAATCAAATTGACCACACTCGAGCAAGAAATTCAAGCTGATCGTGAATCTTGGCTTGAGAGGACAAACTTGCACTTGGGAAAGGATGCTGGAGAAGGCCAACAACGTGAAAACTATGTTGAGGCACATGGCACATCATTATTTGGTGAGAAACAAGGTGTGCCAAGCTAGAATCAGGAGCTTGAAGGCAAAGTTGAAGAAGAGATCGAGGAGGCAAAAAGCACAAGATAAACTTCAGATCTTGGCTGAGGCTTCCTTGGCCCATCACAGCACTTGATGGAGAAGACTCAGCCCAAATTTCAAAAAATTTGGGACACTTTTTGCATTTTTGAAATTTTTGGACTAAAACACAGAATTTTCTGCCCTACGCGCCGCGCCACGTGGCGCTCGCTTTTGCTAGGAGCCTCCAAATGACAAAAACTCAGCATTTTTGGATTTGGCATGGAAAAATATGCTTTCCTACCAATGGCCAAGAAATTTGAACAGGTTTTGAGCCCTCAAAAAGGTCAAAAACACTCAAAAAATGACCTCACTGCCCCTATTTTGACACACAGGAAGCAGTGTTGGGAGAACTAACTTTTGGAGGGGCAAATGGAGGCCAAATTGGAAAATTCCACTTGGGTTGGAAAGTAGACAGGAAGACCTTTCCAAAAAGCACACTTGGAGTGAATTTTGACACCAGAAAGGCCTTCAAAAGTGGGTCCAAACAAGCGCTACGCATAGAGAATTAGGCACGGCGCATAGAGGAAATTTTGCCAGATTGACCAAGTATTACTCTGTTTTTCGCCCAGTTTTGGCCAGTTTGACTTATTCACTTTCTTAATGGAAAATTTGTGATGTAATTTAATGTACATTGATGGATCATGATGTAAATATGTCAAATTTTCACTTATGGAGGTAGATTCATCAGTTTAAAAGTTGTTTGAAACTGAATGAATCAATTCCCTTGTTTCTAGAGGCATGTTGTTCTGTTTCCTGATTTCTAGTTCTCGATTTAGAATTGGTTGAAACAGCTCCTAAACATGTGAGCTCGACCCCTAGAGGCTAGGATGAGCTATGGTTTGTCTATATTATGTTGTTTTTCAGTCATTAGCATGGTTGGACTTTTGAGAAAGCCTTGAGCTTCATTGTACACTCATATCAACATTTTGGCTAAGGAATTGAGACCAGGATTTGTAGCACTCTTTGGGATCCCTGTGGCAATTTGTCTTGGTACAGTGCTTTCTTTTGTAATTGTGAATTTGCTTATGTGTTATGTATGCCATTCTCTATCTTGTTTCTTCTTAACTAAACAAACAAGAGTGTAAGTAGAATCCATTGAAATTGTAGTGCTCTACTTGAGGTTTGCTTTAGTTTCTTGATGTTTTCAGCTGTTTGGAGAGGATCCATGACTTTCCTTGCCCTCTTCATCTCCTCACTTGTCTAAACCTTCTATCTCACTCAAATTGGAGTGCCAAAAACAATTGCCTACCTTGCCCCATTGAGATCTCTGCAAGACTGAGCCTCAATCCCCGCACCCAAAATCTACCTTTCCATTAGAGCCAACAAAAACATCATTTCATTCAATCAAACTCTTTCACACATATACCTAGCCTAAGATTGGTATTTCTATCAGTCATCTCAAGCCTTTAGCGATCATCTTTGCTGAGATTGACCCGGAGAGAGCCCTCTCCCGACCTGGTAAGGCTAGCTACCAAGTTAAGCGTGGTTTGATGTTGGCCCTAGATCCTACCTTCCTCAGCCTGAGGTAAATCTAGGCACTAACAGGTGGGAAGCCTTTGGGAGTCTCAAATACCTTGGAATGATTATCCAAAACGTTTTGGAGATCTGGAGAAATAGATGATTTCGATGTGGGAACCTCTAGGGAACATAATTGTGAAATTACACCTCATTGTTCTTTCTTTAGAAGTTTTGTCATACTATTAGAGCTTATTGTCTTTCCTGGTTTCCCTTCGATACCCCTTAATTCAATTTCCTTTCCTTCCCAAAACAAATTCAAGAAACATTCTTGAAAATTAAAAGTTGTTGTACCCAAAGATTGTTGTCATTGGACTCCTAGTACAACATCTGCACCATCTATTGGAATGGAAAGCATTGGACTATTCAAGACATATTCTCCCATGGATAGGTTGATATAATGGCACTTTCTAGAGAAATTTATGTTTCCTCCATTTTCAACCATTACTTGACACTCTGGTGTTGGATATAGAAAGCAATTCAATTCCTTGGATATCTTACAATGAATAAAATTATGGGCACTACCTGAATCAATCAACACTATTACCTTTTTCTTCTTGATATGCCCTTCTATCTTGAGAGTTTGAGGAGTGGTAATTCCTGTCAATGCATTACAAGATATGGTCAGATTCATTTCTTCTTTCTCTGGGATTGGTTCCTGGTGTATATCCTCTTCTTTTGACATTTCTTGTTCCTTTTCTTTCTCCTCTTCCCCATCTATGTAAATTAATTTCTTCTCAGTACACTTATGACCTTTAGTGTATTTTATATCACAATTGTAACAAAGCCCTTTTTCTCTTTTTTCTTCCAATTGTTGTGGTGTCAACCTTGTAGGTGGTGAAAGGCTAGGAGAAACAACACTTCCATCTTTATAGTTGTGAGTGGTAGGCTTCCTTGTTGCCATAATTTTGCTTTCCATTTTTCTTGCCAACCTAAATGCCTTCTCCAATTAATCAGGTTCCCAAAGGCGAACCTCATGTTGGACGTTATCCTTTAAATTCCCTACGAACACATCAATCATATGCTCCTCTCGAATATATTTTACCCTTATATTCAATTTTTGGAAGTCCTCAATGTGCTCCATCATTGAACCCTTTTGTTTGAGATTTATCAATTGGCTAAAAAAGGTGTTGCTTTTTGTATCCTCATAATGTGCTATCATTTCTTCCGTAAAAATTTCCCAAGTGACAAATTGTTTACCAGAGCAAACCCATTGATACCATACAAACTGATTTGGTTCCAAATATAAAGTTGCAATGTGTACCTTTTGTGTGTTTTGCACATTATGGAGATCGAAATATTGCTCCATCTATAGTATCCATCTTATGGGACCATTGCCAAAACTTCCTCATATCGAACTTTGAAACATGGTGGGTCTTCAATCCAACGTTAGAATCTATGAAATCATGATTAACATTTCTTTTGTTCTCACCATGAGTTTCCTTTACTACCCTTTCGCCATTACTAAGCATTTCTTGTAGAAACTTTGTCAAATCTATCTTCAAATATTCCATGTTGCCTTTAATTTTTTCTTCTATACCATCCATATTAGCTTCCATGCCCTTTGAATTCCTTCAAAGTAATTTTTCAACCAAACTTATGCAAAACTTTAGAAAAACTACACACTTTTTTTCACTTTGTAGGAGCTTGATATTGAATTTGGTGTATCTTTGTAATTTCGGATCTCCATGGTATGTAATTGTGTCTGGAGGTGGCCCTCTGAGTCCTCTTTCCAACCCCATAAGTCTTATCAGTATTGGATTTTCCAAGGAAGAGTTATGCTAAATATCCCATGATGACCTGATTATAGATTGGTTCAGTAGAGCGAAATTGTACGAAGTGCCACGTGTCCCTATTTAGACCTTAGGACCTTAAACTGATAAACAAAAAACTAAAGGAGGTCTCTTTTTGTAACTTTTTATGAAATTTCAATCTAATGCTCAGAGAGAAATTTATGACGATTTTCCCCGAGTCACCTGTTTGGGATGTAATTTGGGAGCCTTCAAAAACCTTAAATGTCTTGGACGATATCTCCAAAAATATAGTGAAAAAATATCTGAAATTCGGACCCAAGCTTCATCTCGATTTCAGCTCACATGGGTTTTAATATCAAAGTCTGAAACTTCATAGAAAAAAATTATAGTGAAAATTCCACGATGGCCGGTTTGCGATGGAATTCTGGAGCTTGCAGAAACCTTAAATTCCTTAAATCATATCTCCGAAAATGTAGCGATTCAAGATCTAAAATTCAGACCCGAGGTTCAAAACGATTTCAACTCAAATGGGTTTTTTTTTTGCTTCTGAAACTTCTTAGAGAAAAATTTATATCCAAACTGCCACGATGACTTGTTTGGAGAAGTGAAACCCTAGAATCCAAACCTCTGATACCAAATGTTATGAAACCAGCTCACAAAAAGATAGAAAAGATAGATCAACAACTTAAAAATCAGCCTCTTCGAGGGGGAAACCTCCTTTACATTACACAAATGAACAATTCTTGGATGATACAAATGAAAATACCTCCTTTCTATATATAGGAGTCTAAGGGGTCCCAATGCAATCAAAGCCTGCATAACAATAATATTGTAGGGGCACAACAATAACAATAGTGGGCTTCTATGGGGCATAATAATAACAACATGGGGACTATATGGGCACAATAATACAATAAGGGGGTTTCACTAATAACAATAAGGGGTTACGCTAGTAGTATAGGGACCTAACAATCTGGTTCTGCTACTTGAACCTTATTATATCCAAAAAAACCATCTAGCAACGAGAACATTTTTTACTTAGATATTGTCTAGATTATCTACTCCATCGATGGCAATGAGTAATTCTCTTTATCTTAAGCCTAATTGATGTTTCAAAAGTCAACACAAAGGCGTATCTTTCTAGACTTCTTTCTAACAGGAACCAGGTTGAAAACCCATGTATAGTTTCAAACTTTAAAAATGATCCGAGCATCCAACAATTTTCTTAATTCCTTTTAAATCAGTGGCTCAAGTGTCGGATGAAATTTTCTTAATTTAAGTTGGAAAGGATTAACCCCTTCTTTGATAGGAATAACATGTTGAATGATAGGTGTGTCATATGTCTTTAAATCATCATACCTCCATGCAATTACATCTTGATATTATTTGAAGAGGAGAATAAAGTATTATCATTCTCAAGAAGAACAACATGTACCAAGAATGACATACGTCATATATTCTTTGGTTCCTAGATTGACTTGTTCATGTAACAACATTGAGCTCTAAGTATTTGTGTTCATTTGTCCTCTGAATCGATTTTGCAGGTTGTAAGGTTTCTCAAGAGATACCACTCGTCTCGGCATAGTATTCCCCTTTGATGCTTGACTTGCTTCCTGTAAAGCCTTATCATGCCCATCTTCTTCAATAGCCTCATATTTAAACACATATGCATTGGCCATGAAATGCAATATCTTTTGGTTATCATTAAACACACGAAAATTAGTTACGTTGTCGGGCACAAGTGGCTTATAAATAATTTCAATAGAAAAACCATCTTTTAAGGGTGACATTCGAGCAGCTTCATTGGTTAATATGTTTGTGGTAACATTATGTATCCTAGGAACAAAAATAATATTAAATTCTTTGAAAAATGAAATCATTCTCCATAACTCTTGTTGGTAGTTTTTCAAAGTAGGTGAAACACAGTGAATGGTATTTCGTACTTGTTGGGTGATGATCTCTGAAACACTAATTACCTTGAGTACCTCTACCTTGAGATCTATCGATTTTTTTAACACTGAAATGAGTGCTTTATATTTAGCAGTGTTATTTATGCACTCGAACTCCAAGCAGCATGACAGAATGTACATTTTATTCTAAGATTCAATAAGAATACAACTAACTCCTGAGCCATCTTGAGTCTTAGAACCATCAAAGAACAAGGTCCAAATATCAGTAGTTGTTGGACTTATTCCTACACTAGTAGTATGTACATCTATATTACAAAGTTCGTTAGCACCAGTTAGACATGAAAGGAGATCCAACTATGTATCTGATGGTATGGGTGATGGTTTCGCTTTATAACACCCATGATCAACTTCTCAAAAACAATTTCCAAATATGATGTTTGCAAAGCCAACTAGCTCATTATGTCCCTCAAGTGGTGTCACGATGTACCTCATATAAGGCTCACTTTCCACTCAAATCTGATTTTTTTTCCCCTTGTATGGAAGCCATAAATGTGTCCAAACTGTTGAGAAATATCCTTATAGTTTGTTGGACCAATCTCTACTCAAAATAAAACCATAGGATTATGAAATGTCCACAATTACAATATTAATGCACAGTTGAACTCTATGGTATGATCACAAATTGATGATAACATCATGGAGTTCACCAATTGCTTGGACCAATGATCTCTCTAGCTATACAATTCGAGTATCGATCTTCTCCCATTTAGCATTAATTTTCTTAGCAACGATAAGGGCATTACATTTACAGATGCTCTAGAATCAATGAGACAATTGTGAACAGTATAATTAAATATTTCAAGCGTTCAAAGGAACAGGGGGAAGAGAGCATTAGAATTAAAATTAAACACATTCACTACAAATTCGAGAATGTAATTAGACTTACCGGACAAAACTTGAGAAGCAGGAACTTCACTACCTGACGAAGGTTGTGATAAAAGTGCTTGGATTAACAGTTAAAGTCATTTTGTTATCTTAGCAAGCTCAAAGATTGAAATGTTAGCACGAGCTCTCTTCATATCCTCAATACTGTTATAATAAATATTTTCAATCTTCACAGGCTGTGTTGAAGTATCATGTGTTGTAGCTTTGTTAGAAGCTTCAGGAGTGGTGGACTTATTCTTATTGTTGGTGGAAGTGTTCTTTGAAAGAGGAGCACCTCCAGATTTATTTTGCAAACTATAAGCAGGGTTAGGAGGTGGTAGAATCCTTCTCAATAATTTCTTTTTAAACTCTTGCTCAGAGATAGGTCCTTTGCTCATCAAATTATATCGATCAGTTGTTTGTTGAGGAGGAGCCTCACTCGTTGGTGGTTCATCAACGGTTTTCTTATCAGCATTAACTATGACATCAAATGTATTGAATACATGTCTTGTTAGAATATAATCCTAACATCTACATTTATTTTTTAGCCTAAGTATCCTTGACTTAGCCACATGCATTAAAAATCATGTTCACACTTGGTTTTTGGTAAACTAGCTCGGTGGACCAACTTTCCCTTGTTTTTTTCCTTTAAAGGCTTAATATTATGGAAATATTGGTCCAACCACTTTCCTAAACCATTTATACATCTAAGTGCATGTTCACACCTAACCACACCTCATCCACTTGAGTTATTTGAGGATTGGCGCTCCACATGAAGATTCCCCTTAAATCAAGGGATTTGGTCCCTCGGACCATTTTAGCATGTTTTAAAGTTGCCTTCCTTGGGAAATACACCCCTCCTCATGCTTTCCTCATGGCTAATAGTTGGCATAGGTTGTCTTGAGTCATTGTTGCTATTTTAGGCCTCCCTTTAGCTTTTCTTATCCTTTTCTAGTTTTTTACTAGTTTTTTCCTAGTTTTCTAGATTCAGCAATTTCTATATAACCACCTCCCTTTGGGATTAGAGGTTTGGTTGCTCATGTATTACTATTGTTCATTAATTTAATACATTGATTTTATGGAGCAAATTATTTCTCTCCTCTCTTGAATATCATCAAATTACTTGTGTTTAATTTAACTAGAATTCTAGATCTATCAGAGTTTCTACAGGAATTCTACATGGTATCAGAGCTAGTTCGAATCTAGTGGATTGTACACGGTTTTATTTGCAGGTATAGATCATCAGGAGGCGCAGAAAGTAGCAATGGATCATCTCTCTCAGCCCACAAAACTCGTTCTAAATCCTTTCAATTACTTCGAATGGAAGACAAAGATCACTCTGCTCCTCTGAAGCAAAGGGCTTTATAGGGTAACAATGGGAACGAAGACTGAACCGAATTCTGCAGCGGAGAAGATCAAGTATTTCAATAAATTAGATGAATAAATTGGGCTGATATGCCTATAAATTTCTAGAGAACTCCTCTTTCATGTCAAGGGAGCCACTACTCCCATTGCGGTCTGGACCACATTGGAAGGACTATTTGGCAAGAAGGATGAAATGAGAGTACATCAACTGGAGAATGAAATCATATCCCTCAGTCCAACTAATTTCAGCAACCTAAAAGAATACTTCACCAAGTTTAAATCCCTCCTCGTTGAACTTGATGCATGTGGAGTCAAGAAAGAGGAAGATCAACTCATCCTTTCGATTCTCTTGAAATTAGGCCCTGAATATTCCGTATTTGTATTGTCTTTTCAAGCATCTAAATTGACTCAGGAAAAATGGAAAATGCCTCCATTGAATGACTTCATTGTAGCATTGACTCAAGATCAAGCTAAGTTAGTCCAAATGGGTGCCATCAAGCGTTCAAAGAACCAAGCACTTGCGGCTATTGATGCTCCAAAGAGCAGTGGAAGAGACAAGCAAAAAGGGAAGGGTAAATTTAATGAATCGAAGAAGGAGAGACCCGTACAATATTCAGAGAGCTCTTCTTTGCCTAAGGGTAAGAAGAAGAAGGAAAGAACACTTTGCAGCTACTGTTCCAAAGGTTTTCATCCTGAAGAAAATTGCATGAGGAAAACAATCGATGAGATGGCTAAGCAATTGCAGCAGCACAATCTCACCATGCCCGAGAATGCAAAGAAGAAGGATGATAACAGAATGGGAGATGGGAGAGGGAGAGCACGAGATGGTCATGCTTTAATGGCTATCACATCCACTCCATCAGCTTGGATCCTTGATTCAAGTGCATCAAACCATATGGCTGCATCAAAAGATGAATTTTCCTCCATCGAAGAAAGCACCAGATCCCCAATTTACTTGGGAGATGCCACACCCGCAAAGGTGTGCGAAGAAGGAATTATAGACCTTGAAGGCGGTTTCTTCACAAATGTGCTTCATGTTCCCTCGCTGTCCACAAATCTTCTTTCGATATATCATATCACTCATTTCGACTCTGGAAGGAAGGTGGAGTTCACTCTGGACTCTGCAGTGATTACCGACATTTCCACGGGCTCACAGCTTGCACATGGAATTGCATATCACGGTTCTCGTTTGTATTTCTTCTCCCACTTTGTTCCTAAATCTATTAGCATTGTATTTCTGTCACAATCTAATGATATCATCATGTTATGGCATGAAATATTTGGCCATCTAAACTATAAGTACTTTAATCAACTCAGTAAGGAAAACATGGTAGAAGGATTGCTCACTATTAAATTCACAAGCAGTGTATGTCAAGGATGCATTCTTGGCAAGCATCTAGAGCAAAAGTTTGACAAACGGAAGGCACAGAGAGCTTCTTCACCTCTTGGGCTAATTCACAGTGACATCACAGGCCCATTCCCGCAACCTTCAATCAATAAGGCTCGATATGTACTTACCTTCATAGATGATTTCTCTCACTTTACTTGGGTATTTTTCTGAAATTAAAATAGGAAGTATTTGAATGCCTTATAGAATTTAAAGCACTTGCTGAGAATGAGTCTGGGTGTAAGATTAAGATACTCCATACTGATAATGGGGGGAGTGTGTCAACAAAGATGTGCAGCAACTTTGTATTGATGTAGGTATACAGCTACAACACACAATGCCATATACACTACAGCAGAATGGTGTCGCGGAGAGGAAAAACCGGTCGTTAAAAGAGATGGCCAATTGTATGCTACAGTCCAAATCATTAGTTCCTATGCCATGGGATGAAGCTATTAATTGTGCAACATACATTTAGAATTGCATTCCTCACAAAGCACTCAAAGGCACCACTCCATTTGAGTGTTGGACCGGTAAGAAACCGAAAGTGTTACACTTTTGCATTTTTGGTTCACGAGCATGGGCTCACATTCCGACAGACAAGAGGAAGGATTTTGAGCCTCAAAGTGTTGAATGTATCTTTGTTGGATATCCTGACAGTGTCAAAGGATATAGATTGCTGCACTCTCACACTGAAAAGTTCCTTGTAGCTTGAAGTGTGAATCACTGCAAGATTTTTCAGCAGACCCTGTCGAGGAACCACTTGTTTCCACTGATGAGGAGGAGTCTGAAACTTCTTCGAGCACTTCAGAGCAGCCATCAGAGAAGCCTCTTGGTTTTGATTCAGAGGATGAGGAGTAGGTCATGGCTGCTCCAACTTAGCTTCCAACTTGGGCAGAGAAAACCCTGCAAGATGCGGGTGAACTAGTCGGTGATCCTGCGAATGCGAGAAGGACTAGATCACAATTTTTTGGGGCTCCTCAAGCCATGGCTGCCACTAAACCATTACTTCCCATACATTGCTATATGAAACTTGGTTCAGATCCATATTCACACTCTAAGGCTGCTGGAAACCTGCTTTGGGAGGCTGCCATGGATGAAGAGTACTCTGCTCTCATGGAAAACAACACTTGGGACTTGGTTCCACTTCCGAAAGGAAGAAAGCTTGTTTGATGTCGATGGATATATCGAACAAAGATTGTTGAATATGGTGAGATCAGCAAGTACAAAGCTAGACTTTTTACAGAAGGATACTCACAGGTACATGGCATAGACTACATAGAGACATTTGCACATGTTGCAAAAATGGACTCCATTCGACTAGTTTTAGTCATTGCTGCTTCTTTCAGATGGGAAGTTCATCACATGGATGTGAAGAGTGAATTTATTCATGGATATCTCAAGGAGGAGATATATATGGAGCAACCACAGGGATACATTTATAACTCTTCCCTCACTTGCAGATTAAAGAAATCTTTGTATGGCCTAAAACAAGCTCCCAGAACCTAGTATGCAAACATGGATTCTTTCCTGCTTTCCATTGGAATCATTCGATTCAAATCTGATCTGAATGTTTATTTCCTACAACATGATGATTCCATTTTTCTGATATTACTTTACGTCGATGATTTATTGATGACAGGGAACCTTACCTCAGCTATTGATTCGGAAAAATCAGCATTGCACGATCGATTTTCCATGACATATTTGGTACTGTTGCACTACTTTCTTGGTCTTGAAGTTTCTCAGTCTACTTCAAGGATCAAGATGGCACAGTCTAAGTATGCATCCAATCTACTTGTCTGCTTTCAGATGACAAAATGCAAGCCAGTAGCATCTCCCTTTCTTTCGGGGATTAGATTTGAGGATGCGGTTACTACACCTTTGGTGGACAATACACTGTATCGACAGTTGGTTGGGAGCTTGTTGTATCTTACTAACACCCGACCTAGTATATCTTTTGCAGTAGGAGTTTGTTCCAGATATATGCAGGAACCCCATGAGCTTCACTAGAAAGTTGCAAAGAGAATCCTTAGATATGTGAAAGGTACTTCCAGTTTTGGTATCTTTTATGCTACAAATTGCCCACTTTCACTAATTGGGTACACAGATTCTGATTGGGCTGGCGATGGTACAGACTGCAAGTCCACCTCTGGTTATGTTTTCAGCTTTGGTTTAGGGCCTTTTTGCTGGTCTAGCAAGAAGTAATCCACGATTTCTTTATCTACAGCCGAGGCAGAGTATAGAGGTGCATTGAATGTAACTACACAGGTGGTTTGGTTGCAGGGACTTCTCTCCGAGTTTGGTATTCAATATCCACTTTCGACTGTCATATTTTGTGATAATCAGGGGTCCATTCGGATATTGATTGATCCAGTTCAAAGGTAGAGGACAAAGCACATCGAGATTCACATGCATTACATCCGCGAGCTGATCCGTGACTGATTCATATCACTACAGTACTGCCCCACTCAGCAGCAGGTTGCAGACATCTTCACCAAGTCTTTCAATAAAAAGAAATTTCCAGAACTAAAGCTATGCTTGGAGTGGTGGAGACAGCTGAGTAGACCCTTCTGGCCACTTAGCCCTTTTTTCCCCTTTTTTTGGGGGGGGTTGGTTCCCACAAGGTTTTCCCTCTTTCTTCATTTTACTAGGATCTTTTATTTATTGTACCTAAGTACCTAATATGGCATCTTGGCCAGGACTCAGTTTAGATAAGTGAGTTAGGATGAGGGGGGTGTTGGAATATAATCCTAACATCTACATTTATTTTTTAGCCTAAGTATCCTTGACTTAGCCACATGCATTAAAAATCATGTTCACACTTGGTTTTTGGTAAACTAGCTCGGTGGACCAACTTTCCCTTGTTTTTTTCCTTTAAAGGCTTAATATTATGGAAATACTGGTCCAACCACTTTCCTAAACCATTTATACATCTAAGTGCATGGTCACACCTAACCACACCTCATCCACTTGAGTTATTTGAGGATTGGCGCTCCACATGAAGATTCCCCCTTAAATCAAGGGATTTGGTCCCTCGGACCATTTTAGCATGTTTTAAAGTTGCCTTCCTTGGGAAATACGCCCCTCCTCATGCTTTCCTCATGGCTAATAGTTGGCATAGGTTGTCTTGAGTCATTGTTGCTATTTTAGGCCTCCCTTTAGCTTTTCTTATCCTTTTCTAGTTTTTTACTAGTTTTTTCCTAGTTTTCTAGATTCAGCAATTTCTATATAACCACCTCCCTTTGGGATTAGAGGTTTGGTTGCTCATGTATTACTATTGTTCATTAATTTAATACATTGATTTTATGGAGCAAATTATTTCTCTCCTCTCTTGAATATCAGCAAATTACTTGTGTTTAATTTAACTAGAATTCTAGATCTATCAGAGTTTCTGTAGGAATTCTACATGTCTAATACTTGAATTTTTTGCAGTCACTGTAAATTCACTTTCCTCTTTAGTATACTCAGGATGCTCATCTGCTAATAAAGTGTCTACAAAATTAGTCATCATAGCATTCATGTTATGGTTCCATTGTGGACATGCCTTCTCTGAATACTTTTCATGATGGAAAGTGAAATAGTTATCCATACCCCAACTTTCAACATTGAGCACCAAGTTTGAGCTCTAAGAAGACTTAGCCGGTTGATTATTGTGGTTCTTCTTAAAGAAAAGCAGCTTAAAATACTTATTTTTGGTATATGCCTCACTTTACCTTCTCTTTAATTTAGATACTTCTTTGGTGAGCGACTTTGAAGACTTTGCCAAGCTTTCAATATCAAAATAATCTTTCTATTTGGATTTAGTAGAAGAGGCTTGAGATTTCTTACCATTGCCTTTGGAGTCTTTAGAATCTTCATGATCTCTAATGGCTCCATTAGAACACATGTATTTCTCTACAGTTATCACTTTTGCAAAGTTCAAAGCCAATGTATCCTTTGCAGCGCTTTTAAGAAAAACAGAAATATTTGTAGGCAAAGGCAGTTGTATAATAATCTTTTGTGATATAATAATGTGGTTGAACATATTTGGGGAACTTATTCAACAAGCGTGTAAACATTTGATTGAAATCCTTTACTTTTACTTTTTCCCCCATCTTAATATTCTCGAGCTCCTTTAGCAACATGGTGAGAGATTTATCATCAACAAACTTATCAAAAATAGTTTCTTAAACTCCCTCCAGTTGTGGATTGAATTAGGCAGAAGATTGTGATACCAAACTGACACTCTTCCTTCTAGAGTGTACGAGAAAAGTCTACAAGCAACATCATCAAAGTGTAGCTCAAGGATTCGCAAATGCAAGTAGAAGTCATTAATATGGTCTTCAACTTTCGTCTTCTTATCAAGATCGAACTTTGAAAGAAACTTTTCTAGGTGTTTAGGAATACGATGAAGATTCCTGGGAAGATCAAGTGACCCTTGGGCTATCCAATCCAATTGTTCATCAACCATGTCTTCTTCCTCCTCTTTTAATTTTGAATCTAAAGAGTCTTCTCCCTCACCGTTCAAATCTTCATTATAATTCGGTTGTTCTCCTTGTCCCAACTATTCTTCATCAAAAAATTGAAAATATTCTCCTTCACCATCTAAATCTTCCTCAATAGGTGGAAGTTCCCCTTGTTGATTTATTCTTTCAAAAGAATCAGATAACTCCTTAAGGGTCGCAATAACAAAATCTTCCACTGAAGAAACCAATACACCACTGCAAGTTGTTTCATTCTTTATCAACTTATGAGGTAGAATAACAGCGACAAGGAGTAATCCAAGAGCACTTGTGAACTGACGAGTAATAGATCAGATTGACTGTAGTTGATCATCAATAAATTCAAAATCCTGTCGTGGACTTTAATGAGAGGACCCCCCTATCTCAGGATCGTGAGTTAGAGTTAAACTCAGAATATTGATGCCTTGCACGGATGGTTGGTTGTTGGGATGAGGTAAATTGTCTACCATATAAAGGTTTCCCTCCTTCTAGCACCTTAATGATGGTGTTGGTTCCCGCCAACATATATGGGTTCTCCCCAAAATGAAGTCCCAATTAGACCTCACACCATTTGGTATAGGATCCGTAACTGGAAATATGGCCTGGTTGCCATGTACTTAAATGTTTGCCTTGGCTATAGTTGTTATCATAAGGGAGCAATGCACGCGTACTTTTGAATGAGAAAATAACTATGCCTTGTGAAATGTTTAAATTTAATGTATATCAAGGTTCTTTCACCGGAAGGGAACAAGAGTGAGCCTTTAGAAGAGAAGTATTAGTACTAATATAATACTTGCATGCATATGAAAGAATTGTTATTCATAGAGTGAAATAGTTCACATAGATGGAACGATCATGAAAACAAATACAACACATATTCAATGACATGAGCACCAAAGCCATTGAAATAGTTCAATTTATTTAGTACATATGAATGCTAACATATACCGCAAACATCCCAAGAATAGTCCTAAAACATCCATGATATACGCATGAAAATGTGTTGGCTCAATGAGATTCAAATACTAGGCGAAAGTTCCAAGATACATTAATACAATGAGCGCCACTAGCTCTAATAGTGGATCATTAAGACACTACTCACTCTCCAAAAGAAAATGATATATGCATGAAATTTTTTTGGCTCAATGAGCTTCAAGTATTAGGTGAAAACATACATTAATACAATGAACACCACTAGCTCCAATAATGAAGCGTTAAGCAACTACTCGCTCTCTAAAAGAACCATCTTCCTCTCTAATGCTTGGATGGAGAAGCCAAGGTTAAAAGTCCTCTCTTTGAGTAATGGGGCCTCTTTTATGACAAAAGGAATGACTTTTCATATCCCTGAGACTCTTGAACTTCCCCCTAACTCTTAGACTTCTAATGTGACCTTTGGACTTCTATCTGACTTTTGAACTTCTATGTGCCTTTTAGACTTCTCCATGTGGCTATTTTTTCCATATCTGAATCTTGGACATATACATATTTACATTTACAATATTTTCCAAAATTACATCATCATTTCCACTTCATCATGTGATGACAACATGACAAGTCATTGACATTCATGACTTGGACTCGTGGTGACTTATATATAAATTTCTTTGACAATTGATGACACTGCCATTATGTCTTTAATACTTGTAACAGATCTTGCATTATTGTTTCCATCTACTTTCCAAAGGATCTTCAGCTTGGGGTCTACATGAGTCACTTTTATCATCGCCATCCATTGTTCTTTCAATTGTCACAACATGGTGCCTTTGTCTTTAGGATGCTTCCTCGGGCAACATTTTTTGTCATAAATCCTCACAGATATTTTCCATGCTTTATTGAACACCTGCAAATGTAGATCACTCATGGCAAGCAAACATTATCCCAAAAATATCCTATTATATCATGCTTCATGCAAATTCTTTGTTTGTGGATCAAGAGTGTTCCAAGGGGAGAGAGAGAAGTTTTTTTGGCATATGTGTACTTTCAAGAGATAAGGATGGGCTTCATTAATCACAAATAATGTGTTGTTATCTCAACTGGAGGAGGAGAAGGCCTAGTGGGCAAAGGGCGCAACTTCAAGGGACAAGATAGCATGATTGCTCCTTGATGATGCGTTGTGCACTGGGGGAGATCCAGGGCCACAAGGAGGGCACGGGGAGTAGGAAAAAGACACAAGGAAAGGCCTCAATTCCCACTGAGAGTGCGCAGTGCGCTCAACTGGGAGTCAAGGGTCAGGTTTTTCGCAGGGCATTGAAACAAGCAACAAGGAGGAGGGCTTGTGGACTAGGAGTGCATTATGCGTTGGAGAGAAGCCTCTTGGGTGTAGGGCAGGGAAACAATTGACAAGAGGGTCTCCAATAGGCCTTAGGAGTGTGTTATTTTCTCTTCCTTACCTAGAGGGTAGGCTTACGAAGTAAGAAAAAATTCTAAGTCTGGAAGCGTGAAACCTTTGAAAACACATTGAGTTAGGAGAAAAATCAAGCGTGATACATCTCAACTCATTAGTAAAACTTAGGAAGAAATAATACTATGAATTATATATCAAAACGCAAGTTCCTAAACATTCTCCAAGTATACTAAATGAAGTATGTGTAGTTGCGACCAAAAGTGTCGTTTTTGTGACCAGAAAGTGTACTATGACTCTAAAGAGCACTATTATTACTCATGATGATCTGACAACACTTAGAAAGGAATATGAACATTTAGGACATGTGTAAAACAACAAACAACACTTGACAACCAAAAGTGACACTTCACGTGTTAGAAAGTAAGATAAAAATTTTGAATATAACCGAATTTTGGAGGGTGTTGTAGCAGCGACAACATGTATCTTTGTTGAAGAAAGTTAATACATGTAAAATGAAGAAAAAGGAATGGATCTATGCAAGGATGGATAGGTAAGTTTGAAGAGGTATGTATAATTGTGACCAATAACATATGTCAATTATATTGCATTTAATGCTAAGTTTCCTAGGTCATGGTGAAGTCTCATATAGAAATTAACATGAAGAAGTTAATAATCTTATGCCCTTTTTGAAAGATAGTGACATATTATAAAAGGATTTTTATAGTTATATTAGAGATTGTGACACATTTGATATATTATCATTCAAATCGTTTCCTTATATACAAAAATTAGGTTTTTGTCATCAAGAAAATGAACATCTTTAAAATGCTTATCAATATCATTTCTAGGGTTTGAAACTAGCACATTAGTGTACTTGTAGAAATTGAAATTTTTTAAAGAATGGAAGGTACTTTGTGTTGGAAATAATACTGAGAGGGTGGGGGGGGAGGGAGGGGGGTGAATCAGTATTATCAAATCAATATAACTTTTTCATTTCCATATTAAGATTCATATACGCTACTTCAGTTAAGGCAAACCGCGTGTATACGCAACTGTGTGTAATGCAACAAGCGTATATCCAGTAAACTTATGATTCAGTTAGTTGATCCTTAATGAGTGCATCAGAACATTATGAACAGTAAACAGGAGTAGTAAAACAGAACAGATCATCACACATAAGCAACACACATGAACACCATGATATAAGGTGGAAACCCAATGTGGGTGAAAACCACCTGCTACAATTCGTCTCTATCTTCTTTAATAAGAAACTTCTTTTTACAATGGTTCTGTACTAGTGCAGTCTTATACCAGTACGCAGGCTTCTACTTGCAGAAGGCTACAACCTTCTCTCGTTCTCTAGACTCTCCTGGAAGGGAGCTACAACCCCCTTAGCTCTTGTACTAGCTGATGTACTAGTACGTAGGTGCTGGCCTACAGAAGGCTACAACCTTCTCTTTTCTTCCAGGGACCACGTTTCATAAATTTTCATACTGGATCCATAAATACAAAACAATCACCACTGCAATACAATCATCAACTTATACCTACATCATAAATCTCTTAATCACCCAATATTGAATCACTGAAACCCTGTCATCAAAATACAGTTACCTAAACACAGACCAGAGCCCAAAACTCCGCAACAACCACTAGAACCAACAACAACCTGAAACATCAAATCTCATAATGTATACGCTACTTGACTGTGTCAAAACCGCGTGTACACGGGCTTTCACCAGAGAGATCCCGCGTACAGATCTAAAGATAGTTACTTATACCTTCGCTACCATTTCCAACGTGATTCAGATCGAGCCAAGCATCACAAACCCATAACCAGCATACTAGATCTTCACACTTCATCAAACATTCATTACTTGCATTTCCACCCTTGGCCTAATGATCTTCTCCTTATATAGGTTTAGGCCTCTTTCAATACCATGGTCCAAAACCACTTAGAACCAATACCTTGGACCCAATACTTGGGGTCAACACTTCAGACCAAATACCATGGACCAAAACTTAGTTTTCCGACATGTACGTGCCTTTCCTTCTGTGAACCTGTGTGTGTACCTATACGCGCCTTTTTTCTTCTCACCTACGTGTATATGCACTTTCATCAAGGTTAACCTGCGTATATCTCTCTTTTGACCTGTTGTACTAAGATCTGTCCTTTGATCGAGTTGCCACCAAGGACAACACCTGTATCATACCCCTGAGCGAGTTTCCATCAAGGACAACACTTTCGACACTAAATCATCTGGTGTTTGTAAACTCTAACAGAGATTTGAATTAGAAAACCCTAGGAACAAAATCCTAACTAATCTTTTTCATTGTAAGAAGTAGCCCTAGCTCTTGAGAATGACAGAAATGACACCATGCTAATATGAGGACAAGATTGATGAAAAGGTCCTAGATTAAGAAGGAGTTGACCTTCCTCAAAAGATAAGTACTCTCCGTGATCAATACTATTTCTAATGTATTTGTACTTTTCTTATTTATATTTATTATTTTATAACCTCCTAATAAAGTTTGCACGTTAAGAAATATTCAAGACTTGACAACATATGAAAAAATGGAAAGAATGTAGTTAAGCATGAAGATGGAAGAACGTGATTGAAAAATGAGAGAGTTGTTTGAAGGTTCTCCCAGTAAGAGGGAGAGGATAAATTTAATATTATTGCTTTAGTTAGAAGAGTTACTCCATATTTTGAAGAAGCTTCCTAATTAAAGAATACTTTGAACTTTGAAAAGGAAGTACTCATGAAGAAATATTGACTTTAGAGGGAGTTGGAAGCAGAAGTTGACAGCATTTGGGATGAAAGTGCTAATAATGATTATAAATACTACTAATGGTTGGAATTTGGTATGCTTTCCTAGAAAATTATGAAGCAAGAATTTTGTTGCACTGTAGAGGCTGCAGATGTGGCAGTTGGTATAATTAGTTGTGAAGCAACTTGGCTCCATAAAATGTTTAACGGACTATCTAATGACATGTTGGATTTTATTATGATATTTTGTACTGAGAAAAAATATTTGAAGATTTTTAGAAATCCATGAAGGTCGAAGCACATTATGATTCGCGAATTGATGAAGTCATGAAGCTACAAGTATATATCCACTGACAAACAGGTCTTCGATGCATTGATGAAGTTTATTTTAATGGAAAAGGATGAGTATTTTTAAAATAATCTTAGGCTTTTGGATATATTTTCCCTGGTTGAGAGGGAGTGAGGATGGACACCATATTCTCCATGTTTCATGTAATAACCATCATGAGTCTAGTGCATGAACACGGATAGTGAGAATGGTGGATTGTATAAGCATCAGGGACGTACATTCTTGAGTCATGTATTGTGACCAAGACTAACAACCATAAGTTTCAAGTACATGGACTTGGTAAAGAATGGTCTATAGAAAAAAAAATTCCTTGGGATTAGGCAATGGTCTTGTGAGGACCTACCTTGGTGAACACCTAGGTGGGGTATATGCCTTGAGAGGCAATGGTGTCCAAATTAATGCCTCCCAACATTGTGCTCTAATCTAGTGGAGATAGAGTGTACTTGTCAAGGCCTTGGTAGTTTGACAATGGTTGTTATGATGATGATATCATCATTGATGCTTATCAATCTCAATCCTCTATTATATGAATATTTCAAGTTGAGTTTCTCCTATTGAGTCATTATGAATACCTCCCTAGTTAAGAGGGAGTGTTGAAGTTGTAGCTAGAGTTTGTCTTCATAATGTAATATAAATCTATCATTGATGTATTTATTATAATCATTATTATTATTTTTGGTCAAAGCATGTTCTTGATGCTTAAAGAGCCAAGAAGAATTTATTATGAGTCAAAAGAAAATGTATTTGAGTCATGTCCCATTCATACATTTGAAAGAAAAAGAAAATTGATTTTTATGTTGAGTCATTATTCTACAAAATGTCAAACCAACCTACCTTGGAGTGTCGGCCTGGCACTCCACAGTGACACCCATTCGACCCTCTTGCCTAGATATATATAAAAGACAGTTCGACCCATTTGGAAGACATTCATTCATACAACAAGGAGCATTTTTTGAACCAAACGAAGGAGTTGACCGAATTTTAGATTCTCCATAACTCGTACATGTGAACAGGTCGAAGTTTCTATGCTATTGTAGGCCTAATTTTGTCCCTCCCTATTGCAGACTGAGATTTTAGGACGTTGACCATAATTGGACCAGGTTTAACTTATGTTGACTTTGACACTTGGAGGTGATTTGGAGGAGGGTTGGACTTGGCATTTTGGTGATAATTTTGTCTTGGCATTGATCTTGGATATCTCATTTTGATCTGATTCTATAAGAGAAGGATTTTTGTCTTTCCCCTTGTGGGTTTTCCCCTTGATTGCGGCCTAATTTTGGTGTCTCTTGTCTCTTTATTTTTTCTTGAAATGCTCACAATATGTATAGTTGTTTAATGAAGAACACATAAGAAGTAATAAGAAGATAAAATCATTCACAATTAATTATCAAGAAGGTAAATCAAGCATTAAACTCTATGCACTTGGTTTCTCAACACATTCAAGCCCATATCCATTGGGATAGGTAAATAAGAATGCAAAGTTGAAGGCAAAAAAACATAGTAAAATTAGATTTACTATGATCAGGTGCTCAAAATTATGATCAAAAATCAAATTTTTAGAATCTTGTCAGAATCATCTTCATATTGAAGATCTCTTCATTCTAAATCCAACAGTGTGAACGACACTCAAATCCGAGTTCGTATGCAGAAGTTAGAGCAAGTCAAAGTTCAAGTTTGACTTGTCTATGTGGCAGGATTGGATGACATGGCAAGGGTCCCAGCAAATGGGGAAGCGTCAAGTGCCATGTTTCCACTAGGTCCCGCATATTGCATATCAGGGAAAAATAAAGGATGCAAGACAAGAAACGGCCCCCGACAGGTTGGGTTGCGATTTGCGATAATCGCATATCGCACCCAAAAACCCGTTGTTATTTGTTACCACTGATAAAGTTCCAATTACGATGACAACACATTTGTGTATCTCAGATTTAGTATTGTTGAATGTATCAAGGGAATATACGATGAAGGATTTGTGGATAAAGTTAGGGAATTTGTACCAAGCTAAGTCTTTGGTGAACAAATTGTTCCTACAGAAAAAGTTGTATAACTTGAGGATATAGGATGGAGACTCGGTGACAGAGAATGTGAACACCTTTAATATTGTGGTAATATAATTTTTATCTGTTGATATTAAAATTTCACGTGAAATAAGTGCATCAATTTGTTATTTCTCTACCAGATTCTTGGGATAGTTTGGTTGTTGTAATAGGTATCAATACAACTACCTTGAAGTTTGATGAAATAGTATCATCCTTGTTGTCGAAGGAGATGAGACAGAAAAATATGGAGAGCCAAAATGGAGATGCCTTGTTTGTATGAGGACAGTCCCAGAATAGAAAAAAAAATAAGTCCTCGAGTGGGACATCTAAATCTAGAGGAAGATCTAAATCTCCAGGAAAACCTATAAAGGTGTGTTGGAAATGTGGAAAGGAAGGGCACTTCAAAAAGGAATATAGATCAAAATCTCCTTAGAAAGAAAAGGAATCTAATGATGCTCCTTCTGTAGAGGTTAAAACCACCTCAGATAAACATGGGGATGTGTACTTGGATTCTTCTTCAAGTACACATGTAGATCACGAGACATGGTTGATTGACTTAGGTACATCCTTTCACTTCACTCCCCATAGGGAGTGGTTCTACGAGTATGAGAAATATGATGGTGATGATGTCTTCTTAGGGGATGACAGGAAGGCTAGAATCATTGGACAAAAAAAAAATCAAGTTGAAGTTGCAAGGTGGAAGGATTAGAACACTTCTCAGTGTTCTGCATATTCCTGCATTGGCCAGAAATCTAATTTTTGTAAGCAAGATGGATGTTGCAGGTGTAAAAACATTGTTCAAGAAAGATACTTGCACGATGGCTCAGGGAGCACTGGTATTGATGCGGGGAGGTTGCATTGGAACTTTGTACAAGCTTCTGGGTAGTACTGTTATTGATAGGTGCAACAGTTCTGTGATTCCTGAAAGTGGAGCATAAAATCTAGTGGTCTTTGGAGAAAAGACCATGCTATGGAATCAAAGGCTTGTACATATTGGAGAGAAGGGCCTTCGAATACTTCATGGTAATGGCATGGTAGAAGGTATGTCTAATTTCTTTCTGGATTTCAATTTTTGTGAACATTGTGTATATGGGAAGAAGAATCAGGTGAGCTTCCCCTCTGGTGCTAAGCGGGCGAAAGGGATATTAGGGCTTGTGCACAGTGATGTGTTTGGACCTGTGTTGATTCCATCACTGGGTAAGTTTGTGTACTATTTATCCTTTATAGATGACTTCTCAAGTAATACAGGATATATTTACTCAGGAAGAAATCTAAAGTCTTTAACAGGTTTAAAGAATTTAAGGCTCTAGTGGAAAACCAAACAAAGAAGAAGATAAAGGTGCTGAGGACAGATAATGGTGGACTGTTCTGCAAGAAGGAATTTGAAGTGTTATGTAAGAAGTGTTATATAGCATGACAGAAGACTACTCCATATACACCTAAGCAAAATGGAGTTGCAGAAATAATGAACAGGACGTTGATGGAAAAGGCAAGAAGCGTGCTCAGTGGTGTCGGGTTAGGACAGGAATTTTGGTCAGAGGTGATGGAGACTGCATGTTACCTGGTCAAGAGATCACCTTCATCAACGTTGGAGGATAAGATTCCACATGAGGTATGGATTGGTAATAAACCCTCTCTTTCACATCAAAGGGTATTTGGTTGTGATGCATATGTACATGTTCCAAGGGAGAAAAGAACCAAGTTGGATAGTAAATCTGAAAGGTGCATCTTTATTGGGTATAAGGATGGTTTAAAAGGTTATAAGCTTTGGAACCTAGAAACAAGGAAGGTTGGGTACAGCCGAGATGTGGTGTTTAGAGAGGTAAAAGTTGTTATTAAACATGAAGTCCTACCAAAGGAACCTGAGAAGATAGAGCTTGAGCTAAAGGAGGAAGAATCAAACTCTACAACAAAAGAAGAATTAGAAGATGAAGAGCCACAAACTCTAGATGTGAGAAGATTAGTTCAAGAAAGAAGGCAGCCCTAAAGGTATAGTCCATCTACTTTATCTTCAAAATTTTCTTTATCTATTACTAATGATGATCCCAAAACTATCAGGGAGCCAATAGATTCAGAAGATGGCAAACTCTAGAAAGAGGCTATGGTTGATGAAATAGCATCTTTGCACAAAAATGAGGCTTGGGATCTGGTGGAGTTCTCAGCTGGAAGGAAACCCATTGGAAGAAAATGGGTGTTTAAGAAGAAGTTGAATGGAGAAGGCAAGGTGGAGAAATACAAAGTTTGGTTGGTAGCAAAAGGTTATTCCTAGGTGTTGGGAATCGATTTTCGTGATATTTTTTCTCTTGTTGCCAAGGTAGCTTCTATTAGATTACTTTTATCTATTGTTGTTTCTTTTGATTTTGAGTAGAACATATGGATATGAAGGCATCATTTCTTCACGAGGATCTGGAAGAAAAGATCTACATGAAGAAACCTGAAGGAATTGAGGTGAAGGGAAAGAAATAACTCGTATACAAGTTAAAAAATCCTTTTTATGGGTTAAAACAATCACCAAGGATGTGGTGTCAGAAATTTGATACATATATATGGGGACTTGGCTTCACCAAAAGAAAAGAAGATCACTGCGTGTATTTCAAATTAATTGATGACCATGTTATTTATCTGGTCTTGTATGTGGATGATATGTTGTTGATTGGAAATGACAAAGAAATTATCGAGAATTTGAAGACCCAATTGTCCTCCAAATTCGACATGAAGGATCTCGGTGCTGCAAAATATATTTTAGGCATGGAAATTATACGAGATCGGGCAAAAAGGAAGCTCTGGTTAAACCAGAGGAAGTATGTCGAGACAATATTGCAGAGGTTTAATATGTAGGATAGTAAACTGGTGAACGTTCATGTTCATGTAGGTGTAAAATTATATGTTGAACAATGTCCTAAGACACAAGAAGAGGAAGAGGATATGTCTGGTGTTCCATATGCAAGTGAAGTCGATAGCTTGATGTATGCAATGGTATGTACTAGACTAGGGAATGAGTATTAAACAGTAGTGAAGCGAGTTTTCAAGTATTTGTGTGGCACTAGTGATTATAGTATATGCTACCAAGGAAGATCGGGATTGTACAGAATTTTGGACATCACCAGCTTTGTTGATGTGGACTAGGTTGGAGATCTGGATCAGAGAAGATTTAAAAGTGGGTATGTATTTAACCTATTTGGAGGAGTAGTCAGTTGGATGAGCAAGAGAAAGTTTGTAGTGGCACTTTCAACTACAGAGGCAGAATACATGGCAGCCACTCATGCAAGCAAGGAAGCAGTTTGGTTGCAGAGATTGTGTTCAAATATGGGGTTTGTACAACAAGCTATAAGGATATACAGTGACAGCCAAAGTAAAAAATTCTTGGCAAACAACCTTGCTTATCATTCAAAGACAAAGCACATTGACGTTCAGTATCACTTTGTGAGGGATATGGTTGAGGACAAAAAGGTGTTGTTGGTAAAGGTGAACACTTTGAAGAATGTTGAAGATGCATTAACGAATTTTGTGATCACTGAGAAGTTTTCTTGGTGTAGAGAAACAATGGGGCGTTTACAGGGGGTTGACCCAATGACTAAGCTCTCTTTGTGACCCCATGTGTGCAAAAGAAAACAACAAGTGGGATAATGTTGGGTGTGTGTTATATTCTTTCCATAACTAGTCATATGCACGAGGGGGTCAGGGGGGGGGGGGGGGGGGGGGGGGTGATAGTGTCTCCTGTTCATTGCACGAGGCAATGTAGTGGGGTCACAAGGGGGCACAAGCTCCCATGGCGAGGGGTTTCAGGGATTGGTAACCCCATCCCCTGTATGGGCCCAGGAATTTTTTTTGGGACCTTATATTAGTTGGGCGAATCTACCTATGGTTTTGTGCATGGGTTTTGCATATGGTTTTGGGCATGATGGTTTTCTATCCATGGTATTTTGTAGATTCGGTCAAGGGAACTATGGTTATGTCCTAATACAGGGTTAATGGATTGGGGTTTGTGAATGCTTCAGAATGTATATATATGTATTGTAACATTGAAAGGAACATAATGAAACATCAATCTAGTAGTCCCGGTTTTGGGATCCAGAGGAAAATCTCTATGTATATTTGTTTTATGTTTTATGTTCTCGCCATTGTTTATTTTCTGTTTTTAGAATTCGTATGCATGTAATTTCTGTATAGGGTTAAAACCTACGTTAATGATTGCGACAACTTACTTTATTGAACAATTTGGAGGGAAAAATTTATCGATACAAGCAAATATACCCACTCTTAGTGCTAGTCAAGATCTTGTTTAACATATCAAAAATTGTGCATCACAATGGCAAAGAATTGGCTACAAATATGAACGTGTCTGGTCACATAAGTGTCCAAATACCTTAGATGATTTACCGAAAAAAAATGGTATAATCTAGACGAATCAAAGGGCCACTCACTTCAATGGAAATAACTAAAGAAAACTTCATTAAGGACTTTGAATTCAAACCGGAGGAGGCAAATTTAAAAGATGCGTTCCAAAAAATTAAAGAATTTATCATAGAAAAAGCAATTGATCATCAGACTTTATGTAATGATTTAGTAACTTGTACCTATTTAGATCATACCACAAACCAAAATTTGGCTAGTCACTTATAAATGGAAGAAACGCCCATCGCGAGTAAGAGATTTTCCTTGAATAAGCATAATCTTGAAAAATCACAAGAAAATATAATCAATATACAAAGTCTTTGAACAAGATATAAAGAAATCATATAAGTTAGACTTTCAGCTAGTCTACCAAGAAGTAAAAGTTGGGGAACAACCACTTGACAAATCAAAAGCACCCGGCTCGATGGATGCATAAATCAAACTGAATGGTTGAAAAAAATCATATATAATTGCTTCATGATTGGAATGCTATAAGTCAAATCGTATCATTGGAAGTAGTTATTAGATTGAAAATTTGCATGTCTTAATTGCGCTAGAAAATCAACACCTCCAAGCTCTTATACATTTGAATGTTATATATGTGATGAAGGTGTTGATTTAATGCCTTGTTAATGTTATTTCTTGTGTCAATGGATAATGTTGTATCCTATACTCATGAATGTCATGTGTGTGATTAATGTGATGTTCAATGGCTAAATAATGTTGAGGAAATGTTGTTTTTTCTTGTTTGCTTTCATGGCAGAATGGATGAATTCTTGTATGTAACATTGAGCCTGTTTATGCTAAATTTCAGTTTATAAGGGGATGTATAATTTTGAGCTGATGTGTGTTGGTAGTTGGCATGAATGGCTTGAGTGTGAAAGAAAAGTTTCAATCCTTGTTTAAATAAATGTCTACTTGAATCTAAATGAAGTCAGTTTTATACCAAGCCTTGGCACCATTGTATAAGCTCTAGAAGAATGGATTAGGCCAAGTCGCAGGTATGTTCAATTATATATGTGTTGGGGGGGGAGAAGCTCAAAATAGATAATGTGTTGTTCATATACATGCATAAGCATGTATATGAACATAAATATATGTATATTTATTGAGTATAGGTCATGTTGAGGCTTAAATACCTCGGGAGGGCCAACACTTGCGTTTAATACACATTTCATGCAAAATAAAATATAAATAACAAAAGGTGTGGGCCAAGAACTTTCAAACCTATGAGGGGTTGGACTTGAGCCCTTGGCACCATGTGTTCAAGCACTATGACTAACGCCAAGGATGGAGGCACATCTATATATATAATTACAAATATATATTTATGTGTGGTTGTGTGTGTGTGTGTCATACAAAGCCAGAAACTCTAAAGCTTCGGAGGAAAAGGGTTTTGACCTTGTTAAGCCATATGGCCAGCAGATACAACCATGGGTGACATCAATCAATGATTGAGATGGGCCAGTGATCAAACGATTGTGGTGGAATGTGGACCCTCCCCCCATGACGTCAGTGGTTAGGACAGGTGGGATTTTCACACTTGACAGTGATTGTTGGATGTTCGCGAAGAAAAAGGATTGTCAGATGTAGAGGGCGAAATCGTGCTCCATAACCAAGAACGGCCACCCCCCCTGATGCGACAGAGGGGGGGTTCCGCATTTGCTGTCGATTGTCGATCTCTTCGTGGGCTAAGAGTTGTTGGATGGAGTAGGGGAGGAGGACCCATGATTTTGTTATAATGTGAAATACATGAATGGCAAGGGGTCAAAGCCAATAGTGGTACCCAAACTACGTGGGCGAATGATGTGGACCAAGGTGTGATGTGGCACCATGTAGGCATGACATGTGGCACCCAGATTTGGTCTTTTGGTAGGCCCAAATAAGCCAAAAAGTGATGACACGTGGCACTCCCCGATGTTGAAATTGTAACTAGGGTTGGTCTTCATAATTGTCATTGTATCAATATGTATTTCATGTAAAAACAAGAAAAAACAATATATATGTATTTCATGTAAAAACAAGAAAAAACAATATATATATATATATATATATATATATATATATATATATATATATACATATAGATATAGATATATTATTTTCTAGCATGTTCTTCATGCTTTATTATGGTCAAAAGAAAATGTAAAATGGCATGTTCTTCGTACCCTTGCAAAAGAAGCAAATTTGAATTTTTGAAAAGCGTCGTTTCTCCCTCCAATTTACCAAGTCGGCCCTCCATAAGAAAATTTGGCCTGCCCAATGGACGTGTTCCTTCGCATGAATGAACAACTATATATTAGCATCTATTCTCCACCTTTTGGCAACTAATTTGGCTCTCTCATCTGTGAAAGGAAATTCAAACTATTATATCTTAAGTATGCAAGCTTTTTGTGGACTATTATATCTAAAGTATGTGAGCTTTTTGTGGACTGTTATATTTCAAGTGTGCGAGTTCTCTGTGACACTAAATCTCTGAGGTATATGAGCATCTCCAAGGAAGTTCATAGAGCATCTCTGATGCAGTTTTTACACCATCTTTGAGGCAAAAAGATGGACATTCTTTGAGGCAGTTATACGAAGTTTCTTGGGCAAGCCATGCAAAATTTCTTAGCAGAACAAACGACAGGACATGTGGCATATCCTGGACAAAAATTATGACAAGGCTATTGTTTCATTGAGGGTTGACTTGGCACTTGAGTTACCGGTCAGTTTATCTTTGACTTGGATTTCTCTTATTGACTAAAGATTCTATAATGAAAGGATTGTTGGATTTTCCCCTTGTGGGTTTTGCTCAGGGCTCTGGCCTAATCTTTGGTGTATTTTGTCTCTTTTGCACTATGATCTCTCAACTCTCTTTATGCTTTTGAATGTATAGTTGCTTGATGACATAACTAAAAAAATTAAGGGCTAAAAGGAAACATATATATCAGTCAAAAGTAATTATCATGTTGGAAGAGCATGAAGCAAGTTTTTGTTGCACTGCGGAAGCAGAAGATACGACAGTTTTTACAATTGGATTTGAAGCATTTTGGTTTCGTAAAATTTTTGATGGCATGTTGGATTCAACACTGATACTTTGAAATACGATTGACGGAGAACCTGGTTTTTCATGGAAGGTCGAAGTGCTTTATGATTCGTGAGTATGGTGCGCATAGAAGCTGAGAAGCTACAACAGATCTCCATGGATGAATAGGTAGCTAATGTAAAGTAAGTATGAGTACTTCCAAGTCAAGATTGGGCTTATGGATTACTCCTCCTAGGTTGAGAGGGAGTGAGGATGGACACCTTGTTCTCCATGTGTCATATACTATGGCCAAGACTAACAATCGTAAGTCTAGTACATGAACACAGATAGGAAGAATGGTAGATTGGATGAGCATCATGGACCAATTCTTGAGGCATGTACTATGACCAGGACTACCAGTAGTAACTCAAGTACATTAATTTGGTATAAGAATAGTCTGAAGGAATGACATTTCCTTATGTCAAGTATTATGATAACGGATTAGGAAATGGTTATGTGGAGGGCATACTTTGATGAACTTAGGTGGAGCATGTGCCACAAAGAGGCAGTTGTGGTGTCCAATTGAATGCCTCCCAACAATGTGCTCTAATCTAGTGGAGAGATAGAACTTACTTATCAAGGCCTTGATAGTTTGATAATGCTAGTTATGATGATGTTTATAACAATGCTTATCAATTTGGATCATTTCTTATAGAAGTTCTCAACTTCAAAATATCTCGATAAGTCATTATCAATACCTAGCTAATTAAGTGTAACGACCCAGCTAAATTGATCCATTATATAAAGTTTTAAACTTTATAATAAAGCAAATGTGATGAAATTTAAACAATAAATATGTTAAGTTTTATAAATACAATTTAGATTTATAAACATATATAAGTTAAATTTTATAAAATATATAATTAAACTTTATAATATACATATATTAAATTTACAAAATATATAACTGAACTTTATAATATAAATCTTATAAACTATATAATGGAACTTTATAATACATATATATATATATATATATATATATATATATATATGTTATAAGATAAAGCTGAACTTATAAATATTCATATGCTAAGCGTAAAACAACCGTATGCTATAGCATACCTAAAAATCATTACAGGAACCATTAAAAGGGGGGCGCGTCCAAACCAACTGAAAATTTATGGCAGAGCGCACCTTGCCGGGAAAAGATCTGAGAGTTAATTTGCATGGAGGGCGTGTCGAGTCGCAGGAAGGCGGTGGCTGCAGGTAGGAGGGCGGCCACCGCCAGGCCCGTAGATAAAAACCGGGAGCCTGGATCGAGAAAGGGGGGAAAAAACCAGAGAGGGGCAGAGAGAACCAGAGCAGAAATCCACCAGGAGAAAACCAGGAGAAGATAATTATCTATTGGAAGAGCTTTAAGCCGTCTGAGGTTCTGGGCACGGAGGGACAGAGAGCTTCTGTTGAGCAGCTTTCTGGATTGAGCAGCTAGGTTTGCTCAATCCGGTTGGGTGGTATTGGTCTCCTGGAGATTGGATCAAAATAGCCACGGCATCACCAGCAGCAGAATCACCAGTTCAGTAGCAGAATCAGCAGCAGTTAAGGTAAGTACAAATTAATTCTTCAGGCTTTTTGTATTTCAGATTTTAGTTACTGTGTTTTGTCATTACAGATGGTATCAGAGGGTGTTGTTCAAACCCTTTTCGACCTTACAGGCCACAATTTGTTGTTCTTGGTATATGAAGAATGAAATTGATTTTTTTTTTTTTTTAAACCCTCTACAGGCTGTCGTCTCTGTATTTCAGTCACTGCCCTTTTCTGCAAAAAAAAAAATCGTTTGTGTCCATTGTGATAGCGTATATGGGAAATTCTCTCAATTGCTTTCATGAGTACCCGCTTATTGCAGCAAGCAAGAAAACGGAGAGAACGCCATGTAGAAATTATGTTCGCAGATATTGTGAAGTTTTACAGGTGTAAAAGAGTTTGGAGTTTCATTGCCAGGCATATTTTACAAGCCAGCCAATATTGGCCTGAGCGGAAATGTGACAGTTGTTCAGGGTATCTGACTCGTTCACTCTTACTGAAAATAAAATAGACATGGACTATTGATATGCCACCAAGGACAATAAATCTTGAAACCACGAATAAATGCCCAACTCATGAAACCAAATTAATCATGCACAGTCACATAATACAATAGAATTTTAAAACGGGATAATAGTAGTAACATAAAAATGATAATATTAGAGGGTTCATCGGTTTAAAGGGATTGTTTTAAGTTAGTGTCGGCTGTAGTATGGGTTTGAATCTCATTGAATCTTGCCGATCGCCAGCCACTATTATAAGCAGCGGTTGAGGCCGGCATCATTATCACCGGTGGTTGAGCCGTCCTGCATATTATTATCATTAACCATTTAATAGTACTAATTATTAATTCAATGTCTTCTCTATGTCGTTTTCTTTTTTTTCTTTCTTTTTATATATAGCGATAAAAAAAATCGACAATAATACGAATTATTGGTTCATAGGTGTGCAAAGTTTCTTAAATCAAAGAAATAACATTAGGCTATCCCAGGTTCTCCGTCAAGCTACTCGTCCTTCCCTAACGATACTAGAGTATAAGGGAACTATAAAGTTCGATTGATAAGTAGCGAACGGGTGAAGTGAAGTAATTTAATCAAACCTTGACGAAACAAACAAGAAAAACCGACCGTTGAAATTAATATATCTTGCTAATCTGAGGAAGAAAACAAAGCCTACTTTCTGAAAAATTCAAAAAAAAGCGGGAATATCGTTTACCGAAAAGACGAAATGAAAAGAATCAATGTTGTTTCTAAAAATTATCTTAGAACGCAGTCTTCAAAGTTCTGAATAAAAGAATGAGAAACAGAGGCAACGCCATTTTATGTCTGGTAAAAGAAAGATGAACTTGCAAACATGTCAAAGCTTAACCTTCCAGCTGATTCATTTCTAACAAGTGATGAGAGGCATTCCATTCATGCAAGCTTTCAAGAGTCAAAATAGTCTTTGCAATTTTTGTTTTCTTTTCCTTCTTAATATTGAAAGTAAACAATGATTATTAAATAATGTAATAATAATACTTTAGTTTTTACTGTAAATACTGATTTTATTTTTGCATAGGTCTTTTTAAGGATGTTAAAATCCGTGGGGAACCATTGCATAGACCAGAAGTTAGAACGTAATAGAACAGTACAGTGAACACCAGAATATAATATTTTGTGTTACGTTACCCAATAGGTGCTCCGCCTTCCTATATAAATTGCATATTAAAGTTCTCTCAACGGAGTCACATTCTTGGGAGTTCGCCAGTCAAGTAAGGAGTAAAATTCAGGAAATAAAGAGTGAAACAGAGGCAGATGACAGAAAATTGTCGGGGTTCAGGTTCCTTGCTCACAATCTGATTAGAAGCAAATTATCAGGCTTCAGGTTTCCTGTGTCCTTTGCCAGAGTGATGTTTGGATAAATGGAAATACAGAGAATCACTTGTAGACAAATTTAAGTTACTAATGAAATCATTTAGTTTCACCTTCTGTTAAAAGTATTTGACAGATCTTGAGTGTTACAGTTCGCCATGTAGAGTGAGCTTTTCTTTTGTTGTCACATGTCGAAAATACTCAGACTGCTATGGAGAAAAGAAGGCCCAAAATAGTGACAAGGAGGTGCCCTACAGATGCTGATTATTGACCAAAAAGTTAATTGTTTAAAATAGTGATAAAAGCAGACCCAGATTTGGCTCTAGACAGTGCCCTTCTTGCTGGGAACAATTCTTGAACAGAGCACCTAAACTTAGGGAGATAGCAACGGTATGTTTTTAAGAGAGAGTTCAAATAGAACTTACTCAAGTGAGAAATATTGTGACTACTGAATCCATATCCATTTAATGAATTTGAGCCAAGTCAATTATTTTAAAGAGATTCAGTGAATCAAGATCATCAAGAGTTTAAGAAAGAAGTGGGGCATAATTTCCTAGAACTGAATGTTGACATTGAAAATATTAAAACAAAATTTACAAATCTTAAGACAGCAGGTCGTGAACAAGAGAAAGAAGGGTTAACTTTTTTTTTTCTTGCACCAAACTTGTCAAGTCGGCCCCAGTGGAAGAGACACCCATTCGACCATCCAGAAGTCTATATATAAGGCATTCGACCTCCTCCTTCAAGCTCAATTTGATCTCTCTCATGTAATAGTCAGATTGAGGTATGACAGGTATGTTACCAATGAACATTATAAACGAGACATCTAACATTTTCATTTTGTGAATGTTATTAGGTAAATAAACTTTTGTCTTACCTTAGGAGCTAATAACCATACACTTCTGCATTATTCATATTAGGATAGAATACCCTGCATTAGGACAAGGAGGTCGCGAGACCACCCTCCTTGACCTCGGTACCAGTAAGATCCGCCTAGCGGGTAAAAATAGCAAAACTATACCCGTTTATAAATGTGAAGTTGCAAAAGAAAATTGTGTGTTAAAATTCGGTTATCCACCTCTTTTTCTTATAGAAATTTTATTATGTGTTCAGGGACCATTACCATGGTAAGGACGTATGAGCGACGACGACGTGACCAGGCAACATCATCACCATTAATGCCGCCACCGTCGCCATCATCATCCCCATCACCTTCGTCACCACCAAGACCACCGTCAACATCAAACGCTCCAACGCCAGAGTTGACTGTGATAATGAACTCTTTGGAAGCCTTATTGGAGACATTAAAGGAATCAACTAAGGCTAAAAACAAAGAGGAATTTCAGCATGTAGCCACCAGTTCAGCGGAACCAAATAATTTGGAGCCCAGAAGATCGAGGGAAGACATCTCTAGAGAGCTTCAGAAAATTAGACTCCCAGAATTTTCGGGAGGTCGAGCTGGTGAACGCGCTGAGGCATGGTTGGAAGGGATGAACCGGTGCTTTAGGTTAAGAGAATATTCGCCTTCAGCAAAAACAAAAATTGTCGTGTTTCAACTAAAGGAAAGTGCCTTGATTTGGTGGGGAAATCTGGAAAAGCAGCTGCACCTTACATCAGATAATGTTCCCTGGGAACTATTTGAGGAAAGGTTACGCACAAAGTATTTACCTCCATACTTTCAACAACAGCAAGCCAGAGCCTTTCATACACTAATTCAGGGAAGTAAAACGGTGGAAGAGTACGAAATAAGGTTTATGGAGCTGGTAAAATACATTCACTACTTAGACTCTGATGAACGTCAAGCTGAACACTTCATATTTGGGTTAAATCCTCGCATCAGAGCCTTGGTAAGTATGTGGAAACCATCATCTGTAGCCGAGGCAGTCGAATGTGGCCGTTATGTAGAAGAGCACCTTGGAATCAAAAAGGATATGGGGCCAGCAGGGCCTTTACAATCAGGATTTCCAGGGAAGGCTCCCCGGAACTTTTTCAGAGGAGGTAGTTCGAGGCCACCTTATGGTAACAGGGTTACCCCAAGTGTGGGGACAAGAGTTCCCATGGCAGTAAACACTATAGTCGCGGAATCGTCCAACACCAAACCATGGGCATTGCGGGGGACTACCGGTAGAGGAAGGAGTGCGAGAGGAATCAACACAGGAGGACGCGGCTCGTTCTCTAGAAATTCACACCTTGACTCAAGAGGATCAGCGCAGCTCAATTGTTGGGGATGTGGGGGGCCGCATTTCCAGCGTAACTGCCCAGAAGCTTCATCGAATATATTGCAAAGCACTGGGAAGGAGTCGATATCAGCCAATCGAAGTAATCATAGAATTCATGCAGTAGTCAACCACGACCAAGCAGCGCATCAATCCACTGTAGTGGAATCTTCAGGTATTATCAATGGCGTAAAACTCAAAATCTTATTTGATATTGGTGCCACAGATAGTTTCATTTCGTCATATGCATTAAACAAATGTGGGTTGGCAGCTCGTAGACAAAATGATTTCCACCAAGTGGAAATGGCCTCAGGAGAACTCCAAACCGTGGGCTTGAGTGTGGATCAATGCAAAATTGACCTAGGGGTCTGTTCGACTAAACTAAAAGTCTATGTCACAGCCTTAGGGACATATGATCTTATCATAGGTATGGATTGGCTGGAATCTCACCAAGCTTGGGTGGACTGTTATGGAAAAAGGATTTTGGGCATAAATGATGAGAGAGAAGTAATCCAAATTCAAGGAATCAAGAGGGAAGTTTCTTTACGCTACATTTCGGCAATGCAGGTGAAGCGTTGTTTAAGAAAGGGTTGTCAGGCTTATGCAATTCATGAAGTAAGCCAAGAAAAAGGGCCATCCTTAAAACAAGATCCGGTGTTAGCCGAGTTCCCGGATGTATTTCCAAAGGAATTACTTGGATTACCCCCGGTAAGAGAATTGGATCTCACTATTGAATTAAAGCCAGGTACCCGACCGATCTCTAAAACGCCTTATAGAATGACAGCTCCAGAACTTCAGGAATTGCAAATCTAGTTGAAGGAACTACTCAATATAGGGCATATTCGGCCCAGTACCTCACCTCGGGGCGCTCCTGTAATTTTTGTGAAGAAGAAAGATGGATCCTTAAAATTATGCATAGACTATCGAGACTTGAATCGAGCTACAGTAAAGAATCAATACCCTATGCCGCGAATCGATGATCTTTTCGATCAAATGAAAGGAGCTGCTGTCTTTTCAAAAATTGATCTTCGATCAGGGTATCATCAGCTAAGGATTTCTGAAAATGATATCTCTAAGACTGCATTCCGGACACGTTTTGGGCACTATGAATTTACTGTGGTACCATTTGGGTTAACAAATGCGCCAGCCGTATTCATGAATCTTATGAACAGTGTTTTCCGTCAGTATCTTGATAAATTTGTACAAGTCTTTTTAGATGATATTCTCATCTATTCCAAGAATGAAGAAGAACATGAAGAGCATTTGCGGCTAGTATTGTCCTGCCTTAGAGAACGTCAGTTATATGGAAAACTATCCAAGTGTTCTTTTTTTCAGGAAAAGATTCATTATTTGGGTCACATCATATCAGGTGAAGGGATTTCAGTAGATCCTGAGAAGGTAAAAGCGATCATGGAATGGCCAATACCGAAAAATGCACATGAGATACGAAGCTTTATGGGTTTAGCTGGTTATTACCGGAGATTTGTGGAGGGATTCTCCAAAATCGCAAAGCCAATCACAACCCTTCAGCGTAAAGGTGTTAAGTATGAGTGGACCGAGGAATGTAATAAAGCATTCTCTGAACTCAAAAGACTACTCACCAGTGCACCAATCCTAAGGGTCTCTGATATGGGCAAAGACTTTACGGTATGTACTGATGCATCCAAGCAAGCGCTGGATGCAGTGTTGATGCAGGATAAGGGAATGATAGCTTATGCTTTCAGAAAGCTAAAACCTCATGAAGAACTCTATGCTACTCACGATTTAGAATTGGCCGCTGTAATGCTAGCTTTAAAGATCTGGAGACACTATCTGGTGGGACGAAATTTTACACTTAAAAGCGACCATCAAAGTCTACAATATTTGTTCACCCAAAGAGACTTAAATGCCAGGCAAAGACGATGGAGTGAATTCCTAAGTGAATATGACTTCGGAATATCATATATTAAGGGAAAAGAAAATGTAGTAGCCGATGCTTTAAGCAGAAGACCTCGGATATTTTCTCTCATACCCATTAAAGTAGACTTAAGACAACGAGTACTGGATCGTCTTATAAAAGACAGCTGGTATTTAAAGGTGAGAGCAAGTCTTGAGGGTATTAAGGCAAAAGAATCTAAATTTGAGGGTTATGAATTAGATGACGATGGGATCTTACGATTCCATGGAATGATGTACATTCCTAATAATAAAGATCTTCGAGATACCATCCTTGGGGAAGCCCACAAAGCAGTATATTGTGCTCATCCTGGAGTAGGGAAAATGTATGCGGATACCAAGAAACTCTTCTTTTGGGCAGGCATGAAGCGTGATATCACTCAATTTGTTGCAAAATGTTTGGAATGTCAGCAAGTAAAGGCAAATCATTGTCACCCAGTGGGCCTCTTACAACCCCACGACATTCCTATGTCTAAATGGGAGACCATTTCTATGGATTTTATCACTGGACTACCTTTTACTTCTCAAAGACACAATGCCATTCTGGTAGTGGTGGATAAATTAAAAAAAAGCGCCCATTTCATTCCGGTAAGAGATACTTATGATGTTGCTGACGTGGCTCGAGTATTCATAAATGAAATTATCAGATTTCATGGAGTACCTAAGAATATTATATTCGATAGAGATTCGCGATTCACTTCCAGATTTTGGACTTGCATGCAAACAGCCTTAGGTACTCAGCTAAATTTAAGCACTGCTTACCATCCTGAGACTGATGGGCAAACTGAAAGAGTAAATCAAGTACTTGAAGACATGTTGCGAATGTATGTAATGGATCAGCAATCACACTGGGAAAAGTATTTACCCTTAGTCGAATTCGCATACAACAACAGTTACCACAGTTCGATTAGGATGCCTCCATTTGAAGCTTTATATGGCAGACCTTGCAGAACACCGTTAAGTTGGGACAAGTTAGAAAATCGAGTGATAATAGGACCAGAATTAATCCATGAAATGGAAGCGCAGGTCAGTCAGATTAGACAACGATTAAAGGAAGCACAGGATAGACAAAAGAGTTATGTTGATGCTCACCGAACTGATAGGAAGTATGAAGTAGGGGATCAGGTCTTCGTCCGCATCAAACCAAATAAAAGTACTATTCGATTCGAAAAAGGGACAAAGTTGTCACCCCGATTTATAGGACCGTTTAAAGTCGTGGAAAGAGTTAGACCTGTTGCCTATCGTCTTGCCCTGCCACCTCACCTACATAGAATTCATAATGTATTTCATGTTTCTGTATTAAGACATTATATAGTTGATCTATCCCATAACTTCCAGTGAAAAGAATTGCAGGTATCGGACGAGGGAGTCATAACGGTCGAACCGTTACGTATACTGGAACGTAGAGTTCGACAGCTGAGGAACTGCCTGGTGGACCAAGTTAAGGTCCAATGGGACAAGTATAGTCCTGGATCAGCAACTTGGGAAAATACAGAGGACATATGTCAGAGATACCCTAATTTATGTCCATTTTGAAGAACTTTACACTATGTTTAGTATATATTTACTTCACTACAGTCAGAGACTCAGAAACATTTTGAATGATTATGGATAAACATGAAACTTTATGGCATAATATATGTTTAAATTTCTGCTGGTACATGGATACCAAAATGATATATGTGGTTCGTTTTACTAAATTATAGTTGTCAAATAAGGTTAAAGGCCGTTAAATGATTTTACTTCTGATAGAAATTGAAACAATATAAATCTGTTTTATTTATGCATGTCAAAGATGAGCAACTGGAATGGAAGACAGGAAGTGAATACATCCTAAATAAAAGTCAAAATACATGCATAGAATATGACAAAATATGTTATGCTGTAGTATCATATGTAAATAATACATAAGTTATTTTGAATATGCTGATGCACATTTTACAAATGCATGGGTAAGTGTATGATTGCAGATAAATGATCCAATTTCCGGGATGACCACGTGATGACAGAACCTCAGATCAGTTAAAGCTCAAAGTGATTCTATGATAAGGTATTAGCCCAAATTTTACTGGGAGGGGTGGAGGTGTTACCCACCGTTTATCCTTCGAACCCTGGAGTCATGGGAGGACTGTGCGAGTCACGCTCCCCTAGACGTATGATGATGACTACCGGATGCCTACTGAGAATCAAGTCGGTATAACTGACGCTGTCACCTTAGAGTTATGAATGGTTAGATCAGTGAAACTGACGCCACGGCATACTCCAGTAGAGGACGGATAGGATGGGAGCGGAAGAGATTAGGAAGGATAGGATGATTTTGAATAGCTTGGGGACCTGGATAGAAAAGGTCATGTCCATTAAAACCTTGAACCTAAAACTCTAAACTTCGGGACGAAGTTCTCAGAAGAGGGAGTGTATGTAACGACCCAGCTAAATTGATCCATTATATAAAGTTTTAAACTTTATAATAAAGCAAATGTGATGAAATTTAAACAATAAATATGTTAAGTTTTATAAATACAATTTAGATTTATAAACATATATAAGTTAAATTTTATAAAATATATAATTAAACTTTATAATATACATATATTAAATTTACAAAATATATAACTGAACTTTATAATATAAATCTTATAAACTATATAATGGAACTTTATAATATATATATATATATATATATATATATATAAGATAAAGTTGAACTTATAAATATTCATATGCTAAGCGTAAAACAACCGTATGCTATAGCATACCTAAAAATCATTACAGGAACCATTAAAAGGGGGGCGCGTCCAAACCAACTGAAAATTTATGGCAGAGCGCACCTTGCCGGGAAAATATCTGAGAGTTAATTTGCATGGAGGGCGTGTCGAGTCGCAGGAAGGCGGTGGCTGCAGGTAGGAGGGCGGCCACCGCCAGGCCCGTAGATAAAAGTCGGGACTCTGGATCGAGAAAGGGGGGGAAAAACCAGAGAGGGGCAGAGAGAACCAGAGCAGAAATCCACCAGGAGAAGATAATTATCTATTAGAAGAGCTTTAAGCCGTCTGAGGTTCTGGGCACGGAGGGACAGAGAGCTTCTGTTGAGCAGCTTTCTGGATTGAGCAGCTAGGTTTGCTCAGTCTGATTGGGTGGTATTGGTCTCCCGGAGATTGGATCAAAATAGCCACGGCATTACCAGCAGCAGAATCACCAGTTCAGTGGCAGAATCAGCAGCAGTTAAGGTAAGTACAAATTAATTCTTCAGGCTTTCTGTATTTCAGATTTTAGTTACTGTGTTTTGTCATTACATTAAGAGGGAGTGTTAAAATTGTTATTAGGGTCGGTCTTCATAATTGCCATTGTATCAATATGTATTTTATGTAAAAACAGAAGGAAAACAAAACAAAACAAAAAATAGCATGTTCTTTGTGACCCTTGTAAAAGAATCAAATTTGAATTTTGAAAAGCGTCATTTGTCCCTCCAATTTTCCATGGTCGACCCTCCAGAAGACAAGTTGGCTTGCTCAAAGGACGTGTCCCTTCACATGAACGAACAACTATATATTGGCATTTATTCTCCACCTTTTGGAAAGTAATTTGGATCTCATCTATGGAAGGAAATTTAAGCTATTATATGTGAAGCATGCAAGCTTTTTGTGGACTATTATATTTGAAGCATGCAAGCTTTATGTGGACTATTATATCTGAAGTATGTGAGCTTTACGTGGACTATTATATCTGAAGTGTGTGAGTCCTCTATGACACTATATCTTTGAAGCATACGAGCATCTCCAAGGCAGCTCATACAGCATCTCTAGGGCAATTTGTACACCATCTGTGAGGTAGAAAGGAGGACATTCTTCGAGGCAGTTATACAAAGATTTAGAGGCAAGCCATGTGAAATTTCTAAGCAGAACTAAGGACAAGACAAGTGGCATATCTTAGACATAAATTATGACAAGGCTATTGTTTCATGGAGGGTTGACTTAGCACTTGGGTGACTAGTCAGTTTATCTTTGACTTGGATTTCTCTTGTTAACTAAAGATTCTATAAGAAAATGGTTGCTAGGTTTTTCCCTTGTGGGTTTTGCCATGGCCTCTGACCTATTCCCTGGTGTCTTTTGTCTCTTGTGCACTATGATCTCTCTACTTTCATTATGCTTTTCAATTTATAATTGCTTCATGACATAACTAAATAAAGTAAGGGCTAAAAGGAAACATGGCCTCCTCTGGTGTCTTTTGTCCCCTAATCCACATGGCCTCCTCAGGTGTTGAATCTTAAATGCAAGATAGAATTTCTTAACATGATAATTACTTGTGATTGTATATATTAGAATTTCTTAACATGATAATTACTTGTGATTGTATATATTATATAATAATCATGAAGCGGTAGCCATAGTTGCTATTCCTATGTTTTCGAACAAGTGAATGCAAGTGGGAAGTGCTTTGCATAAAAGGCCATCTTGGGTCTTAACCCCCCCATAATATATACAATCACAGGTAATTATCATGTTAAGAAATTTTATCTTGCATTTAAACTTCAACACCCAAGGAGGCCATGTGCCCAGGTGACATCATCATGACAAATTGAGGCCTCAAAAATCTGGCAGCATACGGGTGTCGACAAACGGAAATTTACATGACATTTCTAGAGAAATTATCTGTGACAACGCCGCAAGGCATGTGGCTTTGGAGGCAATTGGGGAAATCAGTGACAAAAAAACGTCGGCGTGGAGATTTATCTCCAGCAGGTGACAACATGGTTGTCGTCCCAGGGTGCCAGGGCACCAGCAGAAGCCATGGGACCCGTGTAAGTGTTGTTTGATGTTGACGAAGAGTAGTAGATGCTTTGGCGACAATTGACAAGAATTCGCAAATTCACCAGCCACTGAGCGTATTCAAAGCTATGTTAAGGTGTGTAGGAACCGGGTTTCGATGGTGACAAACCTCGATAGATGGAACCCCCTCCCATCTGTTAATGTAAAAGGAATTGCCACCCCGCCTCCCGACCATCGAACGAATTGCATGAAGACGCTAGGAGGAATGCCCATGGCTTTAAGCCAAAGTGACATGGCAAGCCATGGTGGCAGCCACATAAGAATGAGGGGCGCTCATCTAGACAACCACGTGGTTGCCACGCAGCAACCCAAGAGGTCATGGCCAAGTCTAAGATGACAAATTTCAAATGGTCATAACTCTCAATCCGAGAAGCGAATTGAGGCAAATTTTATATCATTGGAAAAGTATTGACGAGACAAACATAATGGTGTTGTTAGTTTTGAGTTTTGAAAAGGTCAAAAAGGAGCGAAAATTTTAGACCCCACATCCATAATTGTACCTTTGTTGGATCAGCATAGTAACTCCCTCCTACCCTAAGAAGGGGTTGGGGATAGCAAGGGGTATGTTACAAGTCACCCTTGCCCTAGCATATCACTATCATTCCTGTCAAATGAGCAATACGTTCAATGTCACTGATACGAAATCTCACCAATGAACGATTGCTTGTGGTGCTACCATCCACAAAAGTTCTACTTGGCATTAACATCAGCCATAGCATTCTCATGGATAGCCAAAAGAAAAAGGAACCTTCCCAAATCTTTGTCTAGAACTTACATACAAGGCGGATGGATTGGTGAGCATAATTAGCATGGAATATAAATGCCTATTAAACTCTAGGTTTTGTATGCTCACACCACCTTTCACATCTCAAAGGTTGGACATATGGGAACCCCATGTCATATCATGTTGATTGAAGCCCCAATTGCAACCATTATTAGGCTTGTTATGCTCATTTTACCTTAGCCTTACTACAAAATATTATATCACAATATACCATTAGATAAGATAAAATAATGATATTAATATCCAACAAATGACTACAAAAGTAAGTCAATGGGACAATGAAGTACAATGATGTCGATAAAAGTAGGAATACCAAACAATCTCCTAAATAAAAAGAACAAGAGATAAATAAAAAAATAATGTCTACATGCAAAAACATGGAAAACCTTAAACTTCGAGTGCAAGCAGTCGCGGAAAGGATTTAGGGACTAGATCATGTTCCAGTAGAGCTATCTCTCCTAACACTCTAGGTCGAATGAAGAAAACTCAAGATAGTATAGTGCCCCGCGGGAGAGATACAAGAAGATCTAGACCCTTTATTGTGTTACTACCAGGAAGAAGTAACCCTTCGCTCTTGTCTAGGGGACCTCCACTGCTTGTTGGTAAAAGATTTGGTCAGGCGACGTCTTTGAGGTCTATGGAAAAGGTATGGTCCCTTGGGTCCACACCGATTTGGAGCAATGCTACTATCACTATGTCTCATAGTGCCCCTAGCTAATGAGAACATCGATGAAGAAGGATGTAAACCATTGAACAAGATCTAGTTTAGGAAACTAGAGAATGTGGGAATGAGATTTGAGGACCTCCTACATGTAAAAGGCTAGACATCTAGTATTGAAAGAAACTAGATAAAGTCTAGAACAAGCAATGAATCTCCCTCGGATCTCAATAATAAATGGGGTAGCGGAAGATGAAATGGTCCTTAGCCTCAATCTCTCAGAGATGGCACAAATGGCAAATCATGTTTGAACGGTAAATTTAGTGGTAAATCTCAATCCATAGTCTATGAGAGTGAAATGGATCCAAAGGCCATGCATCCAATGGAAAATCATGTAATGGGGCCAAACAATAAGTCCATCCCTCCTCATTGTGACGCGCTCAACATAGAGAGTCATCTTTGGACGTAACTCAGCTTGAGAATGTATCCAAGTGGCAAGAGGTTTATCCTATTTGGTTGGTAAGAGGTGATCCATCATAATACTAACCAAAACAAGGAGATCTAATACTCTGATGTACTAACACCAAGATTGAGTTGAAAACTAGTTACTGCAATAGACTCGGATAAACAATAGCTTTCCAACTAAATTCAAAACCTTTGTAATTAAGTTGGAAATAACAAAATAACTCAAATTATTGATTATATGTATATCTCTATCGAAACCTTGATTTGTATTGCTTCCTAACACAAACCCCGAGGATTAACTACAAAACAAATATATATATATATATATATATATATATAACAAAAAAGCAATGTAGAAAAAGTCGAAGTCGGGATTAAATCGGCAAGGGTCCAAAAGTCGAAAAACTCGTTAAAGTCTAGAGTTTTTTGAAAAAGTCGGCAAATTTAAAAAAAAAAAACAAACAAACAAACAAAACAAAAACACAAAAATATTCATTTATTTTTATTTTTTTAACATCTAGAGTATCCATAGTTCATTAGGGCTTGTAGTCTGCAACATCAGATCTGCAATCTAACCAATGAGAAATAAACAAGAACAAACATATAGCTTACTTGTTGAAGTAGCCCATCTAGATCAACCCTTTCTGCATTTTTTGTCCTTGACACCTGGCAGGTCCTTTGCCTCATTTGCCATCAATTGCTCACTGAGTATTTGCTGCTCCAAAATACACAATATACTCAGCCCTAACCAGATCTACTTCTCAAGTGGATTTGACCACCAAATCACTGTACAATCAGCATCAAAGTATATCATCAACTCACAATGGTTTGGCCCTTCCAAGACACTGAATACTAGTTGTCCAAAACCCTTATTGTTCAGCCTCCTCACAGCAAATTTGCCTCTTCAAATTCATTGTATAACAGCTCTAACAGTGGTTGCAACTCATAGTAATTTTGCTTATCAAATCACTATATGATAGCCCTTAAATACCACTGTGATATCCCACATTCAGCAGAGATGGCAGACTTTTTCGGTTGACGTGGGATAAAATCGGGCATACAACGAATAAATCGCGATTTTTTCGTTTCTGAAAAAGTCTGCAAAAAATCGGAAGATTAAATCGTTTTGTTGAAAAAATCGCAATTTTAAGATTTAATCCCAATTTTTTGCAGACTTATTACACACTGCAAAAAAGCACCTCAAATTATAACAATATATGTGAATATGTTTAAAACAAAATAAAAACGTTTATTATGAATATGTTTTAGAAAAAAAATAAGAGAATCTAACACTACAAATGAAGCTAATATAAGTATAGAGCTAACTTCACATAATGTTTGATTTTAATATCAATTGTGAAAAACAAAGTTGGATAAACACTAACAATGACTTTTGAAGATTTTACTCAGCAAGGACAGAAGCTTGATGACGCTGAAAAGAAATATTACAAAGAGCAGAAGCAAGTAGCAGCACTGACAGACAAGTGAGACACGTGGATTGTTGCATCACATCGTGTTTTGTCTCGGCTCCTGTCACCATTCTCGCTTTGCCCCGAATTTGCTTCGCAAAGATCCTTCAAGCCTCTTGCTACCTGGAGCCCGTACCGACCTCACCCAAATTAAGTGGGATGAGGAAGGACGTCTAGCAAAAGTTTAGAATTGAAATAGATACAAAAGTGAGAACACCCTAATATATATTAGCCAGTGTTAGACACTAATCACTCAACAAACAAGTAGAAACACCAAACATGAATTATAACCCCAAAAAACATGTCAATATATATCATAATTAATAGTATGAGCAAATATTTACATGGTGCACCGTTTATTCGAAAAAATTTGGAAAGATTTTGCAACAAAATATTAGACTTATAAACAAACATTTACACGCTGCACCTTTTATTCGAAAAGTTTTGGAAGAAAGATTTTGCAACAAAAAATTGGAGTTTAATACATACAAAAGTGAGAACACCCCTAACTATGCATAAGCTGGGATTGAAAAGTCAGGATACCCTACAGTATAGATAAGCTGGGGATGAAATAATCACTTGAGTCCCTAGTGATCCCTTTGAGTGTAATTAGGAACTTGTTTAGATCATTAGACACCTTATTTCACACAATTAAACAAATATATCATTAACATGAGCATAGTTCACGGGGATTTGAACAAGTATATCATTAGAACGAGCATTTAACGCTTAGGAGGAACTATTCCAGTAGTTAAAAAATCATTGTTGTCTTCATTATGTGGCCCACCCAGCCATCCGCAGGAGACTTCGCTTTTCGGTATTTGACCTACCATCCATCATTCTTCTACAGAGGTTTCTTAATTTTTCAGGAACTGCCAGACCCAAAATGAGAAACTTGTCATTCTGTGGTAGATTCTGGGATCTTTGTGTCCAGCTGTGACAGCCCTCCCGGCGTTCACTTATTGCCACACCCCGGCTTATAGTGCAAGGGGGCTGCTCAAATAATAATAATCCAGGAGTTGGCAGAGGTTGGCAACGTCTAGACTCTAGCTCAATATTCTGAACTTGAATTATTAATCCTCTGGAAATAAACATTAACATACATAATCACCTTCACAACCCTTGAAAATTATCTAATTTTTTTTCCAAATTTGAAACAAGGTTTCAATCCTCCCAAGCTGCTACCCACTCTGGAATATGACAGACAGGCATTTATTCCCTAGAAGGGCACCTTTCCAGGAGATTGAGGTTGAGGGAGAAAGGGCCTCTACCCACTAGTGTGCAGATTTGGCAAGAGTGTAGGAACCAGAACAAGCACTTTGCAGGATTACCGAATGGATACTGGGCCAGTGGACACTAGTAATTCACAGATGAACAAGACAATGGCCTGCAGCAAGAACTCCCAAGATGAAGGCCCACAGAAAGAGAACTTTCTTAGGCTCTGCAGAGGATTTACAGGTACTCCATAGCCTGAAGTGCCAAGTGGTTTCCTAGGAATTAATCCTCTAGAGCTTGTTCAGGCAAGCATTTAAAACTGGCCTCCTTGCAAACCAGAGGTAACCATTGCCTGGCTTATGTTCAAGTAAAGCTTTCGAAGCATTCCAAAGACAATCCTTACACCAATTTCATAGCGGACCCAGATTAAAACAAAGAAAGTGGAACCAGACTCTTTTGTCCAACACCAGCATATAGGATTAATGACTGATGTTGTGACTCCGGAGGCACAAGGCACGTATCATTCTCCAGAACTGAGGTAATTTATAACTTGTAAGTATCCAGCCTCCTCTTGTTTGATGAAAATACACGTCATTATTAAGAAAAATTCAGAATTGTATTCCCCAAAAATATCGCATTGTAAGAATCTGCACAACCATTATGCATCATTAGAGTCATATCTTGGGATAGTGACAAACACACGCAGCTAAAATGTAAACACCAAAGTTACTATTCAATTTCAACATTTCTAGTTTTATAAGTATGAGATGGAATGCCTCAAGATTCGGTAGGAAACCAATGGGCAAAATGCCTGGACGCTGATTATCCTTTTTTATCACCAACCCCTTCCTGCAAAATTCATCATTTTGATTTTGTCTTTGCAGTTCCTCTTCCTGAAAACTATTCCTTCGTAAGTTTTATCCATTTTTCTTTGCAGTTGATCAGCGACATGTGCAAGCATCATTTCGCGGAAACTGAACAGCTCACGCGTGAGGCATCACGCTGGATTAAACAAAGTTATTCCAGTTGAACTGTACGATAAACTTTTATATATCTGAAGATGCGGCTTCTCAAGAATCAAAAACTAATTGTGAATCGTGATGGCTGAATTGTTGAACAAGGGTAAATGATGGACATTTTTTTCATCCTTTTTTCGGTCTATCCAATTGAGTTTAGAAAATGAGTAACATACGACTGTTACTGAGCCACTGAGCCATTCTTAAAAATTTGACGGAAAACAAACATCCCAATTTTATTGAATTAATTCTTAGAACGTATAGAACCCGATACCAGTAAACTCTCTTGGCAGGATATTGATCATACTCATTGTGTTCTAACAAATCATTTTGAGACCATCCAATATATAACAGCGAAAAAATACATGTACTACTTAAAAGTTATAAATATCACCTGACAAATGTTAACAAAAAATAATAGTGTACACCGTATACTTAACGTAAGTACACTACAATGGATCTCTACAATTCTTGGCCAAAAAGATGGAAGTTTCTTTTCCAAATTAATGTTTTACATCTGTTTATCCAAGGCTTCATAGCCAATTAATCACTACCTTTCTAAATATACTGGCCATAGAAAACCAGCTCTAAAATATACATGCTCACAAATTCAATAGACAGATAATAATTTAAATCTCAAACCACAGGCTTCAGAGGCCAAGGTCACCAGCCTACAGTCTTTTGTTAGGTAAACGCTCTGAAGGTCACCAGCCTACAGTATTTTGTTAGGTAAACACAAGGCAGGAGACGGTGAGCACCGAAAAAATTTTGGATAAAGCATGGAGCTGCCTGTAGCATCAGAAAAGACATGTGTTCATACCTTATGTGTAGTAGGGAACACCACTTGGAGGAGGAACACCTCCACCAGCTGGCATAGGCATCTGTTGATGACTGTATGAAGGCATTGGGGAGGCACCAAAATGGGGCCCCTGACCCGCGAGTGATGTTACGCCTGAAGCTATATAGCTTGATGGAGGCCCTGAATGGTTCTGCATGGGAGATAGTCCAGGAAAGGTTGTAGTGGAAGTGTATGGAGAAAGGGATGGAGGAGATTGCCCAGGAAACACTGGAGGGGGAGGTACTGTTGCAGGAGTCATGTACATCTGATTTTGTGGAAATCCTAGAAGAGGCAGACTTGAATGGACATTGCCATTTGGTCCTTGTGGTTGAGGTGATAACTGGTTGAACTGCCAACCTTGCACTGGCTGAACCCCAGCAACACCATCTTGAAGTGGTGGGCATGCACCACCTGCATAATTATTTCCAGAGTACACTAATGAAGAAGACTGGGGAACCTGCATTCCACCAACAACTGGGACAGTTGTTTGGAAGGCAGATGGTTGCTGGCCTGTAATTGATAATTGATTTGGCAACAGAGCAGGGTTTGGACTTGTATAGTCTCTGCTTCGATCGTTATTAACCTGCATCAGATGATAGAAGTAGGTACTTAGAAGGTTCAAAAAAAAGGCATACTAAAATAACTAAATAAGCTATTGAAAAAAATACACCTGCCTCCAATTCTATTGCACAATAAATAAAAGGTTAGAGACACATTTAAACAATGTCTATTAGAACAAGATTACCTTTACATTGAGGTCAGTGTGACGAGAGTATGAAAGATGAAGTTTGCAATAACCTCCATCATATATGCAATGCCCTTCCAAAGCTTCTTTCGCAGTAACGGCAGTTGCCACATCTGGAACAGTAAGAGAACTCGTCAATTTACAGAATTTTTTTCAAAACAAACCTGCGGCCAATGCTATGCAAGGGAAATTCTCACTGGGAGCATTTCAAAAAGTTGAGAGGCAAAAACAAATATGATGCAATTAGAAAGATATAGACCACACCTATGCCACTATCTACAGCTCAGTTACAGGGGCAAACACAACAAGAACTAGAAATTTTCACTAGAAAGATTCAAATCTCCCAGTCTCTGGAAGAGACAGTTCAGGAAAAGAAAGGTTGCCCAATTCTTGATTTGACGCTTGATAACCTATACTTCACATCCAATACTAATAGCATATGTGCAAAATATCTCGTGATAATGGCCAAAGGTGTTTGTTACAATACTTTATCCAGATCATGAAAAGAAGGTACAAACAATGGCAACATAGGGGAAAAAATATATTAATGTCCACAAATCAATCAAATAGATCAATGGGACTAGAAAGCATGTCAAAATGCCAATGACCAAAATAAGTACAAATAAAGATTAGTAAACTGTAATATAAAGGGCTAAACACACAAGGTAAATCCTAGAAAAGAAATATACATAGGCACTGCTCTCCACCAGAAAGAATTAGGAAGCTAGTGTTTTTCAACCATTGTGAACGTACCAATACAAATCCTAAGAATGTCCTCTCTGGGAAATGGCCTGCACTGAGTGGACCAGGCTGAGTTAGCTTGGGGTGAAGCTAGGTGCTGCCTATAGGAGTGCTAGCACAAATAAGATTAGTAAACTGTAATATAAAGGGCTAAACACACGAGGTAAATCCTAGAAAAGAAATAGATATAGGCACTGCTCTCCACCAGAAAGAATCAGGAAGCTAGTGTTTTCAATGTCAACCATTGTGAACATACCGATACAAATCCTAAGAATGTCCTCTCTGGGAAATGGCCTGCACTGAGTGGACCAGGCTGAGTTAGCCTGGGGTGAAGCTAGGTGCTGCCTATAGTAGTGCTCCTAGCATTCAAAACCGATGAGAGAAACCTAGTGATGGAAAACCATCTCCTTGGCCTGCACTGAGTGGACCAGGCTGTTTACTGCTTACAGGAGTTCTCCTAGCAATCAAAGTCAGTGAGAGAAACCTAGTGATGGACGACTAAGTCCTTGATCTGGACTGGGAAATGGTCACATGCGTGAGCTGAGTGTTTGAAAAGGTACATCTCAATGATCTCAGAACAAATGTGAGAACAAGAATGTAGAAAGTTCATGAAAAATGCCTTTCACTGCAAATTCGGAAATTTCACCTCAACCTTGAGGTTTCCCAGATCTATTTCTTGTGAACTTTCAACCTTAATGCTGAATCTGAAATATTAAATACATCAGCAGATACTTCACTTCCTTCAACCCAATTGACAAGGCATCCCATCAAAATGCAACATAATTTCAGCCCTAAAATATTATATTCACTAACACATGATCAACAAAGTTGGTTTTAAAAGTTATCATTTCACCTAGATTTAGCTTAGAGGACTCACCATGAAAAATAGCTCTAAACCTTTTTCACCATTAGAGAAAGATTGAGACTTGCCAATTGAATAGTACTCCCAATTTTTCTACAAACTTTTCTAGTCATCCCAATGTCTCCAAGAATTACACCTTTCCACCACAACAAGCTCACAAAAATAATTAAAAACTAAAATGCACAAAATATGGAAATATGGAAACTTGACCCCCTCCACCCCACATTTAGGAAATGTCGTATATATATATATATATATATATATATATATATATTACAAAAAAAAATTATATAGGTTTTCTTAAATAATATATTATTTGCAAGAAAATAAGAATTATACACAACAATGACAATTTAGCAAGAAACACATATCTCCATTAACTCCCATAGATGATTACGTCATGCAAAATCCAGAAGCAACCTCTAGAGATGAGGCTATATATCCAAAACCAACCTTTATATATGAGGCTATAACTGCCAAAATATAACATAAGTTATAGCCTAATACATATCCATCTCATCTCCATCTTCGCCAACAAAAATAGAGAGATGCATGTTTAACAGTGGATCATGCAATGGAAGAAGAGTTTCCAGTTTCATAATCATCGATAGCAGAGAGAGAGAGGTCTAAGAAGATTCAAGATCCGCATCCCACACTTTATGATGCCTAGTAAAATCTTATTGCAATTTGCTGCTATAGGAAAACATTGCTCTTGGGTCTGGCAATCCTTCTTGGTACTTGAGTAGGCCCAAAACACTAGGAAAATCACACTGAAACATGGGCTTCACAAAACGAAACACGACAAAAACATCGAATATGTTTCAGCCCACATTTCCAAATTTGGAAACAAAGCCCAAAGAGTTTCAAGCCATTTCCCATGTTTCAGCATTCCGAAACATTTCCGGCTTTGAAATATCTAGGGGAAGTTGCTTCTTACAACTTAGAGTAAGAACTATGAGGCAATCTTAGTCCTTCTGCCAGTTCAACCACCCGAAAATTTTGAGCTTGAGGGGAAGGTTCCACTTCCATATTTTCCAGAACCAGCATCGCTCCCCATTGACCTGTAGCGCAGGAGAGATATAATCATATGCCTCCTTATCTGAGATCTCACCATCTATAGATATACCATCCCATGATAAACTATATTCACACTCTGTCAAAGTAATACCCAACAATGATCAATTTTGAATGTATTTTTCCCAAATCTCAACCAGGTTGCCAGATATAGATATTTTTCCCATGTCCCAAGCGCGTATCCATGATACAGAGATAGAGAAGGGCTCACAAGATATATAAATCTGATTCAAGAAATATACGCCTTTATTATGTAAAAACCTGATAAGTGCAATCGGCAAAGTGTGATCCACTTTGAAACCTTTCATAGAGTCCAAGCCCATCTCCACGTTAGAGACAATGCCAATTTCCCATCTCAGGTTTCCAACCAGCCAGTGCTTTGTTTTCATCAAACTGTTCCAAATTAAGAAGCCAAAGAAGGGACCCGCACCAATGTTTTTATCCACTCTAGGATCGATTGATTTTGAGATATTTTTCTTTGATAATTGATTGCCATGTTCCATTGCCAAATATAGCTCACCCCAGACTCTTTACCAATAATGCCCAAGCAAAATGTTCTATATTTTTTATCCCCCAACCCCATTCTTCCTTACGCCTCAATAACACCTCCAGCCGCACAAGATGGAACTTTCTGGCATCTCTGGTACATGCCCAAATAAATCTAGCAATACATGAGTTTATGCACCTTATGATTTCCTTAGGCAGCAAGTATAGGTGCATCCAATAGACAGATATACTTCGAAGAACTGACTAGACCATGATCAATCTGCCCCCCATAGACAGCCATTTATGAGACCACAAAGATAGCCTTTTCTCAAATTTATCAAGCAACCACTCCCAATCCTTTATCCCATATTTGTTTGAAACCCTTGTCCATTGCTGTAATCAAGATCACAAAAATCTTAGCAATCTCCATTAAGGATTCGACATTTTGGGCCTCTGCAATCAAAATAGATTTGGACTTACTCATTTAGAGTCTAAAGGCATCATCAAATGAGGAAATTACTTGGTGGATAATATTCCATTCATAGACAAAAACATCCCCTATGAGAAGTACATCGTCAACAAATATAAAATACGTAATTGAGATGTTCTTGGTGAGCCTGCAGCCTGAAATTAAAACACAAAGATGAACCTTTGATATCCTTCTACTCATACCATCTATGACCAGCAAGAATAAAAGGGAGGAAATAGAACAACCTTGCCTTAAACCTCTTGAAGCCTGAAAGAAAGCGGAAGGGACCCCATTAATTAATACATCATAACTTACTATTGAGATGCAAGCCATAATCCAGTCCACCACACGAACAGATAGACCAATCCGGTGTAAAATCATCCTTAAAAGCTCTCAATCTACACAGTCATAGGCTTTTGCCGCATGAAGCTTCAATAAACACCCATGTTTCTTTTTAGTTTTGATGGAGTGTAACATCCTTGTGCAATGGCTACTGCATCTTGAATCTGTCTTTTGGCCAGAAAGCCAAATTGTTCTGGAGATATGAATTTTGACAGATACGCTTTAATCCTAGAAGTGATGATTTTGGATATCAACTTATAAGCGAAATTCCATAAAGAAATGGAACAGAAGTCCGAAAAGGAGGATGTGCTTGATACTTTAGGGATTAGAGCAATGAATGTGGCATTTCAAGCACTTGAAATATCACATTGAGCCCTTGCTTCCTCAACCATAACAACAAGATCAGGACCCAAGATATCCAAAAAATCGATATATAACTCAACAAACCAACCATCTAGTCCTAGACTTTTGTCCCTGGCCATAGATTTTAGAACCACTGCCAATTCATCAGACGTAATCTCTCTACCAATAAAATCACTTTCCTCCTCACTGAACATTTTAGGATAAAGATGAATATATTCCAACTGATTCTCAATGTCAACCCCTGACCTAGCATGAAATTGGTTGCCAAAAAATTTAACAGCTTCCTTTTGCAAGTCTGCTAGAGAAGTTATGTGAACATCCTCCCCATCCTTCAAACCCCATATAGTATTCTCTCTCTGCCCTTTAGTGGCATATTTATGGAAAAATTTGGAATTTTTATTTCCCCCAAAAGATCCATATCGCTCTACTCTTTAGTCGCCAATTTTCCTCTTAAATGCTCAAAATTTTGCGCTTACGAGATTCAAGACTTTAGTTAACTTTCCCATCTTTAGCTTACTTTACTTTGACTCAAGTATAAATCATAAATTTAGCTTTCTTTGCATGCATGTCACAAGCAACAGAACTGCATGCATGCAACTCACTTGCACACTTTGTGTGTCGCATGCAAACTCCTAAAGAGGCAAAACAAGGTCTTTCTACACATGGCTAGAAGACCTTCAGCAAGTACAAAAGTACTTACCCGAGCTACAACCTTCAACATTTTGTGACTAACTCGCTTCCACTGCATATTGGATTTGTTTAGTGACTTGATCCAGCTTTGATCCTTGTTCAACCTGAACCCACAGATATAACAAAGAGATAGATCAGTAAATTCATTGTTGTGGTCACTGAGGAGGGGATCTATTACATTGTGATTGTCACAATAATAATGTTGCTCCAGCTCCCCACTAACTCATGCCCATTGATTTGACTTGGCCCTCCTGATACTTGATTGAGCACATGGAGTGACCCAATCTATCCTCTACCACTCGGGTCATGATAGCTCCTACACTTGACTTCGACTGACTCCCAAGATATGCTCTCAACCTCCTATCGTTGTTTTGTCAAAAGTCTATCGTTGGTTGAATATTTGGTTGCCCCAGCATCAATGCCAAAGGTGTCACAGTGATTTATTAGCTAGCCCGTAGTGATTTGCTCCATATGTTGGCACCCTCGATCCCCTGTAGGCAGCATATTTGTGTTTCCTACAGCTATAGAGAGAGCATACCTGCAAATCGACTTTAAGTAAATAATCCATTCGACCTTAGCACAAACAATGGATGCCTCCATAGAATACACTTTAACAACTCAGCCCTAACATGGTTGCATGTTGAAAGGAAAATCAACCTCTAGCGAGGTGAGTCTTGGTGCCCTAAATTTGTCTACATATAACTTCGGCCCATGGAATTCTTATCCTCAGTGTGATATTGATTTTGCCATACAAAATTTGGTGGAAACACTTCAATAACTCGACCAAATAGTAGTTGGTCCTCCGGGCTTGGGAAATATCGTGAGCTCCTTTAGTTGTAGTTGCCAATATCTTGATTCTATTCCCTGTCACAATGGATGTTGCACCGATTCACAAACCTTCAGTAAATTACAAACAAAATTAACCAATCAAGATCAAATGAGAAACTTGGTTGGTTCCTCCTTACACCTATAATAAACTCCACAAATTAACCTAGTGAGGAATCTGACTAGCTAGGGTGTATCGTTGCAAAATTGATCCCTAGGGAGGATAGTTCACCACCAAAAAATATCTACACTTAGGGTTACAAACCCTCACGCAAAGCTCCATGAGCCCAATAAAAACAATTCACCAAATATCCAATCATATCTTTGAATTGCTGAGAAATCTAGGGGTGACTTAATTAGATGATTTCTCTCACTTTCATAACTGCTTGTGATGTTTTTTCACTTAACTTGATTAGCTTCTTCTTCAACTTGATTATTATTGTGTTTTCTAATCAAACAGCTACCAAACAAATAAAGATCAATGAGACAACAGGACACAAGATATAGGCTATCATCCAGGGCCAAAACCTCTCCTTTAAGAGGAAAACCCACAAGAACTCTTCTCTTCTTATAGAACTTCCAAATGACGAATTCCAAGACCTAAGACCCTTGACAAAGACCCAAGTCATACCTCTCCTTAATGAGCTTCTCTTCCACAAAGTCAACATCAGTCAAACTAGCTTTCCAACAGCTACAACTTCTCCTTTGACCTTCCTTTTCAGACCTGCAACTTCAACTACTGCAGTAACCCTAGCTTTTGGCACGTGTGAGAGAATAATGGAGAATTCTTCCTTCTTTTTCCTTCGTTGGGATTGTCTTCCTTTCTTTGACTGTTCGGCTTGTATTTCTGATGTTTCTTGACCCTTGACTAAGCTCCTTAACCTATCAGCAATTCAGTCTTGTTGTAGTTGTAGGGATGCCCTAACTTCCTCTTTGCACGTGTGAAAACTTCAGCCCAAAAACTCGGATTCTTCTTCCTTAGAATCTTCTCCTTCTTCATTGGTTCTAGGTCTCCTTATCTTCTCTTGATTGAACTTCTTATAGCTTCTTGGATTCTCTCGAAACGTGGTTGACTTCCCTCTTATATATAGGCTTCTAGAGAGCCCTTTTAAGCCGACAAGCCATCTCTAGGAGGCCAACTTCATTGTTTGGTAGGCTGACTTGTTGCTTGCACGTTGACAAGGTCTTGGAGGGTCTTTGACTCTAATATTGACTCAAATAAATTTTCTTGACATGATACAATAAGCCCAATATGGTCTTCCATACATGACAATGACTCAATTGACTTGTTGACTCAATGACAATCCCTAGAAACACTCAATAGGTACATGACCTATGAATAAAATAACCTTCAGCATGAAACCCATGCATCAAGAATGACAATAATAAACTTATTTATTTTCTTTACATCAAATACATAAAATCATAATTACGCGTGTCATTATGAAGACCGAACCTAGTTACATATTTCAACATGAATGAGCTCCTCCTTTTCTTTTATTGATATGGCTATCCAAATACCATTGGTCAAAACCATAAGTCAATTGAATACCATGGGTCTTTTTCTTCTTTTAATAAAGTGACTTTATGGTATTCTTTTTCCTCAGTCACTTTTTAATTAATTATTCCCTGTGAAGCTAAAGGTGAGTCATTTTTTCATCTTTGGTTGTCTAATTTATATCCATGCACTAATAGAAAAGAGGACCAAGTTGAATCCCTCCATAATGAAGGGTTCACTTGTGGATTACAATGAGACTTAAAAGGCTTACACAGCCTATATATTAAAACAAAGGAAGATAGTAGTGAATCAGGATGTAAAGTTTGATGAAGACTTTGCAACTAGGAAGTCCCATAAGTCTAGGAAGTTTTGTTGACAAAGGATGAGGAGTGGGAAGCTTCCAAGGTTGATCTAGGGTCACAAATGATTTCCAGAGAAATACAGTGGTCTTCTGGAGAAGAAGAGAAGATGGGAGCCCCTTGTCTAAAAACCTTGATGGTTTAGTCAGACATCGAGGGGTGTTCAGAGGCATGTTGAGACTCCTAGCAGCGCTTTCAAAGAGATCAGACCTCGAGAGAAGTTTCCAGACTATATGTCATTAATGAGCAACATTTGAAATTCCAAGCCTTCAAGTTTTCAAGATGTCACAGACTAGCAGGTATGGTCTGGAAACTCCATGGTGGAGGAAAACACCTCCATCATGAAGAATCATGTTTGAGATAGTGTGCCAAGACCAGAGGAGAAGTCAATAGTGAGTTCTAGGTGGCTCTACAAGATCAAGCATGCTACAGATGTTAACACTGAGAAGTTCAAAGTGAGGTTTGTGGTGAAAGGGTTCTAAAGAAGACAGGGAGTGGACTACGAGCTAGGTACACTTATATTAGTGTTATTATGACCTTGATTTCATTTATGGGATGGATGATACATCAAATGCAGATGTAAAGATAGATTTTCTCACTGGAATCATTAAGGAAGAAATGTACATAGAGCAAAAACCTCAAGGCTTCAAGGTAGATGGAAAGGAATCTCGTGCAGGCTTAAGAAAGCCTTGTATGGACTCAAGCAAACACCTAGAGCATGGCATTCCAGGATTGATGGATGTTTACAAATTATGAGCTTCCCCAAAAACAAAGCAGACTCTAACTTATAATATATGTTTGACAATGCAGAAAAGCTCATTATAGGATGCAAAGAAGACATGGCAGTTGAGTTCAAGATGAAGGACACTGACTTGATGGATTAATTCTTGGGGTTGGAGGTTTGGCAAAGACCAATGACAATTTTCCCTAGGCAAGGGTACATATGCAATTAAGATCCCAAAATAGGTTTCAGATGGAGGATTACAAACCTATGGACACATTGATGATCACTAATCTGAAGAAGGTGACAGCTTAAAATTGGGAGTTAGTGGATCCCACAAGTACAAGCAGCGAATAGGTTCCCTATTGTATTTGGTCAACACCAAACTAGTGAACACGTTGATTCGGTTCATAGTGGAGCCAAAGCATTTAAGCAAGAGCATTGGGTAGCAGCAAAACATGTGCTCAAGTATTTGAGGGGCACATTTGAGTCTGATCTCATATATTTTTAAGATGGTAAAGTAAAGTGATGTTGCAAGGTTACTCAAATTCAAATTGGGTAGGCAGTTCAACAGACAGGTATAGCACCTTTGGGTGTTGCTTTAGTTTGTGATTAGTGATGGTCATGGTTCAGCAGCAAGTAGAGGTCTATGGCACTTAGGCAACTAGTATTGTTAGTTGTGAGGCCATCTGAATTTGCAAATTCCTTACAAGATTGTTTGATCAAAATTCAAAGCCTACAATCATTTACTATGATAATCAAAGTTGTATCAAACTTCCTAAAAATTCAATGTATCATGACATGTCTAAGCATATCGATATCAAATATCACTTCATACAAGACAGGGTTCTGAAGGGAGCAACGAAGTTCTAGCATATTCCCACAAATAGGTAATTGAAACTATGACCAAGCTCTTGGTAAAAGGGAAGTTTGAGGCATTCAAAGACTGAATTGCTACAAACTTCCTTGCTAAGAGAGTGTTGAGAATTATAACTAGATAGGAACTTCAACACATGTTCATTGTGAATATGCGAGAAGTAGTTCTAGATAGTTTGGAAAAGTAATTCTAATTTTGGAAAAGTATTCTATTTTGTAATTCATTTTAGTAAAATAATCTCTTATTTTTAGCAATTAAGTCTAACATTGTACTTAGACTAGGAGCAATCTTAAAAAATAGATTCTCTAGCTAAAACTATAAACAAGGCAAGGTAGAGGCTTTTACACACACACTTGAGCAGTTGAGCAGTGGGCAGGTAGCATGCAACCAAGGAAGAGGCTATCCAAAGCACTACGCACTTCAAGACAACAATACATACATTTATGTATTGTTGTGCAAAAAAATCCACAGTGCTAACCAGGGCAAAAAATCTTATCCAAGGACCAATTGGTACCTCATCGGTACCAACCGATCCTGACCAGTCAAGTCTACAAAAAACCAGCCCGGTTAGGTAAACCAACACTCAGCGAGGATATGGGGCCCGCGCCAGTTTTGGAGATGGTTTTTTTTGCAAACCATGGGCAATTTCCCTCCTAAATCTGCCCCCTTAAGCTTATAAAAGCAAGCCTAAGCTCCTTTTTGCCTCACACATCTGATTTCTAGTGTTTGTGAACATATGAGAGCTTGGGCAGTTCTGCAATAGCATTGAGTTTTGGAGCAACAGGAACAAGTTTGGAGGTCCTTTGTCATATTGGAGTTGGTTTGGAGTTTAGTAAAGTTGGCATCTTTGAAAGGAGGCTTTAGCAATCGATTTTCATTCCCATGTATGATTTCTCTCTTGAAAATTTCCATATTTGATTGTTGTCCCTGTTTTTAATTTTTTCCCCTATTTCAAGTAAAAAACAACCCTTATTTGTAGGCTAAATGTCTCTTTTTATTTTGAAATTTATCATAGGTTTTCCATTTTGAGTTTCTATTTGCAGATCTATTTCCATTCAAATCTGAAATTTCATCATCCACCATGGCCCCAAGAGCCAAATATGTTGCATAGGTTCACTGGGATGTTCATGATGGCAAAATGTTGTGCAAATATTGCAAGCATCCAATGGGAAGGGAGGGGCGGGCGAGCTATTTTTAGGCTGAAACAACACTTGGCTGGTATAAAAGGCCAAGTAACCCCCTATGATGCACCAGCTAAAGTGATAGGACCTATTAGGGAAAAATACCTTGAAAACTTTGAGAAGTTTGAGGAAGCAAAAGCTATGCATGCAGAAATTGCAAGGAAGAAGGAACTTGCAGAAGCTATGGCTAGGAAAGAAGCAAGTGGATTTGATTATTTACCTTGAAGACTCCTCCTCTATCCCTTCCACCAATCTCCATGACCCCTTCCGTTATGTTCCTCCCCTTGTTGGATCTCACTCTCAAAGTCAAGTTAAAGGTAAAAAGAGGATGAACATTAAGAGCTATTTCACACCTTCCTTCACCTTTGCCTTTGCTAGTGCCACTGCCTCCAAACCAAGTCTAACTCACCCACCTTAGATACTTCATTGGAAAGAGAAATGCAAAGAAGTTGTTTTTAAATACATTGCCAAATGGTGGTATGATGCAAATATCCCCTTTAATGCTACCCACTCACCTTATTACCAAGCTATGTGAGACTCTGATATAGTTGCAAAAAGGGCTTCAAAGGCTCTCGCATGCATGACCTGAGGGGAGCTCCTTTACAAAGAGAGGTTTTATCCATTGGAGAATATTTGATTGAGTTTAAGGAGTCATGGGCCAAAACAATTTGTTCATCATGTTAGATGGATGGACTGATGGAAAAAACTAAACTATCATAAATTTCCTTGTCTCTTACCCTCAAGGAACCATGTTTTTAAAATTGGTTGATGCATCTAATAAGGTAAAAGATGTCATCTATTCTTTGAGCTTTTGGATGAGATGGTTAGGAAAGTAAGGGAGCATAATGTTGTGCAGGTCATCACAGATAATGCCTCAAATTATGATCTTCCTAGAAAAATGCTAGAGTCCAAATGTAGGACCATATTTTGCACTCCATGTGTTGCACATTGCATAGAGCTCATGCTTGAGGACATTGAAAAAATGGAGGGGGTAAATAACAATGTAGGGCATGCCAACAGTATCAGAAAATACATCTACAATCACTCATGCTTATTGAACCTAATGAGGGAAAACACTATGGGCAAGGAGCTTGTTAGGCCTACCATCACGAGATTTGCAAATCACTTCCTCACATTGCAATCTCTCACTTCCCAACAACAAAACTTGCAGAAAATATTTTCTAGTCATGATTGGAATGCATCTTGGTGGGCTGACGGAGCAAATAGAAAAGACACCAAAAATAAAGTTTTTGACATCACTTTTTGGAAAAGAAAATAGCAGAGCTTGTGAAAATTGGTGAGCCCCTTGTTAAGATGTTCAGTTGGTGGATGGGAAAAAATTGGCCATGGACTACATCTATGAGACTATGGATCAAGCAAAGGAGGAGGTACGGGCAGCCTACAAGGATAGAGTAGGTAAATATGGGCCTATATGAGAAATCATTAATAATAGATGAAACAATCAACTCCGTCATCCTATACATACAGCAAGGTATTTCCTGAACCCAAAGTATCATTATAAAGGTCAAATAGGAGATAAAGGTGAACTTAATTTTTTTTAAGTTCAATTGTTAAAAATTCAAATTGTAAATACTTGCCTTTTTAGTCAAAGTTCAAACTTACCAAGTTACCATTTAAATTGTTGAAAAATGAACTAACATTAATCTTTGTCTTTGCAGCACATTCGTGGGAGTCATTTAGCAACCAATATCCTCAATTGCAAAAGTTTGCAATTAGAGTTCTAGCCAAACTTGTTGTGCTTCTGACTGTGAACACAATTGTTCTGTTTTTGAACAAATTCACATGAAGAGAAATCATTTGAAACAAAAACAGTTAAATGATCGTGTCTTTGTGCAGTACAACCCTTGACTAAGGTGAAACAAGTTGTTGAACAAATAGATGAAACAATCAACTCCATCATCCTATACATACAACAAGGTATTTCCTGAACCAAAAGTATCATTATAAAGGTCAGCTAGGAGATTAGACTATGGAGGTCAAAGATGGGTTGAATGAGTGCTTGGAGCACATGGTCCTTGAAGAGTCGCAGCAATTGGAAAGACATCGATAGCTCACTACTTGTAGAATTTCTCACTATAGATCAACAGATTATGCAATATACTAAAGCAAAATACAAAATCTACTTCTACAACAAACTTTGTGAAAGCTTAATCTAATATGAGCAAGATCAAATAGAACACATATAACTGAGAATGAGAAAGCAATCACACATGAACACAGAAGAATACTCCGGGGAAAGCCTCAGCCTAAAACCCCGATCTTTGTAATATCATACAAGTGGAAATAAGTCTGGATTACACAAAGCATTAGCTCACAAGCTATCCTGCTCTCAGTACAATCCCTCCGCTGCTCATAGACAGTCAAAGGCTTCTCACGAACTTTCTCCTTTGCCCTCCAAGCCTCCTATTTCCTCGCGCAGTTTCTCTTGGTGTCCAATGTTGCCACCTGTGTGAATTTACCTCTCACACAACACATTAAACTCAAAAGTAACTGCGCAGTCCTAAAGGAGATAATTCCTTCTGCATGGATGAGTTTCCTATATAGGAAAAATCCTCCAACTGATAATACACTCTCCCTTCCTCTGATCTCAATTGGGTCTCTAACTAAACTGACATGCATGAGATATTTATGAGAGAATATTCAGTTATCTGAAGTGTAGCAGTTACATGCGTGCATGCATTAACTAACTGAACTCACAATCAGTTCCACAAACTGTTGGAACTAATCTAGCTGGACTTAATTCAGATAACTAAGCTAACTAATTACAACTCAAAATACAACTCATCCTGATCTCCTTAATCAAAGGATAACTTCCTTAATCAATGGAGAAACTGTTGCATGTCTTCACATAGACTTCATGTTTGATTTCCTACAACTAATTAACTCAAGATGAATTAATTAATTATTTTACAAACAACGGCTAAGATCAAATTCGAATTTTACTTCTCAATTTTAGTTCAGGGACTAACTAAAATTGGAATCTATCCCGAAATGCTATTTATAGCAATGCTGTTTTTAGCATTTCTATTTTATCATTCCTCGTTGCTATTTCCAACACTGGTACCTGAGATGCTATTTATAGTAATTCTATTTTTAGCATTTCTATTTTATTATTCCTTGTTGCTATTTTCAACACTACTATCACTAGAGCCACAGGTACATTTGGCTAAGATTGCAAGAGATGTGGACCAACTGAGTAAGCAATTCAAATTTATTTTTTTTTAAGTTCAATTGTTAAAAATTCAAATTGTAAATACTTGCTTTTTTAGTCAAAGTTCAAACTTACCAAGTTACCATCTAATTTGTTGAAAAATGAACTAACATTAATCTTTGTCTTTGCAACACATTGGTGGGAGTCATTTGGCAGCCAATATCCTCAATTGCAAAAGTTTGCAATTAGAGTTCTAGCCAAACTTGTAGTGCTTCTGAGTGTGAACACAATTGCTCTATTTTCGAACGAATTCAAATGAAGAGAATCATTTGGAACAAAAACAATTAAATGATCTTGTCTTCGTGCAGTACAACCTTCGACTAAGGTGAAACAAGTTGTTGAACAAAAGAACTAATACAAATCCCATTGTGTTGGATGATATTGGTCCAACTTCAAAATGGGTGGAGGAGACTCAACCAACTAAGTTCGATCATAATTTTGATATCAATGCCATTGAGTTGGTGGGTGTTGATCCCAATGCAGATCTAATAGTTGAACCAGGAGCTAAAGGAAGCTAACAAGTAAAACCAAGGATGGCACATGGTGACGGAAGCAGTAGTCGTGCAGCTCAGCGAACTTATGCTTCTAGTTTTGCTAGGCAACCTAGGCCTAGTGTTGTTTCCACTGCTAACACTGCTACCAAGGTTGCAGAAGAGTTTGAGGAGTCCTCAAACTTTGAGCCAGATGACGTTTGTGTAGCTCATCGTGATGATCCCATGTGCAATAGTGGTGATGAGTTTGATGAGTGATCATATTGTTCAGTGATTTGTAGTAGGCTAGTGGCCTAGTAGTTTGAGTTGTAGCATTGTTTTTGGGCTCCATAAACCATTTAGAGCCTCAAAGGTTATGTATTTTGTTGATGATATGTATTGCACTCAGCATGATTTTGATATGTTCTATATAACGCAACCTTACATGGTATATAGATGAGCAAACTTCGCATATTTTGTCTCTAATGGTTTAGAATCATGGTTTGTAATCTTAAAAATATTTTTTTTCAATTAAAAATTAATTATTTTATGTATTTTTTTCAATTCTGGTTTATTAAATACAGTTTTGGTTCGAATCCCAGTTAGATAGGCGTCCAGTTCAAAACCCAGTTTGAACTGTACAAGCTTAGTTGAGGGCAGGCATTTTTGGTATCTGTGCATGTTGTTTTGTTTGTCAGTGTATGGAGGTTTCCTTGTAGGAAGCAATGAAAAGCCAATTCGAAGGAGTAATTACCTACATGTATATGAAATTAATTTTTATGCTTCCACTATTTAATTTCTAGCTATGTGTGATTGATGCTATGGTCAAAAAAATTAATTTTAGCATTAATTAAATTCAAAAATCTATTCATTTGATTGAGATCATAAGGACATTAGTCACCTACAGCTTGAAATCCTAACATGAGCTCCCATGGGGTTGCACTTGTGTTTTAGGGCTTTACCACTTGAAGTGCAAGATCAAGAGGTAACACCTAGCTTTCAAATTTTCCGAGTTATAACAAGGCACATAAAATTCTAACTATATTCTCTCTTGTAGAATTGTACAATTTGAATTAACTGCTTTTTTACCATTTATTTGAGAGGTTTAATATATATGTATGTGTGTGTGACATGTGTATTGCACCGATAGCATCATAGTTTTAAAAACTGACCGATTTGAACCGATGACCAATCACCAACCATCAGTGAATGACCCAGTAGAAAAATCCAGTTTGATGATCGGTTACCTAACCAATACCAACCAGCTTGAACCAGCCGCTCCCGCTCTAAACCAAGCCAGTCATATCTCACATGTGTGGGGCGAGTTTCAGATCCATGGTTCCACTCCAACCTTATTGAACTTCATATGGAGAAAGTAGAATTTCAGATCCCACTCAAAATTCAACAGACTAACGGTTTTCGAGATTTTAGGATTGGTAGGATTGCAACATTTTCATTGAATTCTATCATGTATGATGGTATGGGATCGACATTTAATCAAGAGCATGAAGCCCTTTGTGTACCATGTAATGTCCCCAAGGGATTAATTGGCCCAAGGGACAAAGTATCCTATCGATCCCCATAGGCTATAATCCTTGATAAAGGGGAAATCCCCAAAAGACCCAATGTTTGGGCAGCGGAGGGCAAGCTTTGGGACAGCTGGGGCAAAACAGCCCAAAGTTGGGGTACGTTGGGGTTTGTTGTGAACCCCACTCAATTAATTAAGGATAAAAATCCTCAAGGAAATCTATAAATACAAGAGGGTTAGATTCATTTGAGCCAGCAATGGATTGGATCATTTGTCTCTAATTTTTCTTTGAGCCTGAGGCTCTAAGGGATTTAAGACCCCTTTTCTCCTTGGACTAGTTTCGGTGGAGGTGATCCCACCCTACCTAGTCACTTTTATTTTGTTCATGCAACAGGGATTTATCTACTCTAGAAGAGCAGGCAAAATTTTTTGGGAATTTTGAAGCAAATCAACCAAATTATCTTAAGGGCTATATGAATCTATGTTAGGCAAATAAGGGACAAACTTTCCGAAGGAGAACGAGACTTTGAGGCTGAATCAATGCTAGAATATCCTCAGAGAATTCACTGAAGGGAATACAGCAATTTTTGACAGCAGCAAATTACTGGCCGCAGGCACAGGAGCCGCAACCGCAGGGGCTCGCAAGTACCGAAGAACTTTCTGAGACCAGATCGAGATCAACCAAGCAGAAAACGAATTTTCTGACACTAGTCGGAGGGTTGGTTGAAGTCTGGGGAGGAACTGAACTTTTCTGAGATAAATTCGGAGCAGTTTCTGAGGTATTTCGGAGGGGAGACTTAACACAGATCCTAAAAAAGAGCTTTATCATCCTCTCCAATAGCTCGATTGTCATTTTGTGGTGACTTGGCCCATTCATGAAGTTCAGTATCTTTTGACTAATTTTCTGTAGCAGAATTAGGGTTTGTCCAGAAGTCATTTCGACTTTTCTTCTGGTCAGATGGATTTCAATCTGTGTAACCACATCCAGTACTCTTTAGGATATGTTTAGATCATTTGAAAGGAACCTTGGGTATATTTGCTGATTGATCGAAGATCTGTTAAATTTGGAATTTATTTTGGAACTGTGTTGGTTGGAATACTGGGCTACATATTATTGAATGACACTACTACTTGTTGTGAACAACACTATTAATGTACTACTGAATGGTCTACATGTTTCGTGTCTAAATAAGCAAAACGAATCTTTACGAAAAACCTAGTTATTTAAGAAACCCTAGGGAAAAAAAATTACCTGGATAATTACAGTGGTATCAGAGTTGTGCGTCCTGCCAGACTGAGGGATTACAATGAAATCTAATTGTTGGTGACCAGCACTATTTCACACCAGAGTGGTGACTTCTCCCAAAGTAGTCATGAAGGATTGGAAGGAATTTTGCTCTAGTCCTATCACTGATCTTCATAAGTACCCAGTCATAAAGCATGTGTTTGAGGAAGAGAGGCACAACCAGGGCAGTGTACGTGGATATCTACTCCTGTAAATAAAAGGGATCAATCTCTTAAACCTTATGATAACGGTGAACCAATGTTGCGAACATCGGCATTGGGATAAAATTGGCGAGGGTCCGGAAAACAAAAAAATCGTAAAAATCAGGAAAATATCTGTAAAAATCGGCAAACATCAGCAAAATTAAGATACCATAAAAATATCTTTAAAAATCGGCAAACATCGACTAGGCCAAAAATTCGTGATTTCGAGATAAAATAGGGATGTTATCGAGATGTTCGCAACACGGGGGTGAACAGCAGAAAACAGGCATAAGGAAATGGGACGATTTTTAGGCTAGATGCAAGAAAAACAGATCGAGTGATATTGATGGTGACCCCAAGACAGAAAAACAAGGTACAAGAGACGCTGAAGTAGGGGCAAAGGCACGACCAAATGATTGGTCATGGTTATATCCTCGAAAAAGAATGATAAGTCTGGTCCCATGTCCAGCTCAACGAATTGTGATAATGTTAGCAGTTGATGTCAACAAAGAAAACAAAGAGAAATGGAAAAGGACAGCTTCTATCAAGAATGGGAAGGAGGGCCATGTGATGGCATTTTTAGGAAAACTTTAACACAAATTGTGTGCTCAGAAATAGAACTAAAGAGACCCCCATCTCTCATAACTGAAGTACAGAACAATCATGATGGGGAAGGCAGCAGCCCTGACATACACTGCAACCTTAATGTGTTTTTTGCACAGAACAGAGGAAAATTTGACATGGTATGCCTCGATGAACAGCAAGAAGATGACAATGAACTCCTTTGTGACAAAGGTGGAGACAAATCGCATGATTCAGACATTACTGATGAAACCACCAATGAAGAACAGATTGTGGTTTCGGCCGATGGAAACTGGAATGAGGAATTTACCCATGATGATCCAATTCTGGAAGTTCCAGTATAGCAGTGATTAAACAATGAAATTCAAGCTGATGAAGAATACAGTAAGAAGTTTACCTTGGTTTCACACATTGTTCAAAAAGATCAGAGATTACTTAATGAAGAGACTCCAAAATTGCATTATTTAGGAGCCACTGAAGGGTACCACGACTCCGTAGTTAAAAGGGATGCTAGTGCTGCTGCATCTCAGGATGAGATATGTTGTGACACGTGTACAATTGCCTTGGTTAACAATCCAGATGTTTTGAGAATGCATTATTCCTTTGTAGTAGATCATAATCTTTGGGTTGTAATGCCATATATGGCCAGAGGATCTTGTCTTCATCTAATGAAAGTTGTCTATACAAATGGCTTAGTTATTGCAGCTAGTTATTGCAGCTTGCTTGCTTCAAGTTTTAGAGGCACTGGACTATCTCCACAGTCAAGGACAGATACATGGAAATGTCAAGGCTGCAAACGTCTTAGTTGATGCAAGTGGTGCAGTTGCATTAACTGACTTTGGTGTTTCTGCATGGATATATAATTTTCAATATTGGCAATAAACACATTTTGGGGAACGTCTTAATGGACTGAGCCAGAATTGAAGGAACGACATGCTTATTGTCCTAAAGTTGATATATGGTCCTCTAGAATAACAGCATTGGAGTTGTCTCAATGGTCATGCTCCATTTATGAAGTATTCTCCTATGAAGGTTTTGAAGATAGCTTTGCAAAATGGAACTCACAAGAATGTCTATGAGAGACACAAAAGGATTTCTAAGTCTTTCCTAGAAATAATAGCTACGTGCTTGGTAGAAGATCCTACAAAGAGACCGTCTAAAAAATGCTGTTGAAACACCCATTTTCCAAGAATGCCCTATCCAATGAAGTTGTGGTTCAGACAATTTTGGATGGCCTCCATCCATTAGGTGATCAGTTCAAGTTATTAAAACTACACGAAGTGGCCATGGTTAAACAAAAGAAAGTTCCATACGAAGAGAAAGAAGACACATCCCAGATGCAACATAAGGATAACATGCCTGCTTCAGAAGTCACAGAAAATCCAAAATCCATGAAAGAAGGTGTTGGTTTGATAGGGATGCCATCATTGTCCGATTCTTCAGCAACTGATAATGTTAATTCTGCCAGAGCAGAGGCTGCCGAGGAAGGAAAAGATCATATGATGCAAACTCAGTTAGAATCTCTGGCAGTTTCTTTGCAACTCCAACCTACTAATGGGCTCAAAGGACATGATGATGCCTTTGAGGATGACATCAGTTCTTTTACTACACCTAATAAGGAGAGTATTGAGGAACATAGGCTAAAATTATTGCCTGCAGAAGGATGACACTTTGAAGATCTTGGATCATGAGAAAACTACTGAAAAAGAGGGTGCATTTTTTGGGGACAGTCAGGCTGTTTCTCTACAAGGTGATATAATCAAGAAAGGACCAATCATAGTTGAACTTTTGCATGTTCAAGGTGGAGATCATAAAAGCAGTAACAAGCAACAGCATCAGCCTCATATAGAGTGAAAGTTCAGTGGGTCATCACCATTTAACAGGACTAATATTACACAATCTACTGATTGCATCTACAAGCAATCGAATTCAACAGGCTTAGCCTTGAATTTCTTCGACAGGAAGGATTTATGCATCATGAGCACTCCTACACAACTATGAAAGGTAAACTGGGACGTGCCAGGAAATTTGAGGTCATCAATCTGCTTCTTGTTGAAATGCGAAGGACAGGTATGAACCAACTGTTGTAACATACAATCGCCATCATAGAAATCACCGTAAAAGAACCAAATCAGAGCATGGCAAATGTGATGATGTATGTGATGATGATGAAAGTAAGGGGAGATGGGTGGGCCAGTTCAAAACCCAGTTCGAGATTTTAAAACCCGGTTCTCGCTCCAGTTAAATCCCCGCTTTGTTCAATTTAGCTGAAACCTTTTTCCTTGACATATATCTTCTTGATTTCAAGAACATCCAAACACAATACCACCAGATAGCACGCTTGTAAACCCATTCAATCCAATATTGCATAAGAATGCCAAAAACTGAATGCAAAGGTGCCCATAATATATCTTCTTCAAGTTATTATCAAATTAGGGATTTTAATGAACATCTAAATAAAACAACATAAAAATGTTATCAAAGTTAATTGACAGCTAAACAAAGATGTTATCATAAGCGAGTTTTCCATTGAAATCTCATATTTAGGCATACCTGGATACTGAATCAATGCCTGAAATCCTGCATTCTTCTCAAATATTGCTATTTTTTGAACTGTACCAAACGCTGTGAATACCTAATATTATAAAATTACAAAGATTCTTGTTATTCAAAGCGAGACAATTTGAAATCCGGATATTTTTTTTACTATTTTTGAGCCATGCAGAAATGAGTAACATAAATTCATCATACCGTGCGTAAAACATCAAGTGTAACTGCATACTGCATATTTTCAATGGATGCTAGAAGAACATTACTCTCTGGCTCTCTTCTCTTCCCATCAGGTCCTATGCCAAACTACAAGATACCCAAATATTTTGAAGGTGTTCAATAGTATTCTTAAAGCCAAGAGATGCTGGGCTAAATTAACCTTTTCATTCTCAAATAACCATAAACATCTTTTACATGCAACCCAATTGGAGAGAAGAGTGAATATCAACAGTATTCAAAAAATATAACAGAGACAAACCTGCATCAATTCTTTCATTTTCTCAAGATAACAAAAAAGGTATACATACCTGACCAGCGCCATCTATAGCAGAGGGAGCAACAGGCAAGTAAGGATTTGTATAGTCCCTGCATGGTTAATATTTACAAAACAATTATGACTGTTAACTTTTGAAGTGAAATGAAATAAAAAATACAGTGATTGCTTTCAAAATATTAACCTTCTTAAATGCTGCACAAGGTGATTTGATAGAATTACATCATTCTCAAATGGCATGCTTTAATGTTCAAACAATAAAATTTGGTAATCCTCACATTACCAATTGTTGAAAAATAATGTAGCTATGGTCGGGATTTTTCATTGCAAACATGGAGAAGAAATAAATTTTTGATCCCTGCAAGTCAGCCCAACTAAGCCCCCCTACAAGTCGGCTCCAAGAAGATCTCATGTTGACCCCATTAGGGCTAATCAGCCCTCACATGACGCCTATATATGAGTGCTCGTTGGCTCTCATTGCACCACCACAATCACACAACAAGTTCAGTCTTCTATTGCAGAGATTATCCACACGTGCAAAGAGGATAAAGGATTCTTTTTGGCTGCGATTTCTATCTCCTTCAAAGGCTCGTTAACTACAGTGATTTGGGTGCTTTTGGGATAATCTTAACTTCTGTTCTGTTCATGTTTGGAGGCCAAATACTTCAGTAAAACCTTGATTCTTGTTGACTGTAACCTCGCTTCCTTGATGTGATGTTCACCTGAAGCTGACCGAGGGTTTTGACTGCAATTATTGGGTTGAGTTTGTGGACAGTTTGTTGACATTTCTACAGGACTATTTTTGGCCTCTTGTGACATGGTTCTCAGGCCAGAATTTCGGCCTCTTTCTGCATACTTTATTCATTGGACAGAAGTGAATTTTCTCTCCTTCTATGAGCATACTTTGATTGGTATTACATTGTTGACTATTTTGGATTTGTTGGAACATCCTGATGTACTATTAATGGACAGAATCTCTTTCTCATAAGGAAAGAATTTTTGGGTTTCCCCCTTGTGGATTTTGCTCTGGCTGTGAGCCTAATCTTGGTGTCTCTTGTCTCTTGCTTATTGTCTATTGTTCATTGTGTACTGAGATCTCTATTTACTCCTCTTGTTGAAAAATTAATGGTTGAAGATTTTCATATATAGTTGCTTGTTGTTTAAAAGATAAAGAAGGAACTATTTGAATCAATAGAAGTAGTTATCAAGTGTGAAAAACTATTCTAGTCATTACACTAGAATTTCAACATGGGATCAGAGCTTTGGTGAAGAAAAAGAGCAGAGAGATCATCTTGAAGAGCACTTGAAGGTATCGAAAAGTTTTTGGGTTCTGTCCTCTATTGTGATCAACAATCTTCATCGTGAATTCTTCCTTCATGAAGACTGAAAGCAAGCTTGAAGGAGCCACTAACTACAAGGCTTGGAAGGCATGGGTTGAGTTCATTCTTGAAAGGAAAAAGTCTTGGGAATTGTCACAGGTAAAGTTACTGAACCATCTGATCAAGCTGGAAAGGAGAGGTATCATGGAGATGACATTTTGGCTAGAAGTATTTTATTGGATTCTGTTAGGGACCATTTGATTCCCTATATTGTTGAACATAATACTGCTAAGGCTATGTACGATGCTATCATTGGGTTGTATACCATTAATAATGTGATTCAATCCATCCATCTAAGAGGTCGACTTTGTAATATCAAGATGACAAAGAATGACACAGTGGCATCATATTTTGTCAAGATATCTCAAATTAGAGACCAACTCAAAGTCATTGATGAAGAAGTATCTGATAAGGAATTGGTAGTTGTTGCTTTGAGTTGTCTCCATAGATCTTCGGACTCATTTGCATCAGGTATTTACTATTAGCGCAAGAGAAAATGCTCCAACCTTTGACAAGCTATGAGCAGCATGCACTCAAGAAGAGTCAAGACTCTATTCTAGAGGAGAAATTGAAGATCCAAGTATAGAAGCATTTGCAGCTCATGCAAAAGGAAACAAGAAGAAACCAAATTTTGGCAAATTCCAAAGAAGTGTAGGTAAAAGACAAGTTCCAAGATCTGCTTCAAGGAAGGATTCCACCTCTCATAGAAGACCTCCTCCTCCCTCTCCAAGTAGAAGAGATAGAAGAGCTAGAAAAGACAGAAATGATCTAACAAATGTTCAATGCTTTCATTGTCAAGCTTATTGTCATTATCAAGCTCAATGTCCTCAAAGGAATCAAAGAGACTATGAAAGGGATGATGATCGTAAAAGAAGAAGAAGACATCATGCATCTGCTGCTGATCTAATGAGCCATCATCAAAGAGGAGGCATAGGAGAAATGATTCTGAATCTGAACACTCATTTATTTATGCTCTTACAAGTTCCATTGAAAATCATGATGAAATTTGGCTTGTGGACAATGGTGCTTCTAGGCACATGATTGGAAACTGTGATTATCTATCTGAATTACTTGAAAAGAAGTTCTCTCAAAAGGTCGAGCTTGGAGACAATGGCAAATATGAAGTCAAGGGCATTGGTATGTCATCTTTCCAATTGGAATCTGGAGGTAATGTATCCATTAACAATATTTTATATGTTCCTGGTTTAAAGAAGAATTTGTTGTCCATATCATCTCTTGAAGACAAAGGATATAGAGTTGCTTTTGTTGATGGACAAGTCTTAGTATGGAAGAAAAATGCATCCTTTGAATCTGCTAAAGTCGTTGGGGTATAAATTGGAGGACTATATTGTATCCTTAGTTGTTCATTCCAAAGCTCTTTTTCACAACACTACAGAACTTAGTGAGATTTGGCATAGAAGGTACACTCATATGCACTACAAAGCTTTAGATAGATTGAAAGATTTTGTTAAAGGAGTACCTGAACTTAAGACAAATCATGATCGAGTATGCAAAGGAATAATGGATATTATACATTCTGATGTTTGTGGGCCCATGCCTGATAAAACCTTGGGTATATGCTTATACTATGTATCTTGTATTGATGATTATTCTTGCAAAACTTGGATTTATCTTTTGAAGACCATGGATCAAAAGTTTGAAAAGTTTCATGAATTCAAAGCACAGGTTGAAAATGCCACAGGCAGAAGAATCAAGACTCTAAGGTCTGACAATGGTGGGGAGTATGTATCAAATGAAGTAATTGATTTCTGCAGGGATGTTGAAATTAATGGAAGGAATTGCACAGAGAAAGAATATAACTTTAATGGAAGTTGTCAAAGCAATGCTTCATGATCAAGAGTTGCCAATGTTTCTTTGGGGTGAGGCTGCAAGGACTGTTGTCTACGTTCAAAATAGATGCCCACATGGAGTCTTGGATTATAAGACTCCCAAAGAAGTCTTTACAAGTGAGAGACCAAATGTTGAACATTTAAGAATCTTTGGTTGTCCAGTTTTTGTTCATGTACCCAAAGAGAAAAAGACAAAGTTGGAACCATCCGGGAAGAAGGGTACCTTTGTTGGATACAGTGAGAATTCAAAGGCCTTTAGGGTCTATATTCCAGGGCAATGATATATTGAAACGTGCAAGGATGTTATATTTGCTGAGGATGCTGCAATCTGGAAATCCAAGGGCCACACTTGGATTTTGATGATGAAGTACAAATTACTCTAAAGAATGTGGAACCAAAGCCCCTGGAACCTGTATCTATGAATGAATCTCCACATGAAGAATACACTGATCATGAACCTGTTGAATCTACAAAAGCTCCTATTGTCGAGACAAGAAAGAGACCTGCCTGGTTAGAGAAAACATTGAAGGAAGTTGAAGGTCATGTTGCTGCTCATGGGACTTGCAGGGAAAGCAAGAAGCCTAAAAAGTACTCTGGTTATACAACCCTGATGTGCAAGATGATTGAGTCCAAACCATCCTCCTACAAAGAAGTTGTTGAAGAGCAAGTATGGAAAGAAGCAATGACTGAAGAATATAAATCCATATTGAAAAACGATGATTGGGAGATTGTGCCAAGACCTGAGGCTAAATCTGTTGTATCTTGAAAATGGATCTACAAGATAAAAACATGTTGCTGATGGATGTGTTGAAAAATACAAGGCTGGATTCGTGGCTCGTGGATTCTCCCAAAAAGAGGGAGAGGATTATGAAGACACATTTGCTCCCATTTTGCCAGGTATGCATCTATTAGATTTGTTATTGCTCTTGCATCTATTGCATGTTGGACGTTGCATTAAATGGATGTCAAATCAGCTTTTCTGAATGGGGTCATTATAGAAGAAGTCTGCATTGAACAACCTCAAGGTTTTGAGGTCCCCAATAGAGAGACACGTGTTTGCAAATTGAAGAAGGCCTTGTATGGCCTGACGTAGGCCCCTCATGTATGGTACTTCTGTATTGATGGTTATCTGTTGAGTCTTGGCTTCAAGAAGAGTGAGGTTGATCAAAATCTATATTTCAAGATTGTTGACAGTGAACCCCTGATATTGTTTTATATGTAGATGATTTGCTTCTGACAGGAGCCAAAGTAGTGATTGTTCAGTGCAAGAGGGAGTTGGTTTCCGAATTTGAGATAAAAAATTACTATATATTACCATTCAATCTCATAATTTGGAGCAAGAAAATTCGGATCACATCATAACTTCTGAGGCTCTGTTCACATGTGCGAAGAAGAGAGGAGACCAGCAAAGTTTGACCAGCCTCTTTGACCAGCAAAGAAATAGGAAAAAGAATTTTAAAATATGTAATTTGGGTCAAAAACCCCTATAGATACCAAGTCGGCCCTACCAGTCAAGTAGGCTCTACCCCAAATGTCATGTCTATTCGCGCCCCTATGAACAGTACAAATAGAGGGAAGTTGGAGCTCATTTGGACACACACAATTCACTCAATTAGTTCTGAAATTTCGCAGAAAAAGGAGGGCCGAAGTCTGAAGCTAGAGAAGGGTTTGTGGAAGTTTTGTCTTATCTTATCTCTTGGTGAAGATTTGTTGCTGGTGTCTTGTTGTTGACGGATTTTCTGTAGGAGGGTGACTTGGCATCTAGAAGGTTGGTCATGGGTCTTGGATATCTCACTTTGATCTGATTCTATAAGAAGAGAATTTTTCCGGGTTTTCCCCTTGGAGGGGTTTTGCCCTGGCTTGGAGCCTATATCATTTGTTCTTTTTTCTCTTGTGATCTTCATGTTTATAATTGTTTGATGAAAGAAACATAATAAAATTAATAAGAGGCTATCTAAATTCACAAGCAGTTGACAAGTAAGAGAAATATAATATAATCTGCAAGCCTCCTGATTCCTTAACATGGTATCAAAGCTAAGGTTTGGATGAGGAGGCCTGAAGATCACTTCTGTTGGCTCATGGATTAATGCATCCTTGAAAGAGGCTCATTATATTACATATTTGTAGAAGCTCGCATCTATTATAACTCTATACTCTATGATTTTGGATACTCTATGCAGATCGCTTCTGATTGGATCGTAACTTGTATAACTCGCATGGTCCATATTGTTTTATACAACAACTCGATTTGGCTAGTTTACACTATGAATTTCATATCTCTATGGCATAGTACTCATGGCTCGTGACTCGCATTTACTTCTGGGACACAAGACTTGGATCAAATTTTCCTATGGCATGTATACATCCTTGTGATGACATTGCTCGATGTATATATTTTGAAGCTCACATACATGGCAATCGCTTGTATTTTTGTGATCTGCATTCCTAGAAGTATCTAGAGTTTGTAACTAGAACCCTAGAAATACCTTTTGAGAAATCATAGGAACCCCAGATTAACAAAATTGACACCATGCTCTTGTCTTTATATATTTTGCTTGGTTGTACTTGCTAATGATTGCAGCCACATCACGAAGCCTATCAAAAATAAGTGGAAGCACGATGAGAAGGATGGAAGAACAAAGTAAAGCGAGATTCGTACTCCTTGATAATGATGAGCATGTTGGAAAGAGGGAGTTGCAGGAACCCTGATGATATTGAAGTTTCCAGTTGATGAGCATATTCCTAGAATACATTGATAATTCAAAGTCGAAGCGGAAGCAAGTAGCAGAATTTGACATGACAGTCTAGAAGATATTAGAATTTGGCAACTCTAATATTGATAATTTGCTTGAACATTTGAAGAGGCTAGAAGGAAAATTTGCTTAATGATGTTGTACCTACAGAGTTGTGGTTTGATCATGGATCACATGAATTATGTGGATGGCACTTTTGATGGCTCGGACAAGCACAAGGACAAAATTGATAATGGAAAGCTAATATGACACTTTGAAGAATATAATATAGAGTTATGTTATGAAGGAAGAAGACATGTGATAGCAACTGTGAAGAAGATCGACTCCTTGAAGATGATAGATGAAACATTTAATGATTGACAAGATCCAGGAAGCTCGAAGTTTGATATGACATGATGTTGCTAGTTGTCGAGAAACCCTGTCATGAAGATGAAATGTGAAAGCTCAAATATGATATATTGCGAAATAGGAATCTTTGCAGCTACCACTAAGATCTCCATGGAAGAACAAGTGGTTGATGCATTGTTGAAGTATGAGACCAGCTAAGGACTGTGATGATGTCTCCCTAATTGAGAGGGAGTAAGAAATCTCTTCCATGCAGTGTTCCACAGGATGCATCCCCCCACTTGGGAAACGTGTCACCGCGTTCCTTGCGCTCCAAGGACGTGGGGATGTCTGGAGACGTTTCCCCATGTTCCCAAAAACGAAAACGCAATGAAACTCAAAGGGGGGGCATTTCCTCCCAAAAAAGGAAATATTTCTTGCATTTCAAAAAAAATTGAGGTCAAATCATAAAAAGAAAAAAGACAAATCCCTAAAAAAATTATAAAATATTATAAATATACTAAGAATCAATTGGGGGATTGGGGGGGAAGGGGTGGTGGTTTGGTTATTTCATATTTGAAGGGACCAACAACACAATGGGATGTTGATCCAGAGGATGATGCACAGATAGATATGGACAAGGACTTGATGAGACACATATGGGGTTGGATGGTGTGCCACTAAGCATGTTTGAGAATGCAAGTGTTTCTGATTCAAATGGTGACATGGTTTTATCTTGATTTATTCATGTAGCAGCTAGATGCAGCGACTAGCGGGGCATTACCTTGAGCAATTATGCTCATTTGTCATTTGATATGTTCTTATGTTATCTGCTTTTCTGTTTTGGACTTCAATTGTAGACTTTAGTTTGTTTTGAATCTTGATATATGATATATTAGACTTGACTCTATAAAAATTTGAATCTTGATGTATCAGACTTGACTTTTATTTCAATATTCAGTATTCACAGTTGGAACTTCAATATGGTTTAAACTTTTATTTTCATTGTATAATGTTACAATTACATGTACGATTGTATCATGCTTTTTGTTTTAAATTTGTTTCAGTGATATGATTCATCGATTTATCCTTCATGATGTAAGTGTTATATAATGATAAAGATAGTTAAATTATAAAACTTCAATGATATATTTATAATTTTTTAGTATTTACTATTTTTGTCGGGGTCCCTTGTGTTAAAGACCCGGATGTCCCCCCACGTTTCCTAAAAATTGGTGGGGAGATTTTGCATAGGCAGCTCTTGCGTTTCCCCACTCCCTCGTCCCGAAACTTGGTGGAACTATGCCTCCATGTTTGAGGACTAAGGACCTCCTCCCTGGTTGAGAGGGAGAGATGGTGGACACCATATCCTCCATATGTGTAATGCACTAGGTTAGGACTAACCATCGTACATCTACTGTATCACACTAGGAGAGAGAATGGATGATTACTAAGCATTTGGGACCAATACTCCTTCAGGATTAGGAATCCAAGATAGGAAGTAGTCCTGTGGATCAACACTCTTTGAGGATCTAACAGGGTATCCAAGATAAGAGTGGTCGAAGAGGACCGATATTCTTTGAGGATTGGAAATCCAAGATAAGAATAGTCTTGGAAGGACATACCTAGTGAACATTCAAATGGAGTATGTGCCTTGAGAAGCTGAGGTGTCCATATGTATGCCTCCCAGCATTGTACTCTAATCTTGTGGAGAGTTAGAGCTTGTTAGTCAAAAGGCCTTACTATGTTGCTATTTGACAATGCTAGTTATGATGTTGATGCTTAAAGATGGCTTATCAATTCGACTCTTCTTATGAGAATATTTCAATTTGAGAAGTATCCTTGTACTGGTTATGGAATTATGAATACCTCCCTAGTTAAGAGGGAGTGTTAGAAAATGTAACTAGGTTCGGTCTTCATAATGATCTTTGTACTTATATCATTGTATATTTTATGTAAAAGAAAAAAAAGAAGAAAAAATTATTATTATTATTTTATTAGATAAGCATGTTCTTCATGCTTCTAGGATTTGTTGAGTCAAAGAATCAAAGTCCTATTTGGACCAATTGTAAAGAAAAAGGAAAATGAATTTTTAAAATGTAGTTTGTGTCAAAACCCTCTAGATGCCAAGTCGGCCCTACCAGTCAAGTCAGCTCTGCCCCAAAGGTCATCTCTATTCGCACCCCTCTGAACAGTATAAATAGAGGGAAGATGGAGCTCATTTGGAAACACACAATTCGCTCAATTAGTTCTGAAATTTCGCAAAAAAAGGAGAGCCAAAATCTGAAGCTAGATAAGGGCTTGTGGAAGTTATGTCTTATCTTATCTCTTGGTGAAGATTTGTTGTTGGTCTCTTGTTGTTAACAAATTTGTTGTAGAAGGGTTTGACTTGGCATCTAGAAGGTTGGTCATGGGCCTTGGATATCTCATTCTGATCTGATTCTATAAGAAAAGAATTTTTCCAAGTTTTCCCCTTGGAGGGGTTTTTCCCTGGCTTGGAGTCTATACCTTGTGTTCTTTGTTCTCTTGTGATCTTCATGTTTATATTTGATAATTGTTTGATGAAAGAAACATAATAAAATTAATAAGAAACTAACTAAATTCACAAGCAGTTATCAAAGTAAGAGAAACCTAATATAATATGCAAGCCTCTTGATTTCTCAACAAACAGAACTCTAGAAATATGAGTTGCAAGGCCAACTTTAAGCTCAAATGAGAACTTGCATGTAGGCCTATTTGGGCAGCGTCAAAGAACTCTGTTGAATCTTGTATAAGGCAAGATAAGACCCGAAAGAAAAATGTTGTGCAAATGTAGTCCTTTCAAGTATGTCATGTATATACTATTTGAAAGAGCCAGAGGGAGTTGTGATGAAAGGCTCTCTCATTCTTGGAAGAGTTGATAGACTTAGGGTTTTGTAAAACCCTAGAATACCTAAAGGATAAGACTTGATTAAGGGTTTGTGAAACCCTAGAACAATACCTATTGACTTAGTTGCAAGGCAAAAGTATGCAGGGCCATCAATATTACCTTCTTGTAGGGCAAAATCAATGGCCAAAAGTCTTATGATTCACTTGACCAGGTTGTATTCTTGAAGTTATGCCAAGGCTATAAGTGGTCAAGATTGAAGTGTGGCATCAAATCTTTGTCAAATTTCACTATGGTTTGAGAACCAACAATTGATGCCCACGACAATAATGTGAATGTTGACAAGAACATATATGCATTTGTGCATGAATATGACTATTGCAGAGGCCCTTGTCAAGTATACAAAATATGCCTTGCATATGCTACTAGTATTGTATTGTTGAGATCATGATTGCATTGGCTCAGATACATTGTCGATGCTAGGGTGCCATTACTTGGTCCTTGACATTATAGATTGATCCAAAGGAGAAAGGGTTCTACATCTATTAAGCAACAAATTCCAATTAGCATATGACAAAGTTTGTATTTGGAAGTCCTAGGGTTTGTAAACCCTTGCAAACTAGAAGGCTTGGGTAAGAAAGCCCTTGGGTTTGTGGATAAAACCCTAGAGCAAGACCTAGATCGATATTTATGTTGAAAGAAGAAACCCTAGCTCATGCAAGGAAAGGAAAGCAACATGTTGATGATGAGAACGAGGACGGTGAATTTGCAGATGGATTTAGATGAATTCTGCAAGAAGTTAAAGATCAAGAGGGAGTTAACAATTTCCTTCAATTTCCTTAAGTACTCTATATCTCTCTCTTCCTTCATTATTGTTGTCGTAATACTAGTTAGTCGCTTGTCTTTGTTTCTTTTGTCGGGTTATAACCATTTCTTCCATGACCTCCTAATAAGGGTTGCAGGTACATCATGAACGTTGCCAGGGCTCTGGCAGCAGATGAAAGCATTAGAAGAACACAGCAAAGTTTGTGGCAAGAGGTTTATCCAAAATCAGTGATTTGTGCTTCAAAGGGAGAAATTGTACTGACATTCTGCATGATGACAAGAAGACCTCCTAGTTCAAAGGAAGCGAGCAGGCCAACAAGTTTGAAGGATGGTATTGTGTCGAGATCTGTGCAAAGTCAATAGTAATGGCAACATAAAAGTACAAAACAAGGATTCTCCTAGGAAGCGGGAGAGGACTATGAGGAATCGTTTGCTCCAACTATCAGGTACACTTCTATTAGAATGATTATTTATGTTGCCTCTATTATGGGTTAGAAGTTACATCAAGTGGGTGTGGAGACTGTTTTTCTCAATGGAGTAATTGAGGAAGAAGTGTATATAGAGCTACCTTAGGGCTTTAAGGTGCATGAGAGGAAATCTCGTGCCTACAGGTTAAAGAAAGCTTTGAAAAGCCCTCAAGCATGGTATTCTCGAATTGATGAATGTATGATGATCTTATTATTATATGACTTGTTTTTTATGGGAGCAGAAGGACTCACATGATAGAGGGAGCAGTGAAACCATGTTTCACTGTCAAAGGGAGTTGAACTTTAAGTTCGATATGAAGGAACTTAGTTGGATACATTACTTCTTGGAATTAGATTTGTCGCAGAAGCATGGTGAGATCTTCATTGGCCAAAGGAAGCATATTATCACAATCCTTTAGAGATATGGGAATGGACAACTAAGTCCATGGCCACTCCCATGGTAACTAATATGAAGAAGCTAAGTGTCAGAGGGAGCAACTAGGATTGCTATAGTAGGATCTGCTGTAGTAGTTGTGGTGATGGATCTAGTGAAACTAGTCAGTTTATGGTTAAGACGAGGCATGTGGCACAAGAATGTTGATAATATTGGCGATATTCGGAAATATCGCGATATTTTCAGCAAGCCGAAATATCGCGATATTTCCTTGCCTGAAAATATCACGATATTTCCGAAATATCGCCGATATTTTGGCAAAATATCACGCGACGACATAAAAAATCGTCGGGCGGGCTAGGTTGCAGCTAGAAAAGGCAATTTGGTCATTTCATTTACTCATTTTGGTTTTTGAGTCTTGGAGAAAGAAGGGAAGAGCTTTGTGGTAGTTGTCAAGGAGGAATTGAGGATCAAACAACCATTATCACCACCAACTAAGAATTTTTTGTAGATCAAAGATTGAAGAACAATGAGACAAACTTCATTTCTTCCATTAACAGGTATGTTTTTAAAAACCCCTATGTTAATGATCTTTTTCATAGATTTAGGGTTATGCTTGCTTGCCTCATAATGTATACAATATTAATGTATTGTCACCTGCATGGTTAGAGCCAGAGGAACCATTAGAACAGGGGTTGCAAGAAGAGGAGGACTCGGGGGAGGAGCAGCACAAGGAGGAGGAGCAGGAAGAAGAGGAGGAGGAGGAGACTGTAGGAGCATCAACGTCAGCACCATCTACTCTAGATATAGGAGAGCACAGCACCATACCCAGCAGACATTATTTGACATTAGGTGCAAGGGCAAGGCCTTCTCCTGCTAGGGGTTGGCCTGGAAAACAACCCATCACGTTTTCCCATAATAGAGGGAGAGGGCACTGATTTCAAATAGATAACTGCTAGTTTTACTTGTTTTGCTACATATAACTCATGATGATGAGATATTTTTATATATGTGATGTTATGTTGTATTGGTTCTCCACATTTGAGTCCTTGATTGGACAATTATCAGGGATCAACAGGATTTGGTATCGCTTTTTGATGTATCATTTTTATTTTACATCCACTACATCATATAAATCAGTGCTTTCTTCATATTTATGTGCCAATGTGTTTATTTCAAGTTGTTATTGCTTTATATGTTTAAAAATCTGAAGAAGAAAAAAAATGAATGTATTATGTATTTTTTTATGTTTGCCGATATTTTCGTTGATATCATCAATAAGATGTTTTCTGGACCCTCACCAATATTTTGTCGATAAGATGTTTTCTAGACCCTCGCTGATATTTTGTCGATACTGGTATTTTCATCATTGATACTATTGTTGTTGGTTGGCTTCAACTCTCTATTTTGGCCCTCAAAAGTGCTCAAAAAATTCAGCCAAAATAACTGGAGCCTCTGCTCATAAAACCCACAAAAACCCAGAAATCTCTTGGGCTAATTCCAACTAGCCTGGAATGCCCAAAATAGTGTTAAAGTCCCCAACTGATGAGTTTTGTGCCCAACCCAAAATATCTGCTGCAATAGCTCCAATTTCCTTCCCTCAACCTGCTGCAAATTCCTCTACAAAATTCTTCCAAGAATGAGTGAGAAGTTTCAACCCAACTACTGCTTAATCTCCTCTTCAAACCCATGCGTTGTATGGTGCCCACAAAATGCCTGCACAGTCCCTAGAGAGGAAAAATTCAGACCTCTAAATAGCAGTGCTCTTAGCCCGGAAAATTCTTAAATATGTGTGTATGCACATGCGTGGGCAGATCATTTCCTTGTTTCCTAAAAATTTGAAAGTGTCGTTTCCAAACCCATACCTGTGCCCCATTCCAAGTGACATCATTATCAATTAATTAGAGACAGGTTTATATCTGTGTAAATAATTTCAATTAAACTGGAGAAAGTTGCCAGAACTAAGACTGATCAAGGTAATGATCTAACAATACTGATATTATGTAGCCAAGAGAATATATAAAGCATAAATAAGACTGCAACTTATAATTTGTAAATATAGGCGTTTATATACTAATTCACATTGATATAGAGATGAGACCTCGCCTGGCCAATAAAAGAAGCCTCTACATCTACAAAAATACATGTTTACAAAACATATTCAAACTACAAATATTACTGCCAACAATTAGATTAGCATGCACATGCAGTATAGACTTCAAGGAAAAAAGAAAAAAGCATTAACCTGTTCACTATGTATTCGTTGAGACAATAACTTAGGAGTTTCTTCTTACCTGCTTCGATGGCTTTGAAACTTCACATTCAAGTCATTGTGAGCAGAAAATGTGATCCTCAAGCTGCATAACCCCACATGCTCTGGCAGAAGATATCTAAACTCAAATAGATGAAACACAAACATATTGTCAGTACATCCAAAAAAGATAATAATTATTATATAATTGCAGGGGACAAAATAAAAAATGAACACTTGCCTTGGAATGCTTCTTCCGTCCAGTGCATTTTTTGCCGAGGTGGCTGTATTTGGATCACTAAATTGCACCAGAGCCTGAACAAAGCATAATTTAACAGAAAACTCACAAAAGTAGCATCTTAAAAATACAGTGAGATAGGACGCATATCATTAAACTGACATCGCTTTGTTTTCAAGTCTAAATAATTTTGGTGCGTTTTTTTAAAGTTCAAACCTGGAAACCAGCACTTTTCTCAAAGGTTGCAATCTTGTGCACAAAACCGAAGGCCGAGAAAACCTGAGGTAGGAAAGAGTAGATATTAAGACTCCTGTGCATAACAAGGATTATCATATTATGAGGCAGACAGCTTTCCATCAATGACCTAAACTCCTAGATAGTTCCACAAGCCCAAACATTAAATGGCCACACTTCTTAAATTGCCTAGACTACACTTAAAATGAAAGGCAACAATAGGAAACAATGCATATGGAGTCTGGACTACATATTCACCCTCAAAATTCTTCTTAAAAATTACCAATATTGCACATGTTTGCTTCAAGAATACAAAATATTTTTTCAGATAAAATCTATCTGCCTTGTTTTATTCTTTAAATTTTAAATTCCAAAAGGCCACAAAAAATCACATCCAAAAAAGCACTGTATAGACTCTAAACTGTTTTAAACAACGGAATGTAACAATGCACAATAAAAAAGACATCCACAATCCAGATTCTTCACAACCTACCTCTATCATTCATCCCCAACCCAATTATTACAAATATGCAAAACTTTAGCTCCAAAAATACAAATACTTTCTTAGATGAATTCTAGTTGTCATGTTTCAATAATATTTAGAATCAAAATTAGCAAACTGGCACAAATCATGAACCATTCAAATTAGGGCAGCCCCAAAGAAAGCAATCACTCAATGACCAAATATTTTAATAAATTGGGTTACATGGATCTAAACAGGACTTTAAAAGGCAATAAAGGAGAGAGTAGTGAGATGCATCCACAACATTCTCAACTTGACAGGAGGTAGGGTTAAGAGTAGGAGTAGGGTCAAGAGGCAGGGTAAAGCAAAGGGGAGGAAACAAACACACGTGCGCTTTCTCCCAATGCAGTAGGCAGCCACCGAAGATGTGTCCGTGACATGGACCTGCCGATCCATGTACAGTTATGTCAAACACAAGCCATACATCAAGTATAACCCTTTGTTTGTAACTGAAATTCACAAGAGGCACATCAAAAATATTTTCATGATTACGACACTCCTTTGTAAACAGATCAATATAATAAAAAATTTACTACAAAAAAACAGAATTAACATTGACTTAAAGAGGCTAAAATACCTTTTCTGCTCCAAGTCCTGATATTTTCATTGTAGAGTTTTAAAGACTTACCAAATGCAGAACATCAATGCTGACATCACCAGCCTCTACACCCTCAATAGTCACCAGCAGAACATTGCTGGCAACATCCCCAGTGTTCTTGCTGTTGACAATTTCTTGTCTGTTGGAGTATTGAAGGTAGACAGTCTTACCCCGTACCTGAGCTGGCTCAGATGATGAAGCATAATATGAAACCATTGAAATTGCTTGATTCAAATCCGCCTATAAGGCATGACAACAATAATCAAAACTAAGATAATTCATTACTGCTCGAGAAAATATTCCTATATGTCATGAGGAAATGCAATTTCTAAGCAAAATTATTAAGGTCAGATATTGCACCTATTTTCCGTCTAAAATGTTTAAGGCATGGTTTCCAAATCTTCTGGGAGCCATCATTCTCGACAAAGTTAATGAATGTCTCAAGCCCAAGATGAAAAAGACAATTAGAAAAACACAGAAAGAGGATCTAGCCAAGAGAAACACTTACAAATTCAACAAAAGCCTGGTTACGATTAGCTCCGACATTCACTTTTGTGTTGACAATTTTACCAAATGGCTTGCCAATTTCAATAAGTTCCTCTTCAGTACATTCCCAGGGTAAATTTCTGAGGTGCAGAACCTTGGAAGGCGGTTGAGTGTAACGAAACTGTGGTTGTCCAGCTGTGGAAGCCATTTACTTCTACCACACTTCAAAATCTCGCTCTAACTCTTGGTTCAGAATAAGAGAAACGAACAATTTCTAAGTTCTATCGGGAAGGTCAAAAGCATTCAATCATATTACTCTGTGGTGAATTTAACTCCCCACAAAAGCCTGTAAGGACACAATCAAAGCAGTCTCTTCCCCTTGATGTGGAAAGATAACATCGCTCGAGACCTGCAAATGTAATTCAATTTCAACTCATTAGTCAGCAGCCGATAATCAACGAACACAGTTGGGGGATGAACAAAACATCAGCTGCGGAGCAATGAACCATACAGACAACTTACACATTTAGTGTATTATTAAAAATGGAAAATCTATATAATTTTGAGCAATTTTGAAATACTTCAACCATTTACACATCTGTAGTAGACTATGACTTAGATTGCCCCGTATGCATCCAAAGACAGATGAATAGATATCTCCAAAAAAAAATGCTTCTTGCATATTCTCGCATACAAAACGCTGAAAATCTTAGCAGGGGCAACATCAGATAAAAAGCAAAAACTGATCGAAAATATCAGTCTTGAACCCTAGCGTGTCCAACACATAAATGTCCAGGGAGCATTATCCACCAGACACAGCCATCGACCATTCTAGTAAAAATTACAAGCGTTCTAATATGCAAGAGAACAAACCGGTAACCAAAAATCTACAGCAACTCCAAACTACAAAAAGAATCCAAACAAACTTGAAACTAAGAACATACAACAACTTTCCTGCACAGTGATCGATTTTTATCTGAATAAAGCGATAACCAGGACACTAAACATCCTCAGCTCTGGCATACCCTGGACGGCCATAGCAGTGTTCATACTAGATATACACCTTTAAACAAAAATTCGCCAAAACTTGTACACTAACTGACTTATTAAATAAGAAATGAATATTTGAAAAATGAAATGAACATTGTCAGTGTTGGGGTAAAACAGTGAATAAATGTGAAAATTGGGGAAAATGGAGAAAATCTACCAAACAGACGTGGAGAACGAGCAATATTCATTAATAATCGCGTACAAAATCAGAGGACCAGGGAAAAAAAACAAAACAAAACAAAAAAACTTGGCAAATGCAAAATTTGTCAAGCAATTGTTGGGTTTAAGGTGAAACATCATAAAAAAGACGGCAATTTTGCCCGTATTCCGTACAATGATAATGAACTATTATACTAACTTTTGAAAATTCTAATGCCCTGCGAAACAAACAAACAAACAAAAAAGATCTGCTCAGGGATACCTGGAAATCTTTCGAGGAAGGTAGAATCACGTGTGAGCCCGCTGACACAAAAACGATGCAGCTCTGATGGGTGGTTGGACAACTCAAACAAGTAAATCTGAGCAGCTATACAAACTTAAGCTAATAAAAGCTTCGTCCCCAGACTGAAACCTTGGAATTTTAATGCTTTACTCAGGAAAATCTGTATATGATTGGATCCTAATGCCCTATTTCCTGGTGCAAATCGCGAGGCAGCATGTATACTACCTATGTTTTGCGTATTATAGGCAAATCATTCATCTTCTTTGAAACTGAGAATGTACTGATATAGTGTGAACTAGTTTGATTCCCAGGAGATATGTGATTAAAAGCGCACAGGGTTGGGTTTTTGGTTTCTAAATTACAGTTCTTGGACAGACCGTCCTATTAAATCATTTTTTTTTTAATTTTATAAACAGAACTTGAAAGAATAGTTCATCTTTTAATATTGCTAAAATGCTAAAATGCTTTTTTTCTCATATAATAATAATGAGGAGTACGATGTCATTTTATGATAAAACCCCTCCTTTTTGGTTATATAATAATAATGATGAGTACGAAAGTGAGAATGACATGGGAGCCCAGTAGTAGCATGCGGGTAAAGATTGACTAGTTTGTGGTGTGTGAATGTTATTTGGTGGGTATTTTTATAAAGTAGAGTTTTTCAGGGTTGGAGTTGAACAAAATAATGATTACGAAAGTGAGAATGACATGGGAGCCCAATTGTAGCATGCGGGTAAAGATTGACTGGTTTGTGGTGTGCTTTATAAAGTAGGGTTTTTCAAGGTTGGAATTTCATATCAACGTTTTTTTTCAATTTTGATGTTTATAATTAAATTGATAAATGATATTAATTATTTCAAAATTATTGGATAATGAATTAGATTTAGGTGATGTTAAATTATATTGTGATAGGTAATTTAATTGAGAAATTACACCGATAAATTTATCTATACTATTACGCATAGCAAGAAATTTTGTTTTTGTTAGATTTTTGGTTTTTGTTTAAGTTATAATAGTAACTTTAATGCTATCATTTTTTAAATGAAGTTGGTTTTTTTTAATGAAGTTACAATTTATAAAAATGTTTATATTATTATAAATTTTAAAAATTAATATTATTATAAGTGAGTTAAATATAAAAATAATGGATATAATTATTTAATAAATAATATAAAATATATTATATTATATTTTAATAATGAATATTAATTTTGTAGCCCCAAAGGTTAGCTCAACTGGTTGGGTCCCCGTTGTTAAGTACCTCGTCAATCAGGAGGTCACAGGGTTAATTCTCTTTGATGTCCTTGGGGTTAGGTCCTGCTAGTCTAGCCGACGGGCTTTAAAATATTTTCTTTGGGGTTGATCTGCCCAGATTTTTTCAAGGGAAAAAATGAATATTAAATCTATGATATTTGTATGTAAAGATATTATATTAGTGAATGAATGAGATATTAGGTTTTCTTATATATGAATTGGAGAAACTCTTTAATAATCATGTATGTAATATTTTTCAAAAATGAGTTAAATTTTGTTATTTCTCCTAAAAGGATCTCTATTGAGGATATCATGTGTTGTATAAAATCTAGTATTAAGGATTTAATGGACAGTTCTAAAGAGGTTATTAGGCAATATTGTGACTTTGTACTTAGAAGGGCTAAACCTCCTAAGAGAAACATTAATAAACACAAGCTCCTTGCATTGAAAGCTCTTAATAATAACCCAAACATTATCATTCTTAGCGTTGATAAGGGTGGAGCAATAGTTTTTCTAAACAAAATTTATTATGTGGATAAAATGTTGGACCACCTTAATAACATTGGGAATTATAAGAATCTTAGCAAGGATCCTCTTAAGAAGATCTCTAAAGAGGTCGCCAACACCATTAAATCTGATAATTCTCTAAACCAATTAACCAAAAAGTTGGTCGAAAGTAATCCCCTCGCCCTTAGAATCTATGGCCTCCCTAAGATTCATCAAGAGGGAGCCCCTTTGAGACCCATTGTTAACACTATATGTGGGCCCACTTATCTTCTTGCAGAGCAGTTGGCTCAAAAGTTGAAGCCCCTTGTTGGCCTTACCAATTCCTTTGTCAAAGTCTCTTATTCATTTGTCAATGAGATTAAAGACATTAAGCTTGACACTTCTAATATTTTAGTTAGCTTTGATGTTGTTTCTCTTTTCATGAGGATTCCCATTAGTGAAGACATTAATATCATTAGTTGCATTACAGATTCCAACACGACTAAGTTGGTCAGATTTGTAACAGCCTTGAGTTAAAAGTTTGTGTAATAAAGTTAATAAAGGCAAAATAAGAATAAGGTCATGGGACACGTATTCCAAGCTGAATGTTGGGAAAAACATCCTAGTGGGTGTTCATTTGGTTTATTATGGCTAAGGGAAATTGGCAAAGGATTTGAAAGGCAAAGAAGCATTAATTGGAATTTATTTTTGAAAATAAAGGAAAATAAGAGAAAGGGAAGGTGAAAGGTCATAGATTTGCATGGGAGGGAAATTGAAGGAAATTAGAGGAAAATGAAGAAAAAATAGGCCTCAATGATAAATAAATAAAAAAAACTTATGAGGATTAGTTCACAACCTTTTATCAGTTTTATCTTGTAGCTCTCTCTATTATCTCATACTATTGCACACTTAGAGCATTCTTGGAGCACTCCAGCATTGGAGGAAGGAAGGCAAAGGAAGGACAAGGAAGCAAATGAAAGCAAGGGACAAGCAAGGAAAAGTTGGATCATGCAGCGTCAGTGGGAATACTTGCAAGTAACAAGTTGCATATGTGATTTCCTAGCTAGTTAGTGAATGCATGGTACATGCATGTGTGTATTTGGTTCTCCTGTTGTCATTGGTATGAATTTTGCCAAGGGTGAGAGTGGTTTCAACCTTGCCTTGTCATTTTCGGATATCCATGGTGTGATGAGGTTCTTTCATTTGATTGAGCTTTAGATTGTCGGATGGTTTTGGAATTGGGTGAGGTGGTCTTAGGAAAATTCTCATAAGGCCTAGGAATCCCTTGAGCAGTTTTCGTGGGATAGTAAAGCCTAAGGGTGGAGGCAGACAAATTCCTCAAGGTATTAGTGAAGAAATTATGAGGCATCCAAGCTTGTTTTGGGCCTAGTAATCCCTTGATCGTTTATGACTCAATAGCGGTAAAGCCTGAGGGTGGAGGTGGTTTAATCTCTGGGCGGCCCTAGTTGTTTATGTATTGGTTTGCTTAAGTGATCCCTTGGCCGGTTTTGGCGGGATCACATGAGCATGAGGGTGGAGGTGGTTTAATCTTCGGAAAGCCCTAGTTGTTTTTGTCTTGAGTCCCACATTCATGCTTGGAATATGGCACGAGGATGATTGGCTGAAAGAAAGATTTGGTTTAGCTCAATATATGGTCGGGTGGTATGTGGAAGTCCCTAACTTGGTTGGCTTTTGCATATGTTAATAAGAGCTCTTTTCCTATTGTATTTCATGAGTATATGTACTTGTTATTATGTGGCTTTGATGGTTGTTCTATCATGGTTAATATGTCGGTTATTTGTTGGTTATAAGTATGGTTTCATAACAGGTTCTAACTATGGCTACTAACATCTTTTGATTGGTAAATGAATTGTGATTGAATGCATGATCTAATAGATGTTATTGCAGCTATTATGAGAGGGCATTAGATCTTCTTGATTATTCTCATATAAGTATAAGACCCTTATGTTCATATATGCATTCATGACATGTAGATTACATGTTCTTCATGTGTTTGACGAAATGCATGTTATGTTCTAGGCAGTCTAGGTCAAGTTTTGCCTTCAAATTTGTATGGTTGGCATTATTGTCATGTCATTATTGATTATGGAAAGTCTCACTGAATTATGGGCAGTGGTCTGGAGGTTGACCTAGAATCTAGGCTCAGAATAGAGGACCGCATGATCTGAACTGGACATTTTAGGTTGCAACCGCATGGATGCAGGCTTGTACATGCGGTTGGAGGCTTCCAACAACATGGAGGGATTGTTGTGGGAGTGGTTGGGGACCCAGGTCAGAGAAAAGGGTGTTCAACTTAGGTTTTGGCCACCTGGGTGGTTAGTCAGCCTTTTAGTGACCTGTAGCCCCTGTAGGTTGTTGTGAGATGTCAGTGGTTCGTTAGTAGTCAACCCCACTTCCTTGATGGAACCTAGGAGGTTGGGTCATGTCATAGTAGCTCTTATTTTCATGTTTGCCCTGGCAGGGCGGTCAAAGTGGGTAAATGTGGGAGGGGTGGTTACAGATTGGTATCAGAGCTCTCAGTTTCAACACTTGGACTGGATGGGCGGAATGTGTTGTCATACATGCATACCAGTGTCTATGTGATTGTTATGCATGCATTTTCATGGTTATGGTTGTAGTGCATGAGGGCATTATATGTAGTTGATATTAGCATGCATGATGTCGATATATTGATATGATTATGTATATACATGTATCGTGCTAATCTGGTTGATTTTGTAGATGAGATAGCCTCCCTTGAACTTCATTGAGGTATGTTGATTGTGTTTATATTTGGTTTATCTGACATGGAATGTTTGCATGAAGAAAAAGAGGATCAAATATGACTAGCAAAAATGGTGGATTACAGTTCACGAGACTCTCCTTATAGATCATATGAGCACCCTAGAGATGAGTACTCTCCTGACATAGCAGAAACCTTAAGAAGTCTAAAGGTAGAGATCAGAAGTTGCAAGGTGAACAATGATAGAATCATTCAGTCACAAGAAAGGCTTGTTAGGGCACAGGAAAAACAAGCAGAGGTCAATGCGATTATCCTTCAGAGTTTGTCAGGCTTGCAAAGACAGGGGCAACCACTGATCATTTATGGACAATAGGACAAACTAATGGGGCGTATGGTAGCAGGTCTCATGGTGGGCACTGGTCGGACAAGGATGACATAGTCAGAGATGGAATTTTCTTGGATACACCTAATAGGAGAGGCAGTGGATATGGGTTCTACTCTAGTTCTAGATCAGACATGTATCATGGTCATCGTTGTTATCACCCTTACAGGAGGAGTGACAGGGGATATTTGTCGGCTGACTTCAAGAAAGCCAAACCACCCACATTTTATGACGAGTTGAAGAAGTCAAAGGATGCAGAGGCATGGTTGTTTGGGATGAAGAAATTCTTTGAGCTACATGATTACACAGAGAATATGAAGGCCAAAATAGTTATTTTCAACCTCAAAGGGAAAGCAGGCATCTGGTGGGAAGATGTAAAGCATGTCAAAGACATCAAGACAGAGGAGTTGATTGGCATGAATTCAAGAGGCTTTTTTGAAAGAAGTACTTATCAGAGAGATACTATGACACTAAGGTCAAGGATTTTTATGAGTTGAAGATGGGATCCATGACATATGAGGAGTACACGACTAAGTTCCTGGAGTTATTGAGGTGTTTGTCGTAACTTAAGGATAATAAAACCAAAGTTCAGAGATTTATCAGTGGATTGCCATTAACATTTAAGGATCGAATTGAGTATGATGAGCCTTGGTCGCTGGAAGAAGTAATCAGAAAGTTTAAGGACTGTTATGATCAATCGAAGCGTAAGACTAAGTCTAAGCAAGGTTCAAAAGGGAATGACAATACTAAAGTAAATGGACACTGAAGCGAACAAGACCTCAGGATGCAGGTGAGAAAGAAAATGTTGCGCCTTATAAAAAATTTAATGCAGTTCAAAAGGGACATGAGTCTGAGCTTAGAGAGTAACATAATAGAGGTGATGGTAGGAGACAGTTACAGTGTTGGATATGTGACAAGGATCATCTCAAAAAGGATTTTTTGTCGTATCAGGGTGGTAGGCCTCCGATCTACAGTGATCAGGAGGCACAGACAAATGGGGATGTTGGACAGAGCATTCCTCGGATGTATGCAGCGTTTGATAACAAGCAGGCGAATCACCAAGCATTTATTATTATATGGAAGGTAAGCTATGTAATCAAGTTGTTTCTATTTTGATTGACCCTGGATATAATTATAGTTATTGTTATCACCCCAAGAAACTCTCCTAGGTTGTATCTCAGAGATGCTCGGGAAAATTAAAAACTCAACAAAAATGTTGGAAATAGGTGGATGAATGGAAGGAATGATGCATATTCAAGCCAGATAACCACTTCTACTATGCTTAACCCCAGACATGGGTGAACACCCCCATACTACAAGGCTTTAGACCACCAATTACTCACAGTTTAAGGAATAGGTGAACATGGAGAATACTGACCACACCAGCAGATGCACAAGACCCTGTGATGGCCCGCTGCAACCAGTAATAGGTCTGTAAATCTATTTCCTCATGCATAGATAGGATGACAGCTCTCTGGCATTAAAACAACAGAAACCTGCATACGCATTCAATAATACTTACTAGATTCTAACACGGAGGTGGTATGATAGCCCCTCTAATGCTAAACATCAAGAGCACATGAAAAATGCATAACATGCACAGCCTGGAACAAAGAAGAAGTGGAAAGTGAGCAATTAACAGCAAAAGAAGCTTGCATTAGCTGAAAATGAAGACCAGACGCTGCAGGTGTCACAGTAGTTACAGTCTCCAGAAGTTGAACTTTACATCAAAATAACATTCATGAACCCCCATTACATCTGTTTGCTGGGTATATATAGAGTTTGTTTACAAAGATATGCTGCTATGTTATGCGTGGAGGGGTCCTAATGGACCACCAACCACATTAACTCTCTAATTTAGTCTCTGCTACGATTTGATTGTCTTAATGAACAAATCGACCTTTCTCTGGTGTTCTGCAGTCCTTCCTGAGCAGGTAGAATGTTGTTTGAGAGGAGCGCCATAACTGATAAATGTTGAGATCTGCTCGAGGCTGTCCTTCTTCTTCTCAGCCATCCTCTTGGTTAATTGCAGTTGTTGAGGAGTAACTACTTGGGCACATAACTGCAGGCCACCTTCGTCCTTTAGGAGTTTGGAAAGGCTGTGGGAGAGGACCGTGTGGGCGAACTGCGGGAGAAAATAGGTCGTAGGATCATGCAGATCAACGGCGGAAAACACTCGGCAAGGAGTACCGGGAGGCGAGGCGGAAGAAAGCTGTGAGCTGTCGGATCCAATGCACGAACGGTAGAGATCTATCGGCGAGAAAGAAGCGGGAACAAACAGGGTCAAACCAATGTGGGCCGTCGGATTGCGGTCGGACAGATCCGACAGCGATCAGACCCGAAAGACACACGGACAATAACGAGCGGGGGGGAAGGCGGTTTCGGGGCGGGCGGTATTTATCGCACCGCCTTCGGAGCCGCAGTGGTTTCCATAAGAGGGCGTGCGATGCGAATCATCAACCGACACGTGGCCGATGGGACAGGCGGAAAACCGCTGCGATCGCGAGTTATCGCGTGGGCAGGTTCGCAGGTATGGAATGAGTGAATGTCGTCGGATCATTCGACGGACGGTCAGATGGCGGGGAAACTGATCGTGATTTATCATGCGGGGAAAAGACGAAGACCGTTAGATTGAGGCATGGCAATCAACGGCTATAGTTAAGGCGGAAGGTTATATGGGCGCGGGTTCATAGTTTAAATGCCCGGGGACTAAAGAAAAGGGGCTATCAAGGACCTTGTTGGGTTTCGGAAGGTTTAAACAGGGAATGGAAAGGCCTAATGGAGGAAAAAATGGAGATAGCAGAGGATGTGAGGATAAGCAAAAATGAAGGAGAAGAAGCTAAAAAAGCGTTGCGAGCTCCCTTTTCTGCATTAACACATGGCCGAGCTAGAATTTGGTCCTCCAAATGCTGAAAATTGTAGCAGAGATAACACTGGCTCCTTCTGGGGATGAGATCCTCCCTGTGAGGTCTCAAGAACTGCAAACCAATGCCTTCAAGCTTAAAGACAATGCCTACTGTCCATTGGGCATGGAGTCAAACTAAGTCCACACTAAAACCTGTAAAGAAAATGCTTACAATCATTAAGGCCCGGAAACTTTAAACAACATAAATATTCAAAAACTGGCCAACTGATGGGCCATCAAAATTGTTTCTGCTCCTCTCGGCCGGTTCATCATAGAGCTGCAAAACTGGATTGATTTGATCCTCTACCTCAAAAAGTTTGGGGCATTTGACCTTAATAGGCAGATATGGATCAAATTTCATCTCCCTTCTGTGTGCTCTCCTCCTTGGATGTTCTTCATGGGAGCCTTTGTACACCTGCTGAATAATCATGGTTGTTGTGTACTTGTCTATGTCATCTGTGACCTACACAATTAATATGAATGGCAAACCAATGTGTTCATGTGTAGGGGACACAAAGACATCAATTGCTCCCTTATTTTTCTTAGAACAGTCCACATCCAAGGAGGAGTTCCAAGACTGTGCACTCTCTTCCTCTGTCATCTGACAAGCTGCCTTTTTAATCTGTGTGGAGGCCATCTGAGTAGGCATCAGAATATCAAGACTGAGATGATCAATATCAGCCTTGGGCTTTGAATTATGGCCTGCCTCAGAGTTCAGGGGCAAGTTTGAGGGATTGTCACTTGAGCAGACAGAGGGACAAAAGATGATGGGGAGCTTTCCTCTCCCTTTCTAATCACTGGGCTGGGAACAAAAGCAGGTTGGCTAATTTGCAGATTTGCATAGCCATGGGAGAAAGGGCTGGCTTTAGGCTCAGCTTCTTCAAGGATGGTAGGACCTTCTGCTGGCTGCTTCTGCTAATCAACTTGTTGTTCTGTAGCTACAACAAACTCACAAGCAGTGCCATTGGATAATGCTTCTTCATATGCAGCATTGGTTAAGAAAGGGGCACTGCCGTTGTCTTCCAAACCATGGACCTCATCCTCATCTTCATACTGCTCTTCTTCCATTACTATATTCTGTAAAAGGGTCTTCACCCTTTCATCTTCATTTGTAACTTTATTTCTTTGCAAAATTTGCAAATGCTCATTTGCTCCTCTATTTGGATTTGGAGTTGGAAGAGAAAAGGAACAATGAGCTCCTGCTTCTTCAGAATACTGCTCAGCCTTTAGTTTGGAAACTTCAAAGGCCAAAAACTCTATCATCCTGGCTAATTCATCGATCTCAGGCTCTGAGGATGATGAGGACTCTCCTCCTTGTCTTCTCCTTTCAGCATCACCTTCAATTCTCTCTGCAGCCAAAATGTTCGATTCTACTTCAAAAGCTGCATCTTGCATATCAACCAGAGAAGCACATCTCCTTTCTCTTAACAACAGGCAGAACTGAGAGTCAAAGGCATGGGCATAAGTGAGCATGGCAGAAGCAGGGGTGGGTCTTACTTCAACTGGCATTCTGCTGTACATATGATTGAATCTGATGTTGAAATCAGACAGAAGCTCACCATCTTCTCTCTACAAGTTCCCAAATTCAGTATGATAAAAGAGCAGATCCTTATTATTCCCTCAGTGCTTTAGAAACACATCATCCAGGGCCTCAATGTCTGCAATAAACCTAGGGGGTAATTCTCTAAACCATTTTCTGGCTTCCCCATCTAGGCTTTCGACAAAAACCCTCATCCAAACATCCTCTTCATTGATATCCAGGTTATCAACATAGCTATAAAAGGCCTCTAAATGCTCTTCAGTTATTCCTTCTCCACCAGTAAACTTAGGCATATATTCTTGATAATCTCCTGCAGGCATGGCATTCAAATGGACAGGCAAGACCAAGGGTCCATACCTAGCAGCAACGATTCTTTCTATCTTTGTAAGGGCTTGCTGACCTGCCATGACTAGGGTATATGAAAGGATACTGGTGGACTGAGTGGTATGAATCAATGAAAAGAATGATAGAGACAGAGGAATATGATGGACAACATGGAAAGCTTCTTTCTTTGAACTGAAATTCGAAAGGGAGATGAATGACTAAGGAGCTTTATGAATCTCTGAAGGTGACTTTCACTAACAGAGATACATGGAATTTCTAAGGCTTACCTGGTCCTGATGCTCCTTTCTACGATGCTTTCCTTCGTTTTGACAGTCCTCTCTGGGTCAGGCACTGATTCAGCTGGTGATTTCTGATGATTTCTTCGAGTATGTCTCACAAACCGAGCCAAAACTTCAATGTGGAGTCGCCAAAGGTTGGTCTTCCTCCAGTGGAGTCGCCAGATAGATGATTACAACCAGAAATGTGCCCAGACCTTGTCTATCATCAAAATCTAGAACTGTGTCGTTCTCCCAGGGAAGCTGAGCTTCAATCTCCTCTCCCCGACAACAACGCCAATTAATGTTATCACCCCAAGAAACTCTCCTAGGTTGTATCTCATAGATGCTCGTGAACATTACAAACTCAACAAAAATGTTGGAAATAGGTGGATGAATGGAAGGAATGATGCATATTCAAGCCAGATAACCACTTCTACTATGCTTAACCCCAGACATGGGTGAACACCCCCAGACTACAAGGCTTTAGACCACCAATTACTCACAGTTTAAGGAATAGGTGAACATGGAGAATATTGACCACACTAGCAGATGCGCAGGACCCTGTGATGGCTGGCTGCAACCAGTAAAGAGGTCGGTAAATCTATTTCCTAATGCACAGACAAGATGACAACTCTCTAGCATTAAAATAACAGAAACCTACATACACATTCAATAATACTTACTAGATTCTAACACAGAGGTGGGATGACAACCCCTCTAATGCTAAACATCAAGAGCACATGAAAAATGCATAACAGGCACAGCCTGGAATAAAGAAGAAGTGGAAAGTTAGCAATTAACAACAAAAGAAGCTTGCATTAGCTGAAAATTAAGACCAGACGCTGCAGGTGTCACAGTAGTTACAATCTCCAGAAGTTGAACTTTACATCAAAATAACATTCATGAACCCCCATTACATCTGTTTGTTGGGTATATATAGAGTTTGTTTACAAAGATATGTTGCTATGCTATGCGTGGAGGGGTCCTAATGGACCACCAACCACCTTAACTCTCTAATTGAGTCTCTGCTACGATTTGGTTGTCTTAATGAACAAATCGACCTTTCTCCGGTGTTCTGTAGTCCTTCCTGAGCAGGTAGAATGTTGTTTGAGAGGAGCGCCATAACTGATAAATGTTGAGATCTGCTCGAGGTTGTCCTTCTTCTTCTCAGCCATCCTCTTAGTTAATTGCAGTTGTTGAGGAGTAACTGCTCGGGCACATAACTGCAGGCCACCTTCGTCCTTTAGGAGTTTGGAAAGGCTGTGGGAGAGGACCGTGTGGGCGAACTGCGGGAGAAAATAGGCCGTAGGATCACGCAGATCAACGGCGGAAAACACTCGGTGAGGAGTACTGGGAGGCAAGGTGGAAGAAAGCTGTGAGCCGTCGGATCCAGTGCACGGACGATAGAGATCTATCGGCTGGAAAGAAGCGGGAACAAATAGGGTCAAACCAATGTGGGCCGTCGGATTGCGGTCAGACAGATCCGACGGCGATCGAGCACGAAAGGCACACGAACGATAACGAGCGGGGGGGAAGGCTGTATTTATCGCACAACCTTTGGAGCCGCGGTGGTTTCCGTATGAGGGCGTGTGATGTGAATCATCGGCCGATGGGACAGGCGGAAAACCACCGCGATCGCGAGTTATCGCGCGAGCAGGTTCGCAGGTATGGAATGAGCGAATGTCGTCGGATCATTCGACGGATGGTCAGACAGCGGGGAAACTCATCGTGATTTATCGTGCGGGGAAAAGACGAAGAGTGTTAGATTGAGGCATGGCAATCAACGGCTATAGTTAAGGCGGAAAGTTATATGGGCGCGGGTTCATAGTTTAAACGCCCGGGGACTAAAGAAAAGGGGCTATCAAGGACCTTGTTGGGTTTTGGAAGGTTTAAACGGGGAATGGAAAGGCCTAATGGAGGAAAAAACAGAGATAGCAGAGGATGTGAGGATAAGCAAAAATGAAGGAGAAGAAGCTAAAAAAGCGTTGTGAGCTCCGTTTTCTACATTAGCACATGGCCGAGCTAGAATTTGGTCCTCCAAATGCTGAAAATTGTAGCAGAGCTAATAGTTATGTTAATCCTCACTTGGTGGATAAGTGTGGTTTGAAAAAAGAAGTGCATGTAGAGTCATGGTTGGTGTAGTTGGATACATGTACTAAGAAAACAGTTCATCATTGGGTAAGAGCTTGTGCATTTATGTTGAATGGTATGCATACATCAATGCATCTGAAGGTGCTTCTATTGGGTTCATACAATATGCTTTTGGGTATGGAAGGTTGTACCTTCATAAGACTAAGGTGGATTATTATGAAAAGGTTATTAAGTGTTTAGATGATGATGGAGAGAAGATAAACTTGCAGGGTAAGAATAAGCCTACATCGGTGAGAATGGTTACAATTATGCAGGCAAAGCATAATGGTAGGAAAGGGTGTTTATTGTTTACAGTGCATTTTCCAATGATAAAGATAAGGATGTTGAGGATGTTGAGGATGCAGAAGTCTTGAAAAGATATCCGGTTTTATAGCAGTTTCAAGATGTATTCCCAACAGAGATTTCAGAGTTGTCGCCTCATAGGGAAGTGGACTTTTCTATTGAGTTGGTACCAGGAGCAACACCAACATCAAAGGCACCTTACAGGATGAGCACTCCAGAGCTAGTGGAATTGAAGTTGCAGTTGAAGGAAATGCTTGACAAGGGATACATTAGGCCAAGTGTATTGCCTTGGGGTGCACCAGTGTTGTTTGTGAAGAAGAAGGATGGTACTCTCAGGTTGTGCATTGATTACAGGCAGTTGAACAAGGTGAAAATCAAGAACAGGTATTTGTTGTCGAGGATCGATGACTTATTTGATCAGTTGAAGCGAGCAACAGTGTTCTCAAATATTCATTTGAGATCAATATATCATCAAGTACACATCAAAGAAGAGGACATTTACAAGACTGCTTTCCAGACCAGGTATGGGCATTACGATTTTGTTGTGGTTCCTTTTGGTTTGACTAATGCTCCAACTACTTTTATGTGTTAGATGAATGGTGTGGTGCGTCCTTATCTGGACAAATTTGTGATTGTATTCATTAATGAGATATTGACATATTTTAAGAATGAGGAAGAGCATGTCAAACACTTAGCAATAGTTTTGAGATTGCTAAGAGAGCATTAGTTGTGTAACAAGCTTAGTAAATGCAATTTCTTTCAGACAAAGGTACATTACTTGGGACATGTTGTTTCCAAGGAAGGCATAGCAGTGGATACAAAAAATATTAGAGCTATCATGGAATGGGCAGCTCCTAGGAATGTGGATGAGGTTAGATCATTCATGGGGTTAGCAGGTTATTATAGGAGATTCATCATGAACTTATCATGAATTGTCTATCCTATTACATCTTTATAGAGAAAGGGAAAGAAATTTGAATGGACAGAGGAATGTGCAATAAGTTTTGAGCAGTTGAAGTAGTTGCTTACAAATGCTCCAGTTCTAAAGATTGCAGATCCAGATAAAGAGTTTGTGGTGTGTACAGATGCTTGCAAGAGAGGACTTGGTGGAGTCCTAATGCAGGAAAGACAAGTGGTATGCTACGAGTCAAGGAAACAAAATGAGCACGAGAAGAACTATGTTACATATGTTGAGTTGGCAACGATCATTCATGCATTGAAGATGTGGAGGCACTATCTTCTTGGCAGGAGGTTTGTGTTAAGGAGTGATCATAGTGGGTTGAGATACTTGTTTCAAAAACCTAATTTGAATGTTAGGCAAGCTAGATGATTGGCCACGCTTAGTGACTTTGGCTTCGAGATCAAGTACATCAAGGGAAAGGAAAATAGATTTGCAAATGCTCTTAGTAGAAGGGTGCAGGTATATCACATAACATCTATGAGTTCATATGAGATAGATTTACAAGATTGGATCTTATAGGCAGGACAATAGGGTTATAGTTATAGAAACAGGGTACAAGTGAGCAGGATGTGGACTATCATCTCATGACAGATGGTTTGGTCAGATTTAAGGACAAGATCTATGTGTCAGACAACAGTGAGCTCAAGAAGCTTATCTTGTGGGAATTTCATGCTAAGTTGTATTCAGGTCATCCAGGATATCAAAAGACTTTGATAGTTGCGAAGAAGTTTTATTATTGGCCGAATATGAAGAAGGAAGTGGTTGAGTTTGTGGCTAGATGTTTGGATTGTTAATACGTAAAAGCATAATGTAAGCATCAAGGTGGTTTGCTGCAGTCGATTCCGATTCCGGAATGGAAATGGGAGGTCATTTCTATGGATTTCATTACATGTTTGTTGAGGACATCTAGACAACATGATTCTATTATGGTTGTGGTTGATAGGTTTACAAAGGTAGTGCACTTCATTCCGGTGAAGTCTACTTATTCAGCTAGTGAGGTAGCACAAGCCTTCATCAAGGAGATAGTGAGATTGCACAGTATTCCTACGAATATTGTTTTAGACAAAGATGCCAAATTCACTTCCAGGTTTTGGAAGGAGTTATTTGCAGGTTTGGGTAAAGAGTTGGCCTCTAGTACAACTTATCATCTGCAGATAGATGGATAAACAGAGAGGTTCAACAGGATTATGGGGGACATGTTGCGAATGTATGTTATGCACCAACAAAGGAGGTGGGAGGAGTATCTTCCATGTTGAAAATAGCAACAAGAAATGTTAAAAGTAACATCAAGAAAAATCCTAATCTAATTTGTCCTTGAATTAAATTGGGAATTAAATGATTATTACACATCTCATGACAAATTGTAATAGTTAACTAGGTTAATTTGACTTAGTTGGCTCAGTTAATTCGAGTTGAGGGTCTAACTTGAGTCATGTAGAGTGTCTCCTACGTTTTAGGAGCCCTTGTTGAGTTTATTTTGAGTTGCAATTATTTAATTCAATTCAACTAAGTTGAAATAAGTTAAACTAGTTCCAACTGATGGAGGAATTAGTGGGAGATCCAATAGTGGGGTGTAACCTGCAATAGTGGGGTGTAACCAATAGTGATCAACCAGTAAACTAAAGATTCACTCATAATTAACTCATGCATGTTAGATCAAAGAAAGACCCAGTTGAGATTGGAGTTCAGGGACAGTGTACTATCACTTGTATAATCATCTGAATTGTACAGGTGGTGCATAGAATCAGAGAAAGGCCTACGAGGATTGTGCAATTCATATTTGTGGAATTTCCCAATTAAATATGGGATAATTCCCAAGGAAATTGCGCAAGGAAATAGGAACTTGGCAGGAAGTAGAATTTTCTAAGCATTGGCTTGGTTTGTCTTAGAAGTAATGAGATAGATAGAGATTGTGTAGAGGTTGCTTGGGCTTGAGAAAAGCATTGTAATCCTCTCATATTTTCTGATTCATGCAATATACAGATAGGAGGGGTTTTAGCTATGGCTTTCCACGGAAAATGATTGTGTTATGTGTGATTGAATTATTTCTCTTTTATGCTTCGTGATTTCATCGATCATTTATTATTTTCGTTGATGAGTAGAGTATATTCAAGTCAAATTTTTTAGCATGTTACAATTTGTAGTTTGAATCTATAAGGAATTTCTACATTCCACTGGTTGAGTTTACTTACAATAATGGGTATCAAGAGTCACTGAGGATGAGTATATTTGAGGCACTTTATGGGCGAAGTTGTAACACTCCCGTCAGCTGGAGTGATCTAGTGAACAAAGTATTAATTGGACCATACATGTTGGCAAAGATGGAACAAGAAATGTGGGTTATCAAGAAGAATCTAAAGGCAACACAAGATAGATAGAAGAGTTATGCAGATCAGCATAGGGTGTTAAAGGAGTTTCAAGTTGGGGAGCATGTGTACTTGCGCATCAAGCCCAAGAGGAGCTCCTTGAGGATTGGGTTATGTGTGAAGTTGGCACCTCGGTATTGTGGGCCTTTCGAGATCCTTGAGAGGATTGGACCAGTGGCCTACAAACTTGCATTGCCTTTGACAGTGAAAGTCCATGATGTTTTCCATGTGTCATTACTTAAGAGATATGTGAAAGATGTTGATCATGTGATTGATTGGTCTGTATTGCAGGTGGAGCCAGAAGGAGAATTCCAGCCAGAATCTCAGTGCATATTGCAGTGGAAACAACTCATGGTCCAGAACAGAGCAATCGAGCAAGTTAAGTGCAGTGGAAGCACTTTAGGCCCGATGAAGCTACTTGGGAGATGGATGATCAGATGCGGGCTTTGTATCATTCATTATTTGTTGGCTGAGATAAAGGAGTTTTGGTATATGTACATATTTATGTATGATTGTTATTTTAAATATCGCAATGAGTTGTGTTATATGATTGTTATTTTAAATATCGCAATGAGTTGTGTTATAAAGCTCCAATAAGCGGTATGGTTGTCATATTGTTATGTTTGTTATGTTGGTTTTGCTTTTCAGCAGGATGTTCGTTGTAAATATTGCATCGAGCTAAGTTATAAAGCCATGGACATTATGTTTTTGTTTTTAGTGGTCTTGCTGGTCATAGGTGTCATAGAATACCGATGACGATGTTCCCCTAAGAGGGAGCGGTCTATAACAACCCTGGGTTAAAAGTTCATGTAATAAAGTTAACAAAGGCAAGATAAGACCAAGGTCATGGGACACGTATTCCAAGCTTAATGTTGGGAAAAGCATCCTAGTGGGTGCACATTTGGTTTATTATGGCTAAGGGAAATTGGCAAAGGATTTGGAAAGGGAGAGAGGCATTAATTGGCATTTAATTTATGAAAATAAAGGAAAAGAGGACAAAAGGAAGGTAAAAGGTCACAAATTTTCATGAGAGGGAAATTGAAGGAAAATGAAGAAAATAGAGGCCTAAATGACAAAAAGGATTATGAGGATCAGTTCACAACCTTTTGTCAAATTTAACTTGGAGCTCTCTATATTCTCTCATACTATTGCACACTTAGAGCATTCTTGGAGCACTCTAACATTGCAGGAAGGAAGGCAAAGGAAGGACAAGGAAGGAAAGGAAAGTAATGCACAAGCAAGGAAAAGTTGGATCAAGCGGCTTCAGCAGGAATACTTGTAGGTAACAGGTTGCATGTGTGATTTCCTAGCTGGTTAGTGAATGCATGGTACATGCATGTGTGTATTTGGTTCTCTTACTATCATTAACATGGGTTTTGCCAGGGGTGATAGTGGTTTCAACCTTGCCTTGCCATTTCCAGATAGCCATGGTGTGATGGGGTTCTTTCATTTGGTTGAGCTTTGGATTACCATATGGTTTTGGAATTGGTTGAGGTGGTCTTAGGAAAATTCCCATAGGACCTAGGAATACCTTAACCAGTTTTGGTGGGATTTCGGTAAAGCCTAAGTGTGGAGATAGGCAAATTCCTCAATGTATTGGTGAAGAAATTCATAGGCATCCAAGCTTCTTTTGGGCCTAGTAATCCCTTGACCGGTTCTGGTTGGATCACAGTAAAGGCTGAGGGTGGAGGTGGTTTAATCTATGGGAAGCCCTGGTTGTTTATGTATTGGTTTGCTTATGTGATCTCTTGACCGGTTTTGGCGGGATCATGGCAGCATAAGGGTGGAGGTGGTTTAATCTCTAGAAAGCCCTAGTTGTTTTTGTCTTGAGTCCCACATTCATGCTTGGAATATGGCACGGCGGTGATTGACTAAAAGAAAGATTTGGTTCAGCTCAATCTGTGGTCGGGTGGTACGTGGAAGTCCCTGAATTGGTTAGACTTCGCATATGTCAATGAGAGCTCTTTTCCTATTATATTTCTGTAGGTTTTAACCCCATACATAAATTACCTGCATACGAATTCTAAAACACAGAAAATAAACAATGCGAGAGCATAACACATAAAACAAATATACACAGAGATTTTCCCCTGGATCCCGAAACCAGGACTACCAGCTTGGTTTTTCATTATGTTCCTTTCAATGTTACGATACATATTTATACATGCCGAAGCATCCAATACCATGGACCGAAAACCATCGCGTCCAAAACCATGGACCGAAAACCACTGCGTCCAAAACCATGTGCGAAAATTATGCACAAAACCATAGGTAGGTCCGCCCAACCTAATATAGGGTCCAAAAAAAACTTCCCCGGGGCGCTACCCCAGACCCCGTAGAGGGGGGCTATTCACCCCCATCAAATCCCCTGTGATCCCCCCGCTGCACAATTGGCACAATGAAGGGGGGGCTCCGCTCCCCCTCTAACCTCCCGGTTCACTACGTGGGCTAGTCGTGGAAAGAATAACACAACCCAACATTCTCCCACTTGTTGTTTTCTTTCCACAGGGGGCCACAAGAGAGCTTGGTCATTTATCCAGCCCTGCAATGCCCATTGTTTCTCTACACCAATAGAACTTCTCAGAGCTGACAGATTTTGTCAATGCATCTGCAGTATTCTTCAAAGTGTCCACCTTTACCAGCAACACCTTTTTGTCTTCTATCATATCCTTCACAAAGTGATACTGAACATCAATGTGCTTTGTCTTTGAATGGTAAGCAGGGTTCTTTGCCAAGAAAATTGCACTTTGGCTGTCACAGTCTATCCTTATAGCTTTTTGTACTAACCCCATACTTGAACATAATCTCTGCAACCAAACTGCTTCCTTGCTTGCATGAGTGGTTGCCATGTATTCTGCCTCTGTAGTTGATAATGCCACTATAGATTGTTTCTTACTCATCCAACTCACTACACCTCCAAATAGGTTAAACACATACCCACTTGTAGATCTTCTCTGATCCAGATCTCCAGCTTAGTCTGCATCAACAAATCCACAGTTATCCAAAACTCTGTCCAATCCTGGTCTTCCTTGGTAGCACAAACCATAATCACTAGTGCCACGCAAATACCTGAAAACCCACTTCACTGTTGTCCAATGCTCCTTCCCTGGTTTTGACATAAACCTGCTCAATACTCCCACTGCATGTGCAATGTCTGGTCTAGCACAAACCATTGCATACATCAGGCTACTGACTGCACTTGCATATGGAACACAGGACATATCCTCTTCCTCTTCTCGTGTCTTCGGACACTGTTTAGCAGATAACTTTACAACTACAAGAACAGGAACCTTCACCGGCTTACTATCCTGCATATTAAACATCTACAATATTGTCTCGACATACTTCCTCTAGTTTAACCAGAGCTTCCTCTTTGCCCGATCTCTTTTAATTTCCATGCCCAAAATATAGTTTGCAGCACCAAGATCTTTCATGTTGAATTTGGAGGACAATTGGGTCTTCAAATCCTGGATAATTTCTTTGTCATTTCCAACCAGCAACATATCATCCACTTATAAGACTAGATAAATAACACGGTCACCAATTAATTTAAAATACACACAGTGATCTGCTTTGCTTTTGGTGAAGCCAATTCCTCGTATAAATGTATCAAATTTATGATACCACATCCTTGGTGACTGTTTTAACCCATACAGAGACTTATTTAACTTGCATACCAGTTCTTTCTTACCCTTCATCGCAAAGCCTTCAAGTTGCTTCATGTAGATTTCCTCTTCCAGATCCCTGTGAAGAAATGTTGTCTTCACATCCATTTGTTCTACCTCAAAATCAAAAGCAGCAGCAACAGATAAAAGTAATCTAATAGGAGATACCTTGGCAACAGGAGAAAAAATATCACCAAAATCAATTCACGGCACCTGGGAATAACCTTTTGCTACCAACCGAGCTTTGTATTTCTCCACCTTTCCTTCTGCATTTGTCTTCTTCTTGAACACCCATTTGCTGCCAATGGGTTTCCTTCCAGCCGACAACTCCACCAGATCCCAAGCCTCATTTTTGTGCAAAGATGCCATTTCATCAACCATGGCCTCTTTCCAGAGTTTTCCATCCTCTGAATCTACTACTTCCTTCACAGTTCTGGGATCATCATCAGTAATAGATAAAGCAAAATTTGAATAGAAAGCAGATGGACTATACCTTTCTGGCTGCCTTCTTTCTCAAACTGATCTTCTCACACTCAGAGTTTGTGGTTCTTCATCTTCTGATTCCTCCTCTACTGTAGAGTGTGGTTCTTCCTCCTTTAGCTCAAACTCTATCTTCTCAGGTTCCTTTAGTTGGACTTCATGTTTAATAACATCTTTCACCTCTCTGAACACCACATCTGGTGTACACAATGTTCCTTGTTACTGGGTTCCAAAGCTTATAACCCTTTAAACCATCCTTATACCCAATAAATATGCACTTTTAAGATTTACTATCCAACTTGGTTCGTTTCTCCTTTGGAACATGTACATATGCATCACATCCAAATACCCTCAGATGTGAAAGAGAGGGTTTCTTACCAGTCCATACCTCTTGTGGAGTCTTATCCTCCAACGCTGATGAAGGTGATCTATTGACCAGGTAACATGCTGTCTCCACCGCCTCTACCCAGAATTCTTGTCCTAACCCGACACCACTGAGCATGCTTCTTGCCCTTTCCATCAACGTCTTGTTCATTCTTTCTGCAACTCCATTTTGTTGAGGTGTATATGGAGTAGTCTTATGTCGTGATATACCACACTTCTTACAAAATTCTTCAAATTCCTTACTACAAAAATCTCCACCGTTATCTGTCCTCAGCACATTTATCTTCTTCTTTGTCTGGTTTTCAACCAGAGCCTTAAATTCTTTAAACCTGTCAAAGACTTCAGATTTCTTCTTAAGGAAATACATCCATGTATTCCTTGAGAAGTCATCTATAAATGATACATAGTACATAGACTTACCCAGTGATGGAATCTTCACAAGTCCAAACACATCACTGTGCACAAGCTCTAATATATGTTTCGCCCTCTTACCACTAGAGGGGAAACTCACCCAATTCTGCTTCCCATATACACAATTTTCACTGAAATCAAAATCCAGAGAGCTATTACTCATACCTTCTACCATACTTTTACCATGAAGTATTTGAAGGCCCTTCTCTCCAATATGTCAAAGCCTTTGATGCCACAACATGGTATTCTCTCCAGAGACCACTAGATTTTCTGCTCCACTTTCAGGAACCACATAACTATTTCACCCATCAACAACAGTGCTATCTTGCAGCTTGTACAGAGTTCCAATCTGAACTCCCCGCATCAATACAAGTGTTCCCTGAACCATCTTGCAGTTATCCTTCTCAAACATTGTTTTTACCCTTGCATCATCCAGCTTGCTTACAGAAATCAAATTTTTGGCCAATGCAGGAATATGTAGAACACCCGAAAGTGTTCTAACCCTTCCACCTTGCAACTTCAACTTTACTTTTCCGCGACCAATGATTCTAGCCTTCCTATCATCCCCTAAGAAGACATCACCACCATCGTATTTCTCATATTCGCAGAACCACTCTCTATGGGGAGTGAAGTGAAAGGATGCACCTGAGTCAATCAACCATGCCTCATGATCTACATGTGTACTTGAAGAAGCCAAGTACACATCCCCACCTTCATCTGAGGTGGTTTTCGCCTCTGCAGAAGGAGCATCATCAGATCCCTTTCCTTTGTTAGGAGTTTTAGATTTACAGTCCCTTTTGTAGTGCCCTTCCTTTCCACATTTCCAGCACACCACCTTTACAGGTTTTCCTGGAGATTTAGATCTCCCTCTAGATTTAGATCTCCCACTCGATGACTTATTTTTGTTTATGTTCTGGGACCATCCTTGTACAGACAAGGCATCACCATTCTGGCTCTCCATATTTTTTGTCTCATCTCCTCTGTCAGCAAGGATGAGACTATTTCATCAAACTGCAAGGCAGTTGCATTGCTACCTATTGCAATAACCAGGCTATCCCACGAATCTGGTAGAGAACACAACAAACTAATGCACTTATCTTCATCTGAAATTTTGATATCAATAGACGATAACTGACTTACCACAATATTAAACGCATTCAAATGCTCTGTCACCGAGTCTCCACCTTTCATCCTCAGGTTATACGGCTTTTTTCGTAGGAACAGTTTATTCACCAGAGATTTAGATTGGTACAAATTCCCTAACTTGTCCCACAAAGCCTTCGCCGTAGCTTCCCCTGATACATTCAGCAATACTGAATCTGAGACACACAATCGTATTGTGCTCTTTGCCTTCCGATCCAACTTCTTCCATTCTTCATCAGACACTCCTGTTGGTTTAGTACCTGGATCTACCGCAATCCACTAATCTTTATCCACCAACAGATCCTCCATCTTGAGTTTCCACAACTCAAAAATCTTACCATTAAATTTCTCGATCTCTATCTTTCCACTGCTCACCATCTTCTTTCACCACCAGAATCGATCATGCAGATCTCCCACTAAACGGGGTCTACCACAGGCCTGAGCGAAACCCCTCAGCAACAAAGGCGTCCCCTTGAAGCCAAAAAAACTCTGATACCAAATGTAGGTTTTAACCCCGTACAAAAATTACCTGCATAAGAATTCTAAAACACAGAAAATAAACAATGCGAGAGCATAACACATAAAACACATATACACAAAGATTTTCCCCTGGATCCCAAAACCGGGACTACCAGCTTAATTTTTCATTATGTTCCTTTCAATGTTACAATACATATTTATGCATGTTGAAGCATCCAATACCATGGACCGAAAACCATCGCGTGTAAAACCATGTGTGAAAATCATGCACAAAACCATAAGTAGGTTCGCCCAACCTAATATAGGGTCCCAAAAAAAAAATCCCGGGGTGCTGCCCTAGACCCCGTAGAGGGGGGCTACCTGCCCCCCTCAAACCCCCCGGACTGGGGGGGCTACCACCCCCCTGCTGCACAATCGGTGCAATGAAGGGGGGGGGGGGGAGGCCCCCCCTCTAACCCCCCGATTCACTAAGTGGGCTAATCGTGGAAAGAATAACACAACCCAACAATTTCATGAGTATATGTACTTGTTATTATGTGGCTTTGATAGTTGTTCTATCATGGTTGATATTTTGGTTATTTGTTGGTTATAAATATGGTTTCATAACAGGTTCTAACCATGGCTCCTAATATGTTTTGATTGATAAATGAATGTTGATTGATTGCATGGCCTAATAGAAGTTATTGCAGCTGTTATGAGAGGGCATTAGACCTTCTTGATGATTCTCACATAAGTATTAGACCCCTATGTTCAGATATTCTTTCATGACCTGTAGATTACATGTTCTCCATGTGTTTAACGAAATGCATGTTATGTTATAGGTAGTCTAGGTCAAGTTCTACCTTCAAATTTGTATGTATGGCATTGTTGTCATCTCATTGTTGATTTTGGAAAGTCTCACTGAGTTCTGGGTAGTGGTCTGGAGACTAACCTTTAATATAGGCTCATAATTTGGGACCACATGCTCTGAATTAGACATTTTAGGTTGCAACCGCATGGATGCAGGCTTGTGCATGCGACTGGAGGCTTCTAACTACATGGAGGGCTTCCTGTGGGAGCGGTTGGGGACCCAAGTCATAGAAAAGGGTGTACAACTCAGGTTTTGGCCACCTGGGGTGGTTACTCAAGCTCTGAGTAGCCTGTAGCCAATGTAGGTTGTTGTGAGATATCAGTTGTTCATCAGTAGTCGACCCCACTTCCTTAATGGAACCTAGGAGGTCGGGTCATGTCATAGTATCTCTTATTTTCATGTTTACCCTGACAGGTTGGTGATAGTGGGTAAATGTGGGAGGGGTGGTAATAGGATTATGGCTGAATGCCATCTTCTTCAGTTTTCAAGGGGAATTCTATGAGTGGACCTATGGTGCTTCCATGGGATCCTCTATCTTCCTGGTCATAGCAGGCCTTTTCATGGAAGACTTCTATACCAAGGCCCTTGCCTCTACGCCATTGCATCCAAAGCTATGAAAATGGTTTGTTGATGATACTTTTGTTATAAGTTAGAAGTGTTTAAACAACATCTAAATAATCAATATGACTTTATCAAGTTCACTATGGGGGTTGAGGATAAAGGGAGACAACCTTTTCTAGATTTTATCATCTCCAAAAATGTTCATAGTTCCATTTCTCACAATTTTTTCCATAAAAAGTGTCACGTGGAGCAATATCTCCATGTTGAGTCACATCATCATCCGACCCAACATTTTGGTGTAGTAACCACCTTGGCCACCCAAACATTAAGGATCTATGATGAAGCCCATATTAATGAGGAGAAATCCCACCACTTGGATGTTTTGGTAAAAAAAATTTATAAGAAACACCAAGGAATTAAGGCTTTTCAGAAAGCCAGCCAAGGTCTTAGATAAAAAGGGACCTTAGTGATCCTGTCTCCAAGGTGCAGCTTCCCTTCATCCAAGGAACCAAGGATAATATCACTCACATTTTAAGAAAAAATCAGGTTTCAGCCACCTTGAATTTATTAAACATTATTCGTGGTATCCTGAAGTCGATCAAAGACCTTGTTGACCCTGTTAGGTTCCTATACCAATAGGTGTCATATTTCATGATTGACTGATCAAATGCCAAATATGATCATCCTTTCCATGCTGCAAAGGTTCCATATTTTAAGAAATAAAATCAAAAATTAAAAAAATGAAAAGAGGGTATGCCCTAAAAGAAAAATCAAAGGGCAAAAAGAATGAATTGGTCAAAACGAAAGAAGATGAACCCCAAAGAAAAGACCAAGAAAGTGTGCTAGTCCAAAGTGCCACTACTGTCCTATATTTTGCAAAGAAGTCCACAATGTGCAATCAGTGACTTCTGTCACACTTGATGGGTGGCCAAACAGCTCAACCTTGGTCAGTCCATGTTTAAATTTTCTGTTTTAGAGGTAGAGAATGAATTCTGTCCAAACAATTCAAGCTTGGCAGATCAGTAGTTAGGTAGAGAAGCAAGGGAGCTCAACAGTTAAATTTGAGCCCCTGGAAGGAATAAGGACAGACTTAGATAGGAGGGCAGTTAAAGGAAAACAAGAGAGTAAGGGGTTGCTAGTTCAAATGCACCCAAGGAAAAGGAAGAAAAAATGTTAGGTTTGATAGGCTGGGTAGGCAGTTTTGGTGTTGCAGAAGCAGGGTTTATGAGAAGTTTTGTCTTTTTGAATATGATCTACCTCATAGATATCATAAGTACCATGGCAAGGTGGCTGCAAAACAGATGGAGCATGACTAATTTCCCTCCCATTCCTCCAAGAACACTTACTAACATCCCCTCAAGGACATTGAGATCTGCTCAGTGCTCCTAGTTCACTTCATTTCATGAGAAAGACTGAGTGAAACTCTGTGTTTACTTAGGATATTAAAGCCACATTTCTTGTGTAAAAATTCTTTTCTTCCATTATGCTAAGTTTTCTAAAAAGTTCATAACTTGGATCCCTTTTATTCCCTAAGCCTAAGTTTCACCTTTTTACTTAGTGTTTTTGGTTTATAAATACTTCTCATTTTAACCTATTGACTCTATTATATAACTCCTATATAATGTTTTCCCTGCCCCTATTGTATAAAATACATAAAAATCCCAAATTTGTTAATATTCCGCCCTGGGCTTAATTAAAGCCATATGTTAATGTTTTAACGGGGGTCCAAGGTTTATCCGAAACCTTATGGACAACCCTCCCCGCGCGCACATACAAATAATGGATTTCATTTAACATTTGGTTAAATGAATAACCAACTCGCACACCCAACCCAAAGTTTATATACACGGAAAAACATTACAAAACGCCGAATTATATGGTGGGTCCCCACACCATACGCCTCCGCCAACTCCACCCATTCATCGACCGTCTGATCCGGGCTTTCCCATTGGACGATCCACGTCAATATCGGAACCCCTCCGATAGCCGAACGATAGCGCCCAGGAAAATGGCGGTTTTGCCGTCGTACAGAATACACGTGGCGCCTCCTGGTTTTATCGCGTCCCCTCCGCCCAAAACAGCTTTTGTGCAAAAGCGGTGTGGGATAATACCATATACCACCCCCGCTTCCCGCCGCTGATGTCGTCGCCCACATCATCACCCACGTCGGCTGCCACCTCACCTACGCATCATCCGCCATGTCCGCCACGTCACCGCCAAGTCAGTTTCCGTACCCCCGCTACACAACAAAGATTACGTCATGCTGACGTCACCTGACCAAAGCGTGCCAAAATCCCACCAAAATCAAAATTTTGACAAAAAGGCGTAAAATGTCGTTTTTTGTTCATTTTTCTTTGTTTCTTCTGCACAACCTCTGCATGCTTTTTCACGTCCAAAGCAGCATTTCGGTTATACAGTCCGCCACCCAGCTAATTCAGTCCACAGCTCGGCCCCTCAGCTCAACCTGCCACCTACATTTTGCACAGGGCGCCCATTGAAGCAGGTATTTACTCAATTGCCTCCAAACCCTGTGTATTTCCGGTTTTTCTCTGAGTTACATCCGTGAAACCAAAAATTGCACAAATTCAGTCTATAGCTCTTGAAAAATACACCCCAACCATCCTTGTTTTTTACATTTTTCCGCAAGCAACCTGTTTTGTCCATTTTCCGCAGAAAACCAGACTTCCACAATTAAAAACACAGTGTTGCCTTCAAACCTGCGCACTGTAACCACTGTTTTACCCATTTTTTCCAAGAAATCCTGTGAACTCTGTCTCCCTCTGCAAATTCGCCCACCAAGCTAAATTCAAACCAGTCTCGGCCTGTAAAATTCTCTAAGAAACCTCCCAAAACTATTATTTTACCTACTGTTGCTGCATCAAGCCCAAATTTCAAATTGAAAAATCACAGAAGGTTGAATAATGGAGGCTCCAGTGGCCCTCAATGTTGCCCCCCTTAATGCACCACATAAAGAATTGGAATGGTTGCCCCTTGCTGACAGAGATTTCCAGATTAAGGACTTAATTGGTGACAAGCCTCACCTCCAAGCCTTTTGTGAAATTAGGAATAGCTACCGTAGTAATGCTGATGTCTATGGAATTTGGGAGTCCAACATGCCCATATACTACCTCCCCTCAGTAAATGTGCTTCCTGATATCATCCACTTATGCTGTGCTAATTATGACCCCACTCAAAGAGTAGTTATGGCTCCATCTGGGACTGTCTTATTTCACATTACCCCTCAATCCATAAATGAGATGTTACACTTTAAGCCAACTCAGCCTCTGGCTCCTCTCACCATGGAATTCTTGCTTGACCAAGGTGCCAAAGTGCCCAGTACAGAGATAACCAGAATAGCTATTTATTCATGAGACCAGATCGCCAGCCCAGGTAGCCACCTCCTTTTAATCAGGTCTGATTCAATGAAGCTAGACAATTCATTACTAACATGATTTCCTATATCTTGGGATTTAAAACCAGTGAGCATATTGATGAGACTATCTTAGTTATATTGTCCATGTTTACTCCAGGTCAACCCCCTATTGTCCAATATGATTATGCCACCTTCATAGCTAATAAGATCCATGAGCAATTCATGAGCCTGGACATAGAAAGAGTGTTCAAATACACATCATACATGTATCATTTGCTGCTGTACAATCAACCTGATAGTTTTCAAGTTCCCCTTAGAAAATTGGATCTCAAAGGAGAGCGCAGGTCTGTAATCTTCTGGACCTCAGTATTCCATGAAGTCCATAACTCTCCTTATACTTATTGTGAATTCATTGACCTGTTCATACATCCAGCCACTTCTTTATTGATGACAACTCCTCCTGGTAGGCTCTTTGCTGAAATGCAGAAAATTTTACATCTCTCAAAAGACTACAGTATAGGTCACTAGTACTTTTACCAAAATCACACTGAGATCCGGATATATGGTTGTGAATTATGCCCCTATAAGCTGCCAAAGTATGTGCCTATGAGACTGTTTGCCCTGGAATACTTCAGGCAATTTATTAGTTCAGATTTGACTCATTTCTATGGTGCTAGGAAAAAGGCACAACTCAAAATAAGAAATCAATTGGGCCCTTTTGTCTTCAATAAAAGGGAAGCCTGGGAAGAGGCTGACAAGATTTTAGGGGAGCAACTTAAGCTGAAACAAAGTTTTTATTGGGCACCATATGACCCTGAACATTTCATAAGTTATAGAAAGGTGAAAAACAAGCTTACAGCATATGTTCACCACAAAATCCTTGAAATTCAACAGTATGCTAACCAACAAGAATGGGTAGAAGGCACACTAGTAGAAGAGATCACTGAGGAAGATAAATTGGAAAAAGCCATGAAAGAGCTTGAAAAAATGCTTGACCTAGACTCTTTTGGATAGGTATCCTTCAAACTACCCCAGCACACAGGAGGTGATACATCTTTTGCCGGGACTTCTCAGCAGCCCACACAAAAAGCCAGCACAGGGTCAGCAAAGGGCAAAGAGGTAATAGGTTCAGAACAGGACATAATGACAGACTAGCCAGCTACATCAAAGGAACAAGGCCAAGGGCAGGTCCCCCCAGCACAAAAAAAAACATCAGAAATCCCTATACTACAAACTCCTCTAAATGAGGAGAGAGGCAAGAAAAGGGACATGCAAGAAGACACATCGATCAACGGTCCTAAAGAGCAACCAGGGGAGAAAAGGCAGAGATTGAACCCCCTATCAGAGGAGGAATTCATTCAGGAGATCACAGACAGTCCAAGGGAAGAAAGAGCAGTCAGCTAGGATACATCCCCGGTCACAGAAACATCGGCCAGTTCGCACATGCAGGAGATTGGAAAACAACATAGTGTGGAATTTTCTTCTGCCAGGCCACAAAGTAGGCAAGGCTCTGACATTAAGAGAACATTCATTGAAATAAAGGCAAAGAATGAGCCAATAAGAATTCAACTTTATAATCACTTGTTGAAGATGGTCCCCACAAATCAACAAAGGTTAATGTCAGCATATGACATTCAAGAAGGAAAGATGATCCTAAGTCACTTTAAGCCCAAAATGCAGCAACCACAGTCAGCTACTGATTACATCAGGACCAATCTAGAAGCCAAGGATATCCAACCAATGGACCAGATTGAATTACATAAGCAAACCGGAGAAATGGTATACTCCACATTGGCAAATAAGGCATCACTGGCCCACAAATTGCAGAATTCTTTAAATAATACCTCTGCCCAATTGGAGTTGGAAAAGGCTTCCTCTTTAGCCAAGGATAACAAAATCAAGTCCTTGGGAGAAATTATTATAGAGCTGGGACATGATCCCAAGGATGCCAAAGGCATCAAACCATTAATAAGAAATTAGGAAGAAGACATTGCAGCTCTCAGGAAGCAACTCAAGCTTCCCATTACCATGCATCCCAAAACTACAGAGATTGTTGAACAAAAATCATAGGAAGATACGATGGACCGGCTAATGAAAATGAATGAGAGATTGGCAGAAACAGAGAAGGCATTGGAGGAAGCATTGCAAGGAAAGCAGGGAGAGTCGATCTCCCAACCATCTCAAATAGCTCCAATAGTTACAACTTCTCCTTCTACAGTTACAACAGCAATCCCTCCTACTGTCCCGGTATCAACAACACCAAGTACTTCAACAACAACAGTGGCAGGCAGCAGCACTACCATGACTACTGAAGAGCTGATAAAGGCTATGGAGGATCTAAGACTTCAAGTATCAGAATTAAAAGATGCCAAAGAGCAATTGGCAAAATTGGAAGTGAGTTATGAATAATCCAAGATGACTGTGGCAGAAAAAACAAGGGAGGTAAAAGCATTGGAAAACAAAGTAAAGGCATTGGAAAAGGACCTCTTATTAGACAAGCGTCTGAGAGAAATTAGGAGCATTCTATGGGCCAACATTGGCCAATCCATCACTGATATATGGAAATCAATACAGATAATTCATGAGCAAATTGATTTAGTGGCAGCAGCTCAAGAAGAAATTCAAAAGGCCAGGGATTCATTGGGACACATGCCCGAGCAGGCCAATAGGCTAATACATTTCTTGAACACCCACACCAAGGAAGATCTGGCAGCATTAGATATCAGGGACAGAACAGGCACTATTCTAACAATTAAAAGGGCTCTGACCATGAAGAACTTCATACAAAATCTGGAAAGGAAGTGCCAAGAAATGCAAGTGGAGATAAATGCCTTCACACAGAAATTCACAGCTTTGGAGGAAAAGGGTCTGCCCAGTTTATTAACCAATGACTACAGACTGATGAAACATGAAAACTATGTACACAGGTTGAATACATATGTGGATAGCCAAGCCACAGCATCATCAAGTTCTGCAGGAGAAAAGGCACTCCCATCTGGACAGAGCCTATATGACAATTTGGAAAATCTGTTTTTTATTGAACATGAAGTAAGGCATCTTTTCACAGTCCAGCCTACTTTCTTCAAGTACACGGATGCAGATGAAACTCTAATAAAAATGCGCAGACACCAATTACCAAATGACCAGTGGTGGCAGAGTATGCTGGAAATTTTATAGGCAGATCCCAAAGTTTTGTTTATTTTCCCAGAACGCAGCAGATGTCATAAAGTGGAGGAAAGAACAGATAAAAAATCGCGTTGGGCAGTCAATTAAAGCCTCATGAAAGCAACACAGCATCATGGGATTTCACTAAAGTATCCATTGACCGACTTGCTGAGCAAATAATCAATGCATCTCATCAACTAGGCGGCCAACACAACATCTCTTACTTCTGCATCCATTTCTCTCTGTTCCCAATGTCATTTACTTCTCCTGTAGAGTGGGTGAAAGAAGTTATTGCAAGATATTATCTCTTTGAGATATTTTGAAAACATTTTTGTACAAATACCTCCTCAAGCAAAGTATTAGGGGTTGGTGATATCATTCTGGAACTGCACTGTAAATTTGAGAACTTATCTGAATAAAAGGTTGCTAGGAGGCTTTGCTGCCGAACTATCTGATTGTGGAATTAATGGCAGAAGAATATGTTGCAGAATTCTCGAATTATTTCGTGGATCAATAAGTCTTTTTAACTCTGTTTTACTGTTTCTGTGTTTTATATATCATCTACATATCATACTCTAAATAACAGGGAAAAAGAATAACCCAGAACTTGCGTAAATGTACTCTATGTTCAATTCCTGTTATTTTTTATGTTTTCTTCAGGACTAGAATAAACAGGGATTCTTAACTGCTCCTGTTTCCCTGGTTCTTACACTTTGAATATAACTAAGGAATTATTAATTGCTCCCTGGTAATATTCATACACGTTCCCTCTGTCAACATGATGAAGGATAGGCACTTGACAATGGTGTTGCTTCGAGAGCGAAGCTCCGCGACCTGGTGAAAACGAGGGTTTGTAGTTCATGGATTCATCAGATCTAGGGTTCGAAACTGGAAAAGAACAGGGTCAGAGTGGCAAAGCTATACAGAAGAGGACAAATCCTGACCCAACAGATGGAAAACGAGGGGTCCATAGGGACCCCATCTTATAAACAAATAATGATGCACAAACAAACAGCACAGGAAGGTGTGCAAATAGCTGGGTATGAAAGGTCACAGAAAGAGGACGTGACTAGCAAGGGAAGGAAAAGATATGAAGGCAATGAGGATCACAATACTCAAAAGCTGAAAGGAAAGGAGGACAGTAGTCGAACAGAAAACAGAGGCAGGGAGAAGCCGACGCAAGCACATCTCGCCCATGAAAACAAACAAGAAAAGAAGTAAACAGAAGAAGAAGAAGGGGCTCCGAATAAAGAGAAGGGGAACAAGGAGACAAAACAGAAACATTCAACAGTAAAAAGACTCAAGGCCCATGTAAACCTAAGGTGGTAGAAACCCTAAGGGTGGTGATAACAGACCCAGACATTCAAGCCTACCGGGATCACATGATCAAACATGCAGTGATCTGCAAGTTCATGGTACTTTGGCCAACAGAAAGGGCGTTGTGCCAATGGATAAAGCAGCAATGGAAACCTAAAGGTGATGTTAGACTGCACTTAGGAGCCAAAGGTTTTTTCACTATTGTTTTCTAAAATCTAGAGGATAAGGATAGAATATTTGATGGCGGACCTTACTTCTTCGCTTCTGCGGGCTTATACATTAGGCCTTGGAAGCCCAATTTTGTGCCAAAAAAAAAAAAAAAAAACCTTCAAGCAGGTGCCTGTCTGGATACGCCTCTTCTCCTTGCCAATAGACTATTGGGGATATGCAGCTCTAAAACAAATAGGTGATAAATTAGGGACCTTCATCAAAGCTTCAGAAGCTACTTTGTAGAGAAGATACACCTCATGTGCCAGAATCTGTGTGGAAATGGATGTGTCGGGGGCACTACATGAGGGACTGTGGCTGGAATATAGGGATGAAAACTATTTCCAAGCCATTGATTATGAGCAAATTCCATTCCGATGCAGAAAATGTCATGAGCATGGGCATTTAATCAGAGAATGCCCATTAAATAAAACAACGAAAGACCTTAAGGTAGACAAGGCAGAGAGGAACATGGAATTCTTTACTCGACCAAGAGCGAGACAAAGAGCTAACAGGAAACGCCCGACCAAAGCAAGCACATCACAAGGTAATACTAGCAATGCTTTCGAAATTCTGGAAACTGAAACCGAATCAGAGGACAACAATAAGGAACAAAACACCTCTGAAGCAAACAAAACTACAACAGAGCCTGAAACTAAAACAATGGGAAAAATTCCTCCAAGCATTATACTACAGAATCAAGAGGTAACAGAAGGGGTAGATGAAGACTCAGAAATGCTCATAAGTGACATCGGAAGTGATGAGATGGAACTTACTGACATACTAGAGCAAGAAGGAGTTAATCTACTAGACATAGTGGAAAATTGGAAAAAGAAGGGGATGGAGCACATATCGGGAGAGGAAGTTAGGAGAATTAATGATATACTAATAGCACGAAAAAGAGCAGAAATAGAAATGCAAAGCAAGAACCTGGGCGTAGCCAAAGGAATGGGACTCTGAACAAAAGGTCTACTTCAAACCTCCACAAGTTCCAAACAAAGGAAAAAGAGAGGACGTAGAACCAATAATGAGGCACTGCAGGAATTGGGACAAATGCTCTTAAACTTTGGTAAGATGAAAGCTCTAGAAGCTTTTTCTCTAAACTACTAAATCTTGTTTTAAAATGAAAGTCATCTCTTGGAATGCTAGAGGGCTTAATAGACAAATAAAACAAAGACTTTTAAAGAAGAAGGTCCAAAAGGAAAAACCAGACATTATATTTGTGCAAGAAACCAAATGTGCAAGTAGTACTATTCATAATGTAAGCAAAAAATTAGGCAAACATGTGGAATACCTGGAAACTGCCAGCAATGGATGGGAGGGAGGCTTAATTACCCTGTGGGATCCACAAGTAATCAAAATCCTCTCCTCTGAAGCAACAGATATTTCATAGCTGTAGAATCTCAGGTGGTAGGAAATTCGGAAACCTATTTGTGTACTAATGTCTACGGGCCTTAGAAGCTAGAAGAGAAGTTTCTTTTTCTGAGAACTCTGCTGAATCTGAAGCTAAGATATCCCAGAGCAAAGGCAGTCATAGGAGGGGATTTCAATATGATAACTGCCCTCATGGAAAAGAAAGGAGGGATAAGGAAACCCAACAAAGATTCTGAAGCTTTCTTAGACTTCATCAAAACAGCCAATCTAGTGGATGTCCACCCCAAGAGTGGGGCTTACACGTGGAATAACAAAAGGGGAGGTAAAAGACAAATTGCTTCTCGACTAGACAGATTTCTAATCTCCGAAAGTATTCTGTTGGGGGGAGTTATAGTAGAATTAGATATACTCCCTAGTGGAGGGTCAGACCATTGGCCCATTTCTCTGATTGCTGCTATCCAGGGCACTCCAAGAAACAAGCCGTTTAGATTTGAGAAATTTTGGCTTACCCATCCGGACTTCATTCAAATTATTGAAAAATGGTGGAATGAACCGGTGGGCACCAAAGGTACCAAAATGTACAGATTACAAGGCAAACTGAGATATATCAAAGACAAGATCAAAATTTGGAACAAAACAGTCTTTGGAAACATATTCAAAGAAAAATCCAAATTAGAGGAGCAATTAGAGCAGATACACAAAGGTTGGATCACTAGGGATATTAATCCAAGAACAGTAAACAAAGAAAAATGTTGATGCAGCAATGGCAGCTTCGTTGCCAACAAGAGGAAATATGGAAACAAAAGTCTCGTATTCAGTGGCTTAAGGAAGGGGAACAGAATACAAAATTCTTCCATAGATCAGCAATGGACCACAGGGGAGCTAACAAAATCCTTAGTCTCAAAAATGAACAGGGAGCCATTCTACAGACACATCAAGAAATTTCAACTCTTCTTGCTACGCATTTCAGCAGCATAGCTCAAGAGCCAGAGGTTGACAGAACAGAAGCAATTGATGAACTCATCAACTCCATCCCCAAGATAATCACTAATGAGAAAAACCTAGCACTGACTCGAGAAATTTCTTTGGAAGAGGTGGAAGAAGCGGTGAAGGATATGCCTAATGATAAAGCTCTTGGGCCTGATGGTTTTACCATCAACTTCTACAAGGCTTGCTGGGACATTGTTAAAACAGAGGTCTGGGAAGTTGTGGAAGACTCTCGGCGTTCTGCCTCAATCCTCAAGTCCCTCAACTCTACATTCCTTGCCCTGATTCCAAAAGAAGAGGAAGCCAACACCCCTGCAAAATTTCGGCCTATAGCTCTGTGCAATGTTATATATAAAATTATCTCTAAAGTCATAGCTAACAGAATGAAACCCATTCTTCCAGGCCTCATCTCTGAAGAGCAATCTGGATATGTTGAGGGGAGACAAATTCTGGACAATATTTTACTAGCTCAAGAAATGATTCATACTCTTCAATCCAGAAAGATTGCAGGTATGATGATGCAATTTGATTTGTCAAAGGCTTATGACAAGGTCCACTGGAATTACCTGGAAGCAATTTTTAAAGATTTCGGCTTTGCTAGTCAATGGATAGTGTGGATTTTAGCTCTGATCAAATCTACTAAATTTTCTATTCTGGTAAACGGGGCCCCTTCTGATCAATTCTCCCCCTCACGAGGGCTCAGGCAAGGCGACCCATTATCACCATTCCTTTTTGTAATCCTGATGGAAGGTTTAAGTAGACTCATTCGCAGCGCTAAAGAGGAAGGAAATATCAAAGAATTGCAGCCCTTGCCTTCCATTCCAGCGACCACTCACCAACAATTTGTTGATGATACGATCTTACATGGTACTCCCACAGTCAAAGGAGCCTTGGGTTACAAAAGGATCCTCAATCTTTTCAGCAAAGCTTCAGGTATGGAAGTTAATCTATCTAAATCCACCATCTTATTTTTCAATACTCATTTAGCAGTGCAAAAAAATCTTTCTACCATCCTAGGCTTCTGGAGAAGCAGCCTGCCCTCTAGGTACCTAGGAGCTCCTCTAACTGATAAACCCTGGCAAAAAATCCATTGGGAAAAGATCCTAGCAAACCTGGAGAAAAGATGCCATCACTGGACCCATAGGGCCCTCAATTTTGCTAGTGGGCTAGTCTTAACCAAAGCAGTCCTTCAAGCTATTCCTCAATATATGCTCTCCGTAATTCCTGCTCCCAAAGGAGTCATTCAACAAATGAGGATAATTCAGAGAACTTTCTTATGGTCAGGGAATTCAGAAAAGAAAAAGTGGGCACTAGTAGCATGGAATAAAATGTGTAAGCCCAAACAACTGGGAGGGTTAAACTTGCAAGACCCCTCCACCATCAATAGGGCTTGTGGTGCTAAGTTGTGGTGGAAATGGCTGAAGGAACCCAAACTACCTTGGGCTAGACATTGGAAGGAAAAATACGCCCCAATGCATAGTATACAGTACCTGATCAGAATGCAAGAGAACCCAGAAGGCTCACCGATCTAGAACCTAGCAAGAAAAAACCGACACATTATACAGGAGAATAGCTTTTGGGAAATTCGCAATGGAGAAACTACCCTTTTTTGGGAGGATGCCTGACAACAACTCCCCAAGCTGGAAAGGACTGAGTTTGCAGGTCTTCAAAGAAATTACCAGGAGCTTGGGAGAATGACGGTGAATCACTATTGGAATCCTAATAATAGGGGCCAGGAGTAGAGAACTTGGGTATTCAATGAAACTGAGCACATGACCGAAGCAAACAATGACATTAGGAACTTGCAAACACTGTTAAACAAAAGAAGAATTAGAATTGCGGAAGACAATGACCAACTAATATGGGGAAAGCAAGGAGGGGGCAATTTTACGCTCAAAGAAGCTAGAAACGTCATTGAAGATTCGGAGCAAGAAGAAAAAGTTAAATGGAGCAGCAAGGTTTGGGATTCACAGTTTTGGCCGAAAATTAAAACCTTCCTTTGGGTCCTAATGCACAGGAAAACTCTCACTTGGGAGAATCTCCAAAAGAAAGGGTTCTGTGGCCCATCTAGATGCCCCATGTGTGGAAAGGAAGAAGAAACAATGAATCATCTCTTCAACACATGTGATTTGGCAGACCTTCTGTGGAATTGGACGGAAACAACTTTGCAGCAAACGGACAAAATAAGAGATTCCATTCAAGAAACCATCGAGAATTGGCAAGGCAGTTTCTCCAGCAATCAATTGGTTAACATCATTTGGAAAACCATGCCAAGATTCATCACATGGTCAATCTGGAAGGAAAGGAATAAAAGAGTATTCTTAAACGAAACCAGAAATATAAATCACTCTATAGATATTATTATACAAAATATCAGGCAATTGGTTCTTGTCAAAGGAAGACCAGAACAAGATACTAAAGCATCAATTGAGGACTTACAAATCTTGAAAGCTTTCAACCTGGATAAAGGAACCTTCGTGGCTACCGTGAATTGCCAACAGGAGATAAATACCACTTTAAGTATCTGGAAACGGCCACCCTCAGGCTTCCTTAAACTAAATTTCGATGGTTCTTCTCGGGGTAATCCAGGTCTGGCCGACATCGGAGGTATTATCAGGAACAGCGAAGGAGAAATTCAGTACATCTATAGCAGAGCCTTAGGGGAAGGAACCAATAATGAGATGGAGTTCGCAGCGTTGGAACAGGGTCTGAGAATTCTTCGGAAATTATAGGCGGGCGCAGCAGTGGTAGAAGGGGACTCTCAGCTCGCAATCACTGTAGCGAGAAGGATGTATGCGGGAGCCAAAGCAAGCAAAGTCACTCAGCATTGGAGACTGGCCAAGGTGACAGAGAGTATTGCCGAACATCTTGTGCGTTTGAATGGTTTAATCTTTCAGGCAGTTCGCCGCAAAGCTAATACCGTAGCGGATCATCTGGAAAATTATGGTATAGAGAACCCCACTATCATCATGGACAGCTGTTGGCAGGACATCACCTACCCGGAAGTAAGAAACAAGTGTACTCTGCTCTCGAGGCAGGACATGGTTAACGAAAGATAGGCCAGAGGGACGGCGCTCTTTGCAGGTATTGGGATATGATTATTATCAATCGTACTGCTGGGAGAATTAAGGGTCGGCAGAAGAATGAAGGACAAGCAGGAAATGGGCATTCAATGCACAAGCAGACGAGAGGTACTCCCTTCAGCTCCCTGAACGAAAAGTATGAGTTCCGCCGGCACCCATTTAAAAGTATGGACACTTGGCACTCATCGGAGAGGTTCAAGCGAGGAAAACTTAAGAGAAAAAATCTGTTACATCATCGAAAGTGTGAACCACGAAGCAAGGATAATTACGAAAGGATTTGCGGTCAACAGGTGACAAGATGGAACGCACCAAGTGACTCACCCCCTCTCTCCTATATATCTTCAGTCCCCAATAACGGTAGCACCACTGTGTATTCGGTTAGTCTGCAGAAATTCATTTTCGCGGCCCTCAGAATACGGTGTTGTTCGGTGCTAAATTTCAAGACAATGGTGGGTGAGGGCAGCAGAAATGCTTCTGCCAACCAAGATCTCAAGCGAGCTCGGGAAACTTATGAAACAAGGACCTCTCAGAGGGAAAAATGTAAGATTGAGGAGATGGAGGCTATAGTGGCTGAGGAAGAGGAGAACATGGAAGAGCATGAATTGGAGAAGGATATGGAGTGGGTCCAGGACCCTGGAACATCTACAACTTGTGCCACCCACTATGTCCGCACACAAGCGGAAATGTGGTGGATGAAGATGATGATGGCAAAAGCCATAAGCATGCAAGGTGATTATATCAGCTAGGCACGACAGGCTCAACAAGCTATTTCTGTAACTTCTGCGGAGCATGAGGCGATCTTGGAAACCTTGGACTTTAAAATCAGCGGTCTGGAGCAGCAATTCAATAGCATTTCCAAAAAGCTAACAATCTTGATCAACCTTTTGCGTCACTCCATTTTTCAAGAAGCTGTGAGTGCTAGGGAAAGGGCGAAGGAGAAAACGGGCACTAGTCGGGGCACACTCTCATCGCTACCTCAAGCGGGTAGAGCCAAGGCTCCGACTGGCCAGGAATCCTCCAAGAATTATGTGGTTCTCGAGATGTAATGGGTCTTTGCTGCAAGCACTAGGTGAGTTCTTGGGGCATGGGTCTGTACACTCGATCACTGACCTTGGAACTTATCCGTTTTGTCATTTTTATGTTTCTTTTCTCTCAGTAGTTGTCTAAGGCTCTATGTGGGTCTCAGTGAGCCTCGGATTTGGATATACTATGGTTTTGCTGTTATTTTGCTAGTTCACTGTTTGTTTTTGTCAACCCCTGACTTTCTCTGCCGCCCTACGTGGTGTGCCCTGGAGTTCTTTAGGAGGTCATTTTGGTCATGATTGGTTGTATTCGGACTAGGAAAGCAGTCTCCTGTCTGCACGAGCAGACCTTTTGTAAATATGTATTATTGTCTTAATACAAAATGCTGATTTACACAAAAAAAAAACATGATGAAGGATTCTTAATTGCCCTTCACCCCCTGACTCCATTTCACCTGATTCAAGCTTGAAAATTGTTCCATGGTCAATTACCTTGCTCTGTAATACTCCTTTTGTCAAAGAAACCATATCCAGCAATTCATCTTCATTGACTCCATTAACCCAATGGTCTGAACTTCTCATGTTTTTACCCCTGATTCTTTGAATGTCACCATCCAAAAATCAAACAAATACCTGCACTTCATAACTAGCCTAATATACAGCAAAACAAAGCTAAATCATAAAGAGAGAGCCCTCTCTAGCTGCAGATTGGCTAGAATCTGCATCCGAAAGATTGGTTAGTGGTTACCTCGGCCGTATTCCCCTTTCGTACAAACTATAGGGGAACAACCTGAGTGATAACAGACTCCTTTTGACATGAAATGGGTGTACTTAATCCCATGTTCATGTGGAGCTCCCTATGTTGGTGAGACAATTCGTTTTGTCAAGTAGAGGACTTAGGAACATATAACTGACATTAAACATAGTCGGTCTCTTTCCTCAACTCTAGCTGAATTCGTTGGGAAAACCAAGGACCACATTTGTATCGAAGACTACAGGATCCTGGCGAGAGTTGGATATCATCATCATAGGAAGTTCAGAGAAGCCATTGAGATTGAAAAACAAGTTGGCAATATGAATAGAGATGACGAATGGAATATTAACAGGAACTAATTAAGTAATTCCTTTACCTTATTGCTAGCCTTCCCTACCTCTTTAAATCCCCTCCATTTTGTTTCCTTAAAATATATATATATACATATATATATATATCTCTATATATATATATATATATATATATATATATATATATATATCATTATTTTAATTGATATGTTGTTTTAAGACTCTTTTATTCTCTAGACAATGATTTCTTTCTTTGGATTTTTCTATCATTTTGTTGTTGTTGTGACAAACACCCTCAAAATTTATTCCTACACTTGAATTTTGGAGCCTACTGTAGATCTTGTGATTGGTCATTTCGTAGTCATTTCTTGGTTAGTTAATGCTTTGCTAAGTCTTTGAGCTTCATTCTTGAATTATAAGTGTTGAAGTCACCTGCTCACACATTCTCAGTCTGCAACGAGTTCATGAGCGCATTCCTTCATGCAAGCTTGAACAGGCTTAGCACATTCCATCAAGACAGTCTCTCACTTCTAGCTATGTTTGTACTTTTATTTCGATGAGTTTTGCAAATTGTCACTTGTGCGCACCTTTGCTTTCACGAGTGTTGTTTTCATGTTTTTGATTGTTTCTTTTGCTTTATTTCACTGTAATTAGTTTCATTTTCATGTGTCGCTTTCATCGTTGTTCGCATATCACAAGTGTCATTCACACTTTAGCAAATGTCATCTTTTCGCATGAGAAGTGTCGTTTATCGTGTAAAGTGGAGTTTTAGATTGTTTCAAGTTGTAGTCTTTGTAATAATGAGTTGTTATTATCATGCAAATATGTATCACACTCATGTCCAAAGTTTCAAGCACTGTCGCACAAGTGTTGTCACTGTTGTCGCAAAGTGTACCTTTTGTGTCGCACTTGGTGTAGGTCGTCGCAAAGTTGACGCATTGAGGAAAAGCATGTTGTTCATGTGTTTTGAGTGTTCCTTGTCACGTCATCAAGTAATCTAAGTGTGTGATCATGAATTCTTGCTTTGGTTTAACTTTTCCTCATTGATCAAACACTTAGTCAAAACTGGGAAAATTCCCTAACTGGACCACTTAGCCTCATTCAACCCTGTTGAACTACCGCCGCGCAGTCTTAGCCCTCAAGCAACAATCTTGTCTCTTGGCACCGCGCAATTTCTTCCTTCCAAAATTATGCATTGCGCAATCTCAGTGCTTAAGCCCAGCCCCTGAGCTCCCTAACTACGTAGTCCTTGTCTCTATCCTAACCTTAACTGCACATTATGTAGTCTCAAGCATTAAGCCTCGGCCTTAAGCTCCTGATTTGCACAATTGCATAATCACCTGGCCTCCTCTGCCTCCCAGAATTGTACAATAGGCCAACTCAGTGCTCAAGCCCTTATCCTGGCTCCTTAGGTCCCTCAATTGTGCATTCACTCAACCCTAGCCTTCAAGAACTGTGCATTGCGTAGTCTCAAGCCTCAACCTTAAGCTCTTGAATTGTACAATTGCGTAGTCCCTTGGCTTCTATCCCTCCTGAATTGTGCATTGGGCAACCTCAAGCCTCAAGCCCCAAATTTGAGCTCTTGAGTCCCTCAACTACGCAGTCCCTCTACCCAGGCCTTCAGAACTGCGCATTGCATAGTCTCAAGCCTTAATCCTGAACCTTGATCTTTGGAACTGCATAATCCCTAAGTCAGTCACTCAACCAATCACTAGTTCCAACCTCGACAAGTGATTTCATGAAGCATGTTAGATTAGGGGTTTATCGGATTGTTGTCTTATGGTTATTAATGCATTGCAGTCACGAGTATTCTTTCATGCTATGACAAGATGATGATGAAGGAGACCATGTTAAGAGGAACATATGTAGCTAAAGAAACTACATGATCATCAGGCGAGAAGACAAAGGAACACAATACTACAACAGAAGACAGGGGATCAAGGCCACATTGAAGAGTCCTTATCTTCAATTCATGAGGAGGAGAAAGAAAATACCATGCTTTATCGGTCAAGAAGACACAAAGAAACTAGCAACAAAGAATGACTTGACACTGACACATCATCATGTAGTCCATGTCATCAGTGTCATGAGTCATCATGTGCCACATCATTTTGTGGATTATGTAAATTTTATAATGGATAAATACAATGTAAAGTAGAAGTCCAAGAGTCATTCTTGTAAAGTGAAAAGTCATGTAGGACATCAAAAGGTTATAAAGAAGTCGAACAATATTGAGGGTAGTCCAAGAGTCACAAGGGAGGTGAAGGATCACTCCACTTGTTATATATAGGCCTTCATTGTACAAGGCAAGGACTTTTCCCCTTGGCTTCTTCCATAAGGCATCAGAGAGACAGATTCAGTACTTTTGGGGAGCAAGTAGTGGCTTCAATGCTCCACTATTGGAGCTAGTGATGTTCATTGTATACATGTATCTTGGGACTTTTACTTAATACTTGAAGCCTGATGGCCAACACGTTTTCATGCATGGAATGTGAATATTTGTAAGATTGTTTTATAAATGTTTATGATTCATGTTTGCTTTCACCTGTACTAAAGTAATTGAACTATTTCGGTTATTTTAGTGCTTATCATATTGAGAATGTGTTGTAATGGTTGTAACAATCATCGCATCTATGTGGACTATTCTACTTGATGTTAGGTGATTCTTTCTTGCTTGTGTGCGCCTCTACTAGGGTGGTATTATTACCTCTCTCTTAGAGGCTCACTTTCCCCCTCTGCAGTAGAAGAACCTTGATACACCTGCAACCGAACATTCACCAGGCACACTTGCTTGTTTTTTCAAAGGCACATATGTGCTTCTCTCTCTTGCTGACAACTAAAGCCAAGAAAAACCTATAAGAATATATCGAAACCAAGTTGATATTTTAGATGGGGCTCCTATTCAAAAATATGTTAGGTATAATTGGGAATTCACATCGAGGAGACTCCCTTGTTTGACTGATTTCCAAAACCCGTAAAAAAATGGCACTAGAAGGGGGGCCAAATGACAAGTTGTACTCATTAAGTCTGTTTTGAACCTCTTATATGAAATGGCGCTTTTCCAGATCATAATCTCAAGATGTTTTTCTTGGAAGTTTGATCTTACCATCCCTGCAGAGGTTATTCATCACTTGTCCGAATTTAAGTTTGATGGCGAGGGTGAATTAACTCTTCATGAACATATTTTTCAAGTTGTCTATTTTTTCCATTCTAATAGAACACATTGCAAGGATGTCACGACTAGATTGCTCACCCTCACATTTGAAGGTAGTGTTAAGAGATGTTGTCATACATTGCCTACTACTTCTATCCATTCATTCGACCAACTTACGAAGGAGCTTCATAAATCATTTGATAGGTATGATTACCAGGATGTTCTTAAAAGAATTAATCAACTACAAATAAATCCTAATGAACCAATTGAGGATTTCTCTGATCGTTTCCTTCACCTTTGTTATGAATTTCCGGGAGAAGACACGTATTGGGATTTCTTTAAAAAAAAGTTTAAGCGTTTGGTTCACATCTCTCTGCACGTTGAATCTAAATGCCCTGATGTTTTTACTTCCCTAACTCTTGTAAATCACGAGACACCTCTAATTCTGGAGGAGGAACCTATTGCTCCTTTTCTTCCGTGTCCTCCTCCTTTTCTAGTACTAATTCTGGTGCCTCCTTGTGATAATTTTGAAGTTGGGAAATCTACAAACCAAATTCTTAATCCATCTTCTCATCCTCCTTTTGCTTTTCATGATTAAGATCCAATGGAGGAAACCCCAAAATGGTTCATAAAGCTTATTGTGAAAACTAATTTTTCCATTCCTCAAGATGACATTAGTGCTCTTAACCTCAATCTTAAATCTAGTTCCATAGAAAGTGCTACTTCTTCAAGGGACATATGTCATCCTTTATCATCTACATGCCATGACTTTGTGTATCATGATCTGGTTGATCAATCTGCTCCACCAACTAGCTCTTCATGTTCTCTTGATTTTCAAGTTGTTGGTTCAAATTGCATTGAGGTACTAGGCAATCACATTATACAGGTAGAGGAGCAGGAAAGTGGGGAGACTTTTAACCTCTCTTCCCTCTTTCAAAGTTCCCCATGTCAAGATAATGCTCTTCCATTCTTGGATGATGTTCAATCTGCTGACCCCGGTGGTGAATCAAACGAAATTAATTTGTTTAGATCCATAATCTTCGGAAACAATCATTCTAATGATAATGAATTTGTTGTTTTATGTGATGATGAATGACCAAATCCATCAACCAATATTTCGTTTCCTCCATAAGATTTTGATATAAAAGATTTACATCTAGAATTTGATTCGGTCAAAGAATATGCTCTTGTGGAAACTTCCTCTTCATCTCACTATCCCTTGTGTTCTACCATTTGTGATGCATCAACTTGCGTTAAGATACTCTTTACTCTTCAAGCTCTTCACCTAATGAATTAACTTCTCAATTGACACAAGGTAGTGAGGTTATCCATGATGAAAAGGAAAATAGTCGAACCATTGAGTATTGTTTCCATCCCTCATCATCCCTTGTTTTGCATGAAGACAACTCTTCAAATCAACTTGCTCATGAAATTTCCACGATTCATACATCTTCAGATTTTCAATCAGAAGGATCTTTTTGCTTGAGTAATCTAGTTGTTTAAGTTGTAAAATATGATCAAATCAGAGATGTAGATAACTACCATCCAAATAATAGTGATCTTGTTAACTTAATCGATATCGGTTGTCCACATGCAATTTGTGATTTGACTCAGTCTATAAAATGTTGTTATATGTCTTCTCAAAGTTCTAAAACTTGTCAGGAAGTCGAGGCACTTCAAATCTTGTTGATGGTTATGTCAGGTTCTCGCAATATTGGTGAAATTCCATAACCATTTCAGATCTATATTTTCTCGCAAAATTCTTTCATTCGTGTTGTTTTGTTGGATGCAAACTCATTCTTAATAGATTTCAGGATTTCTTGTTACAATTTTTCTATTTCTCGAGATCAGGTTTATGATCATACTACTGTAGTTAATCCATCTTCATGCAAATATCTTGTATCAAACTCCTGTTTGGAATGTGTACCTCTCATAAAATCATGGAACTATGAAGTTGATCATTTAAAAGATAATCTTTGGTCGAAGGAATCATGTATATCAAATCCATTTCACAATAGCCAACTCTTGGTTTTTCTTGTGAATGTTATATCGTGAATCTTGTTCTTCATGATGCCATAAATCCCCTTGAGTGATAGCAAGTGCTTGATTTATTTGTTGAATCAAGTTCCTCTTTTGCATTCATTACATCCTAACTAGTTTCGTATATTTGCTATACTTGCATTCATTTTCGATTATTTCAATGATTATGATGCTTGTATAGTTTGTCACCAGTTACAAGAAAATTGTTTATCATATTCGACATGCGAGGAAGATGGTTATATTATTCAGATCATTTGTGAAACTGTTCAAACTGATCTATCTTTGTTATCTTCTAGTTGAGAATCTCATGTCACAAATAGTCCATATGATAATAATATTAATTGTCATTCATTTTATCATTTTCCCATCAATATATCCAATGACAGTTGTTTGACATTGATTAATCTTTATAGTTTATCTCACTGTTCGAATACTTTTCAAGCAGCTAAGGCGCTTCAACCTTTGTTGATGGTTGTGTCAGGCCCTCACTATCTTGATAAGCCTTTTGAATACGATCAGATTTATTTTCCCTCACAAGATTCTCATCATAATTCAACATTATTGATTGAAAATTATTTCCCCCAAGGAATTTAGGATTTTCAAGAGGATTTCATCGAATTTTATGATCCAATCTATGATTCCCTTGAAATATCTTACTTGGCAATCCCTTTTGCTAATAACAAGTTTCGATATTTTCTCGTGCTTGCTAAAAGGGGTGGAACAGATGAAGATGCATTCACAAGAAGCTTTCGAGGTTTGCCGATTAATAATTTTCATTGAAAAGGTGAGGTCACAATTTGGGTAGAAGTAGTGACTATGGCATATCTTTATGCTAATAGGAAAGACCTTCAATTTGTTGTGCAAATTATTCAAGCTCTTATCTTTTCTATTGCACATCGCTTTATATCACTTTAATCGATCGTATATTTGTGATTACAGGTTAGGAAAAACTACGGTGGCTTCATTGGAAATTTCATTACACTTGAAACCGACCTTCTAATTGCTTAGGCTAGGAGTAGGCATAGTTTCATGTTAGTTTCCCTTGCACATGCATCTTGCACTCGCTTTTTGTAGTCTTTTGTTTGTTTTCTAGCTTTTGTCTCATGTTTTGTTTTGTCTCTTCTTTTGGTGTTTTTCTTAATAAGACTCTCCACGAAGGTGCTCTGTTGGCTCAAAAGGCAATGCGACAAGACTCGAAAAGGGAAATTGTGATGACAAAAAATGATTGGCTTATCTATTGCCTCTTCTCTATCTTAGGTTTACATATCTTTAAATTCAATGATGTCTGAACTAAAAATACAATTTGTCACAGACATAAAATCCTTTGGCCAAACTATAAATCTCGTATCTTTATTATGACCCTCATTCTTGATTCAACCTTGTATTGAATTGTTTTTTGACTTGTTGACTCGATCGAGTAGAGAAGGGAAAGGAGAAAAACTTTAAAATGAGCGTGTATCTTTTAAATCCCTTAAACAAGGAACAACCTCTCCTACTCTTGATTTCAAAGATTTACATCTAGAATCTAATTCGGTCAAAGAATATGCTCTTGTGGAAACTTACTCTTCATCTCACTATCCCTTGTGTTCTACCATTTGTGATGCGTCAACTTGCGTTAAGGATACTCCTTACTCTTCAAGTTCTTCACATGATGAATTAACTTCTCAATTGACACAAGGTAGTGAGATTATCCATGATGAAAAAGAAAACAGTCAAACCATTGAGCATTGTTTCCATCCCCCGTCATCTCTTGTTTTGCATGAAGACAACTCTTCGAATCAACTTGCCCATGAAATTTCCACGATTCATACATCTTCAAATTTGTGATCAGAAGAATATTTTTTCTTGAGTAATCTAGTTGTTGAAGCTGTAAAATCTGATCAAACCAGTGATGTAGATAGTTTCCATCCAAATAATAATGATCTTGTTAACTTAATCGATATCGGTTGTCCATATGCAATTTGTGATTTGACTCAATCTATAAAATGTTGTTATATGTATTCTCAAATTTCTAGAACTTGTCAGGAAGTCGAGGCACTTCAACTCTTGGTTATGGTTATGTCAAGTTCTCACGATCTTGGTGAAATTCTTGAACCATGTCAGGTCTAGATTTTCTCGTAGAATTCTTTCATTCGTATTGTTTTGTTGGATGCAAACTCATTCTTAATGGATTTTGAGATTTCTCTTTGCAATTTTTCTAGTTCTCGAGATCAGGTTTTTGATCATACTACTGTAGTTAATCCATCTTCATGCAAATCTCTTGTATCGAACTCCAGTTTGAAATGTGTACCTCTCATAGAATCATGGAACTGTGAATTTGATCATTTAAAATATCATCATTGGTCAAAGAAATCATGTCTATCAAATTCACTTCATAATAGCCAGCTCTTGGTTTTTCTTGTGAATCTTATATCGCAAGCCTTGTTCTTCATGACGCCATAAATCCTCTTGAGTGATAGCAATTTCTTGAGTTATTTATTGAAACAATTTCCTCTTTTGCATTCATTACATCCTGACTAGTTTCGTATATTTGCTATAATTGCATTCCTTTTCAATTATTTCAATGATTACGATGCTTGTACAGTTTGTCACAAGTTACAGGAAAATGGTTTATCATATTCGACATGTGAGGAAGATGGTTATATTATTCAAAGCATTTGCGAAACTGTTCAAACTGATCTATCTTTGTTATATTCTAATCAAGAATCTCATGACACGAACGATCCATATGATCATAATATTAACCGTCATTCATTTTATCGTTTTCCCATCAGTATATCTAATGATAGTTGTTTCACATTGATTATTCTTTATAGTTTATCTCACGATTTGAATACTTGTTAACCAACTGAGGCACTTCAACCTTCACTGATGGTTGTGTCAGGCACTCACTATCTTGACAAGCCTTCTGGATACGATCATCATTAATTGAACATTCTTTCCCTCAAGGAATTCAGGATTTTCAAAAGGATTGCTTCGAATTTTATGATCCAATCTATGATTCTCTTGAAACATCTTACTTAGCAAGCCCTTTTGCTGATAACAAGTTTCAGTCTTTTCTCATGCTTGCTAAAAGGGGTGGTACAAATGAAGATGCATTCACAAGAAGCTTTCGAGGTTTGTCGGTATATAATTTTGATAAAAAAGGTGAGGTCACAAGTTGGGTAGAAGTAGTGACTATGGCATATCTTTTTGCTGACATGCAAGACCTTCAATTTGTTGTGCAAATTATTCAAGTGCTTATCTTTTGTGTTGCACATTGCTTTATATCACTTTTAATCAATAATGGTGTTTGAGGTAGATGGGGATCCCCATATACTTGAATTCTTCTTCAATGGGCCTAAATCCAAGAATATCTCCAATTCTTTTTGTTTGAACCCAAATATGTTCCAATAAAATATTTAGGAATTGGACACATTAGCTAAACCTCCAGAAGCTGAGAGAAATCTGTCCAGAACAAACATGAATCTCTTGGCAATGGCCAGAGAAGCTCCACCCAAGAGGATGGTGTCATCGACAAATTTGGAATGGTTAGCACTTTTGACATTTGGAGCATATATGATGTGAGGGAGGCAGCCATTATTACGTTCATGATCCAGGTGACTACCATGATGATGTATAAAAATGGGGATAAATGGAAACCTTGACACAAACCCCACGAGGCTTTGAAGAAATTTGCAACTTGACCACTCACAAGGGAGGCTATCCATGGGGAACTGATACAGAGAGAGATCCACTAAGTAAATTTGGCATGGAATCCCATCTTATTCATGACATTAAGTAAGAAGTTGAGCCTTACTCTATAAAGCGTGTTAGCCAGGTCAAGTTCAATAAGCATTCCTTGGTCAACTGATCTCCAACTAGAGTCAATAGTTTCCAAAACTAAGATAATGTTGCCTATGATCTCTCTTATGGGAATAAAACCTCGGTTTTCAGAAATGATATGAGGAAGTATTTTTTTTAGATGATCCAAAAGCAGCTTGGAGAGGATTCTATATGAGACATCCAGAGGGAGACAAGGCGAAATATATCAAAAGAAGAGGGATTGGATTCTTTAGGAATTAGAGCTAGAAAGGATGAATTTATTCCTCAACCAATGCAAATATGCTTTAAGGAGCATCTGACCATTCTACACAAATATCTCTTGATGACATTCCAAAAATGTTGGTAGAAGTGCTGGAAAATCCATCCAGACTCATGGATTTGTCAGGATGGAAGGGGCATCCGTGATGAAGTTTGGTTACTTCAAAATTTGTGCATTAAGATTAAAATAATATCAATTTTATTACCTTCATGATCTTCACATTTCCTCGAGTCTCAAAAATGGCCCTGGTTGATGGTTCCAAAACGTCAACTATAATACTTAAATATGTGGATCTTCCTCTAACAAACAATAATCCCAACCACATAAATCTTAAAATAATAATCACAACCTGATGTGGAAGGGGCCTCATGAAGTTAGATTACTTGAAAATTTGTGCATTAAGATTGAAAGAAGAGAAGGTTTATTACCTTCATGCTCTTCACATTTCCTCGAGTCTTGAAAATGGATCTGAATGGTGGTTCTAAAATGTCCACTATAATACTTAAATTTGTGGATATTCCTCTATCAAACAACAATCCCAACCATATAAATATTAAAACAATAGTCATAACCTGGTATATAAGGGGCATCTGTGATGAAGTTCGTTTACTTGAAAATTTGCACATTAAGATTAAATGAAGAGTAGATTTATTATCTCGATGCTTCTCACATTTCCTCAAGTCTTGAAAATGGACCCGACTGGTGGTTCCAAAATTTCGACTATAATACTTAAATCTATGGATCTTCATCTATCAAACAACAATCCTAACCCACATAAATCTTAAAGCAATAATCATAGCCCAGTCCCAATCTATTGGGCTGAAAGAAAGACTTGGTTTAGTCCCAATCTATGGTTGGTTGGTACGTGGAAGTCCCTGACTTGGTTAGCATTTGCATATGGTAATATGTGTTAATTCTTATTGAGATCAGTGAGCACATGTATTTGTTATTGTGTTGATTTTATGACTGGTTTTTCATGGTTTTATCATGGTTAAATGTTGATTACATGCAAGGTATATTCATCATTATGTGATGTGCTATTGTTATGGATTTAATAGATATATTTGAGTGCATGAGCTAATATGTGTTCGATGCAGCTAGCAAGAGAGGGTAGCAAGCTTTCTTGATGGTTCTTTGATCGAACTAATGATACAATAAACAAATATGCATTCATGACATGTAGGTGTTATGTTCACCAAGTGTTTGTTTAAATGATTTTCATGTATTTGATAAGTTGGAGCAAGAATGGAGTAAAAAACAATGAGTAATGGATCTTGTAGGTGATTATGGTGAATTATGTGTAGTTTTGGGCAGTTGGCCTGGAATTGGTCCTAAAAATCCAGATTAGGGTTTCTAGTCGCAACCTCTAAACTGGGAAATTTAGGTTGCAACTACACGGAGGAAGGCATGTGCGTACAACTAGAGCCTTCTCGACACATGCATGTGATTGGGTTGTGATCTCAGTTAAAAAGAATTTCCAACTCAGGGTTTGATCACCAAAGTTTTGTAGGCCCACTTCCATAACTAGAGCTTGGAGGTTGGATCACGTCATAATAACTCTCAGCTCATGTTTACTCTAGAGAACTTATAAAAGCGGGTAAATTTGGTGTGGGGTGTTACAGTTTGACCCGACAGGGAAAGAGGTGGGAACATCACAATCGAGGTTGAATGAGCTTCATCGGTCAAGGAAGGGCCTTGAGGACCCATGAAATATGATCGGCTTTTAAAGATCAAGTCCCTGTCTCCCTTGTTTTCGAAGAAAAAGGTGAAAATCCCTTTCCAGAAAAGGAGGAAGCGACCTCACCTTTGATTAGGGGTTTCCAGTTGTTTTCGATCCGCAGGAAAATAGTCTGGGGGAGGGCCAAAGTCCCATGAATTACCCACAAGCCCCCATTCAGATAACTAGAGGGCACGCGATCTGCCCTGAGAGGCATAGACTTCGACCTTTGGAATGTCATCGGGTTTCTTGACGAATTGAGATGGAGGAGCTTTTTGAAAATTTGTTCCATTGGACACCAAGGCACTAAAGGCAACAATTTCCTAGGCCAAGGGGGAGTCAGGGCTCAAATTGGTCATGGTTGACCGTTTGGATAGAAAAACATGTTGCAATTAGAAGAGGTTAGCTACGGGAGCACAACATATCAGGGAAAGAAAGGGCAGAGGAAAAGAAAACACGAAGGATAGGGAAAAGTGCAAAAGCGAGGAAGTTAGGGACTGAGAATAGAAAGTGGTCGAAAACAAGCAGAGGCAGACAGGTATACAAGCCTTTGATATGTCAGGGAGATGGTAGTGGGTAAGGCGCTTAGGCCTGCAGGGGCGTCGAGCAGAGCAACAAAGGCATCGAATGAATCCGAACATTGAATATTTTATTATACAACATTAAAATATTTTCTTCTTATATATAAATATATATGAAATTGATATCGACATAAATAAGTTAACATATATTTTCAAATAGTTTATTTAAATTTTGTGTTGAAATGTTTTTGAAAAGTAAAAGGTTTAAACATCTTAGTCATACACTTTTTACTTCTAATTATTTTATTGCTTTCTAAAGTTGATATGAATGTATATTAAGTTATGTATAAACCAAAATATTTTATTTATGACTCAGAGTGAGTGGAATATTTTTACCACATTAAGTTCTAATATCAACAAAGTATTGAGTGACAAAAGTGAGGTTGAGATTATTGATGTTTTATAATGATTTAAATTAAAACTAACTAAATATACATATTCATTTTTGTTTTTTATTATAGTCGATATTACTTTTCTATTTAAAAAAAAAAAAAATTAAAAAAAATAAAAATAAAAAAAAAATATATATATATATATATATATAGATATATATATTATTTTAAGAGGGACACTTCTCAACATTAGCAAGGGCATACTGGGTTGTAGAATGCGCCTCTTGATGCAAAAAGTATGGTAGGAATTATAATTTTTCGTTATTAAATGACCATCACCAGTTGTGGTGCCCATGCTCACAATAAATCTCACATTACCCAGATTAAAATAAATAAATATATATATGTGTGTGTGTGTGTGTGTGTGTGTGAGTTAGACAATATTTCTTAACTATGGAGATTCACCCCAATTTCCCATGGAAATTATCAACATGTAAAATATTTTTTTTACAATACTATGGATCAATACCATGACTTATCGATGCCACATACAATATAACATGTGTTGATATGACATTTTATTTAGTTAATTAATTTCAGAGAAATTAATTAAAAATGCATAATTAATTTGGAGATAAATCTTAACCTTTGATCTGTATATACTACTATGAATAATACATTATGTTCCATGAAGGTTACTTCTCTACCATCCATCTAATAGTTACTGATAATTAAATTAAAATTCTAGAAGGCCTATTCTAAAATAAACATGCCTATAGATATAATTATTTTGAAGATAAATTTCAACCCTTGATTGTTGTATACAAAGTGGGCTATTGTAGGGAAGGAACGGGGGTTGACATGATAGCTCCCCCAGCCCAGATGACATGATCCCAACAACCCCTCCTTCTCTCGTTATCTAATGGGCCCCACTAAGTGCCCCCTCCTCCTCCGCCACCCTCCTCCCCTACCCACACCCTCCACCACCCTCCCCTACCATGTTTTGCATTAATTGTCACCCATCAGTTTTCAAACATCGTCTTTCATGTTTTTACGTGCAATGGACCATCTCCTTGCCCTTTCCCCAATCTACCCACTCCACTCGACTCCTTCATTATCAACAGGCGAACAGAAGACAAAAAGGAACCCCAGCTCCACGTAGAATTGATCTCCGATAGCTCCCAAGCTCCCCTACTCTCCGACAACTCCCCATCTCCCCTGCCCTCTGACAGCTCCCCAACTTGAAACTAGTAATATTCTCGCTTATCCTTCTCCCCTGCTTTCGAAGATTAAGTTGTTAGCGTTGCCCAATTTTCCATTACTGTCAGTTTTCCCTGTTACATTTCACTCATACCGAACTCTAGGCATCCGCGTAATGAATGGGAATACCTCTAATTCGCCTTATTATAACAATATTATATGTGTTAAAATATATTGGATTACTGTTATGAAACCAGCTCACAAAAAGATAGAAAAGAGAGATCCACGCCTTATAATTCAGCCTCTTCGAGGGGGCAACCTCCTTTACATTACATAAATGAGCAATTCTTGGATGATTCAAATGACAAAACCTCCTTTCTATATATAGGAGTCTAAGGAGTCACAATATAACTCAGCCGACCTAACAATAATAGTATAAAGCCACAAAAATAACAATAGAGGGATTCTGGTTGGCGTGAACACTGCTAGTTAAGGTGGGGACGCCATGGAAATGATCTGCGACTGTAACACCTGCGGCGGCGATGGCCTGTACCACTACCGCTCTGTGGAGTTTATGCTCATCGTGAGTTATGAGGGCGAACAAACTCTGGAAGTCACGAGCGTAGATCTGGTAGGAGAAAACCCCGTTCCTGCTGAAGGCCGTGCCGTCAATGCGAAGGCCTCTGATCTCTCTGAACAAAAATCGAGCGGATTTGCACTGACGACAAGCAAAGGATCTGATCCCCTGCCCATCATCCGCTGCTGCAAGATAACTCTGAGGGCCAAGGTTAGATTTATCATACGATGGGGCCGTTTTCAAATGATCCATGGACTGGATCCTGCGCAGGGAGCGTTGGAAAAGAAGCCCTTTGGGATTAGAACTCAACCCGGGGGCGGAAAATCGTTAGAGATCGGCCTGATCTTCACAGGATCCGTCAGTTTGATAAGTGTCAGGCGTATCCCTTCTCAGTCGCTTCCTGCATGCAAAGACAAGGGACTGCATGAGGCAGATCTGACCCTGCTCACAAATGCATGGCCTCAACCCTGCAGATCCAGGCCGGATCTATCTGTTATCAGCAAGTTTAAGAACTCTCAAGAACCCAGGAGGCAGATCGGAGGACACCCGCATCGATTCAACAGAGGGCTCGCAGACCGCGATGTACAGAGTGGAGAACGTTCTAGCAGTAGCCCAGATCTGGAAGATTGCTTACCAGATCGGGCCAAATATTGCAGATCCGGGGTGGATCTAACCGATCTGCCCAGATTCAGGCAGAAGATAGGTGGAAACCTGCCAGATCCAGAAATCTCCGTAAAACTGGACTCAGACAAGGTAGACTCAGCGGATCTGAAGCAAATTTTTATCAGATCAACAGAAGGCAGAAACGTTTGTGTGCAGATCTGGAAATGGACGAGCGTATTGGACTTAAAAAAAGAGATCCAGGACAAACTGGGAATCCCAGTTGCATTACAAAATCTATTATTTTCAGGGCTTTGCTTACAGGATCAACACACACTCCAGCACTACAGGGTTGCAAAGGACTCAACCATCATTCTCAACCTGCGATTGCGAGGTGGATCCAAGGGGGCTTCCTCAAAACCTACAGGTACCTACCGCGACGCAGCTAAAGGGAAAGAACCTCTAAAAGGGAAAGAACCTACAGCTGCTAATGAACCCCCAGGGTAGTATATCGTGGATCAATCACCAGAGACCCCCTCTATCTCCTTGGACTTACCAGAGGTAAATTACATATTCTCAGATTTACAAAAAAATACTGTTATTTGCAGATTTAACGGCTTTTGGCCTAGAACTGATGCATTATACCAATGGATCCACACGGTTTGGACAAAAAACTGCCAAATACACCTATGCTCTAAGGGTTTCTTCATAGTAATTTTCCTCCTAGAAGAAGAAAGGGAAAAAATTCTCAATCAAGGGCCATGGTTCTGGGGCAGTGCTGGACTTTTTGTCACTCCATGGTTCCCGGAGTTTGATGCCAACACTATGGTGGTATCAAGGATGCCAGTATGGGTTAGGCTGCATAACCTCCCATTACATTTCTGGCACTCCAAGGCCTTAACAGCTATTGGGAATACACTCGGGAAAATGTTAAAGATTGATGCAGCGAGACACATAAAGGGAATCTTTACTTTTGCTAGAATATGTGTCGAGGTAGATCTCAGCCAAGGACTACCAGAAAGTATAATTCTGAATTTCAACAATTTACGGTGGAAACAATCCTTGGACTATGAGAATACAGCTTTCAGATGCAGGGGATGCCAACAAATAGGTCATCTGTACAATGCATGTAAAAGTCCCAACAAGAGCAAGCCACAACAAAGGAAGCCCAAAGGATGGCAGAATATAGATGACGTCGTAAAGAAGAGAGTTTCTGAAAAGAAAGCCCCTCCGATATCAGAAGACGAAGAAACAGAAGCTGAAGAGGACGATATCATCATAGAGGAAGTTGAAACAGAGAATCAGAAGGAAACCACATCAGACAACAAGGCTCCACAGCCTCACCCAAATCAGGCAGAAAGGATAAACGATGACCAGAACATGGGAGGGATAAAGCGGCACGACCAATCAGACACATCAGATTCAGACAAGGAATCAGGCTCGCAGAACGCTGAAACATAGTTAGTCATAGCCTCGATCGAGCCCACCCAAGGAGCGTGGCGCAAGGTTGAAAAGAAAAAAGGAAGAAAAACCGGAACACATGTAACTCAGGTTTTCTTGCTTTCTCTTTTTTTCCCTCTCTCTCTCTCTATTCTTTTCTTCTCATTATTTGCACGTTAGTTATGTAACGTTGCACCGGGTGCTATGGCACTTGTGCCCATTGGGCAGCTTATGGAAATGCATCATGCATCTGCAATTGTAACTTTTCATTTTTTAAATAAAAGGTTACAAATTTTTCCACTGGAAAAAAAAACAATAGAGGGATTCTATGGGGCACAGTAATAACAATATGGGGACAATAGGGGCACAACAATATTAATAAGGGATACAACTACAATAGTAATGGGGTAATCAGTAGTATTATAGGGACCCAACATGCCCCTCTCCTTCAAAAAAGTGTTGTCCTGAACGCTTTAGTAGTTCTGGATGCTTCTGTATAAAATTCTCATCCTCCCATGTGGAGTCTTCAGTGGATAAGTTCTTCCACTTGATAAGATACTTCGAAATTGATCGATTTCGTAACTATCGAGTTCTTGTTTCTGTGACTGCTTCTGGTTCCAATATAATTTTTCCTTCCTCATCAAGTTCTGGCAATATTGTTTGAACTGGGAGCTTGTTGCCTATAACCTTCTTTAAAAATGAAACATGGAAAACTGGGTGCAATCGGGAAGCTGCAGGAAGCTCCAATTTGTATGCCATAGTACCAATAATTTGCAACACCTTGTACGGACCATAATACTTCGGTGATAATTTATTATCCTTCTTAGCTTGCTTGAGGGACATTTTCTTATATGGTTGTAGCCGTAGGAATACCCAATCACCTACATCAAAACTTCTTTCGATGTCATGTTGATTTGCCTGTTGTTTCATTCTATTCTGTGCCAACACGAGGTTATCCTTTAAGAGTTGGAGGACATGTTGTTGATGTTCGATGTGATGTTCCACTGCTTGAACCTTAGAATTTTCTCTTAAATATGATGTGATGGATGGTGGTTGATATCCATAAAGTGCCATAAATGGGGTCATTTTTGTTGTTGTATGGAAGGAAGTGTTATACCACCATTCAGCCAGAGGCAACCATTTGACCCATTGTGTCTGTTTATCAGATACAAAGCAACGAAGATATCATTCCAAACATTTGTTTACTATCTCAGTTTGCCCATCAGATCGAGTATGATAAGATGAGCTATGAGCTAACTGAGTACCAAGACAAGAAAATAATTCTGTCCAAAAATTTCCAGTGAAAATGGGATCTCTGTCACTTACAATAATTTTTGGGTTTCCATGTAGCTTTTGAATTGCTTCCATAAATGCAGTAGAAACTGTACTGGCTTTAAATGGATGTGATAATGCACAAAAGTGTGCATACTTGGTAAATTTGTCAACTACCATCACGATGACACTCTTTCCCTCAGACTTGGGTAAACCTGTGATAAAATCCATTGAAACCTCCTCCCAACGTTGGCTTGGAATGGATAAAGGTTGTAATAGACCCGGTGTCTTAATTGTTTCAACTTTATTTTGTTGGCAAACCAAACATTCCGCCACAAACTTTTGAATATCTGATTTAAGGCCCTCCCAAAAAAATTCCTTCTTAACCCTGTGGTAAGTTTTTAAAAATCTTGAGTGCCCTCCTAAGGGAGAAGTGTGCAATTCCATAAGAATCTTTTGTTTTAGCCGGGAATTCTTACAGAGGTATAAGCGATCTTTGTACCATAACGAATCATTTTTCCAGCTAAATGTATCAGACGTACTGGAGTCTTGTCGTAACTTTCGAATAAGTGCACACACTTCTTCGTCATTCTTCCATTCCTCCCTTGCTTCATTTATCCAATCTGGTTGGATAATAGAAATGGCGCACAACAATGTTTCCACATCCTCATCCTTTCTTGAGAGTGCATCTGCCACCACATTTTGCTTTTCCTTTTTGTAGATGATTTCAAAGTCATAACCCAACATCTTTGTGACCCACTTTTGTTGCTCTTCAGAGGATAATCTTTGTTCTAAAAAGTATTTAAGGCTATCATGATCCGTTTTTACCTTGAAGTGTCTTCCCATTAGGTAGGGTCGCCATTTCCTAAGTGCATGGAGTATTGCCAACATTTCCTTCTCATAAATAGCTTTATGTAAAAACTTTCCCTTGATTGGACGACTTTCAAAAGCAATGGGTCTTTCATCTTGCATTAAAACAACACCAATTCCATTTCCTGAAGCATCACATTCCACAATAAAGGTTTTTGTGAAATCTGGTGTAGCTAAGACTGGTGCTTGGCACATTGCCTCCTTAAGATGGTCGAAGGCCTTTGTTGCTTCTGGAGTCCATGAAAATGCATCTTTCTTCAATAATGTTGTTAGAGGTGCTGCTATTCTTCCATAATTCTTAACAAACTTGCGATAATACCCTGTCAACCCGAGAAATCCTCGGAGATGCTTTATGGATGTGGGGATTTTCCATTCCTTAATGGCTTTAATTTTGCTAGGATCTACCTTATCTCCTTCATGAGATACAATATGACCCAGATATTCCACCTCTTGTACTCCAAAGAAACATTTGGATCTTTTTGCATATAATTGTTTCTCCTCCAATAATTGTAGCACCCTGTCAACATGTTCAACATGATCCTTCCAAGACTTGCTATAGATTAGTATATTATCAAAAAATACTAACACAAATTTTCTAAGGAATGGTTTGAAAATGGAATTCATCAAACCTTGAAATGTTGAAGGTGCATTGGTAAGGCCAAAAGGCATGACCAAAAATTCATAATGACCCTCATGAGTTCTAAATGTTGTTTTCAGAATGTTTTGAGTCTTCATTCTGATTTGATGATATCCTGAATGAAGATCCAACTTGGTGAAGTAAATTGATCCATGTAATTCATCCAGTAATTCATCAATGACTGCAATGGGAAACTTATCTTTAATAGTGAGCTTGTTGAGCTCCCTATAATCTGGACACATGCGCCATGATCCATCCTTCTTGTGCACCAATACTACTGGAGCAGAGAAAGAACTTTGACTCGGTTGAATTATACCAGCCTCTAGCATTTCTGCAACCATACGTTCAATTTCACTCTTTTGTACCTTGGAATGATTGTCCAAGACTTTTTGGAGATCTGGAGAAATAGATGATTCCAATGTGGAAACACTAGCAAACATAATTGTGCAATTACACCTCTTTGTTCCTTTTTTAGAAGCTTTGTCATACCGTTAGAGCTGATTATCTTTCCCGGTTTCCCTGCAATACCCCTTAATTCAACTTCCTTTCCTTCCACAGAAAATTTCATGAAAAGTTCTTGAAAATTAAAAGCTATTGTAGCCATTGGACTCCTAGTACAACATCAACACCTCCCATTGGAATGGAAAGCATTGGGCTAGTCAATACATATTCTCCCGTGGATAGCTTGATATTATGGCACTTTCCAGAGCAATTTATTGTTCCTCCATTTGCAACCATCACTTGACACTCTGGTGCTGGATATAAGAAGCAATTCAATTCTTTTGCTACCTTACAATGAATAAAATTGTGGGTACTTCCTGAATCAATCAACACTATTACCTTTTTCTTCTTGATTTGTCCTTCTATCTTGATGGTTTGAGGAGTGGTAATTCCTGCCAATGCATTACAAGATATGGTCGAATTCATTTCTTCTTTATCTAGGCTTTGTTCCTGGAGTATATCCTCTTCTTTTGACCTTTCTTGCTCCTTTTCTTCTTCCTCTTCACAATCTATGTAGAATAATTTCTTCTCAGCACACTTATGACCTTTAGTGTATTTGCTATCACAACTGTAACAAAGCCCTTTTGCTCTTTTTTCTTCCAATTGTTGTGGTGTGAACCTTATAGGTTGTGGAAGACTAGGGGCAACAACACTTCCATATTTATAGTTGTGAGTGGTATGCTTCCTGGTTGCCATAATTTTGCTTTCCATTTTTCTTGCTAACCTGAATGCCTTCTCTAATGAATCAGGTTCCCAAAGGCGAACATCATGTTGGATATTATCCTTTAAAGTCCCTATGAACATATCAATCCTATGCTCCTCTGGAATATTTTTTACTCTTATGTTCAATTTTTGGAACTCCTCAATGTGCTCCATTATTGAACCCTTTTGTTTGAGACTTATCAATTGGCTAAAAAAAGTGTTGCTTTTTGTATCCTCATAATGTGCTGTCAAGTCTTCCGTAAGAATTGCCCAAGTGATAATCTGTTTACGAGAGCAAAGCCATTGATACCATACAAAATGATTTGGTTCCAAATATAAAGTTGCAATACGTACCTTTTGTGTGTTTTGCATATTATTGAGATCGAAAAATTGCTCCATCTGTAATATCCATGTTGTGGGATCCTTGCCATCAAACTTCCTCATATCGATTTTTGGAATATGGTGGATCTTCGATCCAACATTAGAGTCTATGGAATCATGATTAACATTTCTTTTGTTCTCATCATGAGTTTCCTTTACTACCCTTTCACCATTAGTGACCATTTCTTGTAGCAACTTATTCATATTTATCTTCAATTCTTCCATCTTATCATCCATGCCATCAATTTTAGTGTCCATGCCATTCATCTTAGCTTCCATGCCATCCATCTTAGCTTCTACGTCTTTCTTTAAACAATCCATCTTAGCTTCTACACCTTTCTCTAAACCATCCATCTTAGCTTCTACATCTTTCCTTAAACCATCCATCTTAGATTCTGTTGCTTTTTGTGCAAGTGACACTTGTTGCACTTGGTCTCGTAATTTTGATATATCATGTTGCATTTCTTCCTCTTCTTCATAAGTCATGCTAGAGCTTTCAGGTTGCTTACTAGGTGTTTGCATTTTCTTTCCTCAGGGCATCAATTACCGATTCAAACTAATTTTTCAAACCAAGCTTATGCAAAAATTTAAAAAAAACTACACACCTTTTTTCACTTTGTAGAAGCTTGATATTGAATCTGATGTATCTCTACAATTTCGGATCATCCAGTTCTGAAATTGCGACCTGTAGTAGCCCTCTATGTCCTCTTTCCAATGCCACCAGTCTGATCCAAGTTGGATTCTCCAAGGAAGAGTTATGCACAATCTCCCAAGATGACCTGATTATAGGCTAGTTCAGTAGAGCGAACTTGTACGACGTGCCACGAGTCACTGTTTCGACCTTCGGATCTGAAAAAGACATACAAGAAACTACAGTTCGTCCTCTTTCTGTACCTTCTTACGAAATTTCAATCCGATGCTCAGAGAGAAAGTTATGACGATTTTCCCCAGGTCGCTTGTTTGGAATGTAATTCAGGAGTCTGCAAAAAGACCAAATTCCTCAGATCATATCTCCGCAAATATAGCGCAAAAAGCTCTGAAATTCGAACTCGAGATTCAACACAATTTCTCCTCAAATGGGTTTTTTTTCAGCTTATGAAACGTCGCCAAAAAAAAAAAAAAAAAAAAAAAAAAAAGAGAGAGAGAGAGAGAAAAGTAAAAGTTATAGCGAAAATGCCATGATGACATGTTTGGAGTAGCAAAACCCTAGAATCCAAAGCTCTGATACCAAATTTTATGAAACCGACTCACAAAAATATAGAATAGAGAGATCCACGCCTTATAATTCAGCCTCTTCAAGGGGGCAACCTCCTTTACGTTACATAAATGAGAAATTCTTGGATGATTCAAATGACAAAACCTCCTTTATATATATAGGAGTCTAACGAGTCACAATATAACCCAGCCGACCTAACAATAATAATATAAAGACACAAAAATTACAATAGAGGGATTCTATGGGGCACAATAATAACAATATGGGGACAATAGGGGCACAACAATATTAATAAGGGATACAACTACAATAGTAATGGGGTAATCACTAGTATTATAGAGACCCAACAATTACATTTTTTTATATGTCATTTGAATCATGAGTTAAAGAAATGTTAAAGAAAACCAGATTGCACATTTTTCCATTCCTTTTCCGCGTTGCACCTAGTAAGTTCTATCCCACCAATCTTAGGCATGAAAGGCCACAGCTTTATGCTCATCCAAGCTCCACTAAGCCAAAACCCAGTAACTTTTTCTATAAGGGAAATAACTTTGGACCTATCCCTAGATCATTTTTCCATCTAGAAATCATATCAGCCATAGAGAGAAAAAAAAAATATGCATCCCTTATGGATGCAATTTATGGTTTTATGAATTTCTTCAACTGGTAGAATTTGCTTCTAAGTTGGGGGCTTTTCTTGAATTTACAACTTGTAATAAGAAAATTAATTTGAACTTGTGCAACGTTGGAATGTTAGAGCAAAGAAATAAAAATCCCTTACCATTTTTGTTCTTTGTTAAGCAGCTAGCTCTTCAATAACTCTAGAAAATGATTTTTGTAGGCGCTCGAAAATGATTTTCCAGTGCCTACAACAATGCTAGAAAATGGTGACTCACTCAATGTTCTTGGCCCAGGAGGTGATTCACTCAATTAAACTCTCCCAATTAGAGGCCACAATTCTAAAAATCAATTTATCAGAAGCTTATGATTAGATCAGTTGGTCCTTATTATGTTGGCTTCTCCTAGGAATATGCATGAATCTTAATTTAGTTAATTGGATAATGGGGTGCATACAATCAGTCTCTTTCACAGTTTTGATCAATAGAGGCCCCTCCAATTTTTTCCAAGCATCACATGGCTTGAGATAGGGGTGCACCTTATCACCTTTTCTCTTTCTCTTGCTTGTGGATGGTCTCTACAAGCTAATTACATATGCAAAAGAAAAAAGATACTATGTGGTATAAAAATGTACTGATAAAAGATCTTATACACTTTTTTATTGATGACATCCTACTTTTTGACTTAGGGTCTCTTAATTATCTTAAGTCTTTAAGCACATTTGCCTATGTATGAGTAGGCCATGGGTCTAGTAATTAGTGATTAAAGTTCTTGTTTAATATCCAATTTTATTCCCGAGGGGCTAATGAATGAGTTAAGAATTCTCTTTCCTTTCCCTAGAAAGGATTAGGGTTTAGGTTTCAAATATTTAGTGTTTCACCTTAAACCTAACTATTATAAATTATTTGATTGGATCTGTATTTACAAAAAAATTGAAGCCCACATCTCATTATGGTCTTTTGGTACTCATTAATTATGCTCTAGAAAGTATTCATACATATTAGACTTATATTTTTTGTGTCCCAAAAGGTATTTTATCTAAATCTGCAAGAAGTGCTTCCATGATGTGTGAGTCATCTCCAATTTTTCCTTCCATACAACATTTTTCAACAATAACCTACTGCATAACTCTTCAACATGTTATAGCTAAACTAGATTGCATCCAACAACTCTGGAAAATGATTTCTGTAGGCATTGGAAAATGATTTTCTAGCACTCGTGTAGGCGCTGAAAAATCATTTTCTAACACCTACAACAATGCTAGAAAATGGTGATATTGAAGTGTCAATGCGAAGTTATAGTTTTCCTACCTTGAAAAAACATTATTATTTAAGTTAAGGGGTCAATAAAGTGCTTTTAGGTAACCATGTCTTAATGTCTTTTGGAGTCTAATGCTTCAAGTGAGTTGCATCACCCCTCACCAACACTAAGAGAAAAATGGCATATAGGAAGGAATTATATAGATATATTGATTAACTTAGAGTAGAGGGATAATAAAGAGTGATCATTTACAGTATCCACCAACTTGTTTGCAAATTTCACCAACTTGTTTGCAAAAATCACCAACTTGTTTGCAAATGACATGATAACTAACTACATTCTCCCTAGGAATTCCTACACAAGAATAACTTTAAAGTCATCCATATGCAATATGTTAAAGTCTGCAAGGCCCTTCCACTAGTCTAATTGTACATAAACTATGGATGCAACCCTATTTGTTTCCCTATCCTTAGTATTGAATACCTTAACTGAATTCTTAGGCGTGAAGTGGTTATCTGGCATCAAGCGGTTATCAGGTGTCGAGCGGTTATCAGGCGTTAAGTGGTTTTCGGGTTATCAGGCGTCAAGCGGTTTCCAGGTTATCGGGCGTCCTCAAAACCTGAAGTGGTTTATTAGAAATGTCTCCGATGCCACTCAACGATCAACACGTGGCTTCCGGAGGAGAGAGAATACGCCTTCATTGGGCGGGTATTCCTCCAGCTTCTTCTCCGCTCGATATTTCCCTCGGCCGTTGGATCTTGCAGACATATTTTAAGGGCTCTGATTTGTCAAGCTAGTCAGTGGGTCTGGGTACTCCCTCGCGAACCCGAAATCTTTATTTTATAGTCACTATTCACCTCCTCGGATCCACGCAAAGTTTGTTGGGTTAAGTTGTTTTTGTTCTGTTCTACCCCTTGACCGCTTGACCTTGGTCCAAGGTTTGTGTGGTGGTGGCAGATTGTTTTGTTCACGAGTAGTTGACTCTTTCCCCAAAGATTGAAGTGATTGCTAAGTCTTTAGCCCTCTTCCTCTTTGGGTGCGATGTATTTTATGTATCATATTTTGAGTGACAAGATAATAGAAGGACCGACTCTTGCTTTAACAAAAAAAGAATACCTTAACTAAAACATTAATCCACAGTCATCAGGTCACTTGACATGTCACTTAGTGGCTTGAAGTGCTCACTACCCAACTTAAAGAAGACCAAGTCCCCAACTAAAAACTCTACCTCCATTTTATCACGATCTACCCAATATTTCATCCTTTCTAAAACATTTTTCAACTAAATGTGAGTCATTTCCAATTTGTCCTTCCATCCCTCGATGAACCTTAAGGTTTATGGTTTCATGTCATAGTATGGTTGCAAAACTATGAGGAGTTACAATAATTACTATCCATTTTGCAACTCAAATGAACTATAACCCACTGAAAAACTCTTCAACATGTTATAGTTAAACTAGATTGCATCCAACAAATCTAGAAAATGATTGCTAATTTTCCAGTGCCTACAACAATGCCATAAAATGGTGATATTGAAGTGTTAGTGTGAAGCTATAACTTTACTACCTTGAAAAAACATTATTATTGAAGTTAAGGGGTCAATAAAGTTTTCTTGGTAATCCTTTTAAGCCTTCTTTGTTGTCTCCTTTAAAATATTCAAATGGCTCTCAGGTTATTGTGTTGGAATGTAAAGTTTCCAAATGATAAAAGTTTTTATGTGGTTTTAAGTGATCAGGAGCCTTCATCCTACATGGCAGTGCTTGCCCTTTTTGGCTTCTGTCATAGAGAAAAATCAAAAGTGAAGGATGACGTGTCTTTGAAATCAGGTCTAGTTTTCGACTCTCTCCCAACTCCCCAAGTTAGGAGGAAATCCCATCTCTCAAAAGCCCAATGGAAATTTGTGCTTGACATCAAGCATGGTAAGCAATCCATTAACTAAAGGACCCTTGGAGTAGGTAAATCCTTTCTCAAGGTTTCCCCGTGATGTTCCTATCCTTCAACACTCATGAAGTAAAGGGTGACTCCAAATTAAATGCCATCAAGCGACTCATTTGAACCCATAAACCAAGGATTGTGTCCTGCCACATGTCCCTCAAAGATCCAACTAGTCTTGTAAAGAGAGGACCTTCTAGGGGGGAACAAACATTAATTAAATGATGAGGTAAATGAAATCCATTGCATAGGAGTGACAACCTCTTAACTTGGAATCTCTTAATATATGACATCTAACAAAATCCATGGACCATTTATATTCTACCATTCTTAATCATAGAGAAGTATCAACAATTGTCCAAACTCAACCAAAGATACTCAATATCTAGGGAATCATGCCAAATAGAACAAGCCATGGCCCCTGGGGCTTGGCAAAAAATGAAATTAACTATTCAAGATAAAGTGAATGTAGAGACAAGTAAAGTAAACTAGCCATTCATATGAGAAAGGATGAGAAATTGATGGAAAGTCATATTAGTAAACCAACCATTGTGCAATCATTAATAAGAAAACAGCAATTCCTTCCAACACATAGAAAAACCAATATTTGAATAAAGACCCATTTAACCCTCACGACTTCCAAACATATGCACTTCCAGATATTCACCCTACCATTACTTTCCAGAATTTCATTTTCTATTATTTATGCTCTGTTTCTGAATACTACCATCAGGACATTTTATTTAAACATATAATTGTAACCATTGGATCAAGAGGGCATCAATAATTTTGTATTTTTATGTTTTCATTGAATAACATATCTTACACCTTCCATAGGTAAAATCATGGATGTATTGACTATGTATGCAACCCTAGTTGTTTCCCTATCCTTAGTATTGACTACTTTAACTGAAACATTAATCCACAGTCATAAGGCTACTTGACATGTCACTTAGCGGTTTGAGGTGCTCACTACCCAACTTAAATAAGACGAAGTCCCCAACTAAAAACTCTATGTCACTAACTATGTTATGTAACTATTAATATGATCATAACATAATTGCCACCTTAGAATTGTGATTTCAGATCTTGCATTTATGTTACTAATGTTAGATCAACTATGTTATGTTACGAATGTTAGATCATGCTAATAGTTGATAACTGACTAGGTCTCATAGTATGGTACATATATACAATAAAAGTAGGAGTACATGTATCATCAATGAATGAAATGAAAACATACAATATAACCATCATCATAATCTGATCAAGAGAGGAAAACGTGGGCCCTTCTGGTGTTGCCTATGCAAAGACAGTTCAGAATCGGTGGACCATCTATTTCCTACCTGCCCCATCACTGTTGACCTCTGGAACACTACTCTCTTGCACACCCCTTCAAAGAACTCATGGAGGGGTTGATATATCAGGGAGGTATGGACCACTTGGTGGACAACAACATCCCCGTCGAAAGCCAGGAACCTCCCCCTTCTCTTTTGCTGGGAAATATAGATTGCCTGAAACCGCCTCATCTTTCAAGATACTGCGCCCCACCGGCCCACCATCTCTGCCCGAATCATGACCGATTACAGTAACATTCATGAAGATGAAGAAAATACACCCCCCAGACATATCATTCTGGAAACCATAGATCACACCCAGCCTTGGGCATATTTTGATGGATCAGTGCAAGAAGCAGGATGTGGGGGTGGTGTCGTTCTTTACTTAACTGATTCCCATCACTATCATATACAAATGGGACTTGGAGGAGGCACGAATAATTATGCAGAACTCATCACAGCTAAACATCTCATACAGTTTGCTATTGAAAAACATTGCAGAAATTTACAAATGTTTGGGGACTCAAAAATTGTATGCAACTGGATAAATAAAACAACAACATGTCATGCTTATACTCTGAGGCACATATTGGATGAGGTCCATAGATACATTTCAATTTTTGACAGTTTTGTATGTCATCATATATACAGGGAACGAAACACACTTGCTGACCAACTTTCCAAAGAGGCAGCGGTCCGGCCACGCGACACTTGGATGATACAGGAACAAAGGGATGGGGATCACTACCAATATTATCATCGCCCTTTTATGGACCATGCTGCACAGGCACAACAGGAGCCCAATTCTATATGATGTGCTACTTTATTTACTGTTTACTTACTTTCTGCTTATATATTTTCAGCTACATGTACAAAAAATTACTCTCCGCGCAGAGTAAATTTAAATTTTGGAACAAAACAGGAACATATATGAAGATGAAAGTCTCCCTGCGTGGAGAACTTATATATTTCTAGTTTTTTTTTACTTGACAGGCTTACAGCCTCTTAAACTGCATATGCGCACAACATTTACAACATGTAATTTTCCTTAATTTTAATGAAAATTATGATTTTTTCCAAGGGGAAAAAAATATAACCATCATCATCATAGTATCTCATATACATGTACATCATAAGAGTATCATCTGTGAGCACAATAACAAAAACGCCAGGACGATATTCATTACTTTTATTTCTCTCTTCACACTCGGCTGAGGTGCCTCCCTAAATGTCTAAGTCCTTCTTTGGGTGAGGCGGAGTGAAATGGAACTGGGCTAAGAAAGGTGAATTAATAAAGGTACTTGTAGGTTTCTTTAGTCACTAAGGAGTATACAAAGTCGTCCAGTTGGAAGCCAAAGGAGGAGCATAGGTATGAGTCATCTACCATTGGGCCTATTTCTTTCAATTCCCTTTATCATATTATTTACTTTTTAGAATATTTTCTTTTCTACAGATCTTGCATTTAGTTAGATTGTACTTTATGTTATGTTTAGTTAGATGAATCCAATAACATCTCATATTTATTGGAAAGCAACTAAATGCATAAAGTGGCAAGAATATTTGAAGGGAAAAAGGGTTGCAATGTACGCATTGGTAAATTAGATATTTGGTAAAGTAGGCCTACTGCATAAATTGGAAACCAAGTGCATGAAAAACAAGTGTTTATCAAATCTGAATCGGTGGCAACCAAGTGCATGAAAAATAAGGGTTTTTGAAATCTGAGGCGATGGCAGCCATTTCCGAGGCGTTGGTAACCATTTCCATTTCCAAGCCCGTGGAGCGCGCAAGGGGTTCAATTGGTCAATTCTTCGAACTTGCTAGCTGGATAGATGGGTAAAAATTGCCACCTCAACAAGTATGAGCTAGATGGGAGAATGCTCTTATAGGTGTATGGGGCTGGCACGTTTGCAATTTTTCAAAGAAGCTGGCTGGGAGCCAATTTTTGAAGTCTTCACTAGGTATGACTCATAACAACAAAGGGATCTCAAACAAACATGATGACTCATGACAAGAAGTACATCTCACAAATGATTCCGCATCACATCAAGTAGGAATCATGAAAACAAGTAAGAAACAAGATCCCACATCAAACATCAAACAGGGATCTGTGCAGCTCAATGCATAGCAAAAGAAGTACATGAACACACTGCATATACCTCACATCATGAGGCCATCTGAAGAAGATGATGTCAAGCTGCTGATGCTGTTCATACCATCAACCTCACGGCATCGAATCGCATGGAAATGACTGCTCGCACATGAATGCTGACACCTGCACTCCACTTAGAAAAGTGGCCAAAAAATGAAATGAGAAAATGGAAAATCTGAACACACCATCAGATTTTTGGAGTCGAATAGTGCAAAATCGATTATCAAATTTCACAATTCTGAGAAAATGAAAATATGGGGCTTAAAGAATCTTTTAGATTCCCCTAGATTCCTCAAATATTCCCTCCTCTGGGTCCTCTGCAAATCAGCTGCTCAGATTAGGAAACTGACTGCGCCATCGGGTTCGTGTCGCCGAGAGGTGTAAGATCGACATAAAATTTGTCCAATTTGGACACTACAAAAATTTCACCCTCTTGGAAATTTTGCTCCTTCATGGTTCCCCCTGCATTAACAATTAATTAAAAAATATATTGTCTCGATTTCCGTGCCCGCTCCTGGTTCCTGCATGCTTCCTGGGCGCATTGGGAAAATAACTTAATTTAAGGTTTGGAGGGCGGATCCACCAAGAAGGTGGTTGTGGCGCAATGGTAATTATAACAAGTTATTGAGGAGGGTCGAGGGATCAAATCTCGCCTCTCCCCTTTTAACCATAATATATAACAAAATTTGTTTTTGGGAGGCAGGTCTGCTGATCTCGGTGGCCCGCTTCCCCCAATCTCTACTGCATTGTTTGTGTGTTAGGTGAGGTGGAGGGGCAGCGGGGTTGACAGCCCGCGCCCCCCACTATTAATGGTAACATTGAGAGCGGCTCTGGGGTGGCGGGGTCATGGCCGCCCACCCCTTTAATTAATTGTTCGGTGGTTGAGGGACGGTCGACGAGGGTCGTGGCCGTCAACCCATAATTAATATATTTTAATATTTGGATATGTGGGGGTGGCGGGGTTGGTGGCCTGCCACCCCAAAATTATATATATATATATATATATATATATATATATATATATATATATATATATATATATATATATATATATATATATATATATATAACAAGATGGTCGTTTTTGAAAATCCAAAATTTGGACCAAAGGAGTCTTTTTAACGAGGCAACAATTTCACTCAGAATCTGGCCCAAGTTGGCCAGAATCCAGTGGCCGGATTGCGGCCTCCTAACCCTGCCCAACCACCAAAGTCAACCCGAACTTTGACTGCTCCTAACTTTCGCATACGGACTCGGTTTGACGAACCATTCACACCACCGTGATCAGGACGACGAGATCTATGCTTTGGTCCTCGTTCGAAATCATTCTGATCACTTTGAATTTCGAGCTTCCATCAGCCCTCTTTGTCTTGTGTGTGTCTCTGGAGCCACCTGGATCAATCCTCCCCACTAAGGAGCTTTTGGTCCTCCAAAATCATGAAAAAACACTCTACAACTTTTCTATACCTTGTCTGCATCACAAGCGTCCTGAAAGGTCTCGCTTCCATCTCCTTCACCTTTTTTCTTCAGAGCCTTAAGCGATGAGCCGACACTTGCAACCTCTGCAACCTGTAGTACATTGTTTTGCAAATTACTTGCTTGACTTACATGACCAACTAATGACCCAAGCATCCCATACTTGCCACAAGTTTATAACACATACTCGGTGGTCAAGTTTACATCAAGATGGATGCAATACCCCAGCTACGAAAACAAGGCCAACATATCATTGTTGCTTCAACAAGTGATGGAAAACACATCATCACTACAAGATATGATTTACAAATATAAGGCCAAACACTATTTTTGCTCTAACAAGTGATGGAAACACGAAATCACTTTCACAGTTTATCATGCAACACAAAATAAGACCAGACATCATTGTTGTTGAACAAGTGATGGAAAACACATCATCACTTTTACATTTTAAAATGCAACAAATGATTTACAAAAGTACGACCACGAAATGCTAACATATCTAGAAATCATTTTTCACTTATCACTATGAATGGGTCGCCTCCTTGTGGCGATTTTTCTTGTCAAACAACCGTTTCACCTGGTTCATGCACCGACACTTTGTCTTTAAGGCGTTGCTTTGGATGGAGCCTCCAACAAGTGGCTCTTTGATGGCCACTTCTGTCACAATGACTGCAATAGGTTTTCTTCCTCCAGATCTGTTTAACATGTTTCTTTACCTATTGTTGAGAGGGTCTTTCACGCCTCATCCTTTTGTGTGCTGCCATTCTTTTCCAACACTTAGAAAATTTATGGTTATGTAATCCAAAAAAGGTACATGTTTTTCGATACCATATTTTACGTTCATCATTAAAAACATGATTATAATTGAAATGAACATTCAAATGTCGAGAGTGGTTATACCTTTCCTTGTCATCTCTAGTGTAATTATGGTGATGAGAGATTGCCTTAGCTCTTTCCCTGCAATGGAAACTGCCATGGGATGATGGGGATGTGTTCCCGTCATTCTCTTTCCTTGACGATTTCAACGATGTCTCGGAAGCATCTGACACCTTCGAGCATTCTCCCTTAGTGTATCTCAAGCCTGCAAATTGAGGTCTCTGCATAACCTCCATTGGTTGAGTTATGTCTTGGTTATTAACACCAAGTTCTTTTTCCTCCTCGTGCCTCATCCTAGTAAGGAGCCTCATGTTTGTCCTTGTAATTGGGATCTCCACATCTCCAACAGAAATCATACTATTTGATGACGAAACCGAAAGGAAATCAACATCTTTTACCTCCTCTGTCGATTCGAAAAGAAATGACGAGGGCTTCTCATCATCTGTTGTTGTTGGTTCCCTAGCTGTCTCGGTGCATTCCCCAACTTCCTTTCTGACATAGCCAAGTCCTGTTTGACGGGGTAATTCCTCCACTTTGATGGGGTTGACAATGCCTTGGCCATTAACGCCCAAGCCTTTTCTTTCATACCCCATTTTCCTCAATAGTTTGGAGCCAATTCCTGTGGTATGATTTTCAAAAACAACGAAATCATCATCAGGACACATATATGAATTCAGAGAATTACTTTTTACCTCACGTGGGTCACATTACATCTTTTCCAAGGCCTCGTCCTTTGCTTGCAGCTGTCGTAGCAAACTATGTTTCTCCTCTTTCTCTTCATGTAGACGCATCTTCAATTCGACGTTCTCTGTTTGAAGACTCTGCTTGCTATGCTTCAGTTCTTCCAGGGCCTCTTCCGTGGCTTGCAATTGAAGCTGCAATTGCTCCTTTTCCTCTGTCTCTTTTTGTAGAGCTTCATACATTATTTCCACCCTTTGGGAAATTTTGAGCATGGTCTCGTACATTGCTTTTTCATCCTCTGTTGCTGCACGTTCCATTGTTCACGCTTGCAATTCACATCCATGCAAAGACCGCTATGATACCACTTGATCCAGGTCCAGGTGTGACAAAGGACCCTTCCAAGACCTTTTACTTTTGTGATGTGTTAAATTGCATTTTTAAAAGAACATGAATGAATACATCTGCATGCTTTAAAGAAGAGGACACATGACAATCATCAACAACATAAAAACATAAGCCATTGATAACGAAGTTCGTCCAGGAGGGACTATGTCTCCGAGCCCCTATGTCAAGATGGTGTAGGCCGCTGCATTAAGTGTTGTCAATAGTGATGATGTACATAAGAGGTGATGTTGCTATCATACAAGGAAAATGCCCTCATGCAGGAGTGGCTCCAAGAGATGTTCCGCTACAGGAACTCTCAGTCAAAAGGACTCATATCAGTATGACACAAAACTCATGCATGGTGATCATCCCGCCAACATGGAATAAAAGGGATTTCAATGCAATCATACATGATGACACATGAGCATCCCGTCAACATAACAACAAAGGGATCTCAAACAAACATGATGACTCATCACAAGAAGTACATCTCACAAATGATTCTGCATCACATCAAGCAGGAATCATGAAAACAAGTAAGAAACAAGATCCCACATCAAACATTAAACAGGGATCTGTGCAGCATAATGCATAGAAACGAAGTACATGATCACGCTGCATATACCTCACATCCTAAGGCCATCTGGAGAAGAGGATGTCAAGCTGCTGAAGCTGTTCGTACCATCGACCTCACGACGTCGAATCGCATGGAAATGACTGCTCACACATGAATGTTGACACTTGCACTCCACTTAGAAAAGTGACTGAAAAATGAAATGAGAAAATGGAAAATCTAAACACACCATCAGATTTTTGGCGTCGAATAGTGTAAAATTGACTATCAAATTTCTGAATTCTAAGAAAATGAAAATATGGGGCTTAAGGAATCTTTTAGATTCCCCCTAGATTACTCAAAGATTCCCTCCTCCGAGTCCTCTGCAAATCGGCTGCTCATATCAGGAAACTGACTGCGCCATCGGGTTCGTGTCGTTGAGACTGTAAGATCGACATAAAATTTGTCTAATTTGGACACTGCAAAAATTTCACCCTCGTGGAAATTTTTCTCCTCCATGGTTCCCCCTGCATTAAAAATTAATTAAAAAATATCCTGTCTCAATTTTCGTACGTGCTCCTGGTTCCTCCATGCTTCCTAGGCGCACTGGAAAAATAACTTCATTTAAGGTTTGGAGGCCAGATCCACCAAGAAAGCAGTTGTGGCGCAATGGTAATTATAACAAGTTGTCGAGGAGGGGTCGAGGGATCAAATCCCGCCCCTCCCCTTTTAACCATAATATATAACAAAATTTGCTTTTGGGAGGCGGGTTTGCTGGTCTCGGTGGCCTGCTCCCCCAATCTCCCTTACGCTGTTTGTGTGTTAGGTGAGGTGGAGGGGCGGTGGGGTTGACAGCCCGTGCCCCACACTATTAATGGTAACAGTGAGAGCGGCTTCGAGGTTGCGAGGTCATGGCCGCGCACCCATTTAATTAATTGTTCAGTGGTTGAGGGAGGGCCGACGGGAGTCGTGGCCTGTTGGCCCATAATTAATATATTTTAATATTTGGATATGTGGGGGTAGCGGGGTTGGTGGCTCGTCACCCCAAAATTATATATATATATTTTAAAACAAGATAGTTGTTTTTGAAAATCCGAAATTTGGACCGAAGGAGTCTTTTTAATGAGGCAACAATTTTGCATGGAATCTGGCCCAGGTTGGCTGGAATCCGGTGGCCGTATTTGTCCAAACTGCGGCCTCCTTAAGCTTGCCAAATCACCAAAGTCAACCTGAACTTTGACTACTCCTAACTTTCGCATACAGACTCGATATGACGAACCGTTCACACCACCACGATCACAACGACGAGATCTACGCTTTGGTCCTGGTTCGAAATCATTTTGATCATTTTGATTTTCAAGCTCCCATAAGCCATCTTTGTCCTGTGTGTGTCTCTGGAGCCACCTGGATCAGAGGAAGGCCAAAAGAAGGGTGAATATCCTATAGAACCTAACCCTAAAACAAATTATGGAAGGAGGCCAAGAACCAGACCCACGAACAAACTAAGGCAGGGGTTTAAATATAAACTGAATCCCAAGCTAAAGGAGCCTATTGTCGTTGAAGATGAAAAGGAAGACGAGCCTGCTAGAGATAAGGAGGAGTTGTTAGCATAATCGGTGCCACAAGCTCCAACAGCGAAAGACCCCGAGGAAGAAAAGAAAAAGAGCTCCAATAGCTGAGAATACCCCACAGAAGAAAAGAAAAAGAGCTCTAGTAGCTAAGAAGACCCCACGGAAGAAAAGAAAAGGAGAAAGAGCCACAAGGGAAATCGCAAAACAGGACAAGCTAACAATCCTTGTAGAGGTAGCAAAGGCCATTTCAAGCTAGGGTTTTTTGCTAAGGGCTTTTTGTTAAGAAGGATAGAATTTGTTTGGTAAATTGTATCCTGAAAAGATTGTAATATTATATGGTTTCTTTCCTAGATATTATGTATCTTAAAGTTTTGTACATTTGATATATAATGTATGAAAAAAGAAGGACAAAGGCTTCAAAACTGTTTGCGAAAAAACTTTTGTGTATTTTGGGATTTTCAAGATCAATTTAGTTTCCTCTCTGCTCTAAGCAATTTTCCATCTAGAGGTTACAAAAATCACTATGTGGTGCTCTACTTTTTTTAGATCAATATGCTATTCTTCTATTACATCATGATTTTTACAATCTGAACAAAGAAGCCAATACTTGTCTTTCCTCTGGCCGAGTTTTGAAGGATTTTTAGCTCTTATTGAAATATACTTGTAATGAACTAGAATTCATGTTTGATTGTAATGAACTTGGGGAAGGATTTAGAAAGTGAATTTGAAATTAGATTTGGATCATGTAATGTTTCAGGTAAGGTAGTCAATACTAAGAATAAGGAAACAACTAGGGTTTCATCCATAGTTCATGTACAATTAGACTAGTGGAATGGCCTTGCAGACTTTAACATATTGCAGATGGATGGCGTTAAAGTTATTCTGGTGTAGGAATTTCTAAGAAGAATCTAGTTAATTATCATGTCATTTGAAAACAAGTTGGTGGATACTGTAGATATTGTAAATGATCACTCTTTATTAGCCCTCTACTCTAAGTTAATCAATATATTTATATAAGTCCATCATATATGTCATTTTTCTCTTAGTGTTGGTGAGGGGTGATGCAACTCACTTGAAGCATTAGACTCCAAATGACATCAAGACATGGTTACGTAGAAGCACTTTATTGACCCCTTAACTTCAATAATTAATTTTTTTCAAGGTAAGAAAACTATAACTTCGCACTAACACCTCAATATCACCATTTTCTAGCATTTTTGTAGGCGCTATAAAATCATTTTCCAATGCCTACAACAATCATTTTCCAGATTTGTTGGATGCAATCTAGTTTAACTATAAAATGTTGAAGAGTTATGCAGTGAGTTATAGTTGAAAAATGTTGTATGGAAGGACAAATTGGAGATGACTCACAAATATTGGAATCACTTCTTGCAGATTTAGATAGAATACCTTTTGGGACACAATAAATATAAGTCCAATACGTATGAATACTTTCTAGAGCATAATTAATGAGTACCAGAAGACCACACTTAATGAGTACCAAACATTTTATCAAATCTTTGGGACTTCATAACCATTTTCAACAGATACTCCTCGAGAATATCATAAAAATCCAAAATAACCTCTACTGACAGGCCATTAGGACCAAAGGTTCTACCCTTTTTCATAGAGGATAGGGCATTTAGAATCTCCTCCTCCAAAAATTCAACTTAGAAATAATTATTCATTTCATTTGTTATAAACCTTGGAAATAGGAAAGTACCTAGAGAATCTCTTGAATGGGACAACCTTAAGGTTCATTGAAAATAGATTTGAAAAGTTTGACATCAACTTTCCCTTTTTCCTTGAAGGATTTGACCACCGCTTCTTGATTTCTTATAACCTAGATAATATGAAGGTTTTTGTGGTAATTTATGAGCATATGAAGGAATTTTGTGTTATTTTCACCCTCCTGGATCAAAACGACCCAACTTTTTAGATTCCAGGAAATTTCCTCTTTGTCAAGCAGATCACGGTGGGCCACTTCCAAAGATCTCAAAGTGTAAATATCTTCACTAGAAAAGAAACTAGATTGATTTTCCTCATAAAATTTATTTAAGTTTGTCTTTAGAGATGCTTGAGATTTTCCCTTGAAAACAAAGAGCCATTCTTTCATTTTCCTTTTTAGCATTGATATTTCCTTTACAAATTGCTACATATATGAAGCATAATATTGTTGACTAAGAGGTACCTAGTTGTCCTTGATCAATTGTATAAAGTCTTCTTCCAGAAGCCAACCATGGCTAAATTCAATGGGGGGCTCCGAGATCTTATCTTCCAACTAAATTTGGAAAAATATGCTCAGGTGGTTAAAGATCCCTCCTAAAGATAGCCAAGACGTCATTAGGAGGGGGTTCCCTACCAAAGAATCTAAAATTAAGAATTGGTCAATCCTCTTCGATATGGTTGCTTAATTCCTCTTGAAATTCCTCTAACTGGTCTTCAACTTATTGGCTCCATATTTTATCAATTTTAGCTATCAAATATATGGATAAATAACTCATATAAAGGGTCTTGTATAAGATGAATCCACCACACCTCTCACAACGAAAACATGAGATTCAAACTTATACTTACAATATTGGAAACATTGTCAAAGACTCTGGAATATGCCAATGGTTCTTAATAGGATCTTCTTTTTCAATAAGGGACATAAATATTTAAGACTTTGATTCAAATGTTAAATTCCTTTACCACAAAAGCAACAAGAATGGTTGAGTTAAGAGTGGAAGAATATGTAGATTGAAAATCTTAACTCTATGTAGTTAGTAAGCCACCTGATAAGCTAGTTGCATCCAGGGTGTAGAATGAATAGTTATTTAGCTAGAGCTTAGAAGAATCCCTATATTTTTTCACAATATCATTGTCTCTTGAATGATTACAATCCTTGGTTTATGGGTTCAAATGAGCTTCTTGATGGAATTTAATTTGGAGGCAACCTTTACTTCATGAGTGTTGAAGGATAGGCACATCATGGGGAACCCTTGAGACGAGATTTACCTACTCCAAGGGTCCTTTAGTTAATGTATTGCTTACCATGCTTGATGGCAAGCACAACTTTCCATTGGTCTTTTGATAAATGAGATTTCCTCCTAACTTGGGGAGCTGGGCGAGAGTCCAAAACTATACCCCCTTCCAAAGACACATCATCCTTCAATTTTGAATTTTCTCTATGATAGAAGCCAAAAAGGGCAGGGACTACCAAAAGGGCAAGGACTGCCATACAGGACGAAGGCTCCTGAGAGGGGATAATGCAAGGGGTTGGAAGGGGATCACTTAAAACCACATTTTTATTATTATTTTTTTTTAATTTTTTTTATCATTTGGAAACTTTACATTCCAACACAATAACCTTAGAACCATTTGAATATTTTAAAGGAGACAACAAAGAAGGCTTAAAAGGATTACCAAGAAAAACTTTATTGACCCCTTAACTTCAATAATAATGTTTTTTCAAGGTAAGAAAACTATAACTTCACACTGACACTTCAATAGAACCGATTTCTAGCATTGTTGTAGTTTTCCAGTGTCTACAGGAGCGCTGGAAAATCATTTTCCAGTGCCTATAACAATCATTTCCCAGATTTGTTGGATGAAATCTAGTTTAGTTATAACATGGTGAAGAGTTCTGCAATGGGTTATAGTTCATTTATGTTGCAAAATGGATAGTAATTGTTGTAACTCCTCATATTTTTGCAACCATACTATGACATGAAACCGTCAACCTTATGATTCATGGAGGGATGGAAGGGAAATTTGGAGATGACTCACATTTAGTTGAAAAATGTTGTTGAAAGGATGAAATATTGGGTAGATCGTGATAAAATGGAGGTAGAATTTTTAGTTTGGGACTTGGTCTTCTTTAAGTTGGGTAGTGAACACCTCAAGCCACTAAGTGACATGTCAAGTGACCTGGTGACTGTGGATTAATGTTTGAGTTCCCTGAGTTCATGCCAGTGGGTTATTTGTTCACAATACTCAGAAATTTGTGTTTATAGGGTAGATAATTGAGATCTTTTCCATCATTCAAGCACATTCTAGAGTTTTTCCAAGGTCCATTATTCAAATCTACATGAGATTTATTTATGAATACATTCCCAAACAAATTTAGAGCTTAGAGCAACTTTTATGTCCATTATGCAGAGTTCTCTTATTCCATGCATTCTAGCAAATAAAGAAGAGTCATATCCCCTTTGTGCTATTTCTTTGTAATCCAAAGTGCGATATTTTGAACATGATGTGAGGGAGTTGGGTTCATTGAATATTTTACTTGTAAATGTTCATTGGGACAATAAGTTTCTTAATATGTTTCCTTATTTTTTGCAGATTGTGAGACAAAATGGCAAAGAAATGGAAGGCTATAATGGGCCTTGAGGTGCAAGACCCTAAAGAGAAAATCATATTTTTTGGTAAAGATTTAGTTTGGTTTGAAATATTTAGGGCCAACATGACTATTGATCGAGTTACAAAAATTCCTCTACATAGAGTCGATGACTTCATTAGAGGAGAGGAAATGAATCCAGAGGCTTCATGTACCTTTTCCCGATAAAAAACCAAAACTTCTGGCTTAATCGAAGATCCAAGCTTAAGGGGTAGTGCTACCCTACGATGGGAACTATAAGTATTTTATAAATTCCTTCTGTAGATGTTGGTATTAATAGTGCCTTATTATTTGTCATATGTTTGACGTCTTAAAATTTGTTATGTAGTTATGCTTGCTCATATGGTCCAGAGGACAATAGAGAAAAATGTACAACCAAACGAAAGAAGTCATTTGTCAAGAGGAGGGGCTGTCAGTGCCATTTTATTGTAAAGGTTATGGTTCAAACCCCGAGATAGCAATAATAACATACAACATGTATGATCATGAAGATGGGGAAGGATGACTCTATCATGGAAAAAATGACATTTCAGGTGATGTTAGGTCTCTGCATCAGCCAAGGCTTTCAAGGGACATGGTTTCTTATGTCGAAAGTTGTTTTTTTTCTACAAGTGCTAATTGACTCAGTTTGTAAAATGCATATTAAAAAATATGTTGACGTAGATGCCACATATCGGGATAGGGATTTTTTCCTATGCAGAAAAGATGTCGCAAACATCTATAATTGTCTGATGAAAGGAAATTACCAACTTCATAAAAAAGACGAAATGAGTGTGAATCTTTGGTATGAGAAACATCAAAATTATTTATTCTTTTACGCAACGCTGAATGGTGAAAATGTCCCTTTTATAGCCAGAATACAAAAAAAGAAGGATGTTGGACACTATGGTTACATTATCCCATAATAGCTTAATAGGCATGGATTCAACATTCAACACAAATAAATATCGGGTTAGTATTTTTGCAATGATTCATTTAGTGAAATAATTTTTATTGTAATGATTCAATATGGTTAATGGTGTAAAATTAAATTCATTTTTTTAATATGACAGTAACAGTTGTACACACTCGTGGTATTTGACTAGCAACAAAGCGGGGTTCTTTTTGCATGGGTGGTGATGTCACGTAGTACATCACGAGATATATCGTTGTGGTTGGAGCACCTAATGCATAGGTGTTATCATCTTCGTCATGATTGGAAGGTCAATGCTTTTATGGTTGATGATGCATTGGCTGAAATTATTTCTTTGAGGTAACCTCAATCTTCTTATTTGACATTTCAACTTGTATTCAATCTAAATATTTCTCACTTAAAATGAATTAAATATGGCAAGAGCATCACCAGGTGTGAAGTAATATTGTGTGTTTGGCATGTAAGGAGGGCATGGCTCAAAAATGTTAATAGGTTAGCTAGTAGTCCAGAAAAAGGAAAAGAGATGTTCAATGAACTAGGCCATATCATGAAAAATTGTTCGAACAATGAAGTGACTACTGCAATAAATGGATTTTTCACCAAATTTGCAACTAAGGTGAAGATTTTGGACTATTTCCACAAGAATTGGATTGTCAATGATAAGTTTAGTAAGTGCACATACACTTTATTTTGTTTATGCTTTTTTTTCATAAAGATAATATATATTTACTAATTGAGTTTGTACATTTAGGGATGTGGGTAAAAGGTTGTCGGGATTTTCCTCATGCAAATCAAGAGACAAATAATGTTGTGGAATCATACCATTGTTATCTCAAGACTTCCTTTCTATCTGATCGTAGAAAGAAATGTTCTTGCAGGATGGATTGGCTATTTTATACTCTCCTCACAAATGTTGAACCGTGTTACCGATTCAAGGAAATTTTGAAAAAAGAAGGATATTTGAACAACCACAAGAAAGAGAAGCAACTTGAATCGTCAATAGAAAAAGCTAGAAGAATTCCAGATAATGATTGCAGCCCTCATGAGAGCATATCTCATGCTTATTGGGTGAGGAGTCAAAGTAAAACTGATATTCAATATCTTATCACTTGGCATCACACAATTTTTTTCACCTATGATTGCCCATGGTCTATTCGTGGCAACGTTTGCAAGCATGCCATAAAGGTAGGTTGGTTGTATTCCCCTACAATGAATTCAGATGCTTTATTGGATCATGATACCACACCCAATACATTCTATGCCCCTCCTAATATATCTTTGGAGGAGCCAAACCTCAATACAGATGTCGAGACAACTATCATGGTTGATAACAATGTAGATCCAGATGTTGAAGAACTTTAGTTGAATAGAGAGGAGTTGTTTGGCTACATAGACCTGTTGAGGAATAGCCCTCCTACTACTTCGAGCAAGACAAAACAGTTGATAGGTTTGTTTACAAAAATATTGGATGATGCCAATGATCTTCATATTATGGACTATGACTTCACCCTTGGGTTGGGTGCTTATGAGTCATATTTGAAGAGAAAGAAGAGTTTCCTTAGCCCTAAAAAGAAAAATAAAAAAGAGGAAAACAAAGTGGCAGCTTGGAAATTGATTTGAATGTCCCTACATCCAATTATGAACCATTTTAGTTTCAACATCTCAACAAGCGAGGTCGTCCTCGTTCCAACAATGCATCCGTCCTCATTCCAACAATGCATCCTCTATTAACCCGGGTAAGCTCCATAAAATGACAAGATAAACATGTTTAGACTAGTTTATATATACATAACCATTTCATAATGAAGTAGTGTGTAAATGTTTGCAGTGGCGCAACATCCCACTAGTGTGTTTGCTCCTATGGATCATCCTCCACTGGAGCATGCTTCATTGGTGGACAACTATCCAATTGGTGATTTGTCAGGTTTGTTGCTATATCTTCCCTCTTAATTTTCTCTTAAATGTGTGTACTGGATGTTATTGATGTTGTTAATGTAGTGTCTGAATGTTTGCAGAGGTGAATCTTTGTATTACTTTACATGCTTGAATAGTTTTATGTTTCATGTGATTCCAAATTCTCATCTTGGGAGCATTGTTCCTAGTATAATATTGAAATACATATATTGAAAATTTGTGACGAGTCTCAATAGTTGGTTATGTTGTGCAGGTCATTTGCCTAACAGACAAACAACATGCCAAAGAGAAAGGTTTCAAAATCCAAACAAATGATTTGGAGCCAACTTGTACACAAACATTCATGTATTCTGATTCCCAGTTCAAGAGCTCGACATGGAATACACATAATTTTGTCAATAGGGATAGACTTTGTTTAGAAAAATGTATCATAAAAATGTTGTAATATTTTAAGGTTTCTTTCTCGGATATTATGGATCTTAAGGTTTTGTACATATTGATATATAATGTATGAAAAAAAGGACAAAGGCTTAAGAACTCTTCAGGAAAAACATGTGTGTAATGTGGGCTTTTCAAGATCAATATAGTTTCCTCTCTGCAAAATTTTGAAAGGTTTCAAAGATTCATGTGTTACTGGATTTTTGTCTATCCTCCTACAATTTTTCCAACCTTGAAATTCCCAAAACTATCAATTTTGTTGAATTCTAATTGTGTGGGATATGAAATTCTACTTTTTCCATATGAATTCTAACCAGGTTGGAACCTCCCAAACTTCCCAAAACAATAAATGGTAATGCTAAAAATTTAAGTAAAAGTTGAAAAACTCCTCATAGCTCAGTCCCCTAAGTATATGTTGCCTTAAAGGGTCATTGGCATTGATTGGACAATATTTTCCCATGGGTCCCAGACTGCTCATGGGAAATTGCGTGGGCTCAGAAACTTTCCAAATAAGTGCTAGAAATGTGACTGGAAATGGTTGAAATGCCTTGGAAACACCTCTTTGTATCAAAGAACATTTTCATATTTGGAGTTGTTGTATGGTATTATTGATGGATTTTTGTAAAACTAGGTGTTTCTTGCAACTTAGGGTTTTACACTTTGGTTTACCTTTGAAAGATGGCTTTAAAAATTGATATCACATTAGTTGTATTTCAATATTAACCAATTCAAAGTTAGCAGACTAGATCCGGATGGGAATTAGAATCCCAAAATTATGAACCTAATTGAAATTGGCCAAAAAATGATATAAAAACTGGTGGAATGAAAAAATACATGAAATGTTATGTGAATGCTTAAAATGTAAATCCAAAGCCTTAGACACCAAATATACAAAGTCTGCTCCTGTAAGGGTGAAAATAACAAAATGAAATTGAAACATAATTTTTTACAATACATATAATTAAAGTTCTGAAACATTGAGGTTCTAAGTGGCCTCTAGAATCCACAATTAATTATACTATAATAAAACATAATAATCTGAGTCTCTCGGATTGGGGCCATGCATTCAATGTAGCTGCACAGTCCATCTTTCACCTCTCCATTTTCTTCAAGTCTTTTGTGTAATGTTACATTTAGGTTTAGGTATTACTTAGCTCCATGTATAGTTTGGTGGAATACTTTGTTCCATCTCTCATCTGTGATTCACTATGCAGGGATATACATTTTTTTTTGGGGTATAGTTGTATATCTCTATGATCTCTTCTACTTTAGTCCAAAATTCAATTTCAAAAGCTAAGTGAGACATCTCAAGCCCTTTAGGCTTGCAAGTCCAATAAGATGCATCCCATTCATCACCACACCTATATTTCTTAAGTTTTCCATTTCTGCAATAAGAGGTTGCAACGCAAGGAAGTTTATTGCAAAGTGAGTAATACTTGGTCGAACAAGATCCTTGTTCTTGGTTCTTTTCCTCATTAATATTAAGGACCACATGTGATTATAGATAATTTTTATTATGGTTTTGGCTTGATCCATGTGATTTTAAGCCATCTTTCCTTCAATTTGCAAATGCCAAGGAAACAAAACACACTGCAATGTGCAAATTGAGACTAAACCTAGATTGTGAGGCTCAACATGTACTTCATACATAAAATTTCTAGATTAAAAACGTGAAGGTAAGACTACCCCTATACTCTATGGATAAAAATTTGGATTGTCAACTTGAAGATGAGTATAAGCCTATATTTGATAGATAAAATTATGGTTTGCAGAATGCAATAGCTGTGCAAAATTTAAAAAGAAGGTTTAAATGTATAGCGTAATCCCCACATTCTGTTCAATTTTATGGATCTAAAGGTCATTGGATTTAATTTTTTTAATATTATGTTGTGGTGAAAACACAACACCGCCATTTTTACTCTATTTTTATCATAGTAACTATGGGGACCCTTTTGAATGCATTTGGACTTTGAGTGTGATTGCTTCATTTTACCCTAGTATACTTTCCATTAATGCTTATTTCATTTTCTCTTATGATTTGCAAACTTAACCTAAGTTTCACTACTTAGACTTTTAAATAAAATAAAATATTCATTACTATATTTTTATAAAGTTAATTTATTTGTAATACTCTTTTGTTTTAAAGTTTTAATTAATTATATTAATAGCCCCCGAGACCAATATTGATATAATAGAGTGGCTATAAGTTAAAACCCTTAACCAAGGGGTTGTACCATTTACCATTAAACAAGCAGAAATAAGAGTTTCGGGTATCAGAACTTTAGACATCGGAGGAATTCCTTTGGAATCCCCAGATATCCGAGGTCCCGTACCATAATTATAAAGTGATTATTGGCTATTATTTCTTTTCAAATAACAAACATATATAAATATGAAATTATTTAAAGTGGCTATAATATTGGACCCACCTTCCATTATGATATTCTCGCCTCCCTTTACGTTTTATGCTTCCATTTATATTATATCGGGGGCTAGCCATATCGGAAGTCTCTTTTCAAGACTCATTTAAAAAACTTCCAATAAGGCCAACCTTTGATATCCCTTAAGTCCACTCCTCTTCGAGGACCCACATTCCACTATGACCGCTTCCGCTCCCGTTTATCGGGGCTAGCCATATTAGAGGTTTTGTTTTAGAGCTCACTTAAACTTACGATAGAACAAACCTCTGATATTCTGATAACCGTTGTCCTCCGATCCTCCGATAATCCCTCTTCTCCGAACTCCCGATATAACAAATCCACTCTCCGATCTCTGATATCCATTACAACTTCGATAAGCAGACCCGATATGGATTATCAAAGGTATTTCATGGGGATTTCGGGACTGCTTCATATCGGAGCTTCCCGACCTCGTAAGATTTGTTTTGCCACTTCTAAAAAACGTCGAGGTTCAGCCTTCGATACCCCGAGCTCCTGCCACTTGGCACTTCTTGATATGGTCGTTGTTCTAATAATTAAAAGTTGTTATTTTAAATGGTTTTGTGGGAAACAAATGTTAAGTTTGGCTTTTCGACCATGTCTTCCGCCAGTTTAATAACATAACTAATAATCTTTGAATTGTGATACAGGGAAGAGCCTAGGGTCGATAACGGAAGGATCTGCATGGTCAATAAATTCCAAATAAATTATTCCAAGTGGCACTACGCAGTACCAAAATGGAGCAGAGGTTGTTGTAACAGAGGTTAAAAAAAATGACCATCACCGCAAAGTCGCTATCACAAAATTAAAGCCCATTAGCAGAATATTAATAGAATCAATAATTCATTTATGTCGGGTAACTTTTGGGAAATCTAACAACTTTGTATGATGCCATTGGACCGCCTAAGAGGAGGTTCCAATCTCGAATATTTCATGAGATCGCATCAACACGATTGAAGGCATTGCTGGAAAGGTGGAAAAGAGGATCTCTTGGTACATGAGACTCTTTTTTTTCAGAAGGAAAAAAGCATTATATATTGATATTATGATATTGTAAAAAACAAGATACAAAAGGGCACGAAGCCATATTCCAGATATGAGGCATGGTCCCAGAAAGCCTTGTGGCGACATGATATCTCTTTGATCTGCAGACAGACAGACATCAAACTATATCAGTCGAGATGTGTTATAGTAGCATGACATTCAATGGAAGAGACAGACATCAGCATGTATCGTTTCAGACAAAGTAGCAGGATATTCTGAGAAGAAGATCATGATCTTCTGAATATAAACCTCTGCGTTAAAGATAGACGCGGACTAGGAGCTAACAGGTAAACAAAAAAACCTCTGCGTTAAAGATAGACACGGACTAGGAGCGGTCAGGTAAAGACCCCCGAGACTCTATTTAAACAGAAGCCCATCTTTGGAATGAGAGTGGTGATCCATACAATAGGGGGATCTATGCAATTCAACGATTTCAGCAGTTGTACTGCACCAACTTACACCTGTATTGTAGAGATATAGAGGGTTTTGGCTGTGATAGAAAATGGCTTCACACTTTTATAAGCCATTCTATTTAGAGTCAAAATTGATTTAAGGACTATGTTTTATAATAAAACTTCGATAATGTTGTAGTAATTGCTTTGTCCAGCGCACTATTGTTACGGATAGTGAATTAATACATTGTTGCCAAATGCCTCTTTTAATGATTTCAATTTTAGTCTAACAGTGGTGTTTTGTTTCTATGATACTATACATTTTTGTTGTATCATTTACATTATGCTATTGCAACTTTGTTAAATTTATCTTTGCAGGTTGAGCGAAATTGAAATGAAGTTTAATTCATTGAAGTAGAAATGTAATGAATAATAACTATTTACTAGTCACTTACAAATTTATTTTGCTTTTACTTACATTAGTTAGAATGAACTTCTTCTTTTAACTGGTGTAAATTATATGATGAATTATGCTTGAGTGAATCTAGGCTTGTAAGTGGAATTTCTTTAATAACTATTTATTAAAGCATATACACCTACATAGTTGCTTTTATCTTTTGTGGGTTTTCTAACTATTTTGGAATTTACAATTGAACATTAACTCTGGATTCAATCATAAGAACAGTCCTTTCCCCGATTTAGTTAATTTACCCTTGAAAATTTTAGATAGGATTTTCTTTGTTTTAGAATGGTTTCGCATCTGCATCTTAGCTTTGCATCAAGTCCTCTCTCAAAGAGGCAAATAAATCATTAGATTCTGGTTTGATCAGCCTTAAATTTGATCAAACCTTTGTGTTGATCTATTCCTTTAATTTACATATTTAAATATCTATATAAAGGATATATAACTTAATATAAGTCTAAGTAATATAGGGATAGTATTACACAATAGTAATTAACATAATCTTAGTCTTAGTTTTGTATTAACACTTACGTAACATAGTAGGATGTGGATATATTAACTCTTAGTTTAGGTTAGAATAGTTTTAGGTTAGTCTTAGGTGACAGGGTAAATGAACCCATAACTAGTCAAAGCCACCATTCCAAACAGAAAAGGAGTTGCTTTAAGTTCCTGGCCGGGTGGTCTTTTTTAATATTGATGGAGGACATTTTTGCCGATCAACATACTATTTTCTTGCTTATAATTTAAGCGTAATTTTCCAATTCCAATAAAAAACATGAAAGAGGGCGATGAAGGTTGCCAGGTGTCGTGTTTTAACTCACAAAAATAGAACGTTTTCACATAATGTTAACATTTTTAGGCCCCTTTACTAATTTAAACTTTAAATCTAGACATAATTGCCTCAATGCATTAGAAAATTCAAATCACTAACATGGTAAAATAACACAGAAGAAAAATATTTATAACCTCAACAACATTCAATTATTTATTCGCAAAGCATGCAAATATTACATTTCTTCGTATACATGGAATATATCACATTTGTCCATATACGTGTCACCCACTCAAGAGAACCCAATTTTTGCAGGTTAGAGGAAAAAAGTACATTAACGAGTTCTTATTTAATGGAAGAACCATGCCATGAGCCCCCACAAAAATGACAGAAAACACGCATTCCCATAATGGTGGCCTATCTCGTTACTGCTCAATGACTTCTGGTATAACAAATGATGATCCTATGTCATTATTCACAGCTCCACACAGTAGTTGAGTGGACATTCTTTGTATATCTACATGGTATTTTATGTTAAAATATTGAAGTATATAACTCCAGTTTTTGGCTTCCTTGTAAAGCGGTTTGAGATTGTCATTTTGAACTTGATATGTACCTTTCATCTTGTTGCAAATTAACTTTAAATTTGTGAGTATGGTGATAACATTGAAACCAATATTTGTTGCCTCTTTCAGCCCTTCCACAAGGGAAATTGTAACACCCTCCTCCCACATCTACCCAAGCAGCCGGCTACCTGGGGTAAACATGCGACGAGAGGCCACTATGATATGATTCGACCTCCTAAGTCACATTAATGAAGTGGAACCAATGGAAACACACCATACACACATTAATCATCAGCTACAAGACCCTCAGGAACTAATCCAATACTTTAGACAACTTACCTTGGGGTCCCACTGAACTTTTGGACAACTTAAGCTTCAGTCGCTCCCATGTTATAGGGATGAGTGTGACCATAAGCCCAAAGTCGCTCTCACAAGCTTGCCTGCAGGGACCAGAGACCAAAAATATCAGTGCTATTCCAACGACTCCGAGATTTGGATCACTTTTTCAGGCTCAGAGCCCAAGTCACTGCCCAGAATTGAACCATCTCTACAGATCAGTAAAATAACATGGAAATGACAATACTAAAGCAAATACTTGTTCAAGACCTTGAATGGACCCCTACTAGCCATGATAAGCATTTCGTCAAACATATTGCAAATGTGTAATCTAACGGTGTAATTAACAGTTCTGAACATAAGGGTCTCATACTTAGCTGAGAATCGCTAAGAGCCATTGATGCCCCAACACATCAACTGCCATTCCATCCATTAGGTCATAGATACATTGACCATTCAATTACAAGTAAAAACATGATGAGAGCCGCACATGGTTGTTGTCATAAAACACATACATAACCATCATAATAGCAACCGAAAATACTCATGAAAGTACATTCATATAGACCACATATAATTCATCAAAATGCTCATAGAAATACAAAGAGAAATAACCTTTCATTAATGATGCAAAATCCAAACCCAGGATGGGACTTCCACGTTCCACCCGACCGTAGAATGGCTGAGCCAAATATCTCTTCAGTGATTCACCCCTGTACCATATTCCAAGCATGAAAGTGGGATCTCATAAAACACATCAATAAAAAACCATCTAGGGATTCCAAAGTCCATCCACCTCAACCCATAAAATAGGGATTCCACCTCACGGTCAAACATCACAAAACCATCATCAGATCGGTCTCTATCCTAACCATCCAGGGCTCCAGAGCGTTTGTTCCAACCAAGGCTCCAGGACTAGTAACTCAACCCACAATTGCCATCGGGCTCTAGAATGTTTGTCCAACCAAGGCTCTAGGACTAGTAACTCAACCCACCAAGGGCTCCAGAGCGTTTTTCCAACCAAGGCGACGAGACTAGTAACTCAACCCAATTTGTTACAGGGATTCAAAACCTTTGTCCAACCAAGGCTACAGGAACTAGTAACTCAATGCAAGCTAAGGAATTATGAGAACCAACCAAAAACAAACAATGAAAGTAAATCCACAATCACCATGCTTATCCAAGAAATAGCAAGGCTAGGCAATCCACTGTCAATCCAGACAATCCTCCATGCCAATGACAGATCACAACCAAGAAACCACATGCATGTGCCATGCATGCCAAAACTAGTGAATGAAACATACATGGAACTTGGTACTTGCAAGAAAATATGATGTAGTTGCTAATCCCGATGCCTTCTTGTGCTTTCCTACCCTTCCTCTGCCTTCTTGGTCCAAGAATCCAAGTATGCCACACCCACCAAGAGTGCTCCAAGAAAACTCTAAGTCTCTGAGATTATGAGAGAGAGAGAGAGAGTAATGAGAGAGCTCCAAAACTGAACTGACAAAAGGTTACCAACTGATCCTCTGAAGTCTTTTTATGAATGATGCCTCTATTTTCTTCATTTTCTATTATTTTCCTTCATTTTCATCCTCACATGCAACCTGTGACCTTTCACCTCCTTTTTCTTCTAATTTCCATTATTTTCATAAATAATTGTGCCAAAAATGCCATTTTGCCTTTCCAAAGCCTTAGCTATTTCCTTTGCCAATTTCCTTAGCCTTAAACAATCACAAGTGATTCCCATCACTAGGATTTTTCCCAACATTCAACTTGGAATAAGTGTATGATCATCCGTGGTAATTATTTTTCCTTTTTTTACTTTTATTACATGGACTTTTCACCAGGGTTGTTACAGAACCCTCCCCCTTGGGGAACACCGTCCTCGATGTTCAACAACACCTATCACCACAAAACTGTTGTAAGCAAAATATATATTGCCGATGGAGCTTTATAACTTAGCTTGATGCAGTATTTACAATGATCACCCTGCTGAAAGTGAACCAACATAACTACATAATAACATGACATCATAACAACATACCACATATTGGAGCTTTATAACGCAGCTCGTGGCGATATTTACATCCATATGCGTATGTACATAACCAACACCATCAAAACAAATGCTAAAACATATACCAAAGCATATACCAAAATAACAAGCCAAAACTTATTTGCCTCAACCGACAAGCAAGGAATGATACATAGCCTGCATCTGATCTGTCATCTCCCATGTAGCTTCATTGGGCCCAAAGTGCTTCCATTGCACCTTAGCTTGCTCGATTGCTCAGTTCTGGAGCTTGAGCACCTTTTTTTGCAATATACATCGAGGCTCCCGCTAGAATTCTCCATTCAGTTCCACTTGCAATACAGACTAGTCAATCACATTATCAACATCCTTAACATACTTCTTAAGGAAAGATACATGGAATACATCGTGGAATTTCACTGTTGGAGGAAGTGCAAGTACTAGCCCAATCCTCTCAGTGATACTGAAGGGTCCACAAAACCGTGGTGCTAACTTGGCACAAGATCCAATCCACAAGGAACTCTTCTTTGGTTTGATGCACAAGTACACCTGTTCCCCAACTTGGAACTCCTTGAACAATCTGTTCCGATCTGCATAGCTCTTCCACCTATCATGTGTTTCCTTTAGATTCCTCTTTATAACCTGAATTTCCTATTCCATGTCTTCCAACATATCTGGTCCAATCAACACTCTGCTAACCAAATCACTCCAAATTATGGGAGTGTTACAACTCCTCCCATACAATGCCTCAAAATGACTCATTCTCAATGATTCCTAATACCCATTATTGTACAAACTTTACCAAGGGGAGATACTCTTCCCATTCCCACTGCTGATGCATCACATACATCCTCAACATGTCCTCCAATATCCTGTTGACCCTATCTATCTGTCCATTTGTCTGCGAATGATAAGTCGTACTGAAGGCCAACTTTGTGCCCAAACCTGCAAACAACTCCTTCCAAAACTTGGAAGTGAACTTCGCATCCCTGTCTAACATAATCTTCTTTGGAACACCATGCAATCTGACCACATCTCTGATGAATACCTGTGCTACATTGCTAGCTGAGAATGTAGACTTAACCGGAATGAAGTGTGCAACCTTTGTCAACCTATCCACAACAACCATGATGGAGTCATGCTGTCTTTGGAAACCCTATGATGAAGTCCATGGAAATGACCTCCCATTTTCATTATGGAATCGACTGTAGCAGTCCACTTGGATGCTTACATTCATCATTCACTCATTGATAATCAAAACATCTAGCCACAAACTCTGCTACATCTCTCTTCAAATTCGGCCAATAATAAAATTTCTTCACTGTTATCAATGTCTTTTGATACCCTAGGTGACCCGAATATGGTTTCGCATGAAACTCCCTCAAGATCACCTTCTTGAGCTCACTATTATTTAGTACATATATCCTATCTCAGAACTTGATCAATCCATCTATCATAAGACAATAATCCATATCATGTGCACCTGTACCATCACATGTACCTGTAGATGTACCATCACATGTACATGTACCTGTACTATCACTTGTACATGTACCTATACCATCACATGTACCTGTACCTATGCTCTGCTACAACCTGTGCATAATATCCATATATCTAACATCTTGTTGACCTACCCGCAAGATCCTATCCTATAAATTTGTCCCATAGGAGCTCATAGTTTCTAAGTGATGTACCTGTATTCGCCTGCTAAGAGCATCAATCACTTTGTTCTCTTTACCTTTGATATATCAGATCTCAAAATCAAATTCATTAATCATGGTCAACCATCTAGCCTACCTGGCGTTCAGATTCGGTTGGTCAAACAAATACCTCAATCTAATATGATCACTCATAAGTACAAATCTCCTGCGAAAAAGATAGTGTCTCCACATCTTCAATGCATGTATGATCATTGCCAACTCCAAATCGTGTGTGGGATAGTTCTGCTCGTGCTCCTTTAGTTTTCGGGACTCATAACATATCACCCGTCCATCCTGCATAATGACTCCACCAAATCTTCTCTTACAAGCATCTATTCACACTAGAAACTCTTTGTCCGGATCTGCAATTTGTAGCATTGGTGCATGTGTCAACAACTTCTTGAGTTGCTCGAAGCTAGCCTCACACTCCTCAGTCCATTCGAACTTCTTACCTTTTCTTTGCAATGATGTGATAGGATAAGCATTCTGCGAGAAGTTCCTGATGAACCTCCTATATTAGCCTGCCAAACCCATGAAAAATCTCACCTCATCCACACTCTTAGGAGCTACCCACTCCATGATGGACCTTATCTTCTCTGGATCTACTGTAATGCCCTCCTTGGAGGTAACATGCCCCAAGTAGTGTACCTCATTATGAAAAAAACTACACTTTCTGAGCTTGGCATACAACTAATGCTCTTTCAACAACTTCAACATTGTTGCTAAATGTTCGGCATGCTCTTCCCATTTTTAGAATATACCAGTATATCATCAATGAACACAATAACAAACCTATCCAAATATGGATGCAACACACTATTCATCAAACACATAAGTGTAGCTAGAACATTAGTTAAGCCAAATGGAACAATGACAAACTCATAATGCCCGTACCTAGTCTGGAAAGCGGTCTTGTAAATTTATTCCTCTTTGATGTGTACCTGATGATATTCGGATCTCAAGTCGATCTTGGAGAAAACTGCTTCTCCCTTCAGCTGATCGAACAAGTCATCAATCCTCGACAACGGGTACCTATTCTTGATGGTCACTTTGTTCAACTACATGTAGTCAATGCATAATCTAAGTGTTCCATCTTTCTTCTTCACAAACAATACCGTTGCGCCCCATGGTGATACACTTTGCCTAATGTACCCCTTGTCCAACATTTACTTCAGTTGCAACTTTAACTCAACCAACTCACGTGTGCTCATCCTGTAAGGTGCTTTTGATGTTGGAGCTGCTCCTGGCACTAACTCAATAGAAAAGTCTACCTCACTGTGAGGTGGCAACTTTGTAATGTCCTCAGGAAATACATCATTGAATTGTTGTAAAAATGGGTACCTGCTAAACATATTTATATCCTCAACTTCCTTACCCTTATCACTAGAAATGTGCACTGCGAATAACTTACACCCTTCCCTGCGGCTACGCTTTGCTTGCATAGATGTCACCATCCTAATTGATGTGGCTTTCTTCTTACCCTGTAAGACTCTTGGTTCCCCATTGCCATCAACACACTCAATGGCTTTATCATAACAATCTACCTTGGTTCTATGAAGATACAACCAGTCCATGCCCAACAACATACTGTATGAACCCAACGGTAATACATTCAAATGTGTTGCAGTAGGCATACGACTCAAGTCAAATGCACAAGTTATTACTCAATGATGAACTCGCTTCTTCGTACCCGTAGTTAACTGCACTAACCAATATTCTGCATGCAATTCCTTACTCAAACCACACTTATCTACCATGTCAGGACTAACATAGCTATAATTAGATCTAGGGTCAATCAAAATAGAAATAACTTGCTCACAAAGCTCACTGTCCATTTCAATGATAGATTCCTAATGCTCTGTTTGTTTGTTATCCAATGCTGCATAGATACATGGAAACTCTGACCAACATCTCCAATAGTTTGTGCCTCATACGCACTGTATATCTTAGGCCTACCACTCTGGTACTATGGGCAGTCTCTCATGCGATGATCTCCTCCATAAGTCCAACACCGCATAGGCTCCTTATTCTGTTCCTCAGATCGATATCCCTGTCCTCTATCTGATGCATTGAACTTCTTAGGTGGTGCGACATTCTCCTTGTTACCTGTATCCTGAGGCCCTGCTCTCTTTCTGTCCCATTTTCCTTTGTTATTTGCATTACATCTCCATTATGGCTTAGTCTCGGTTCTGCGCTTTGATTTTTCATAGCAATGCCTTAGCTTTCGAATGGCCTCCTCCAATAATCTAGGCTCATCGAACTCAATTCTATATTTAAATGCAATTGGTGACCCACTAATGAACCTTTGAATCTTGGCCTTTTCCTGTGTGAGATAAGGCACATATCTCAGTAAATCCAAGAACTTGATAGTGTACTCATTATTTGTCATAAATCCCATCTTTAGCTCATAAAATTCCTTCGCCCTGTCATCAAAGTATCTTTCTGACAAATACTACTTCTTGAATAGTCGCTCAAATTCACTCCAAGTCAAATCTTCCTCATGAATACATCTGACATTCTTCACATCTTCCCACCAAATGTCTGCTTTACCTTTGAGACTGAATGTAGCCACTCTAGCTTTCATGTTCTCTGAATAGTCATGCAACCTGAAGAATTTCCTCATGCCAAGCAACCATGCATATGCATCATGTGGTTTCTTCATCTCTCCATCAAATGTTGGTGGCTTTGCTTTCTTAAACTCATTCGACAAATATCCCCTATCACTCCTCCTGTAAGGATGATGACGATGACGATCATGATGCCTATTTGAATTAGAACTAGAATCATACCTGTGTTTATGCCCTCTCCTATTTGGAGTGTCCAACAATATGTCATCTCTCATTGTGTCATCTCTATCTGATCTGTGACCACCATGCGACCAACTACCATATGCCCCATTAGTTCTATCCTCCTTCTCATAGTTGATCCGACATGGTCCCTGTCGCTGCAAATATGACAAACTATGAAGTATTACTACATTTACCTCTATTTGTTTCTCCTGTGATTGCATGATTATGTCATTATCATCCTTAAAACTCCTTATTTCTTCCTTTAAGCTTCTCAGTGTAACTGCTAAAACAGAAGAATTCCCAACACCATACTGCTCTTTAGATTCATAGGGAGAGTCTTTGTAGTCAACCATCTTGCTAGCCATTTGATATTTTTTCCTGTAAGGTGTATCATGTCAGTTAAACCAAATCACAAAAACCCAATGTACCTTAGTATAGCTCGGGGAGGATACCTTGTCTACAAGATCGACAAATCAGTGTGATACATGTATAACATAATTATGCCAACATATAGAAACATAAAACATAATCATATGACCATGCAACTGTCATTATAGCTAGGGTCTAGTCATCAATGCAAGACCTCAACAACAACACACAACACGACCTCATGCATGACAAACACCATCATTACGTCACTATACACTTGACCACATGCAAACGTGAACATGCATAAGCGATGCATAACCATCCACACATATGCATAAACATGTATGATCAAACATGAATGAACAATACTTGAAATCAAACATGCAAGAATGATACATGCAACCAAGCATACAAGAATGTAACCAATCAAGCATGAATGTAACCAAGCATACTGCAACGATACATGTAAGTGACATAAATCGACATGTAACCAATCATACACTCATGACAATGAATTCCTCAACAAAACATCAAGTTTCACCTAACGACATCACTACAACCATGAACAACATCATGCCAATGCAACAAGCACACGGGTGAGAGACACACATGCAACTACTATGCATTGATGACCAACACATAGCCCATCCAGTCTGAGGGGTGAACCATGCTCTGATACCACTTGTGAAAATTCTATTACTACAACAATTGATTTATTTTACCTACTTATTTCTCGATAAGTTATTTATGAAAATCCTTCAGTAAACATTAAAATAAATTATGCTGCGGATATCACATCATAATATAGAAACAAACACATGCATAAGAATTAACACATCGACACAAATGTTTTGGACAATCAGTCCCCGAAAAAACCCAATGTGGGAAAACTGGTGCAGCAAGGGAGGATTTTATTATTTAGTAATTCTTTAGTACAACTGGGTGCTAAACTGGCTTACCCAACAGAGAGAAAAATTCTTCAACACTTCCCCCAGTCTCAGTGTGAGCCTGACTGACCTCTGCATAGCTCCCAGACCCTCTGCGTCAGCCCCTACCTCTTTGCGTCACCCACGCAGGCCCTCCAGTGACTACACAGTCTATAGCCTCTACGTCTGCCTCTCCAACCTATACGTTGTTCCCATGGTGCTATTCCCAACTCTCTGTTCTGTGCTTGCTGCCTCCTACTGCTCTCCAGACCACTAGTTCAAATTTATCAGCTAACCCCACTCCAGAAATCGAACTGACCGGTCTCTCTCAGTGTGTTCTCCAACTTACCCTCAAGCCTCTTCTTATACTTTTCCTGTTGGTCCTTCAACGACCGAGATTAAATCTCTAATCAACAGCTAAGATTAGATTTGGCTTGATCCATGACTTTTGGAACCTTCTAACCTAGTTTTATATTAATACCCATTAATATTTTATTTTTCCTAAGTTTAGACTTAGGAACTCCATTAAAAATATTAATTATTTTAATATCTCCCAAACTTATTAGAATCTGCCCAAGCCATTTCTAGGTCTTGGAGATCTCATGTGCTTTAGCCTCTCGTCCAATTTTCATGGCTAGTGCACATCCGATGCTACCCCAAATCAACACTCCCTCTTAGTGAGGACTGTGCTCTAGTAATACTCCACACTCAGCATTACTCTGATCATATGGCATCGGTACCTGTGCTGATGCTAGGCCTCCCTGCCCAACATCCTCTGCACTGTTGCATCCTATACTGCTGTCGATGGATCTATCACTACCACTGCTACATATGTACTGCAGCTCCTTTTGCTGCTGGTCCATTTTCCCAACATTGCATCTGCATTGCAACTCCCTCTGCATTCGTGTCGCTGCTGGTCCTTCTTCCCAACACTAGATCTGCACTGCAAACTCCTTCTCATCATGTTGCATCGTGCTGCTGCTGACTGCTACTGCACTGCAACATCATACCCATTTCTGCTACTGAAATGTATTCTTTATCATCTCCAACTTCTCCCAGAAATAATCAAACTTGGTTCTTCCAAGGGCTTTGGTAAGGATGTCTGCCACCTGTTCTCCTGTAGGAGTGTAATTCAACTGTACAACGCCTCGTTGGACATAATCTCTGACAAAGTGACACCGGATATTAATATGTTTTTACCGATCGTGAAACACTGGATTCTCAGAGATCTTGATGCAACTCTGATGATCACACATGATCCTAGTTGTCTCCATCTTTCTTCTGAATAGGTTCACAAGCAGTTTTCTAAGCCATATGGCCTCGCACGAAGCTGTGCTTACGACCATATATTCTGCCTCAGCTGAGCTCAGAGCCACGAATTTATGTTTCCTACTGCACCAGGAGGTCATTCCTAATTCAATGTTGAAACAATACCCAGAGGTACTTTTCTGATCCACTGAACTTCCTGCCCAATCTGCATCAGTAAACCCATTCAATCTGATATCCATACCCCTAGTGTACAAGAGTCCATAATCAACTGTTCCCTGTAAATACCCGAGGACATGTTTGGCTCTTGCCTAGTGTGCCCTCTTCGACTCCACCATGAACTGACTGAGGATGTTGATAGCATAGCAAATGTCTGGCCTGGTATTGACCAGATACATCAGGGACCCTATGAGCTGCATGTATAAGGTGGGATCAACATCTTTGTCTTCTGATGCATCAATCTTCTTCCAGTCAGTTATCATTGGAGTAGCCATGGTTCTACAATCCTGCACCCTGAATCTCTTCAGAATTTCTGTAGCATATCTCCCTTGTCCAAGGAGGATCCCCCCCTTTTGCTACCAAACTTCCAACTCGAGGAAATAATGCATTCGTCCCAAATCCTTCATTTCGAACTCCGTGGCTAGATTCTTCTTGTAGTCCCCTATGAGCCTGGATGATCCTGTCAGGAAGAGATCATCCACATATAATACTAAGATTAGAGGCTCATTCTCTACAACCAGATAGTAGAGATTTGGATCTATGTCACTCTTAACAAATCCCATTTTTTGCAAGTAGCCATCGATTCGCCCATACGACGCTCTAGGTGCATGTTTTAGCCCATACAAGGCTTTCTTCAATCTACATACATGAGACTTCTTCTCATGTGTCTCAAAGCCCTCTGGTTGTTCAATGTATACCTCTTCTTCTATTACACCATTCAGAAATTCCGTTTATATCACAGTTCTAATAGATGTATACCTAGCTACTGGGGCAAAGGTCTCTTCATAGTCAATTCCTTCCTTCTCAGCATATCCCTTAGCCACAAACTTGGCTTTGTATTTCTCAACACTGTCGTTTGTAGTGTATTTAATCTTGTAGATCCATGTCGAACCTACCACTGATCTGTCTTGAGGCCTTGGCACTACCTCCCAGACATCGTTCACCATTATGGAGTTGTACTCCTCTACCATCGCATCCAGTCAAACTTGATGTTGAGCTGCCTCCTAAAAGTTGGCAGGCTCCCCATCTTGAGCTACTAATGTCTGATATCTATCTAGTTGTTTTCGCTCCCTCTTACTGTTCCTTGGCACACCGATGAAGTCCTCTGCATCACACAGAATCTGACGAAGTTCCCTGCTCATTCTTCTTTTGCCAACAAGTGCTTCTGTTAGCTCCTCCTCATCTTGTGATTCTTCCGGACCCGAGGAAGAATTCTTTTCTTCTGTTGGTTGAAGAGGTTTGACCAACGATTCCTCTTTTGACTACTCCTAGGAAGGCATTTCTCGAGATTTTCTGAAAGCCCTGTCTTCCATGAACTTCACATCTCGTCAAACTACTACCTTCCTGCTCCCTGGAAGATAGATTCTGTATGCCTTAATGTTCTCGCTATATCCCACTAGATATCCTTTCTCTGCAGTTTGATCCAGCTTCTTCCTCTTTTCCTCGGGTATGCGACAATATGCTAAGCTTCCAAATACCCTGAAATGATTGACTTCAAGTTCTTCCTTGTGAAGACTTTCTCTGGAGTAATCTTTCCCAATGCCCGATGAGGAGTTCTATTCTGAACATAGACTGTTGTGTTGCGTGCTTCTGCCCACAGGAATTTTGGCATATCCTAATCATACATCATGGCCCTAGCTACTTCTACAATAGTCCCGTTCTTTCTTTTTGCTACTCCATTATGCTTCGGATTGTACAGAGTTGTCCATTCTCTTTTGATGCCCTCTTTAGCGCAAAAATCAGTGAATTCCTTATCGACATACTCTCCACCATTATCTGAGCGCAAAACTTTTATCTTCTCCCCAGTCAGATTCTCCACCAGAGCCTTGAACCCTTTGAATCGACAAAAAACCTTGTCCTTGGTTTTTAGAAAATAAATCCAAGTTTTCCTTGAGTGGTAATCAATGAAGGTAAGGAAGTACTCGGCACCACTAAGAGTTTTAGTGGATATGGGTCCGCAGATATCTGAGTGTATCAATCCTAGTACACTCTTGGCCTTGTTTTTACTTCTAGGAAATGTTGCCTTGGCATGCTTTCCTAGAGCGCATCCTTTGCATACATCATCTCGTTCCGTACTAAGATCCGGAACTCCTATTGCAGTGCTCCCGAGAACTCTCAGAGTCCCATGGTGAAAATGTCCTATTCTTCTATGCCATAGTTCATTCAAATCCTTATCTCCACGACTTCCTATTAGTGCCATTGGTGATTCTAGTTGTAGTCTGTACAGCCTGTTACTTTTGATCCCGATCCGCACTTTCTTTTTCCAGCTCGAGTTTTGACGTATACTTTCTCCTTGATGAAGAAAACACCATAGCCATTTCCTTGAAGTTGTGACACAAAATGTAAGTTCATCCCCAGTCTTGGTACATGCAACACATTGGTAGCACAAAACCACTCTTCCGTTTCTGTTTGAAAAACTATGGTATCCCTCCCTACTAGAGTAGATTTTGCCTTGTTCCCCATGGTGATATGAAAGTTCGTCTTCTCCTCCTGAAAATCTGAGAAACATTCCCGATTCCCGTCATATGCCAAGAGGCCCCATTGTCTATATACCATATCTCTGATGATACAGAGCTAGTCACACAAGCCACTTCTTCTTCCAGCCTGGAAGCCAACATAGAGAAATCGAAATCACTTTCTCTTCTGCAGTTTTCTGAAAATCTATGCGAGTCCCCTGATGTAGATGCTTCTGTATCATGGTCTCGACCCATAATTGATTTTCCCTTCCTGTCTCTGATTACTTCCCCTGATACCATGTGAAAATTCTATTACTGCAACAGCTGATTTATTTTACCTACTTATTTCCTGATAAGTTATTGATGAAAATCCTTTAGTAAACATTAAAATAAATTCTGCTGCAGATATCACATCATAATACAGAAACAAACACATGCACAAGAATTAACACATCGACACAAATATTTTGGACAATCAGTCCCCGGAAAAACCCAATGTGGGAAAACTAGTACAATAAAGGAGGATTTTTTTAGTAAGCAATTCCTCAATACAACTGGGTGCCCAACTGGCTTACCCAACAAAGAGAAAAATTCTTCGGCACTTCCCCCAGTCCCAGTGTTAGCCTGGCTGACCTCTACGTAGCTCCCTGACCCTCAAGCCTCTTCTTATAAGTTTCCTGTCGGTCCTTCAACGACTGAGATTAAATCTCTAATCAACAGCTACGATTAGATTTGGCTCGATCCATGACTGTTGGAACCTTCTAACCCAATTTTATATTAATACCCATTAATATTTTATTTTTCCTAAGTTTAAACTTAGGAACTCCATTAAAAATATTAATTATTTTAATAGCTCCCAAACTGGTTAGAATCTACGAAAGCTATTTCTGGGTCTTGGAGATCTCATGTGCTTTAGCCTCTCCACTAATTTTCATGGCTAGAGCACATTCGATGCTACTCCAAATCAACACCACTCTGTAACACCCTCCTCCCACATCTACCCAAGCAACTGGCCAGCCGGGGTAAACATGCGACGAGAGGCCACTATGATATGATTTGACCTCCTAAGTCATGTTAAGGAAGTGGAACCAACAAAAACACACCATACATACATTAATCATCAACTACAAGACCCTTAGGAACCAATCCAATACTTTAGACAACTTACCTTGGGGTCCCACTAAACTTTTGGACAACTTAAGCCTCAGTCGCTCCCATGCTATAGGCATGAGTGCGACCAGAAACCCAAAGTCACTCTCACAAGCTACCAGTGACCAAAGACCAAAATTGTCAGTGTTATGCCAACGATTTCGGGATTTGGGTCACTTTTTCAGGCCCAGAGCCCATGTGTAAAATAACATGGAAATGGAAATATTAAAGCAAATACTTGTTCAGGACCTTGAATGGACCCCTGTTACAGATCTATTTGGGCACATCACTCCCATCATCCATATCAGTGTTTTAGGGCTCATTAAACCCTAATTTCAGTTGCTACATGCCTTAAACAAGTCACCCTTTTGAATGCCTCCTTCCCAGACAGTTTCATGACATGAAGATATCCTGAAATGATCTCTAGAGGGACCAGTGCAGGTAGGCCCATATAAGGGTGCGCTGCAAAGTAGTTGAGTCCATGCCAGGGCGCTCTACAGAGCACTTAGGCCTGCTTTCACCTGTGCTGGGAGAGTTTGAGCGAAATTCACATAGGGTTTGGGGAATATTTTTATATTTTGGAGTCATCTAGAAGGTTCCCTCACTTATCAACTTCCATGAGCTCGAAAATGGATGAGGAATGAGTTAAGATGCATCCTATCCTCTCATCCCTTCCTCCATGGAACTAATTCTAAGTATAGAAGGCCATTCAATACCACCATTTATGACAAAACCTCCTTCATCTTCCTATAAATTGACCACTCATCTAAGTGATCAGGGGCTAGACTTTGTTGAATTATAAGGAGATAATGTTGCTATGAGAATTGACTTTGAAGCAAGTATTGTAATGCTACAAGTTTTTCATGCTTTTGATGTGATGTGGATGGGATCCAAGCTGGAGGAATGACTTTGAATCAAACATAATGGTTGTAATTCCTTCTTCTATTCAATAAAGTATTTGAACCTTTCTCCCATATGTTTGTATTGTCATATGATGCTTATATGTGTGAAATGTATATGATTCCATTTACTTTTATTCAATAGATCTTTTGCTTTGATCGGTTCTTTGTCTTCTGTTTGTATTTACAGGTACTTCTCAAGCATGTTAAGTACGAGAAGGAGCGACAGGATCGATACAAAGGAGACAAGAGGAAAGTGGAACTACAAGTAGGTCGTCTCATCTTCTTTGTCTTGAAAAGGCTAAAGTGCTTTAAACTATTGTTCTAGATATGGCTACTTATCTAGGGAAGTAGTATTTATCCGTAGATACCAAATTCTCCAAAACAACCCCTACTAGCCATGACAGGCATTTCGTCAAACATATTGCAAATGTGTAATCTAACGGTGTAATTAACAGTTTTGAGCATAAGGGTATCATACTTAGCTGAGTATCGCTAAGAGCCATTGATGCCTCAACACATCAACTGCCATTTATTCCATTAGGTCATAGATACATTGATAATTCAATTACAAGTAAAAACATGACGAGAGCCACACATGGCTGCTATCATAAAACACATACATAACCAACATAATAGTAGCATAAAATACTCATGAAAGTACAATCATATAGACCACATATAATCCATCAAAATGCTCATAGAAATACAAGGAGAAATAACCTTTCATTAATGATACAAAATCCAAACCCGAGATGGGACTTCCATGTTCCACCCAACTGTAGAATGGCTAAGCCAAATCTCTCTTCAACTATTCACCCCCGTGCCATATTCCAAGCATGAATGTGGGATTTCATAAAACACATCAATAAAAAACCATCTAGGTCTTTCAGAGGCCATCCACCTCAACCCATCAAACAGTGATTCCACCTCACAGTCGGACATCACAAAACCATCATCAGATCGGTCTCTATCCCAACCATCCAAGGGTTTAGAGCGTTTGTTCCAACCAAGGCTCCACGACTAGTAACTCAACCCACAGCTGCCACCAGGCTCTAGAGCATTTGTCCAACCAAGGCAACTGGACTAGTAACTCAACCCAAGTTGTTACAGGGCTCTAGAGCGTTTGTCCAACCAAGGCTACGGGAACTAGTAACTCAACCCAAGCTAAGGAAACATGAGAACCAACCAAAAACAAACAATGAAAGTAAACCCACAATCACCATGGCTATCCAAGAAATGGAAAGGCTAGACAATCCACTGTTAGTCCATGCAATCCTCCATGCCAATGACATATCACAACCAAGAAGCCACACACATGCCAAAACTAGTGAAGGAAACATACATGCAACTCGATACCTGCGAGCAAATATGATGTAGCTGCTGATCCTGATGCCTTCTTGCACTTTCTTACTCTTCCTTTGCCTTCTTGCTCCAATAATCCAAGTATGCCACACCCACCAAGAGTGTTCCAATAAAACTTTAAGTCTCCAAGAGTATGAGAGAGAGAGAGAATAATGAGAGAGCTCCAAAAATGAACTAACAAAAGGTTGCCAACTAATCCTCAAAAGTCTTTTTATGAATGAGGCCTTTATTTTCTTCATTTTCCATTATTTTCCTTCATTTTCCTCCTCACATGCAACCTGTGACCTTTCACCTCATTTATGTTATAATTTCCATTATTTTCATAAATAATTGTGCCAAAAATGTCATTTTGCCTTTCCAAAGCCTTAGCCATTGCCTTTGCCAATTTCTTTAGCCATAAACAATCACAAGTGATGCCCATCACTAAGATTTTGCCCAACATTCAACTTGGAACAATGTCCCATCATCCGTGGTTATTATTTTGCTTTTATTTACTTTTATTACATGGAATTCTCACCAGGGCTAACACAACAATGTAGTATGCCTCATTGTTTGTAGCCCTTCCCTGCACTTCTTTCTTTCTATGCAACACATGTTTGGTTTCACTATTGTAAAGAATAAATTGAACGACTGCTCGTCCCAGATTAGGATAATATGAGGCCTCAATGCACATGACCGACTTTTGAACCATTTTTATGGTTAAAATAGCTGAAAAATAAGATAACAATAACATGATATTAGAATTAGGCATTTAAATTTAATCATTAAACAACCTACAGTGCCAATAATAAACGAGGATACATAACAGAAAAACATACAATAAATTACTAGTCATTCAGAAGTGGCACTAAGGCTAGGGTAATAACATAAGAAAAGTTGTAATGGTAATTGATCGTGCATAAAATAACTCAAACACAATCCAAAAAATGTAAGTTATATGATAGATGCAAATCTTTTGGTTCAATGGATGCTATGTAAAGTAGGGAAATATATATTTTTCCTTTTCCAAACAATGAAAGAAACCTTACACTTTCTCAATGGAGTGGGCTATTGTAGGGAAGGAATGAGTTCATCAACTTAGAATACGCCTCGTTCAGTATGAGCTTCCTCTGAGCCTCATCCTATGATTTCTGATGCTTGGGAGTCTTTACAGAGATCACTGGTTTACTTTCGAGGAAAGTCTGTTGGAACTATTGTTACTTTGGACACTAAAGAGGATGCACTAAACTATAATCAGGTATCATTCTTCTTGAAAGCCATTATATTCCATCCCTTGAAATCCATTATATTCCATCCGTTGTTGTATTTCAGTTTTAGCCTCGACGAATAAAATATTTCATGACTTAGTCTACCACAAAGGTTCTTTGTAAAAAGGCATGGATAGGTAGAGTTGCTCCTGTAGATTTTGGATTTTGGTGGATTATTCTGTTGCGTGCCTATACAAAGTCTATTGGGGATCATTTTTTAGCAGACATGCTTGACTGCCAACGTGGAATGAGGAATATTTTGACATTGTGCCTCTTGAAGGCTTTGACACTTTTCCTACTCTCCTCTGTGCATATGGATGTTGTATGGTTGATCACAGAATGGTTAGATTCTTCTCACCTTCAATATATTGGAGTTATCTTGTGAAATGTAGAATTTGCATTGGAAAACACGAATGATTATATGCCACTGCTTTGTGAAATTTAAAACTAGTATTGACAACCAAGAGTGATAATTAGTCATTGTTTATTGTTTTGGCATTCAATTCTCTGTCACACTATTTTCCTTAAAGAATAGTCCTTTCTAGATTACTAGCTGCTAGTTGTTGTCTTTTGTTAACTATACTACTTGGTTTTGAGTGCTTTCGTCTGCAGGTTCAATATGATCCCTTTAACATCCATAATTTTTGTTATATAGCTTTTGGAAAGCAATTTCATTAAGCATTTTTGTTATCTCACAAAATAATATTGACCTTCAAATATTGCAGTTTCTATTATGCCTCCTTTGGAAATGAATTTTGGTAAATAGTTATGCTAACTTGGCAAGAGATCACATTATTTGCAGGGCATTTATGGTTATCCCATTGAAATTTAAGCCTTGTTCTTCATGGCACTAAGGTGTGCTTGGATACTCCTTAAACCAGAAGGTAGGGGAAAAGAGTTTATAGAGAAAATTGATAAAAGGCCACATGCATTAAGTTATCACATGCTTAATTATTTCTGGTTAGACTTTGAGTAGTTGAACAACATATATCGATACAAGACCGAGGAATATTCTCACACCATTGTAAATTGTTGACACCTAATCCTCTACGATTGAGAGAATTTGGAATGTGAACAGTCATCAGAAGATGAACTGAGCAGTCACATTCTTTGTATATAACAATAGCTACCTAATGAAATAAATCGTATCAGTTTTCTGCCAAACTGGAGTTACTCCTGGTCTGACATGGTATCAGAGCACAGGTCCCAAAATTAGTTTTCTGTAGTGTAACTCCTGTCAGATTTCTCTGCCATATTCTGTCTGTCTATTCTACATCTTTTGCAGGCTAAAATCTCTGTCGAAACCCTGCAAATCTCGTTCATTCTTGAATACATTCGTTGAAGCGCGTCACTGCATGTTGTATTCAACAATAATATTACTGTTGAAGGGGTCGTATTGCTGTGTTGAGACATTTGTTTTGGAAAGTTCAAAACGATTGAAGAATTAGTGTGAGAGCCTGGTCAAAACTTGGAGGTGTTGCGGTGTTTGGTAAGTGCTTTCAATAATCAGAATTCGTTATCAAGCTCATAAATTGCAGAAGATTGATGGTCAATGGCATATATGGTGAATGCATGAAGTTTTTAGTCAGTTGAATGGCACTGTACGTTGGAGTGATTGTATCCACTGCTCTACCGTTTCCATACGCTATACACTGGAGTAACTGTGTATGCGGTCCCCTCAGCTCCCACAAGTGTATTCATTGTGCGCCCTCTCCTTCGGTCGCACTGTATTAAACCACCTCCGTGCACTCTTGCGGTGAACCATTTGATTCATCACTCCATAACACTGTCATAACATACCTCCCTCCCGCTCCAGTTTCTCATATCCCACTGTCATAACATACCTCCCTCACCGCTTCGATTTCTCATATCTCGCACAACGGTTACTTAAATACGTTGTTCCATATTACCTAAATACATTGTTCTATACATATATAATGCTGATATACATTAGTTCGTTGTTGCTTTTGGCTCCGGCGTTTGGCTCCCACGTTGTATATGAATGTTATTAACGTTGTACGATTGGAATGTTATTATTGTTGTCGTATTGGAATGTTATTAACGCTCTTGCGTTTGGCTCCCACGCTGTCCCCCATATACCACGACAAAATAATACCTCTGTTTTTAATATATCTGAGTACAATTTCACTGTACATCAGCAGAAGTTTTTTTTATCAGCAGAAGTATTTTTTACAGAATGCATTCAATCATCTCTATGGTAGGAATAGTTCTCACTGGCAAGGAGAACTATCCTGAATGGTCCCGGATGATAAAACACACCCTCATCTTCAATGAGTTGTGGAAAGGAGTGTGTGTCGGAGAAGCAAACAATGACCTAGTGTAGCCTACATCAGACAAAGAGCTCGTCATTTGGGAAAACAAGAACAACAAAGTCTATGCATTAATCGCAGCATCTGTAAATGAAGAAGTAAGTCGCCATATTTCATCATATTCAACTGCCTTTGAAGCTTTACAAAAGCTGAAAGAACTCTATGACTCACATTCTGCACTTGAAGTTGTTCAGCTCATGATTAAACTCTTCACTCTTGAACTGAAAAATAATGATCCTCTTGCTCTTGCATCTGAAGTAAAATCTATAATGCATGATATCAAATCCACTAAGGTTGAGCTGGATATCCCTCTTATTGCTTTTCTCAAGGCACTCTATCCTACTTATTCCAATTATCTTGAGTCTTTACAAGCAAATGGAAATCTTAAAGATATAACCTTTGACTCTCTTGTGAAAAAGTTTGCTGAAAGAGAGAAAGCCTTTGGAAAGAAGACATCCCCTGAATCTTTTGAAGAGACTGTGTGCCTTGCTCATAAAGAAAAGCATCCTGCTCAAGATTCTACAAGAGGAAGAGGTGGACGAAGAGGAAGAGGAAGATACTTCAGAGGCAGGGGGGGCAGACATTCTCAAGGAGAAAAGGCAGACTTACAATGCATTCGCTGCAAAAGAAATGGATCACATGATGCCTCTACATGCAAGCTACCATGGGACAAAATTGAGCAGAAAAGAAACCAACAGAAAGGTAAAACTGATGATACAGACAAAGGTAAAGCACCTGAATCCGCTCACTATATTGAGGCACAATGTAACATTGGAGTAAATGAAGATTTGTTTAATGCTTCACTTGCTTCTTCGAAAAATGATTGGTTGCTTGATTCAGGAGCAACCTGTCATATGACTCATAGAAAAGATTTTTTTGAAGATTTCATTGACAATGTTGATGGAGCAGTATACTCTGCAGATCAGTCAAAAATCAAGCCATCAGGGCTTGGCACAATCATGCTTAAACTGCTTGGCCTTCCAGACTTTCTTTTGGATCATGTTTTATATCTCCCACAGCTCAAGAGAAACTTGCTGTCCTTGGTTCACATCCGCCAGCGAGGTCACTCCATTCATATGTTTGATGGAAAGCTTGAGGTAAGAAAAGCATCTGACCACTCACTTGTCATGAGGGGAATAGAAGAAGAAAGGCTTCTCAAACTGCAAGGAACCTCTGCTCATGCACAACATTTCTCATATATTTCTCATCATGAAGAAGGTACACTTCCATCAAGTTTATTATGGCATGCTAGATTTGGACATTTAAACTATGACAGTCTCTGCTTATTGAAGAAAAATGGTGTTGCTGGTTTGCCTACAATTCCTAGGAAACATAAGCAATGTGATGCTTGCATTCTAGAAAAGCATAACAAACAGTCTTTTCATGATTCACATTCAAGAGCACATAGGAAACTTGAATTCATTCATTCAGATTTATGTGGTCCAATGCCTGTTCCTTCTGCAAATGGAAATAAATATATCATGACATTTATTGATGATTACACCAGAATGTGTTGGGTTTATTTATTGAAGAACAAATCTGATGCCTTTCAAACATTCAAGAATTTTCATAAATGGATTGAAAATGATGCACAATCTCATATTGGGTCTATTCGCACTGATAATGGAAAAGAATATACATCAAATGAATTTGAAAACTATCTTCGCCAACATGGGATCAAACATCAAACAACTGTGCCTTATAATCCCCAACAGAATGGTGTAGCTGAAAGAATGAATAGAACAATCTTGAATATGGTACGATCCATGCTTTTCTTCAAAAATGTAAAGATAATGTTTTGGGCTGATGATGTTCTATGTGCTGCATATATAAAGAATAGATGTCCATCTAATGCTATAAGAAACAAGACTCCTTATGAATTGTGGTATGGACATGTTCCTTCGGTAAAACATCTCAGGATCTTTGGTTCCACCTGTTATGCTTTGATACCAAAGGTACATAGAAACAAACTTGGTGCTAGAAGTCGTAAGTGTATCTTCCTGGGGTATCCAAACACCTCCAAAGCATACCGTCTTTATGATGAAGCAAAAAAAAGTTTGTTGTATCTAGAGATGTAATTTTTCTTGAATCATCCAAATCTGACAATGTTGTTGAGCGGCAACTTGATCGCTTGGATAGATTCGCAAAAACAAAATCATTTCAAGAATTTGATAATCAAATTCCACATCTTGAAGGGGGGATTCCTATACTAGATCAACATGTGGAATCTTCTTCTGAAGAACAATCTCCCCTGCATGAAACTCCAACAACGAATGATGCTTTAAGTGATGTAATTGATAGAATTGGGAGACTCAATCTTGATTCAGTCCCAACTCAATCAACAAAGCAGCCCAGACCATCTCAGAAAGGTCCCCCAAAGTGGCTGACAAAGACACTTGAAAGTGTTCATCCTGATGAAATTGGAAAAACAGGAACCAGAAATTCAAACCGACAAAATGGAGGTGATGTAGATGACTCTAATTCACCTGTTGATATGGATGTTTCTTATGATTGTGAATTGAACTTGTCTACAGATTTTGAACCAACTTCCTTCAAAGAAGCTGCTTCTCATGATGAATGGAAAGAAGCGATGCAAAAGGAGTATGATGCCCTCATAAAGAATGGCACTTGGAAGCTGGTTGATCCTCCATTCGGAACCAAACCAATTGGCTGCAAGTGGGTCTACAAGAACAAGTACAAAGCTGATGGCTCACTTGACAAGCACAAAGCTAGGCTCGTGGCAAAAGGTTTTGCACAGAAGGAAGGGGTCGATTATGAGGAAACTTTTGCCCCCACAACAAAATGGGCCACCATCCGGACACTCTTTGCACTAGCAGCTCAGAACGGTTGGAAAGTCCATCAAATGGATGTAAAAACTGCCTTCTTGAATGGAGATCTAAAAGAGAATGTTTTTATGTCCCAGCCTAAAGGATTTGCTGTGAAAGGACATGAACAAAAAGTATGCAAACTTGTGAAGTCCTTGTATGGCCTCAAACAAGCACCGCGAGCCTGGTATGAAAAACTAACTGAGCATCTTCTGAAACTTAACTTCAATCATTCTGATCTTGATGATGCAACTTTATTTGTCAAGAAAGTTGGCAAAAAAGTTGTATATCTTGTGGTATATGTAGATGATCTTTTAATGACAGGGAACAATGAAAGCTACATTGCATCCATAAAGAAGGAATTGGGGAAAAGTTTTGAAATGACTGATTTGGGCTATGTTCATTACTATCTTGGCATTGAAGTAACCCAACATCCAAAATCCATATTTCTTTCTTAAAAGAAATACATTGGAGATTTGTTAAACAGATTTGGCATGATAGAGTGCAATCCTCTTTCTACTCCAATGGAACAAAACTTAAAGCTCACATCTATTGAAGGAAAGGAATTTGAGGATGCAACGAAGTATAGATAGCTTGTAGGAAGTCTCATCTACCTCACTACTACCAGACCAGACATTTCATTTGTTGTTGGAATCCTCTCTAGGTTTATGCAAAAGGCTTGTGAGGGACATTGGTCTGCTGCAAAAAGGGTTCTAAGGTACTTGAAGGGAACTCAAGACCTTGGAATCAAGTATACACAGGTGGATGACTTCAGCTTGATTGGATACTCTGATTCAGACTTTGATGGAGACAAAGAAACTGGGGTATCTACTTTAGGATATGCTATGAGTCTTGGATCAGGAGCTGTCTCTTGGAGATCACGCAAACAATCAGTTCCAGCAGATTCCACAACAGAAGCAGAATACGTGGCAGCAGCTGAAGCAACGAAAGAAATTGTGTGGCTTAGAAAAATTCTTGAAGATTTGCAGGTAAAACAAGTACAATCAACTCCACTCATGATTGACAACACCTCTGCAATAAAGTTGGCCAAGAACCCAAAGTTCCATGATCGTATAAAGCACATCAATACTAAATATCATCTGATCCGACATCATGTTGAGGCCAAAACAATCCATCTTCGTCATTGTTCCACAAATGAGCAAATTGCAGACATCTTCACCAAAGCGCTTGGAAGAGAAAAGCTTGAAAGATTCAGAACGATGCTTGGACTCACCAACATCCCTTCAGATTAAGGGGGGGAATGTTGACACCTAATCCTCTGCGATTGGGAGAATTTGGAATGTGAACAGTCATCAGAAGATGAACTGAGCAGTCACATTCTTTGTATATAACAATAGCTACCTAATGAAATAAATCGTATCAGTTTTCTGCCAAACTGGAGTTACTCCTGGTCTGACATAAATAAATTCAATGTTATCCCTGATTCCATTACAGATTGGGTATTTGACTTCATGCCAATGAGAGGAGGTTATTTTATTGGAAATGTCAACCCAGCTCAGATGGACTTTAGGTGGTATTGTTTGGGTAATTGTATTGCAATTTTGTCATCCTTGGCAACACCTGAACAATCTACGAGATTCTTATTGAAGAGCGGTGGGAAGATCTGGTTGGAGAGATGTCTCTCAAGGTTTCATACCATGCCTTAGAGGGTCATGAATGATGAATAGTAAGTAACATGTTGCGATCCAAAGAACACCAGATGGAGTTACCACAATGGAGGATCTTGGCCAGGTGAGAATATCCTAGACCATTGATTTTTTTTAGTGAGATTCAATTATGGTTTTACTGCACTTGCAACAACACATGTAGGAGAAGATCTACAAATAAAATCCAAATTGCATGGTATTACTACATGAAGAAAGCTTAAAGTGAAAGCTGGAAAACTGACAACAAAAGTGACAACTCAAGGAATATTACTAGTTTCGAGCGCAGGGAGTTGGGGAGTTGTCGGAGAGCAGGGGAGTTGTCAGAGAGCAGGGGAGCTGTAAGAGAGCAATTTTGCACAGAGTTGGACCTCTTCCGTTCGCCTGTTGATAATGAAGGAGTGGAATGGAGCGGGTCCGATTGGGGAAAGGTTAAGGAGCTCTGTCCCTTGCGCGCACAAATTTCTGAACCGCAATGTTTTCCAACAGGGGGGCGACAATTAATGTGGAATAGGGAAGGGGAGGGGGACAAAGGGTGTGGGTAGGGGAGGACGGTGGCAAAGGGTGGCGGAGGAGGGGGCGTGGAGTGGGGCCCATCAGGTTACGGGAGGAGGGGTCGCTCGGATCGGAAGGGTCGCTAGCGCCGGGGAGTTGTTGCGTCAACCCTGTTCCTTCCCCACAATAGCCCACTCCGTTGTATACTATTAAGAATATTCCATAGAAGTTAAATTCCTACCATCCATTCAATAATTATTTATAATTAAATTAAAATTCTAGAAACTCTATTTCAAAATAAACATACATATTAACATAATTAAAATTTACAATTATAAATAATTCTTAATCAAGTGTTAAATAAAATTGGTAAAAAATTAACTACATTTAAAGTTTGTTAAACACATGGTTAACTAAATTTTTGTGAAAACAATTTCGGCAAAATCACATAAAAAATCATTTGTCAGTGCGTTTCGAACCAACTAGTGTGGTTCATTGTCACGACAAGTTGAAGATCAAATCTGAGCGATAAGTTAAATAGGGAATGCAGGTCATTTCAATAGCTATATTTCACTGGGCAATGGATAAAAAAAAGAAATGATTTTTTATGTGATTTTGCCGAAATTGTTTTAACAAACATGTTATGGATCACAGAAGTCTCAACTCTTTAATAACTAAATTAATAACTAAATTTTATCCCGATAGAACAAAAATATTGAAAGTTATCATGGCTAATTTAATCAACTTTGTTTTTCTTACGATGGACGCTAACGGGAAGAGGCCAAAAAGCTCAATCCCATCCTAATTAGCGGTGTGAATTTTTGCCCATCAAAGGGTTGGGGGCGGTTGGACGAATTGGAGACCGGCCAGAAAGGCACTTTTATCAACCATCAAACATTTGTGGGTGACAAGAAATGTGATGATCCGAATTCATTCCGTCGCAACGCGGAATTCACTAAAGAAAATTACTCTCCTTCCAAACACAGGGACAGGAGATTACCTAGCGTTATCTGATTTCTTTGCTTTGATGTATAGATTCAGTGCCTCGGCTGCTATATATCCAAGACCAGTTGTGACCGTAAAGTGATCGAGACATAATATAGTGGAGAAACAACGATTACAGAGTTGTAGTGTGAAGAATCGCTCCAAAGATTTAAAAATTGCTGTTAAAATATACTTCCGGCGCAGTGGGGGAACAGTAAGTTCGTGCACATTTGGACATGGCCTTAACCGAGCAATCTATTAGCTTTCAATGTATAATTAAAGCCTTTCACTGTTGAATCAACGATCAGATAAACGTTGGAAGTTGATATTTGATTTGCTAACCCCTGTAAGTCTGTTCGAAAGAAAGAATTTTCTGTAGTGCTGACTTTATAAAATTCCTTTTTGGATCTTATGTATTTTCATTCAAAAAATTTGTTTTATGCAAGGCATTGTTTGAATCAAGCATTTTTCTAGTTCTTCGAACCGCGGCATCATGCTTCAGTGGATGGGAGGATCCAGGCGGAAAGTAAAAACAGTAAGGTTTTTCTGACTTCATTTGAGATTATTATCTGCCTCTGCTACATGTACTGAGAGGAATACTTGTACCAGTAGTCTTAGTTAATTCTCTTTTACTCTAGACACTAAAATGAAAATAATGTGAATTAAATAAAAAATAGGAACGAATACCAGTGCAAGAATAATTTTTGCGTTTTCCCTTCCTAAATTGCTCTTTCAGCAAACTTCGTCGAATTTAGGCACTTTTCAGGCAAACTCGTAGAACTTTCTTGCAAATCTTTAAAGCAAATTCTGTGGAAATTCGCTCTTTTTCAAATAATTTTCCGTTCAAAGCTGCCTCGAAACCTACATGGCCACAGTACTCTACAGATTCCACTACTTTTCATAAATTCTCAGCTGCTTCTATTTGCGTTTCTGCGGGTTTCTTTGAAGTGAAGGGGCATTTGTCCATATACTTTCGCGCTTTGCATTAAAACAAAATCTCATGTATTTTACGTCTCCGTAAAAATCTTTTTGGAGGTATTTTGAGGGGAATGACATGCACGCATTTTAACTAAATCGACATTCTTTATTCTGTTATTTGCACAAGGTCTTTTGACATCGTTAATTTTGGTGAAATGTTTTACATAAAACCATTTAAAGTGCGTCCAGAGGTCTGGTAAGGACTTGCATTATTTAGTCAAAATTAACCGGACGTTACGGGAGAAATTCGAAATTCCTTTAAAATTGAACTTAATTATTTGCACGCGGGAAATTCGACTAAATGCCTTTTGCAGAAGACAAATTTACAACCGAGCTAATATATCAGTGAATTGGCAGCATATTGAGGTTCGCACTGCTGTCACAGGGCGCTCTAAGCAATCTAGAATGCTCTAATCTAATTTGTATCATTTTCGTTTGTTATGTGTAGCGGAACTAAGGGTCAGTATAGCGCCGGCCTTAATACTTTTGAATTCTTTTTAATGGTTAACATTTATAATCGAATGTGAATAGCCTTGGAAATTGGAATTATTGGAAACCAATCATTTTGTTGGCAGCTGCCACGTGGACTGCATTCTTCCAACAATTTGAATTCACATTGAGCCAAAGCACGCTAACTAGAGCACCGAAGCTTGGTTATTGGTGCCTCTTCAACTTGAGCGCGTTTAGGAAATTCAATTAATTTTCATCTCAGATTTGATTAGCGTTAATATATAATTAGTATAGTTTAGATGTTTGAAACACAAGATAGTTTTTTCCGCGAGGAAAGCAAGAAGTTATTATTGAATTGTTTATAACTTATTTTTGTATATAGAATTTATTTATTTATTTTTAATGATAATGATAGTGACTATTAATCTCTAGTCTTATTTATATGGTTTATTTAATTTCAAAAAGATAATAGATTAATATGAATTCTTCAATATTTTATTTCTAGTTTGAAAAGCAGTTAGGGAAGCGTTCCAAAATTATCATAGATCAGTTCATTTATAAGGTCAAGAAGGTTGGTTGTGTGAAAATATTTTGAAAATTAGATTGAATGTGAGCATAAGATGGACAATCTAAGAGAAAGTGATTTTCATCTTCTACCCTCTTAATATCGCAAAGATGAAAGATTCTTTCATCCCATGGTGTTTTGGGAATTGACCCACACCCACTTTCACTATGAAATACATGAGAATTAGTTCTCATTTTAGAAATGTCCATTTATTCTTATAACTAATCAATACAGATAGATATTTTTAATATTTGAGATTGTGGTTGCTCAACTCCTTATAATATCTTAATTTCCTTTTTCCCTCTAACTCTTTATCAACCCATAATTTCAACTTTAATTTTGAAGTAATAATATATTATCTTTATGTTGCAAAATGATATCCTCCTTAATCCTCCCAATGGTAGCCAACACTGACCATCCTTATGTCATCCTTGCTTAAGTTGAAAGTGGGTGTTTTGGCTAGAATTAGAAGCAATTTTAGGAAACCTCTTGGCTTACATGTTGTATAACTTCTTATATATAAGATATCTAGTCATAACCATTCTTTCAAAGGGGGAAAAACTTGCCTCAATCAGGAGGATAAGGTAGGGAGTGTTTCCTTTAACTTTGAGATTGTAGGTTATAAACTGTTTTTTGATTTGTTCAATCTTTCTCCACATCTTCCTCCACAACTCTCTAGAGACATTGCAACTCCAAATCTCACATCCATTTAAAATAACAAGAGTGACGAGAGTCTAAAAGAGGTTTTTCTTTTTTCTTTTTATCCCAAATCCAAAGATCTACTGGTTGACAACTGTTTTCAAGCCCATAATAAGCTTTCTATCCTCAATTTATCCTTTTTTGAATGCTATAAAACCAATTGAGCTTGTGATGGATGTTAATTCCAAGATATTTATATGAAGAAACTTCCTCCAAGTAGTTGTTCTCATATATGAAGTATCATATATGATATTTTGGATTTAATTATTGTGACTTTAGTTTTGTTAGTATGAACAACCATACCTATCTTAGAGCATAAATCTTGGAGGATTCATAGTTTTTTTCCAAGATTGTAATGACTTCTTGCTAAAAGAACAATATCATCACCATAAAGGAGAAGATTTATGACTATACCAGGGAATGTGGGGCCAACACAACATGCATCTTCCAAACACTCTTCTATCTTATTGATGTTTATGCCAAATATAGTAGGGGATAAGAGACACTCTTTCTTAACTTTGATATTGCATTTAAATTCTTTGGACCAACCTTTAGTGGTCTTAACCTTAGCAATAACATTCTTGTACAACCTTGTCACAACAACCTCAACTTGAGAAAAGCCATTATCTCTTCTCGCCTACCTTTAGTGGGGTCTTAACCTTAGCAATAACATTCTTGTACAACCTTGTCACAACAACCTTCAACTTGAAAAAAACTATTATCTCTTCTAGCTTTTTCTATAACTTTTTCGTTACCAAATATCCTAAAAACAAAAATATAATAAAAATATTTATTTTATATTATATATATATATATAACTATTTATTAATTACCAAACTAACATACTAAGTTATACTATTTACTATCCTTTGGGTTCCATACTACATACTATTTCCTATGGGCTAAGATGGAAAACATTCTTACTTTTCTCTTGGTTTAAGAAGAATGTGAGATGATGTGAAATTCGCATGAAGCATTCTTACTTTTCTCTTGGTTTAGGAAGAATGTTAGATAATGTGAAATTCGCATGTATAATATTTTTTTTTGTAATGGATCGACTTTATGTTATGAGGCAAAATCTATACGTCTTTTCGAGTGTTATGGGCCGCCTGATGGGAAACTGGCCCAAAAACACCCAAGCTATCTGATAAAAAATATTGAGTGTGCGTAGCATGGCTACAAAATTTCTGATTACAAAAAGGTTGGTCTCCTGTAGAGGAAGAGCCTGACTGAGTATGAAAAAAATGAAAAGACTGAGACATGGGCAAAAGTTACATAACTGTGAACTTAATTGACCCTGGAGTTGACCCTGGAGTTGACCCTGGCATGAGCGCTTGAAGAAAATTGTGAGCTTTGAAACTCCTTTCGGCCACAAGCTTGCTTTACACTGCTGACCCCAGCGTGAGTAGGGGAATGTCCATCTGTAGGCTCTGCCATCTGAGCCGCGGAACCTTCACTGGGAACCGACAGACACCTTTGAGTTGCTGGATGAGTGACTCCAAGTGAGGCAGGCATGCGGAGACTTGAATTGTCGAGCCTTCGACTTAGAACTTGCCACTGAGTTCTGCTGGCTGTTCCTCTTGAGGGGAGGAACAAACTATCGAATTTCATATGGAAGAATTTAATTGAGTCCCCTGTTCTCGGCCAGTAGGTATGCCCAGACTCACAATGATAGAGCCGACCGTTGAAAGCCCAAATTTGTAGAATTGTTTGGCAAGGAACAGAATCATTGATCGAGCTGGCTCCATGATTGCATTAGGAGAAATGCTTTCCAATTCCGCCCCAGATTTCGGAGCCATGTCCATGCGAGGATGACGAGAGTGCCCATGCACATTATACTGCAAATTACAGCCTGTGAATGATAATGAACCCGGAGAGGCGACTAGAGGGAGAGATAAAGACTGTAAGGCCAGGATGCCACTATAAGAATCATGTCCAACCAGCATATTGGGGTCTGGAGGGTCTGAGTGCGATGCCCACTGCAATGAGAGTGTTCCATCACCTCGACAACCAAAGTAAGCTCGCACAGGGCCAATTGACGATTGGGAGGAGAGGATGAGCATGAAGGGCATGGCTTCTACCTAAAGATAACACCATACTCACCATTATTGCGGACATCCAATTCGCAGTCGAAGGTGGCGTAGTTATAGGGTGGCGCGATGGGGGATGGCGGCTCAATCTGACCCTAGCGCCGTCCTGCTTGATCTGAACTCGCATGATTTCATAATGGCACACTGATGAATAATTATGATTCACGACGATCCAGTAAGTAATTCCCCTGATGTTCCCACAGGTGAAACGATATGCAAGGTACAATCTATCACAGTCGATGTGAATGTGAAGCAGGTTGAATTGAGTGCCGGCGTGCTAGGGATTTAATGGCCTATCCAGATGTCCCTCGCCTTCCTTCATCGCCGTACACTCGCCGAGCGGTGTCATGGTTACGCACCCGCAGTGGGGGAAATTCACGTGTATAATATCATTTCCATATTTAAGATTGTTTACACAATAAGGGTTTTCTAGAAACACTGAGCTAGTGTGCATTGCTGCAAATGACCTTGCTATCTAAAGGAGGAATACTACGGGGTCCTTGAAATAATGTTTTTTGTAGGTGTTGAAAATGATAACCAGATTCGAGAGTGCTTTCTTGAATGGAGCATGGATTCCACTTCAAGTGATTTCGTTGGTTTTGCTTTTAGCCCAACTTGACACTGAATGGGAGCATCTTCTGCAACAACTTTTGAATATTCACTTTGATGTCACTTCATGAGCTTGACGCGGTAAGCTTTTATGTATTCACCCTCTTTGATCTTTTAATTTTGAGGGTCCTCTATTTCTTTATATTTTTTTGAATATCAGATAGTCACACTTGCTATCCCTTGCATGTCTACCATTCTCTTTTGCAAATGAAATTCAAAATGCTTGTCCACCTATGCTTGGTTACTCCAATATATTGAATTCCATTGTCCAAATGTGTTGAAGTAGTTACTTTTGAAGTAGTTGTCTTGTTTAGGATAAGATTCTTCTTTCTATTAGAGAAAGAGGTGTTGAAGGTAATATTTTGGGTTGTGGTTGGGACCAATGGCTAGCAAGGTGGTGGATTGAGAAGTTGGGCTCTAGAGGGATTTAAAGATTGAATATTTGTGAGCACAACCATACTCTCTTTCGACTAATCAAGATTTGTAGTGGTGGTAGTTGTTGTGATCATTGAACATGAAGCGACACTGCATAAAGGTATTGCACAAATTAGTCATGTTACTCTCTGTAGAGGAAGAAGTGGGTTGAATCTTCAACCATGACTTGATCATGGGAAGTCCAGTTATATTATTATTGTTACGCTAGATGTTTGCAGGAGTTGGAGGCTGCATTTGGGGAAGTAAGTACCTGTTGTAATTGTAATCATATGAATCGTTAAGATTCGTGTTGTGAATGGCACTAATGTTGAATAAGGATTCAACCTTAACATTTTGCTAATCCTCCAAACTTTCAAAGAATTAGTGGCCAATAAATGCAAGCTAGATGGAGGCACTATTTTGAAATTGAGGCACTATTTTGAAATTGCTAATCATTGATAAACTAATTTTGCTGCTGTTAAATCTGTTGCTAGAAAAACTATTGTTGTCATTGGAACAATTAATTCATCTGTTATAAGAAAAACTATTGTATTTGCTAGAACAAGTAAATCTATAGATCTATGATTTTCTAGAACAAGTAAATCTATAGATCTATGAGAGAGATGTCTTCATCTTGCTATTTTTTGTGGGGTGCCATGTGTGACACTTGTTACACCTCATTGCATTAGGGATACATGTGATTATCATCACACATTCTAGGTAATTGTGGGATGGTATCTTCATTCGATGTATTGACTTGAAGATGGTAACTTCCATTTGTTTGTGCTGAGTATTTTGGATTGGATGAGGTTCATTTCTTGTGAATAGTAGTGGTTAGGGCTCATTCATTTAGTTTCTCTTCATGGTTGATGGATTAGTGCACAAATGGACATGTAGTGATAATGCTTACACTTATATTTATGTATGATTGGTCTAGCCTCTCTAAGAGGTTGGCTTCAATGGTGATGATTTTATTGGTTGATTAGTTAGGACTCAAGAGGGTGCTTCTCATATATTCCCTCTTTCTTACATTTTGACCATTACTTGGCATTGAGTTAGCCTTTCACAAAAAAATACTTGAAGATATTTGTTGAAGTACCCTAAAACTTATGGATGCACAACTACTCTAACACTTATTGATGCATTTATTATGACTTGAAGATGTCACTTCCATTTGTTTGTGCGAGTATTTTGAATGGATGAGGTTCATTTCTTGTGTAGATTAGTGGTTAGGGCTCATTCATTTAGTATATCTTCATGGTTGATGGATTAGTGCACCAATGGACATCTAGTGATGATGCTTACACTTATATTTATGTATGATTGGTCTAACCTCTCCAAGAGGTTGGCTTCAGTGATGATGATTTTATTGGTTGATTGGTTAGGAGGGTACATCTCATACATTCCCCCTTTCTTATATTTTGACCATTACTTGACATTGAGTTAACCTTTCATCGAAAAATACTTGAAGATATTTGTTGAAGTACTCTAACACTTGGATGCACAACTACTCTAACACTTATTGATGCATTTATTATGACTATCACATATTAGTTAGGTTAGAATTTTATTTCTCTGTGCAGTTCGAAACCCTAGCCAAAAATCTAATTTGAAGAAGCTGATGAATTAAGGAAATCATGTCTTCATTTGGAGGGCCGATCTATTTAAGGGATCAAGTATTATATGCCAAGTTCGATGGGAGTCCAATTGGTTTTGAGAGGTTGAGTTAATGCATTGCAGGGTTGACTCAAGTGTTGATGACGTTGTGACCCTGGATCGAATTGAAGGTTGAGTTCTCAGTTTGTTATTCATGGCAGACCAATTTTCCAATTAAATTGAGGAAGGGCCGAATCCGGTAGCTGGAGTATTTGAGTTTATGGGAGTGGAAACCCCTGGAGTTGGTGGACCATGGGACAAATCTGAATCTTGCAAAGCTAGATATCTTGAAGCAGTGAATTGAGGATTTAATTGGCTAAGTCAATTGTCTGGAGCATAAGGAAACAACAAAAGGATGGATATAAGGTAACTCAATTAAGTTATGGTAGTCTCTCTCTCTTTTCCGGGAAGACGAATTCTTATAGCGAAGCTAAGTGAATGTAATTACTTGTTCCTCTCTTAATAAAACTAGTTGGTGTTTTGATATTCAAGCAACAAATGTAATGTGTCGTTTCTTGAATATTATTGAGCAAGGGTCTTATTTATTTGTGTGTCGAACATTGTTTATAAGTGTTGCTTGTAGAATTAACTATGAAAGGAACACTATAGAAATTTCAATTGCTTGAATAATTTCCTTTGCTGTAATCATTTTATTTATTTTCTTACAAGGGGTTGATGAAATACTGGTGCATTAATTGTTCGATGTAACTCATCAACAAAACACTTAGAGTTTTGGCAAGATAGGTGTATGTCCTTTTGAAGGGGACATTACACTTTTAAAGAATTAACATTGATTTACCCCTTAATTATCAGTCATCTTCTTGTTCATCAGGGTTGGGACATACAAGGGTTCCTTTATTGTGTGATGGGGCATTTAAGGCTCAAGAACTGGGTGATGGCTAATGAGGGAAGTAGAGCTCATGCTAGGCTTTTTCCCTGGATAATCAATGCCTCGACCATATTTTGCATTTTAACTTTTTGTTTTCTTTTATTGTGGCCATCTTATGCTTTTACCTTCCTTTTAGCTACATCAACCTCCAGGGCAAAGTTTTTCAGCCTTAGCTCAAGTGTGCATATTTGAGGGTGCTAAATCCCATTGAAACAATGACAACAAACCCGAAGGTTGGATTTGAAACCAAGGGAATGGTGGAGAGTGGTAAGTATGGAATGGTTATGGACACACTAATTCAATCCATGTTTCCCAAGTTGTGCCCTTCCTATAATCCTAAGGCCTTAGAGGAGGTCCCACTAGACTAAGGTCAAATACGAAACCCCTGGTAGGGTCAGAGAACAAGTTTACAATCAAGATTGGTCAATCATCCAGATGACCCCTTTACCCATGTTATGTAAGCTTCCCTTCCAGAATATCTTCAAAACAACCCACTAATATTCTGAGTTTGATTGGTTTAGTTCACTGAGGGTTTCTTACAAGCAGTTTGCAGTTGATGTACTATGGATATCTCTTTCATAGTTCAGAATTAAATTCTCATGAAAATTCTAAATACATATGAGGGGAGCATTTGAGAACAATAAATATCCACTTATAGTAAATCTTAAGCAAACATATCACTGGTGCATGTTAATCTAGGGGCAGCAAGTGTAGGTGATTTCTCTTATTGTGATAACAACGTGTGATGTATTTTTACTTTGATTACTTAGCTTCTTCTTTCATTTGTTGCTTATTAGAGTTTTACTTCATCAAAAAGTTACCAAACCATAAAGAACAATAAGACAAAGGACACAAGATATAGGCGATCAGCTAGGTCCAAAACCTCTCCAAACTGAGAGGAAAACCCACACAAATTCTTCTTATAGAATCTTCAATTGATGAATTCCAAGACCTAGACCCTTGACCAAATGACCCCTCCAAGACCAAGTCTCAATTCTTCTTGTAGAACTTGACTTCTAGTAAAGTCAACCCAAGTTTCTTCCTTACATCATAAGATCAGTCCTGTACCTTGATTGTAACTTTCGGCTTCTTTTGCACTGCAACCTTTCGATATCTTTAGAAACCCTAGAACAACACGTGAGAACAAAACATGAGCAACTTCATCTTCTATCTTCTTTGCTTATCTTCAACTTGCTTCCTTAACAACTCGGCTTGAGAAGGAAACTTCCTTTATTCAAAACTCGGCTAGTGATGATGACTGTGACATGTGAAAATTTCTAAAATGGAAATCCCACTGCAGTGATTAATATAATTTCTTCTACTTATTACCTCAGAAATAAGTTATCTACTGTATTCTTACAGAAAATATCGAAACATATTCTACTGCAGCCTTCACAATTAAAACATTACAGAAAGTAAACGTAAATAAAATGTTGGCACATATACAAACACAATGACACAGTTATTTTTGGACAATTGTCCTCGGAAAAACCCAATGCAGGAAAACCGGTGCAACAAATGAGGGTTTTATTATTCTTCAGCAAAAATCAACATGTACAAATTACACCCAGCAGTATAGAACAAGGCTTTTTGAGAAATATTTACAGACGTTCTTGAACAAGTATCTGACCCGAGAGAGAGGTTCCTCCACCCTCTGTGTCTCTCTGGCTTGTTCAACGTCACTTTTTTTGGCCTCTGGACTGGCCTGCACAATGCCTACGTCACTCAAGCCAGCGCTGCCTCTCCCAGCGTCAACCTGCCCAGCGCTGTCCCTTTTGCTGCTCTGCATCTTCGTCCATGCCTCCCTGACTGATGTTGAACCCTCTCTGTCTCTCCTCCACCTGCATCTCTCCCTCTAAATCAATTTTCTCTTGTCGAACTTCGACTAGTGAGAAAATCGATTTTACTTGGGCAACTGAGTATCTGTCTGGGTGTGTTTTTCAAATGACCCTCAAGCCCCTTCTTATATCTTCTTGTTGGGCAACCAACGACCTAGATTAAATCGTAATCAAAGGCTCAGATCGTTTTGGCTTGATCCGTGGCTTTTTCTAGAAGTTTCACCCCTGATTAGATTAATGACCATTAATATTTTAATTTTCCTAAGTTTAGACTTAGGAACACTATTAAAAATATTAATTATTTTAATAAAATCACTTCTGGGTGGAATTTACCAAAACGCTTTCTAGGTTCTTTGGAATACATGTGCTCAAGCTTCCCTACAAAATTTGAGGCCTAGAGCACATCCAATGCTACCCCAAATCAACACTCCCTCTTAGCTAGAGATGTGCTCTAGCAATATACTGCTACTGCATATTGCTTTGACTCTGAAGCATCGTCCTCTGCATTGCTGATATCTGACATGCTGTCCACCAACAACTGCGCTGCTGCTGCAACTGTACTGCTGCCTTTGACATTGCCACTGCCAATGCTACATCTGTACTACAACTCCCTCTGAATTGCTGCATCTGTGCTGTTGTTGGCACTACCACTGCCAATCGTCCCTGCACTGCAACCTGCTGCTGCTACTGAAACGGATTTTCAACCATACCCAACTCCTCTTTGAACTGAGTAAACTTAGCTCTTCTGAGAGCCTTTGTGAGTATATCGGCCACCTGTTCTTCTGTGGGAACATATTGTAGCTATATTGCCCCATGTTGAACACAACCTCTGATAAAGTGACAACATATATCTATATGTTTAGACCGATCATGAAATACTGGATTCTCAGAGAGTTTGATGCCACTCTGATTATCGTAGTAAACATTGGTCGCCTCCATCCTTTTTATGAATAGGCTCACTGTGAAAAATCTATCACTGCAACGACTGGTTTACTTTACCTACTTATTTTCCAATAAGTTATTTATGAAATTCCTTCAATAAACATTAAAATAAATTTTGCTGCAGATATCACACCATAATACAGAAACAAACACATGCACAAGAATCGACACAGATATTTTGGACAACAATCCCTGGAAAAACCCAATGTGGGAAAACTAGTGCAGCAAGGGAGGATTTTATTATTTAGCAATTCTTCAGTACAACAGGGTGCCAAACTGGCTTACCCAATAGAGAGAAAAATTCTCCAGCACTTCTCTAGTCTCTGCGTTAGCCTGGCTGACCTCTGCGTAGCTCCCAGACACTCTGCGTTAGCCCCTGCCTCTCTGCGTCAGCACTGGGCCTCTCTGCGTCACCCACGCAGGCCCTCCAGTGACTGCGCAGTTTGCTGTTGCCTCTGCGTCTGCCTCTCCAACCTCTGCGTTGGTCTCCTGGTGTTGTTCTTGACTCTCTGCTCCGTACTTGCTGCCTCCTGCTGCTCTCCAGACCACTAGTTCGAATTTCTCAGCTAACCCCGCTCCAGAAATCGAACTGACTGGTCTCCCTCAGTGTGTTTTCCAATTGACCCTCAAGCCTCTTCTTATACTTTTCTCGTTGGTCCATCAACGACTGAGATTAAATCTCTAATCAACGGCTAAGATTAGATTTGGCTTGATCCATGACTTTTGGACCCTTCTAACCCAGTTTTATATTAATACCCATTAATATTTTATTTTTCCTAAGTTTAGACTTAGGAACTCCATTAAAAATATTAATTATTTTAATATCTCCCAAATTGGTTAGAATCTGCCCAAACCATTTCTGGGTCTTGGAGATTTCATGTGCTTTAGCCTCTCCACCAATTTTCATGGCTAGAGCACATCCAATGCTACCCAAAATCAACACTCACATGCAATTTTCTTAGCCATATGGCTTCGCACATCGCTGTGCTAGGTGCCATATATTCGGCTTCTGCTGAACTTAGTGCTATCGATTTTTGCTTCCTGCTGCACCAGGATATCATCCCTGATCCAACACTGAAGCAGTACCCTGAGGTACTTTTTCGGTCTACTGAATTACCTGCCCAATCTGCATCGGTGAACCCATTCAAGCTGATATCCTCCCCTCTAGAGTACTTCAACCCATATCCGACTGTTCCACGTACATACCTAAGTATGTGTCTTGTTGCTGCCCAATGCACCCTTTTTGGTTCCACCATGAATTGACTAAGAGTGTTGACAACAAAACAAATGTCTGGCCTAGTGTTGACCAGATACATAAGCGACCCAATGAACTGTACAAGGTGGGATCTACTTCTTTATCCTCTGATGCATCAATTTTCTTCCAGTTTGTGATCATGGGAGTAGCCATGGGTCAACAATCCTGCGTTCTAAATATCTTCAGAATCTCTGTAGCATATCTTCCTTGTTCAAGGAAGATCTTCCCATTCTTTTGCCAAACTTCCAACCCCAGAAAATAATGCATCAATCCCAAGTCCTTCATGTCAAATTCGACTTCAAGATTCTTCTTGCAGTCTTGGATGAGCCTAGATGATCCAGTTAGGAACATGTCATCTACATATAGTACCAGGATAAATGGCTCATTCTCTACCAGTAAATAGTAGAGATCGAGATCAACATCACTCTTGACAAATCCTAATTGTTGCAAGTAACTACCAATTCGACCATACCATGCTCTAGGTGCCTGCTTGAGCCCGTACAGGGATTTCTTTAACCTGCAAACATGAGACTTCTTTTCATGAGTTTTGAAGCCTTTGGGTTGTTCTATATACACCTCTTCTTCTATCACTTCGTTCAAGAATGTTGTCTTGACATCCATCTGGTGAATCTCCCATCCCATTTGAGCTGCTAGGGATATAACAGATTTGATAGAGGTGTAACGAGCAACTGGGGCGAAGGTCTCTTCATAGTCTATCCCTTCTTTCTGAGCATACCCCTTTGCTACGAACCTTGCCTTGTACTTCTCTATGCTGCCGTCTGCAACATACTTGATCTTGTAGATCCATCGTGATCCTACAACTGATCTATTTTCTGGTCTAGGTACTACTTCCTAGACATCATTTGTCATGATGGAGTTGTACTCTTCCACCATGGCATCCACCCATACTTGGTGTTGAACAACTTCTTGAAAGCTAGAGGGTTCTCCAACCTGAGCTACCAATGATTGGTATCTATTTGGTTGTCTACACTGCTTCTTCTCGGCTCTAGGAGCTCCAACAAACTCCTCTGCGTCCCTCAGTGTCTGCCGCACCTCTCTGCTCGTTCTACCACTAGTGGTGGGAGGCTCAACCAACTCTTCCTCTTGATCTTGTTGTTCCGTTTGCTGAGAAGCATATGAATTTCCTCCCTCTAAGGAAATATTGGTACTGGTCATTGTACTCGACCTAGATGTATGTTCTCTTGTCTGTCCTTCTTGCTGCCCCTGCTGCTCTTGGACTAACGGAACATCTCCTGACTGATCTTCTGCAGGCATTTCATGAGATTTCTTGAAAGCTCTATCTTCCATGAACTTAGCATCTCGTCTTACTACAATCTTCCTACTGCTTGGAATGTAGATTCTATATGCCTTTGAGGTTTCGTTGTATCTTATGAGATACCCCTTCTCTGTAGTCTGATTCAGTTTGTTGCGCTTCTTGTCTGGAATGTGGCAATAAGCCACGCTTCTAAATATCTTGAGATGACTGACTTCTGACTTCTTCTCCGTGAATACTTCTTCAGGCGTTCTCTTCCCCAATGCTCTATGAGGAGTTCTATTCTGGATATATACTGCCGTGTTGCAAGCTTCTGCCCATAGATACTTAGGTAGATCTTGATCATACAACATGGCTTTTGCTGCCCCAACAATTGTTCGGTTCTTCTATTCTGCCACTCCATTTTGCTCCAGATTATATGGAGCTATCCACTCCCTTTTGATGCCCTCCTTTGCTCAGAAATATGTGAAATCTTTGTCTGTATATTCTCCACCATTATCTGAACGCAATACCTTTGTCTTTTTCCCTGTCATATTTTCAACAAGAGCCTTAAACTCACGGAAACGATCAATGACCTCATCCTTGGTCTTTAAGAAATAGATCCAAGTTTTCCTGGAGTGATCATCGATAAAAGTGACGAAGTATTCGCCACCACTAAGAGCCCTTGTGGATATAGGACCACAAATATCTGAGTGTATTAATCCTAATACATCCTTTGCTCTATTGTTACTTCCGGAAAAAGTTGCTTTAGCATACTTTCCTAGCGCACATCCTCTGCACAAGTCATCATGTCACTACTTAAAGATTAGTACCCTTGTAACAATCTCTCTGAGCATCCTCAGTGCTCCATGGTGTAAGTGCCCCATTCGCCTGTGCCATAATTCATTTTGCTCCTTCTCACCATTATAGTTTCTGTCTATCAGTGCCATTGGCGATTCGAGTTGCAACCTATACAACTTGTTGCTTCGAACCCCAATTTGCTTTTTCTTCTTCTAGCTTGGATGCTTAACTTATACTTTCTTCCCAATGAAGTATACATCATATCCATTGTCTTGTAACTGGGACACTGAAATTAAATTCATTCCTAATCTTGGCACATGCAAAACATTGGTGGCTCGGATGTTGGTCCCTGCTTCCATCTGAAAAGCTATGGTGCCCCTCCCTATTGGAGTACATTTCATTATGTTTCCCATATTTATTTGGAATTCCATCTGTTCTTCTTGATAGCTCGAGAAATGTTCTCGTACTCTAGCCATATGAGCTGAAGCCCCGCTATCAATGTACCAAATATCTGCTGATGCTGAATTAGCTAGGCATGCGGATTCTTCATCTAATCTGGTAGATAAATATGAGATACTTTGAGTATCCATTTTGTGCCAATTTCTGACGCTAACCTATCCCAGCAACTGCTGTAGGAAAAACTACATCCCACCTGAAATAGTCCTCCTTGCTGAATCTTCTGCTGCATTGTCCCTTCTATCACTGATAAATTTCGATTGGAAAAGACTTACCTCTTTGTCCGCTCACTCAGAGAGATTTTTCCCACGAAATCCAATCTCTTTGGTTTGAACTGCGTAATCCTCTGGGAGATTCGAATTTCTGCCCTTGCAGGAATTTCGAATTCCCTTCTTTTCTCAGCGCTGGATCCTCCAACTTCTCTCTTCTCCTTACCTGTAGCTTTGATACCATGTGAAAATTTCTAAAATGGAAATCCTACTGCAGTGATTAATATGATTTCTTCTACTTATTACCTCAGAAATAAGTTATCTACTGTATTCTTACGGCAAATATCGAAACATATTCTACTGCAGCCTTCACAATTAAAACATTGCAAAAAGTAAATGTAAGTAAAATGCTGGCACATATACAAACACAATGACAATTATTTTTGGACAATTGTCCCCGGAAAGACCCAGTGCGGGAAATTCGGTGCAGCGGATAAGGGTTTTATTATTCTTCAACAAAAATCAACATGTACAAATTACACCCAGCAATATAGAACAAGGCTTTCTGAGAAATATTTACAGACGTTCCTGAACAAGTATCTGACCCGAGAGAGAGGTTCCTCCACCCTCTGCGTCTCTTTGGCTTGCCCAACGTCACTTTCTTTGGCCTCTGGATTGGCTTGCGTAATGCCTGTGTCACTTAGGCCAGCGCTGCCTCTCCCAATGTCAGCCTGCCCAACGCTGTCCCTTCTGCTGCTCTGCGTCTTCGTCCCTGCCTCCTTGACTAATGCTGAACCCTCTCTGTCTCTCCTCCACCTGCAACTCTCCCTCTGAATTGATTTTCTCTTGTCGAACTTCGACCAGTGAGAAAATCGATTTTACTTGGGCAACTGAGTATTTGCCTGGGTGTGTTTTCCAAATGACCCTCAAGCCCTTTATATCTTCCTTTTGGGCAACCAACAACCTAGATTAAATCATAATCAAAGGCTCAGATCTTTTTGTCTTGATCCATGGCTTTTTCTAGAAGTTTCACCCCTGATTAGATTAATACCCGTTAATATTTTAATTTTCCTAAGTTTAGATTTAGGAACCCCATTAAAAATATTAATTATTTTAATAAAATCACTTCTGGGTGGAATTTCCCAAAACGCTTTCTGGGTTCTTTGGAATACACGTGCTCAAGCTTCCCTGCAAAATTTGAGGCCTAGAGCGCATCCGATGCTACCCCAAATCAACATGACATTCATGATTCGACTACAGTAGATGACACCCTGTAACTTTCGCATGTGTGAACAGATTGAGCCCAAAAGACAGTCCTAAACATTATTATCCTTCTCTTCTTCTTGGTTAAGTATTTCGACTTCCTTTTGTTCTTCTGTTTTTCTCTTGATTGAATCTCTTGATGATTGTCTCTCTCTTTCCAAATGAAGTCGAGCTCACATATATATATGCTTTCTGGCAGTTTGAATAGTCCCTTTATTTGGCCGACATGTCACCTAGTAGTCCGACTTGATCTTTCTAGAATGCCGACTTGATCTTTCTTGATAGACTTGGTCTTGGAGGGTCTTTTGACTCTAACATGGACTCAAATAATATGTAACGTGCCTGAGAAGGGTCTTCCAACCATGACAATAACTTTCTTGACTTGTAGACTCAAATGACAAACCCTAAGAGCTTACAATGGGAGCTAGACCTAAACATAAATGTACTTGAGCATGAAACCAATGCCTCAAGGCGAACAATAATAAATTTATTTTTCATTACATCAAATACATAAAATCATGATTACATATGTCATTATGAAGACCGAACCTAGTTACATATTTCAACAGTGCATACATTCTAGCCAAAATGAGAACTGAGATATCGAAATACCAGTGTATAATAGGGAGTGTACTAGTTGTAGATGCCTACACAGGACCAGAACTCCACTCAGTCCAATCGTACAACAATGTGTAATTAATACGTGGTCTTCTTCAGCAAGGAATTCATCTAAGAGTGGAGATTATACGCTGCCCTTCAAATGAAGTCCTTCTTGCATGAAATGATGGAACCCATGATCCTCTTGGTCCATTCTATGTATGATCTTCAGCTACAGGACAAAGCTAATGTTCTTCCTTCACACATTCTCTGCTGCTGAAATGAATATCTTCTTGTCCCCTTTTCAGCAAGAGGTAACTCGACTTTGGCTGCCCCTGGGTTATAGAGGTATGCACATCATTTGAAAGGTAAACTCGCCCTTCAAATGTCAACCACTTAGCATACCTTTCTCCACAAATACTATTCGGCCTTCACCAAGTATACTGCTGTAGATTTCACTGATTTGGTCTTTCCCTCTTTGTGCAAATCTGGGAGATGATTCGATCCACTTCTACTATGATGATATGGCTCAGTAGGACCTTGATTTATCTGTCTCACATTTGTATTCGACCTCCCTATGTGGAGCAACAATTCGACGTTGGAACTATTACTGGAACTCACAATAATTCGGTCCCTGTCTCTGCTTGTAATCTGGCCTCTTACTTCTGGCAAAACTTGTGGAGCTTGGCACTAGAACCCTTGATCCAAAATGAAGAGAAATACGACCTCATTTGGTCTATCAATTTCGGTCTCAGATCCTGGAAGAGGAATGGCTGCTCGGCATTATTGAATATGTCCTTCCCTTGGCTTGAAAATGAGAACTCAGCCTCCTGAACTTAGCAATTCTATCTGGCTTGGAAACAAGATTTTCATCCCTCTAAACTTCTTGCATTTCATCCCTTCTGGAAGATGGATCTTGGCCTTAGGAATTCGATGCTTTGGGACAAGAAAACATTCCCCAGAACTGCCTTTTCAATTTGGTGTTCGATGCTCCTAGCAACAATTATACTCGGCCCCTTTGAAGTAGGAAGAATTGCCCTACAAAACTGAATTAAAATGCCAAGTAATCCCCTTCAGTAAATCTCGTTAGATCTTCAGAAATAAGCACAAAAATAAAATCCCACTAGGGTGGCAAGAATTTCCACCGAAGGAGGGAAAACCAGCTAGGGTAGCAATTAAGTGGGGTTGAGGATCTCCCTTGAGACGCTCTGGTTGAACTCTCTTGAGCTCTTCTTCAGCTGAGAATAGAAATGGCAAGTTAGGATGATCCCCAAATGGCTCTTTTCCCTTCTTTATAATTTCTCTAGCAGCTCCTAGAATTTCTTCTCTAATAGTATTTTATTAGTTGGGGCCACTTTCCAGTAAATAGCCTTTGCTGCCTTTTCAATAAAATAATCATTTGCTGCCCCATTCAAATAAAATATTATTTTCCCTTTTTTAATCAATTTTACCAAAATTGGGCAATGCTCCAAAATTGGGGACATTAGATGTTAGAATGCCCAAATCATTAACTAAAAGCAGTTGATTGCAAAATGGTAAAAGTACCTGCCGAGTGTGACCCACTTTCCTTTAAGAGGAATGCCAGATGGTGAGAGGTGTATAACTGGTCTAAATGGCATAGGAATGTGGCATATCATCATAACTGAGCAATGTATAGGGCTGCTGGTTGGCACTCTGCCCAAGATAGGAGAAAATTTTCTTCTATGGGGTTACCCACTTTTGGTGGGTAACAGGCTTAATTGGTTCATCATTGTAAGTGGCATAACATTAGTTGATATACTCAAATCTATCATGCAATTGTGCAACAACATGTCATTGACTAGAAGAGCTGAAAAATGACTATTACTACCATTCTTCCTTGTTTGATTGTTTGCAATACTATAGGGTCATCCTTAGCAACTTCAGTAACTTCTTCAAAGCCCAAGAATTTTTTAACCTTTTTTCCTATGTTGGAATCTTTAACAGTAGGTGAAAAGGAACCAACACTCGTACCTTCATCAAATACCACGTTAAATCAATGTTCATGTCTCTATATGTACTCCTTGAAAGCCTACTGATAACATTCAGGATGGCTCCAAGCCTCCAACTATTTGGGTAGACTGTTTGATTATAGGAGCCCCTTGTGAAGTCTACCTTCCTACATAATGTTCTTGCTAACTTGCCTGATTTTTCCTCTAATAGGTAATCAACTCTTTTTCTCTCATTGCCCTCCTTATTTCTACTTGAGAGGGTGTTTCAAAAAACAATCAGCAATGGCACTTGTATTGATGCTCTTTCTTTTAATTTGCTTTCATTTGGTTCTTGGATATGTTACATGCCTTTGTCATGATGTTATTGATGACATCTCTTCACCTACAAAATTGATAGTGCCAAACTTCACTTGATTCTTCATTGCATTCTTCTCTTGATCATCTTAAAAAAAATTTGCTGCTTGCAAAAGGGCATGCATCTTGGCCATGAGGTTCGTCACAAGCATTGCACCATGAAATTGCTTTGTGATCAACCACATTATTATTGCTTAGAGGAACCAGGATTCTATGATTCTAATTTTGGTTCTAATTCGGGTTTCAAGGACCTCTTGGTGTATCCCATCCACCATTTCCCCTGGGAGGATATCTATTGGGTTGTGTCCTTTCCAGTTGCACTAATATGTTTTGCATTATTGTATTTTGTTATGTGAAATTGGTTTCCATGTGCTTTATAACTTCTGTTAAGGTAGTGATGGAATCAGGAGTTGGGTTAATTGTGTTTAATGCCTTGGATCTCATTTCATTTTTCATGGGATGGGATTTGGAAGAATTGGATTGATTTGATTGGCTTGCTGCAATCATGTTTCTCAGTTTTTATCATTAACTCTTGGGCTATCTTGAGTTTTTGGGGATCCTTTTGTCTCAACTGGAAATCAAGTTTGCCTTCAAATGCATCAAGGTAATAAATAAGGGTGGGCACTGCCGGAGGTTTAATGTCAGTATGCAGTCTCTGTACTATCTGAATAATTTTTTTTTTAAAATTCTGCTATAATCTCATTCTCATTTCTTTTAACAGTATTTGTTATCTTTCTTTTCTTCCCATATCTTCATGAAAGTGTTCTCCAACTCATGCTTAGTGCTAATATTGTTGTTTGGAAATCTTGTACACCAATCCTGGCCATGTCATCCAAGACTAGACAAATAGATTCATGACAACATCTAGGTACCTCAACATCTTTCTCAATTTCACTCATGAATGTCTTCCAATGATCTCTAGTAGATACGACATTATTTCCTTGAAACTAAGGCATTTTATATATAACTTTCTCTATTGCAACATGAGGGTATTCATTAATGTTCATGAAATTCAATGGTATGTACAAATCATCCAGCCATGGTGTAGGATTAGGGATGGCCATGTTGATTGAAATGGGATTTAATGGATTGCTTTCAGACGAACTCCTTATGTTTTCAACAATATTAAGGTCTTGATTGTTTGAATTGTGAGCCCAGTTTATTCTTTTCCTATAATACCTTTTAGGTTATAAGATTGGGTGAACAAAGTTCGAGAAGAGGTCCTTCTGGATCTTGGGCAGAGATTCACTTAGTGGATTCACTATATCAGTTCTTACAATATGTTTCAACTTAAATCTTGGGCTCATCAAATACTGAATCTAAAATATTCAAGACACAGGCTAATGGACTTCATCCTTGGCAACAACACCAAAATGTTATCTCTTAGGTTCTCACTTGATGTAAATAATATATCCACAGTCACCTTGGTAGCCTTATCTCTCCCTTTAGGCTAGCTCTCCTCTAGCTAAAGGAAGGTTTCCCTAAGACAATTTAAGTCGAAAAATAAGTAGTAAATAAAGTTACTGGAGGACTTTGGAAAATCTGCTTAAGTAGTAAATAAAGTTACTGGAGGACTTCCGAAAATATGCTTCTTAGGTATAAATTCCAGATTTATTAGTGTATTAGAACCCATGTCACACGGTTCGAGTTCAAGTTCGAGTTCGACAACGATTAAGTTTGATTCGAGTTCGAATTTTCCGATCAGGTTCGAATGAGGTTCGGCATTAGGTTCGACTATACATATTTTTCAATATATATATATATATATATTTATATATATATCTATATATGACAAAATAATAGAAAATTCAAAATCAATCCATAAACACATGAACACAAATTCTTATTAGTAAACATACATCAATAATGTAATCATTCTAACATCTAGTTAAATGTGCAAAAAGAAATGACATAATTTTCAGTCTTCAAAATTTAAATGAATGTCAAATACTAGTAATCTTTTAAAAAATCACATAATCAAAACATGATCAAAATTTAAACATACACATCATTGTAGGACATCTTCAAATTTCAAAATTTTAAACATCATCAAAGTCATAATATCATCAAAGTCATCAACACATGGAATTCCATCATTTGGCTCATCATCATCAATGCTAATATAATAAGGAAGTCATAAAGACCATTGCCAAATAGTTATAATCCATAAAATTGTTCTAGGAAATTCAAAAAACATAGATAGTCTATACTTATGGCCTACTAGACTCTAGTATGATCAAAAAGCTCTCAATCATCATGTGCATATGGCATAGTAAAGGCACTAGAATGGTGATCATCAAAGTCATCAATAGATGGAATTCCAACATTTGGATCATCTAGTGAATCACCATCAGTGCTAATATCATCTTCTTCTGGCTCTAAATCAGAATCAAACCATGGCTCATAGGAACTAGATGCATCTTTGGCCACACTACTCAAGGCCAACTTCAAATTATTGCGAACATAAACAAGGTCTTCCAACCTTGTAGACAATAATTTGTTTCTTTTCTTGGACTGGATATGGTTAAAGCTACTCCAGTTCCTTTCACAAGCAGAGGCACTTGATCCCTGGCTCAAAATACGAACTGCAAAACGTTGCAATTCAGGAGTCTCTGATCCATAAAACTGCCACCATCTCCCTGGAGGAATATTGGGCCTATCTTGTACTGCACTAGACCTTGCAAATATTCCCTCTTCCAACCTGTATGCTCGGAGCTGCTCTCTAATTCTCCTGCATTCTTCTTGATCAGGGACCAACCGTTCAACTGCATCATAAAGGCCATTCATGACTTCTGCATCATTTGTTCTTTCTATCCCAAAGAGTCTAGGATCCAAATAACAAGCTGCTGCATGTAAAGGACTATGCAACATATTCCATCTTTCATCAATCATCTCCCATATTGCAATGTACTCATTTTCCTCATTATTAAAAGATTTTGCAATGGCTTCTTTAGCACGATCCATGCCCTCATAAACAAAACCCATGGAAGGGGTATCACTATCAACCATGCGAAGCATATCAACAATTGGTTCACATACTTTTAAGACCTTCTGAGCATTGTCCCAAAAAGCATTCCCTAAAATCACCTGTTCCAACTCCTTTCCTTTAGCTTCCTTTGAAAGATGAGACTTTTCCCACTCATTGTTGCAAAAAACACCTCTTATACTCCCTTTTTATTCAACTAACCTTTTGATAGTAATATAATATGTGGCAAACCTGGTGTCACAAGGCCTGAGCAACTCTCTAGATGCATTATTCTTGTACAAGCTCAATGTGAGTTGATGGTTAAATATGAAGTGAGAAATTTGTTTCCCCCTCCGAACTGTCTCGTTAATCCATGGAAACTTTGCCAAGTCATGTAACAATAAGTCAAGACAATGGGCAGCACAAGGTGTCCAATATATTTTTCTGTATTTATCCATGACCATTTTTCCTGCTCCAACACAATTTGAAGCACTATCTGTTATAACCTGGACCACATTTTCTTCTCCAACCTCAAGAATAGCTTCCTCTAAAATCTTGAAAATAAATTCAGAGGTCTTCTTATTCCCTGATGCATCAACTACTTTCAAAAAAAGTACCCCTTTAGGGCAAGAAACCAACACATTAATAAGAGGTCTATGATTCATATCTGACCAGCCATCTGATAAAATTGTGCACCCTGTTTCCTTCCAAGAGTCTTTGATCTTCTGCAAATTGTTTGTAACTCTTTCTTTTGACCTCTTCAAAATAGTGGTCCTTATGGTCTCAGAACTAGGAGGGAGATATCCTTTACCAAAACCTGCCATCATCTTACATGCGTTGATGAAGTAAGGGCTTCTTGCCACATTAAATGGAATTGCACATTCAAAAAACATATCACCTACAGCATCATCAACTTCTTGTTTCTGCATGGGCTTCCAAAGAGTATTTAATGTGGCTGTCCCACTTGATTTACTGATCTTTGACTGAGATGAACTCCCAACACCAACCGTGCTTGAAGAAAGTGCAGATAATGAATTGTAATTCATTGCAATTTCTGTTTGAATACGTTGTCTTTTGTTTTCATTCACTTTCTTAGCCTTTTGTATATTGTCATAATCTTTCTGAAGTGTCTCCTTGAGCTCTGCAGACACATTCTTGCAACCTTCAATGCCACCTCCTTTGCCATTAGTGACAAACAATAAGTGGTCCATGACTCTAGTTAAAGATCCAAAATATTCATTATTACATAACTTGCATTTCAAATGCCTCCCATGAGGCCCGTCCAATTTCTCCACATATTTCCATCCTTCTGCCGTTGACTTTGGAGGTGCCATGACAAATATGTTTGCATTTTTGTTGGCAATGGCATATTAAAATTCGAATTTAAATAAATGATAAAATAGTGAAATTCAATTTTCAAATACAAATAAAACTTGATATTTTGATGAGCATCCAAATCATGCATAACTTGTTCAAATTTCAGTTTTCCAATTTCTTCAATTATTTCAAATTTAAATAACAGTAATTATCACTTCCTATTGTGCCTATAACATGTGTATTTAATGAATTTGAGGAGAAATAAATTGGTAGCAAGCTTTATTGAATTTCCATTAAAAAGTCAAAGCAGCCCAAACGACTGCAAAATGAAATAAAGTGGCATGTAAGGCTGAATTGTTGGCATAAATAGTTATAGAGGTTGATTCTCTGAAGTTTATTTAACAAAATGGAGGGCGATGGCATATTGGATCATATTCACCAAGCAAGTTATAATCCAGTAGTCCTGCTGTTTTAAACATAAATGGTATAGCAGCTGTACAAGTTGATTGTCTGAAGTTCATTAAACAAAATGGAGGGCAACGGCATATTACATCATATTAATTCATTAAATTATGATCTCATAATGTTGCTACGGAAACCATAACTTCAAGCACACTAATTAATTTCAAAGATTGAATGGTTATAGAGGTTGATTATCTATGGAGATTGGTGAGGTGCTTTACACTTAGTATATGAAAAATGGCCATGAAGTAATGAATAAACGAAATAAACAATAATGAACCTATCATTAAAAGAAAGTACAAGTTGGCTCCATCTAAAATAATATAAAGTTAAATTGAATAAAAAGTAAATAACTATTTACATAGGTGTGAGAGATAAAATATAGAAAACAAAGTTAATCAAGATTCATCTTAAACTTGGATATATCGAAAATCTGAAAGATTAAATTTATTGAGGTGTATTTTTTTTTAATTTTTTTGAAAACTCTGGCAGACCATCAACAGATAATTGATAATTGGCTCTATGGTGCAATCATGGAATTTTGAGTCCAACCACATTGCTTTAAAAAAATTCTATTACCATGACAGGAAAATAAAAAACTTAGGTCAAACCAGAATTGCCATGGTTTGCTAGAATAGGAATGTGGATTCACTGGAGATTCCGGACAAAGTTGAATAATTGTGAAGAAAATTGGAAAAGCTGGAATGTGCCAACAAAGAAAAAGAAGAGAACTAACAAACCATCAAAAACTGGTTAAAGAGACTGGAATGATTGGAGTGCAGGAAGTTACAAGTACATGGTCCTTGGAGAACTCTACCACAGGCCACTCATTATCAAAGAGGAGAAGGACAAAGTAGCCCTGATGGTGAACCCTCCCTACATAATGTGTCCCTCAATCTCCACTATCAGGCTGTAAGTTTGTAACTACCAGGTGTAAGTTGTAACCAAACTATGTGCTGCTTAACTGTATGTCTTCAAATTGTTTGACACAACAAATATTATGTAACATTTGTTTATGATTTTTCTTCATTTGACCCACTTTGTTATCAGAGAAAATGGCTTGATTCTGAGATTGCTTTTCACAACATCAACCTCTTCAGTTCTGTCAAAATCTTCGAAGGTTTTGATAAGCTACCAGCCTACATTCTGATTCAACTCATGTACATTGTAGAGTTACTTATTCTACTCATTTGGTGTAAGCCTTAAGGTATGAAATTATGAATCATGATCCGACAGACCTGCTACTTAGAGGCAGAGCATAGCATCATATGAGTAAATTATTCTCAAATTTTAGGCATTATGGGCATAAATAGTTATAGAGGTTGATTCTCTGAAGTTTATTTAACAAAATGGAGGGCGATGGCATATTGGATCATATTCACCAAGCAAGTTATAATGCAGTAGTCCTGCTGTTTTAAACATAATATCATTTGTGTAATTTATTCTCAAAGATGTTACTAAATGGTATAGCAGCTGTACAAGTTGATTGTCTGAAGTTCATTAAACAAAATGGAGGGCAACGGAAACCATTTAGGGCCATAGATAATTGGAAATTCTGAAACCAGTTAGAACCTGGCACTGGGCAGTTGGATTTCATAAAGTTTGACTGAATATCAAGTAATTCACATATTGTCCAGACAGATTGATTGACTTGAGTCAGATTAAGCTTCATACTCTGGTCAGGACTCAGAATGAAAGTATTTGATCCTAAAAGGCTAAACCAAGCCAACCATGGACATGTCACATGACAGTTTTAGGAATTTTTTGTCCAAGGTAAGCGGCTTAATGCTGTAAAGCATACACAGATTTATCATTTTGATTTAGCTGACATCTATTTAGTATTGCTATCCTAGATTCCTACGTAAGCGTCGCTTATAAAAAAAATGCACACATTATTTTGTATGTCGTCTTGACCCTGGGGCCTGAACCAGAAAATGAAATCGCTGATGAACTACAAAGACTCCCATCCCAAGCTCTGGAAAAAAATTCTGGACAGCCAAACACAGCTAAACCTACCATTGCAAATTTGCAACAATGGAAATTGATGAGACCACTGGCACAAGGAACAATGCACAGATAGAAGACATGAGGGCTCCAACAGAGAATTTTGACATAGCTCAAAAAAATATAGAGGCAGAAGTTCTAGCTATGGATAGAATAACAGAGGAAGTAACTGCTGGAATGATCAGAAGCACAACTGTTGAAACTCCAGAGGAAAACAGCACAGATGTTTACCAACAGTCTGTCTCATACCACAATCTGGAAGAACATCTTGCAGCATCAGCAGCAGTTTCAGAGCATTGTGAAATAAAAGAAATTGCAGATGCCCTTCTCACAAGCGAGAATACCTGGACTATGTATGAAACAGTACCGATAGAACAAAAGCATGAAAAAATAGATAAATCTAGCATCCAATGAAACAACAGAGCCATAAGTTCTATGCATGGATGCAAGAAAAAAGAGCATAGAAATTGGGGAACTCAACAGCTGTAATGCCCAACCCTTAGAAAAGTCAGAAAACATATAAGCTGATAACAGACAACCAGATCCATTTCAGGAATCAAGCAGCTTTGAGTATACTGTATAGGAACAACAATGGCAAACATTTTTTTAAGAAGGAACAATGAAGGGGCACCAGCCCAGAGCAACGAATCTGATGCAAGCAATATTGTGGCTCACCACCTCAGAAAAGATGATTGAGGGAATCTCTTAAATCTCGTGACTTTGTTTTTCAACGCAAGAGAAAAATTTAGATGCATTTGTCAGGGACAAACTGAATTAGTTTTCAAGGAAGAGTATGCAGTTTCAGACTGAGGACTCAGGAGCATACCAAATCTGATGATACTTCGGCCCTCGGGTGCTGCGTGCAAACTGGTGCCGCGGTGCGTGCAGCGTCGATGGTCTGGACTCTGCGTGCAGCACTGCAGCGTCGTGCCACTGCTCAAGACTCAAAGCCGCAACTTCAAACGTCTGCAAACTCACGACTAACGACTCAGTCTCACTACAAACAAACGCTCAGCAATCAAGTTTCAACCCGACAGTGTGTGCCAAAACCATAGCCCGCGATTGTTTATAAAGAATTATTTGGCGGGAACTTGGAAGAACTGCTACAAAGCGGTATGCGGCCCACTGTTTTTCTTCGAAAACTGTCCAGGAAAACCGTCCAGAAAACCATCGAACCTCAAAAACGCGATTCGGTTCGATCAGGTTCGACAGGTTCGATTAGGTTCGAATTCGACTTGAGGTTCGGCTTTCAGGTTCGCCGAACCTGAACGAACCTCAATTTTTTTTTACAGGTTCGGCGAATTTCGAACTTGAAGCTTCAGGTTCGCCGAACCCTGTGACTTAGATTAGAACGAGTCTTAATCGGTTCCTTGATTTTTGCTTTAATCATAGGAGCCAAAATGAGTTTCTTCTTTGGCATGCTTGAGCTCCTAAAAAATAGGAGTCCAGGACGAGTTATGAAGCAGTTAACCAATGTGTTAAAATAGAAGGCCGAGTTATTTGTCTTCTAGTGTGAGTTGTATTGGGAACAGGACAAAGAGTTTGAGTTAGCCTCCTAAAATTTAGGAAGGACGAGTTAACACTAGCAGTGAGCCTTTGTTAACTTGTGAACCACCAGTTCGACTTGCCTAATATAGAACTCACTAATTTTAACCATTCAAATTGCCTTTAAAAGGAGGAACGAAGGCACAAGTTTAATCATTGTTTTGGTGAGCACGAGTTGGTGAGACCAAGCAATAGGAAGCACGAGTTTGTGCGTGGAGCTTGTGAGAGAAAGAGAACGAGCCTAGGTGAGGCTTGTGGGAGTTTGAAGAAGGACGAGTTCCTTGGGTTAGGAAGCAGGGATCAAGGTGCAAGCAAGGGTGTTTCAGTTTAGTGTAAACAGAGAGAACATGGTTGTTCTCTAATGAAACTTTATTGTATTGTAAAAGATCCATTGTTCAACCTTCTTCAATAGAATTCTCAATAACAAGAAGAGGGTTTTCCTAGTTGGGTTCCCTAGACAATTCTGTGTTGTTGAATTGTGTAATTGTGATTTTATTTCTGTTCCTATTCCGCTGCAAAATTTGGTAGAGAAATTGTGTCTATATGAAAAGAAAATTGTTTTCAGATTGTTCATATTAGTAGATCAGAATTTCATGGATTTTCTACAGTCTAAATATAGGTGATTAAATAAATACTTAGTAGACTTGTGACACATCTAGTTTAGGGTTTTTCTCGAGGTAATTTTCAGATTTCTGCAGTCGAAAGTTAAGACTAGTTTAAGGTAGTATATGAGGATGATTTCCTATACTTAGTGCTGATCTTAACTAAGAATTTTTTGCTGTAAATTTCAGATTGAAAAATTGAAATAGAAGTTATTTTTTATAAGTTTTTTAGGTGGTTGAAAGGGAAGGACAATTTCTTAATTTCCAGCTTGGGTGCATGGGCCTCTTAAAGGGCAGTTCAACCAAGACTATTCAGACAAGTATGGCTGCAAAAGCATTGCGTGCTGTAACAATCCTAATATAACTAAAAGTTAATACAGAAATTTAACAAGAAAAAACTCTCTCAGAGATGTACCTTCAAGAAAATCACTTTGAGGATAGTTTTATCAAGGAATAAAGCCAAAAACAACTCCTATATGTGATAGACTATTTATATTTATTCCATTAACAAAGCAAATAATAAACTAGAGAGAAAAGGGAACATTCACACCTAGTTTACTTCCAATATAGCAAATGTGCTCCTCCTTTGTATTCAAAGATGAACTCCTTAAAGCAAACATCCACATAATCTTCCAAAATATAACTCTATGAACATGCTTGACATTAGAAAAATAGCACCATTTGTTCCACAAAGCCTTAATAAGAATATAGAGAAAAATGATCTCCAAGATTAATAGCACTTTAAAGATGTGAAAAATCGGTTACCCGATTCTTACTGCAGCAAACTGATTATATTTCACCTACTTGTTAAATTACTTGAGCAAGTTACTTGTAGTTTTCTACGGCAAATACTGAAATACATAAATTGCAACCTACACAAAATAAAATACTACGGAAAACTAAATACTGCATTGGAGAGAAATAAACACACACATCAACACAGTTGTTTTTGGACAATGTCCCCGGAAAAACCCAATGTGGGAAAACTAGTGTAGCAGTTGAGGGTTTTTAATTATTATGCAGTAGTTTTTGAATGCAATCTTTGGATGCCTTATTGGCTATCCAATACAAAGAATATCACTGGCAGAGAAATTAGTGAGAAATACCTCACACTATCACTGGCGATTTGACACTGATCCAGCCATTGAATGGCTAGCCCCAAGCTGCCTCTGTGCAGTCACTGCGCTGCTCTGCCTCACAACTGATAGGGATTGCATCACTCCCTCTCGCTGATCGATCTGCTCGCTCGATGCTCGATCCTTTGGCCCTCCGGTCTCACACCCCAGTTCCTGGACTTGGATCTGATCTGCTCTGCAAATTTGCGAATCTCATCAAGGGCTCTGCGCTGCCTCAACGTGGCTCTACGCTGCCTCTTCTGGATCTCTCTCTGCCTCCTCTGCAATGTATCCCCGGATCAAGAAACTCTCTAATCGGAAAACTATTCCTGCCCCTCACTGCAAGAAATCTCCTCGATGACTTCTCCTGCAATTGTTGCGCTGCGCTCTTGAGATATCGATCTCTTGATCTCACTCAATGTGTTTTTCCCAATGCCCATCAAGCCTCTTCTTATAATCTTCTCGTTGATCAATCAACGACCCAAATTAGATAATCAATGGCTCAGATCATCTTGACTTAATCCTTGTATTTTTCTAGAAGATTCACGCTGAGTTTACTTAATACACTTTAATTATTTTAATTTCCTAAGTTTAGACTTAGGCATCCATTAAAAATAAATAATAATTTTAATTAAACCTCCTCTAGGTGGAATTTCCCAAAACGATTTCTGAGTATTGTGGAATGCATGTGTCCAAGCCTTCCTGCAAAATCTTGAGGCTAAAGCACATCCGATGCTACCAGAAATCAACACTCCCTCTTAGCGAGGAATGTGCTCTAGTGCTACAACCAACTAAAGCATCACTCTGTCTCTGCATCATCTCTTGGTGTGTTACTGATGTCTGGCCTCACTTCCCACCAACTACTGTGCAACTCTAATTTGCGCTGCATCCGTGTTGCTGCTGACTCTGCTGAACTGCTGTCAACTACTGCATCTACACTGCAACTCTGTTGTTGCTGCCACTGCAACATCTGCAACGGTAAAAATCCAAAATACTGAACTAACTGCGTTTAGTATGATGCATCCGTCGTCTGAGTTCTGACTGCTGCTACACTCTGCGATTTCACTAAAGCCTTTGCGCTGCTGCTGACTCTGCTTTGTGCCAACTTCACTGTTGCCAAATATGCTCTGCACTGCTCAGTATCTAACCGCTACTAGCTACTGCATCTGTCACTCTAGCACCTGATTGCACCACCTGACACTGGTCCATCCTGCTACTGTTGACTATGGGCCTCCGTAGCAAGGTCTTGATCCAAGAGGTGGACTCCTCAAGGATCCTGCCCATCCTGTAGCTCTCTGAGGCTACAACTCTAGATCACCCCACCTCCGACTTGGAGGCATCTCGACAATCATGGCAAACTCTTCCTCCAACCTAGAGGAAAACCTGTCAATATCAGCGGATGTAGCTTGTTGATCCTGTTTCTCCTCCTTGTCCCTCTTTTTGAGAGGACACTGAGTGCTGTAGTGGCCCATCTCACCACACCTGAAGCACTTGATCTTTGAAACGTCCTTTTTCCTCCTGCACTGCTCTTGCTGCCCCTTTGATGCAAGGGCCACGTCCTCCTCTTCCTTCACAACCTTCGTCCCACTGCTGCTACTGCCACTGATTGTGGCCTTCACTAGATCACGCCTCATCTCCTGTTGTTGCAGATCAGCCCATACACATTCCCAATTTGGTAGGTGTTCTCTGCCCAGGATGCTTTGGACAAACACTTGCCAATCTTCAGAAATGCTATTCAGCGCTAATTGAACAAACTCTATAGGTTGGGGCCCTGACCCTACTGAAGCCAGTTGATCCTGGACTTCCTGAAGCCTCTTAAGGAAGGGGTCTATTCGCTCCCCTTTCTGCATCCTCGTGCATCTCAACTTCTCTTCTAAGTACATCTTCCGCTTCTCGGAAGATCCTTCGTATAGCGTAGCTAAGGCTTCCCAGATCTGCTGGGCAGTATCCCTGTCGGCTATATGGGATACTACACGATCTCGAACCCTGTTGAGAATGATCCTCTTAGTTTTCGCCATCTCAGCCTTGTACTTCTTGAGTGGATCTGCATTGGCGGGCACAACTACCACACTATTGACATACATCTTGAGATCATGCTCATCTAGAAGGCAGGAGATCCTAGCCTTCCAGAGCACATAGTTGGAGGCTCCTTCCAACCGATATTGATCTCTCAATCTGTAGTGCCCACTCTAGTTTCCTGACCCTAATATGACATTATCTTAGATACTTTAGTCTATCAGGAACTCAGGTTGAGGATCCAGAAACGTGACTCTATTATTAGTGAATGTGATGGTTATGTATGTTCTCTATTAATATTATGATTACGATATAATTAATGGCTATGTGTACTCTCTATTGATATCATGATGGTGATAGTAGTAAAGGATAGACATGTTTTCTATTGATGTTATAATGATGATATCTTGATCCATATGTATGGTTCCATTAAGGTTATGATGATGCTAGCCATGATGGAGGTATCCCCTATGTTAGCTACTTACATTAGCTCTGGTTCACAATGAACAATGATGTGAATGACCAGGTGATGGTAATAATGCTATTATGACAATGACTAACACTGAGAAACCTGGTTACTGATTATTATTGAGTATGGCAGGAAACCACCAGAGGCACTCGCACATGATGAGTTGACGACACCTGGTTTGATAAAAATTTATATTATTTTATCTTTGAAATTCTAAGTCGATTTTGAAACTTGCTATATATGTTTATCTATATTCTGATGATATGTTAATGGTTGCAGGCACAGATTAGTTGCTTGGCCGAATGATTCACATATGGGTGATGGGGTTGTACAAGTGGATGGAACTACATGGGAGGGGTGGGACAGTGTCCCTGATCTCACCCACTAGCACTCCTGCCGTGACTTGGGCTGGAAGGGTTGAAACACCTTCGCCTTGAAGATCACGATGCCATGAGGGCAGGTCCCAAAGTTGGGTCGCTCATGAGGATTTTACGGGGGGGCGCACATTAAGGCGGATTCATTGATCCTCGACACCATTAGTCTCACTATAGCAGGCAACATAAGAGATGATAGTAGTCTATGACGTTGCACCTATACTTTCCCCTCGTAGTCACTGAATGCTCGAAAGGCAAGTGGCGTGGCACCCTTGGAACTTCAAGGGAATTTCTCGAAGGGCACGACCAACTTGGCACCCTTGGCATCACAAATAAAATGTTAGGCGTGGTACCCTTGGAACTTCAAGGGAATTTCTTGAAGGGCACGACCAACTTTGCACCCTTGGCATCGCAAATAAATTGTTAGGCATGGCACCCTTGGAGCTTCAAGGGAAGTTCTTGAAGGGCACGACCAAACTTGGCACCTTGGAATCATTAAAAATAAATAAATTAATAATTATAATCAAGAAATGAAAACTAGGTAAATTTATATCAAGGGTAAATGATGTTAGAAACCGAGGTAATTAAATCAAGAATAAAACTTGGGTTAAGAGGATCATAGGAAGAAATAAAATAGATTACCTTAAAAACTCTACCCTTCCCATGTTGGAAAATATTAGGTAGATTATGTGGTTTAACTAGGTAAAAGGGGAAAGAGGGACATAATTGTAAGGATAAAGATTAATCCTAAACTAATTAAACCTAATTAAGAGAAGAAGAAGGTGAATTAAAATAAGAATAATAAATTAATTTTAGAGAAATGTAGAGAACCTCCATGTGGCAACAACCAACATAAGAATATCCATCTAAGAGATAACTTGAGTTAAATTAGGGAGTAGATAGGGGATCAAATCTTGACTCATTAATTGACTTTAGTAATGAACACAAATTAAGGAATAAAAAGGGGGGATAAAGAGGCAACTAGGAGAAGAAATAGGAATCTTGTTGAGGTGAGGAAAATATTAGTTTTAAATTAAAATTTAAGTAAATAATTTTGGGATACCCTTGATGAGAGAGTGACACATGGGTGGGTGAATAATCAAGCTATTGAATTATAAAAAAAAATTAATTATGCATGACATGCCAAGTGTCACCTATGAGGACTCCTATAAAAGAAGGGGCAAGCCATGGGAGAAGGGACTTTTTGGGAACCCTATGGTTGGATGGATGAGACTATGTCAGAGTAGTGATTACGATCCTATAGTGAGTTTGGTGAGGTAGAGGATTTTAGAGAGGGGACTCTTGAGCCAAGGAGTGCTCTCCTCTACCAGCTATTGCATTCCTCCATTGTATAATCCCATTGCAGTTCGGGGGTCTGCGTGGAAGAAGAGTACCCAAGGAGTAGGCTGGGAGGTTAACCGGTGGGTCATCGCATTCGGATCAAGTACGTCGTCATTCACTCTCGGAGGTGACCGACAACAAGAGAAGACAAGTAACGACAATTCAAGAGGAGTCTCATCTTCTAGTGAACGGTACATATGTGTTGCAATATTATTTTGTATGATTTCTTTATGGCCTTAGCTAAATATATGTAAATTTTATGATATGTTCAGTGAAATTTATTCAGGAATGTGTTACACAGTGCAAATTTTTTTTTTGAATTCCCAATGTCTTTCTCTTCTGGTTGTATTTTATTGTGATTTATTTTAAACATATATAGTATACAACTGGTCCTTACACAATCCTCCTGCTTCCATCTCTCCTGAAAATAAAGTCGAACTTCTTCCTCTTCTCCTCTACGCAGCTGTTGCCCAGCTATTCACACTCCCTTCTGGAGTGAGAAACCTAGCACATAGCTACTGCTGCTCTGTTAGAAATATTCGACTTCTTGGATGGAAGTCCTCCGAGGAAGAAATTCCCTCAATATGTGTTCTTCTCTCCCTCTGACGTTATTCTGCCAGCAACTGCTGCTAAATATTTGCGTGCCAGCTGAAGATCTGCTCTGCAAGGAAAAATATGCTGCTCCCTTCTACCTCTGGAAAATTTCGATCTGGAGATTGAATTTCTCTATTGACTCTCTTAGAGAAATCAACTTCTCCTCAAAACTTCGACCTCTTGGCCCAAGGACTACGTTGCCTCAGGGGTTTCGAATTGCTGCCTCTGCAGTAATTTTGAACTCCCTCTTCCTCTGCTCTGAGCTCTCCTGCTTAAGATCTGTGCTTTGATACCATGTGAAAAATCAGTTACCCGATTCCTACTGCAACAAACTGATTATATTTCACCTACTTGTTAAATTACTTGAAGAAGTTACTTGTAGTCTTCTACGACAAATACAGAAATACATGCACTGCAGCCTACACAAAATAAAATACTAGGGAAAACTAAATACTGCATTGGAGAGAAATAAACACACATCAACACAGTTGTTTTTGGACAATGTCCCCGGAAAAATCCATGTGGGAAAACCAATGCAACAACTGAGGGTTTTTAATTATTATGTAGTAGTTTCTCAATACAATCTTTTGATGCCTTACTTTCTATCCAATATAGAGAATTTGACTAGCAGAGAAATTAGTGAAAAATACCTCACACTATCATTGGTGATTTGACACTGATCCAACCACTGAATGGCTAGCCCCAAGCTGCCTCTACGCAGTCACTGCGCTGCTCTGCATCACAACTGATAGGGACTGTGTCACTCCCTCTGGCTGATCGATCTGCTGGCTGGATGCTCGATCCTTTGGCCCTCTGGCCTCACATCCCCGTTCCTGGCATTGGATATTATCTGCTACTCGGTAGATTTGTGAATCTCCTCAAGGGCTCTACGTTGCCTCAATGTGGCTTTATGTTGCCCAACGTGGCTCTACGCTGCCTCTTCTGGATCTCTCTCTGCCTCCTCTGCAATGTATCCCCAGATCAGGAAACTCTCCAACCGGAAAACTATCCCTGCCCCTCACTGCAAGAAATCTCCTCGATGACTTCTCCTGCAACTGCTGCACTGCTCTCTTGAGAAATCGATCTCTTGATCTCACTCGATGTGTTTTTCCAAATGCCCATCAAGCCTCTTCTTATAATCTTCTCATTGATCAATCAACGGCCCAGATTAGATTCTAATCAATGGCTCAGATCATCTTGACTTGATCCTCGTCTTTTTCTAGAAGATTCACACCCAGTTTAATTAATACACTTTAATTATTTTAATTTCCTAAGTTTAGACTTAGGCATCCATTAAAAATAATTAATAATTTTAATTAGACCTCCTCCGAATGGAATTTCCCAAATGTTTTTTGGGTATTGTGGAATGCATGTGTCCTAGCCTCCCTACAAAATCTTGAGGCTAGAGCACATCTAATGCTACCAGAAATCAACAAAAGAGTTATTACTAGTGGGCGTCTTCAGGATATAGAGTTTACAATCAACAACCTCAGTAAAATAATAATATTTGTATGAAACCTTATATCTATTGTACAAAAACATAAACTAGCATTATCCTCTCACTAATCAAAGAGGACAAGTCAAACAACAAATCAAATATGGTGGACCAATGCCACAAGTACAAACTTCAAGCATGCCGCATGTCGAAAATAGGTTCAATGGCTAGGGTTTGAGCCTCCTGGCCTCTACATGTGAGGGAAAATATTATAAGAGGGTTTTCCCCTCAATCTCCGCCAAGACCATGGTTGTGGTAAAGTGGCATGTGCGGTCTCCCAAGAGAAATACCACAATCAAATGATAGGATATGTGTGAAGCAAGGTTCTCCAAGTGGCACATGTAGCATCACAAGGTAATACACCCTCCTCTTATGTAACTGATTTGAAAATGGGGCACTTAGGCTTCTTGTCTAACTTACAAGAACCTCCCAAAACTTTAAATATTCCCAAGTCTTATTGATTAACCAATGTGGAATTAAGAAATGCTTGAAAATATAGGTGTACGCTTATTTTTATCTTAAACTGTTTAGGTGCTGTAAATTAATGTGCTAAAACTGATATATAAATACATATAGCAGTAAATAATGTAGTAGTAAAATAAGCACATAAGACAACAATTTAATTTGGAGTTCACCCAAAACTCTTGGGCTACGTCTCCTTGAGCTCTAGTCAACTTGACTAGGCTCTCTGGGATTATGGCAGGTCCTTTTTACAAGCTCTTGGCTCAACTCCACTGTTTTACACAGAAATAATGGGCTCAGAACACCATCTCTCCCTGGCTCTTGAAGCTCTCGGCTTTCTGGCTCTCGGCTCTCGCTTTGGCTCTTGCTCTTCGGCTTTGGCTTATTTGGCTATCTGCAATTTACAGCTTTCTGGCTTTTCACTTGAACTCCAAGTGACTCCCTTGGCTGCTCTGCGCTTCAACTTTTGCTTTCTGCGCTGCTTGTTTTCGTTCCCTCTGCTCAATTGAGCTCTCTCTGCTCTCAATTGCCCTAGCTTCCTGCTTTGGCTTAGCTTTTTTTAGCTTTTGCTCTTTTTTTTTTTGTTCGCGTTCCTGTCTCAGTGCTACTTATTATCTTCTTTTTCTATCATTTTGTGGCTTTTAGCCAATCGGCGCTGTCTGTTCATTTTCCCTCTCGGGCTCTCTGGCTTTCGGCCTCTGTCTGCTTGAATCCCTCTTTTGAGTGTTAGCAATCACTGCATAATGTCTTTAGGGGAGGTGGCCACCTGTTTCGTAACGGAATGGACCATTGGTACCCTTGAAATCCCAAAGAATAGCGTTCTTTGTTTCCACAGAGAAATACGTTAAAACACAGGAAAACTCGTCACTTTGCCATTTATCGAACTTCAAATATCCTGAATTCTGCCTTATATTTCTATCGGGTCCACCTGAAATTGCGATCGCTATCGCAAGTCGCCATGCCCATGTTTCATGGTTTTCTTTTGTATTTTTAAAAATACATTAAAATATTAAAAATCCCTTAAACGGCTTTTAGACGGACTTGAAATATTATGTAATGGCGTTTACAAACCCTTTCAGGTCCGATCGCATCGCATCGACGCCTATGTATATATGGTCCACTCCGTCGTATTACTCCGACATGATGTTGCGATGCGATTGATCGCAATTGCGTATCGCATGGGCTCGGGGTTCCCATATGGCATGACCGGTGCCGACGCCGATTGCGATCTGCCGATATCGGCGATTGCGATATCGCGCGTCGCGGGGTCCCGCCTTTGCCTCGTGGCATCGCCGATTGCGATCCACCAATATCGGCGATCGGCATATCGCTCTGCTCGATCCCTATGTTATATCACATGTGCCTTCCTCCGACCCGATATGCTGGGGATCGACGATCGGGGGTGGTTTCCCTTTTTCACTTAAATCTGCTCTTTTGCCCTGGTCCGATGTGATTTCCCCTTTTGAAGGGTTTTTGCCTTTTTAAAGGATTTTGCCTCTTTTTCTAAGGAACAAAGGGCATCTTCCTTAAGCGATAACTTCTACATCCTAAGTCCATTTTTGCCCATTCAAGTTGCAGTAGATTCAGGAAGAGAAGATCTCTGTAATGAGGCTATTTCCAGGAACTTCCTTGGACTTTCATTTTTCCTCTGTGAGGAACACTTTGACTTAGGAATCTATCCAAAATCAATTTTGGATCACGCCTTCCCACTAAAAGAACTTTTGGTCTCCAAAAGACTGATATACTGATCTGAACAGTACCTGAGAGTAATAGCACCCCCTTCTTTCAGCCTCCATACACTTGCCTTGCATAGTGCCTCTGAACCAAAGTTTCTGACCACTTCCTTTCTTGGATGGGCTGGTCTTCCCGGGAAGAACTGTCTTTCTCCTTGCCTTCCTGCAAAACTTCTGCTGAAATGGTCACAAAAGGTAGTTTGAATTTCCCTGCCTTGATCATTGATCCAAGGTGGCTCAAACAAATGTGAAGTACACCTGCTCCACAAAACTTTCATTTGTACCTGTTTGAAAAGCTGCCAACAACAACTGTTAACAACAACAGGTATACAGACAACAACTGGATGGACTAAACTCCTGCTTCAACAAAAGAAACAGATTTCACATCTTGTGAACACCTCCCTGTCTTACATCTGCATACAAATGATGGACTAGACAACAAGCCCACAAAACATGCCTTTAAAACAAATGACCCTTCAAGTCAAGCATGTAGGAAAAGACTATTTGGACTCTTTTCAAAAGATGAACATTTCATCACTATCTCCATCTTGGAGACCAAGCCAACTTTTCTCAAGTCAACATTACATTACATGCATGTTTAAGAACAAAGCAATCAACCCTTCAAGTCAATTACATATACATGTTTAAATACAAGGAAAACATCAACATCCCTGTGTTCATGCACATCATGCTCATGCATGCATTTCATCCTTCAACTTTCGCTTAAGCACATTGTGCTTTCGAAGCTGAAATGAAATATAATGTTGCAACAACAAAGTGAGTCTCCTACTCAACCTTTTTCCATTCACCATCTTGGTAGAAACTTGCAACTTGCATCTCATCAACAAAGAAATGCAAATAGATGCATCAATAGACATGCAACCTTAATTGGAAAAGAACTCTAACCATTTCTTACCAATCCAGTTCAAAGGTTTTTCCTTTGTCTGCACATCAACATCAACATGTGAATCATTCTGAAGCACATCATCCCTGGAAACTTCCTTTCCATTTCTACCATCTTTTCTTTCCACTTTCTTCAACTTTTGTGGAAGCATAGCTGGATGCAAAGTCCAACATTTTGCAGCAAGATGCCCTTGATTATGGCAGTAAGTGCAACACATGTGCATCCTCTTGACAGCATGATTTGCCTTGTCCAATGGACCTTTGGCTTTTTTCTTCTTTTCCTTCAAAAGTTTCCTGTATGTGGCCATTCTCTTCCAACATCTAGAAACATGATGGTTATCCAAACCACAAAAGGAACATGCAATTCTTTTCCCATGCTTATGTGGAAATTTATCATGCTTTGCAAAATCAAAAGGAAGATGATTAGAACCAGATTTATACCTGCCTCTTTCACCTTTATTGCCTTCATGAGGAGGTGAAGCAAATGAAGAAGTGACTCCCTTTGGAACACCATCAATCTCTTCAAGGTTGTCAGAGTTTCAACAACTCTCTGGTTCAAGTGTGTGCTTCTAAACCCCTGCATCCTGCAAGTGATGTTTCAAGCTATTGCATTCCTCCTGTACACAATATTCACACTCTGCATTGCAACCCCTTCTTGGAGCTGTTTCAGTGGCCTTCATGGTAGCTTTGGAACTCTCTCCACAAAACTGTCCATAGCCAAGACCCAAATACTTAGGCCTTTCCTCAACCATTATTGGCTCAACAATACCTTGTGCATGCTTTCCCAAGCCCTTTCCTTCATAGCCCATCTTGGACATTAGCTTGGAACCTATGCCTCTAGCGTGTTTTTCAAAAGAACCAATATAAGCATTCTTAGAAGAATTTGAAGACATACTGGAATGTTTTACCTCTTCTTCAAGCTGATACTTGACCAAGGCTTCTTGGGCAACAAAGAGCTGTGACTCCAACTCATGCATCCTCTTCAGGTTCATATTTGCAATATGAAGTTGCCTCTCCATTTCTTGCAGTCTGTCAAAAAGCAACTGCTTCTCTTCCTTCATGGAATTCAACTGCTTTCTAAGTATGCTGCTCTTTCTTCCATCCTCATACATTTCTCTCACCTTGTCCATCATGATGAACAAGTCTTGCTTCATGTCTCCATCAAAGAGTCTTGTGATGGAGAAGGAATTTGAGGATACACTTGGGGAAGTTGTCATTATACCAATGAACAAAGAACTTCAACAAGATTAATAAAGAGCTTATTTAAGCAACCTTTTGCAACAAACCTCTTGTGCTCCAAGGATTGCCTTGAGGTCCTTTGGGATAGAAGAATGCCTTTAGCCCTTCTTCCTATTTGTCCTTCCTGGACTGAGCTATCAATAGCTTTCCCTTTACCTCTGCAAACTCAGAAAATAGTCAGTCTGCAAAACAAGCATATAATCAGCCTCTTGCTGTTCAAACACCTTTCAGACAAGTAGTCTTTGCTTTGTCAATCAAGCATTCTGATATAACCTTCTTGAAGATGTGGTTAATCAATCTCAAGCTCTGATACCACCTGATCTGAAAATGGGGCACTTAGGCTTCTTGTCTAACTTACAAGAACCTCTCCCACTTCCAAAGCTTTAAATTTTCCCAAGTCTTATTGATTAACCAATGCGGAATTAAGAAATGCTTGAAAATATAGGTGTACGCTTATGTTTATCTTAAACTGTTCAGGTGCTGTAAATTAATGTGCTGAAACTGATATATAAATACATATAACAGTAAATAATGCAGCAGTAAAACAAGCACATAAGACAACAATTTAATTTGGAGTTCACCCAAAACTCTTGGGCTATGTCTCCTTAAGCTCTAGTCAACTTGACTAGGCTCTCTGGGATTATGGCAGGTCCTTTTTACAAGCTCTTGGCTCAACTCCACTGTTTTCCACAGAAACAGTGGGCTTAGAACACCATCTCTCCCTGGCTCTTGAAGCTCTTGGCTTTCTGGCTCTCGCTCTGGCTCTGGCTCTTCGGCTCTGGCTTCTTTGGCTCTCTGCAATTTACAGCTCTCTGGCTTTTCACTTGAACTCCAAGTGACTCCCTTGGCTGCTCTGTGCTTCAGCTTTTGCTTTCTGCGCTGCTTGTTTTCGTTCCCTCTGCTCAATTGAGCTCTCTCTGCTCTCAATTTCCCTAGCTTCCTGCTTTGGCTTAGCTTTTTTTTTTTTAATTTTAATGTTTTTCTTCGCGCTCCTGTCTCAGTGCTGCTTATTATCTTCTTTTTCTGTCATTCTATGGCTTTTAGCCAATCGGCGCTGTTTGTTCATTTTCCCTCTCGGGCTCTCTAGCTTCTAGCCTCTGTCCGCTCGAATCCCTCTTCTGAGCGTTAGCAATCACTGCATAATGTCTTTAGGGGAGGTGGCCACCTGTTTCGTAACGGAATGGACCATCGGTGCCCTTGAAATCCCAAAGAATAGCGTTCTCTGTTTCCACAGAGAAATACGCTAAAACACAGGAAAACTCGTCACTTTGTCGTTTATCGGACTTCAAATATCCTGAATTTCACCTTATATTTCTATCGGGTCCGCCTGAAATCGCTATCGCAAGTCGCCATGCCCATGTTTCATGGTTTTCTTTTGTATTTTTAAAAATACATTAAAATATTAAAAATCCCGTAAACGACTTTTAGACGGACTTGAAATATTATGTAATAGTGTTTACAAACCCTTTCGGGTTTGATCGCATCGCATCGATGCCTATGTATATATGGCCCGCTTTGTCGCATTACTTCGACGCGATGTTGCGATGCGATTGATCGCAATTGCGTATTGCATGGGCCCGGGGTTCCCATATGGCATGACCGACATCGATGCTGATTGCGATCCACCGATATCGGCGATCGCGATATCGCGCGTCGCGGCGTCCCGCCTTTGCCTCGTGGCATCGCCGATTGCGATCTGCCAATATCGGCGATCGACATATCGCTCGGCTCGATCCCTATGTTATATCACATGTGACTTCCTCCGACCCTATATGTCGGGGATCGACGATCGGGGGTGGCTTCCCTTTTACACTTAAATCTGCTCTTTTGCTCTAGTCTGATGCGATTCCTCCTTTTGAAGGGTTTTTTGCCTTTTTAAAGGATTTTGCCTCTTTTTCTAAGGAACAAAGGGCATCTTCCTTAAGCGATAACTTTTGCATGCTAAGTCCATTTTTGCCCATTCAAGTTGCAGTAGATTCAGGAGGAGAAGATCTCTGTAATGGGGCTATTTCCAGGAACTTCCTTGGACTTTAATTTTTCCTCTGTGAGGAACACTTTGACTTAGGAATCTATCCAAAATCAATTATGGATTAGTAACAAACTCATCAACATGTATGCAATTGGATGAATCCAAGGGAGGAGTCAATTATCAATATTATAGTGCCATGATCCCTTTGTCGTATCAACAAAACCTCAACGAGCTCCAGAGAAGGGGATGCCGTCATCTCTAGCATAGAATAATAATATATGGGTGAGCACCTCAACATATGTGCCAAGTAGGTGAGTGTACCTGCAAAGAGGCAATATGTCTGACATCAATGCATCACACTGAACCACACTATCCATCTTGGAGTCATTCACTAAAGAAGGGTAGACACATCATCATATCACTGGAACACATCAAGGTGCCACTAGTGCTATGTAATTAATATATCATTGGCTACTCAATGGTGCTAATAGGCTCTAGGGGCATAAATAAGCCACTCTACACTATCCCCTTTCCTCTAGACATCACACACCTAACTGTTGAGGTAGTTAGTTAGTAGGACCATAATGGTAATGCCAGGGAAAGTGTGTGTGCCCATAAAATAGCCCCTATATTTGATCAGTCAATATCATCAAAGTATATCCTCTACAAGTAGTTGTGATAAGGATCATAGATGTGACCTCATACAATACTAGGGGTAACATACCCAATTAATTTGGCACATTATTTGAGGTCACTCCACTTTTTGGAGTTGTTGTAATAGCTATATGGACCTTCTTTCAAATATTTCTATGGGATTTTCTTGAGGAGTGAGTTGTTAACCTCTTGGAGAGAATGCCCTAGCCCATTTTCACTATTGTGAGCATATTTTGGTTTCTCTAGGGTGTTGAATACTTAAATTAGTGGTGCAATCCCCTTCAACATTATTTTTAGCACACCTATTGAGGCATAACAACCATTTGACACATTATTCTAGAGTGCCTTCCTTCTTTTAGGCAAGGGTGGTTGTATTGACACATTCTTCTATCATGCCCTAGCCATTTATACTATTTTGAGTATGTGGTTGAAATTTAATTATGATTTATCCCTTATTTTAGTGGAGCACTGCTTTATATGGAGTATCCTGGCACATTTTTAGAGGTTATCTTGAGGGACATACTCTTTTATAATGCCATGTGGCATTATGGGGGTTTTTCATTTCCAAATTAACCAAGTTCAAGGAGACATTTTGCTTGTGGAGAGGACAAGTGGCATCCCCATTACGTTGTCCAAATATTTTTATTGCTTTAGGTTTTGACATGTTTTAAAGGTAGTTAGAGGATATAATACTTTATGTTTCCCTAGGAGAAGTCATGGATCTAAGAAATTGATTTTATTATTTTATGATTGAGTGTTTTCAGCTTTAACTCTATAAAAGAGAAGCTCCCTCACATTGTAATGGTTTTCGATGGTTTGAGAAAAGGCTTTATTGGCTTTACTTGTATTGAAGATCTCTTTGAAGGCTATGTGGATTTTTGGGTTTCTACTCATGTGTGCCATTCTATCTTTCATCTATTACTGATTTGTGTTGTTGGTAATTGCTCTTAATTCTGCTGCAATAAGGATTCAAGTTAGGGTATATTTGTCACTTGAAGGAGAGCTTTGGATGAGGTGCATTCTGCTTAATATTCTGGCTGTTTTTACTAAGTTGAGCAATTATTAGGATGCCATTTCTATGGAAGATGTATCATTGATTTTCAACTAGAAGTAAGATCTCACCTTAATTGTCTTTGCTTGTTTATACAAGCATGTCTTTGGAAGGGCTTTTCACTATTTCATTTTCAGCCATATAAATTTTGCAATCATTGGTGATTTTCTAAATGTTATTACAACATATTTTACTTCTAATTTTCATCCATATTCAGCCCTTACTTATTTTATGTAATATTCTTGTAATTCTAAAATTCCTAGAATTTATATTATGGATTTTCTTTGGAAAAGCACACCATGATTTTTGCAGGGAAATTCAACCAATTTAAACAATTAAAAATTCAGCAATCACAAAGCTGCAAATAATTTACTGCAAACCCAAGCTATTTTATTTGTAATTATGAGAGGAAATTACATCAATTTAAATTGAGAAAAACTGATGGATATATCATCCAGAAACTCTTGGCTGGGTATTTCCTTAACAATTTCGCTGGCTCCTCGGCAACTCGACCTTCTTGGAGATATTAATTTGGCCCACCAACTCGATGCTCCTGGAAATATAAAAATCGGGCGTTCTTAGTCTTTTGACACCAATGAAGAACATGAAGTGGTTCTCCCTCTTGACTAGCTAGGGTGGATGTTTCACTACCAGCTAGGGTGGATAGTTCTACCACCAAAGCCGGGATTTCCACAAGGGTTTCCCCTTACACCTAAGCTACTAGAGCTCTCGAAACAATGATCAAAATATCAATAACCAGTCATATCCTTGAACTCCCTTCTTTTTTTATAGTTTTCCCCATCCAAATACCATGGGTCGCCGAAATACCATGGGTCATCAAAATATCATAGGTTTTCCCTTTAAAATCCTTTTTAATTTAATTATTCATTTCACTTTTTAATGTTGCTTTTCTCCAAGTGGAAATGAAGAATTAAATTGATCTTCTTGGAAAGAGGCATTACATTTTAAGACACCATATGCCCTATTTGATATTCGGCACTAATCATTCCCCATCAACCATTCTCAAAGATAATGATAATAAATTATTGGATTTATATTTTACTAAAGAAACTCTTCATTATAGCCTAAGCCTCTATTGCATAAGTAATCCTGACCCTAGGGATACCCCATTGTTTTGGAGGAGAGCTGGCCTTGAAAGAGAAGAGGTGCTATTGTAGTGACAATGATAGCCCTCTTGAGTTACTGGTTAGGCTTGCATCGGTTTTTGGGACTTCGTAGCTTAAGTGCAAGATTAATTGATAACACAATGAATGAGGAGAGAAATTATTGGTAACACATTGAAAAAAGAGATAAATTATGTGATGATGTATTAATGAGGCTTATGGCTTTTATTTATATTTTTCAAGCAATCTATTGAGGTCATTCTGATACTGTACTCTAGGCTGCCTCATATAACATATTTTGTCATTTTGTAAGGCTGGCCCCATTACATGTGATTCTGTGTCATATTTCTCGATTCAATTGGTCTTACGTTTTTCACCAAAATAGCCTTTCTTTTTTGTGATTTTAGAGTCTCATAGGATGAGTAATATGAATTCTATTTTTGTAATAATCTTTTTAGTCAGGCATTTTTTTTTCTAAAGTTTCGACTTTATTAATTGATATTGAATAGTTACAAGGCTATAGGTGAAGGTTTTAACTCTGTAAGAATTATACTTGCAAATAAATTCTTAAAACTAACAGAAAAGATACAATGTAAATCACAGAGATTTTCCCCTAGAACCCAAAACTGAGAAAACCAGATTGATTTTTCATTATGAATATGTTCCTTTACAATGTTACAATATGTTATATACATGATGTAGCATTTATAAACTCCCAATCCATTAACCTTGGTTTAGAATATACTGCAGTTCCTTTGACCAGATACATGAAAGCATGGGCAAAACCAGCATGTGCCTGAAAACCGCTTATTGTAAACCTTCGAAAATGGATGCAAAAACCACCCAAAAGTATGTGGGGATAGTCATGCAAAGAATATAACACATACCCAACATTAGTTGCCTCTTTTAGGCTTTGTAATCAAACAAACTGAACATGAAAATTATAGAGCTTTTACTTACATGTTGCTATATTTAGAAAATATAGAACTTTAATTTCAGATTACTATATTTAACAAATTAGCTTTTACTTATACATATGATCATTTGACAAATAACACACACACTGTTGTCTGATTTTGTGAACATTAGACATAATTCTAACTGGTGCATATTTTTGAATGACATGGGTTTCATGGAAAAATACTGAAGTCAAAAAAATCAATACAAAACAGGTAATCTTTCTTTATCTTGTAATTATACTCCAATTTACAATCGAACATTTGACATGAACCTTATTGGCATGAATATGTTAATTTTGAGATTAGATATGTGTCCAAATGTCTACGGTCTTACAGATGATATGGTGTGCCTTTGTTCTCAGTTCAATTACTTTTCTTAGTGCTTCAACATTCAGATGTTATCATTTTCTATTTTTATGAGATGTATCTTTTATGTGAATATTTTATTATATAGTTGTGATCTCACTTTGCTTACCTGTCTCCTCTTAAAATATCCATTATACGAGTTCCTATGTCAGAAATGTGTTCTATGCCCCCTCGTAAGATATCATATACTAATTCTTTGCTAGATATTGAAAGTGAAATTAGGCTTCAATGTGCATTCAACCACAAACTTACAATGGTAACAGTGCAATGATGGAATTTTCTTTAGAAAAAGTTCTGAGATATTTACTCAAATAATTGATTGCTCCTCTAGTATGATTAGTTGTCATTTACGTAGTTTGCAGTTCTATGATAAAGTTAACAACAAAATATGTCATGTGGCTTGTCCTCAATATTTAAGGGTAGTTAATAGCAATGCAAGTAAAAAGAATGAAGCAGGAGAAATTTCTTCGAGTGATTGCAAATTCATAAACAAGGTTGTATAGTTGATAGATTGTGGCCTGTTATCCTTTAAGAGTAGCATGTCTCAAATAAAGATCTAAACTGGCTTTAGCTTTGATATCATCACTACCCATTTCGCTAACTATATCATATCAAAGTGAGTTATCATGTTTTGCTAAGAGCCCCAAAGATTTATTCATAAATGGTTATGGCTGCTGCTTTGTTTCTGACCTTGTAACTTGTGTCAATAAATTAAATTTGCATGTATTCATTTCTCTGCAATGATGTCCCATTTCTAAAAGAGGCCTAGGATAAGTTGCAGGAAACACCTAGTTTGGCCACATTCTAGTCTTGAAATGCCTAAAAACGTTTAAGTGAGTACAAAATGCTTTAGAAATGTCATTGGCCATACCTTGGTGTTTCCACCAAGGTGACAAACTCCTCTTCTCTATTCCCTATCTTTGTTTTGTCTTAAAGGGTCATTCAGATGGACAGGGCAATATTCTCCTATGGGTCACACGTCCCACTAGAAATGGCTGAAATGCCTTAAAAATGTCGTTTCCCATACCATACAACATTTCAAATCTTAAAATGGTAGAAATATCTTGGAAACATCATTAGCTGTGCTGCATAGCATTTTCAAAATTGGAAACACTATACGGTGGCATTTCCAAGGCATTTTGGCCATCTCCAGTGATGTTTTGGGCGCCTTTCTGGAAGTTTCTAGGATGTCCTAGGTTCCTGAGAGAGGCATGGGACTTGTTAAACCTCATGTTGACAGGGGTACATATATTTTATTCATTTGCATTTATTACCATTGTAATCCCAAAATCATTAGTCAAAATCCTTGTAAAAATCATGCGAGTCTTTGTATTTAGGTGTCCCAGGCCTTGTGATAGTCGACCATGGCTTGTCCTTTTGGGCTAAAACCTTGGTCTCTTTGTCCTATATAGGATTGGGAGGTTGTGGATAGATCTCAAGAGGACTCATGGTTTGGAGGAGCCTTGGTTATGTAGGGTAATCATTGGTGTATGGGCCAGTCCAACTCGTATCAAGGTCCACCTATGTCTCACAGCATGGTTATTTATGTAATCGAGTTTGTATGTGGTCTTGGCCTTGATGCAATATTCCTTAGATAGTTTTCAACATGGAAGTCTGACAAAATCAATAGTTTCACATTCCCCATGCAATTCACATTTCTTGATGCAAGTGGTCTCGGAAGTCAAAAAGTCAACTTGGTCCCAAAATGCTCAAATTGATGAGGAGATGACATGTGACATTGAAATTTTTGCAAACAATGAAGGCATGATGTAGTTACAGGTGGTCAAATGGTGCATGGGGCTTCTAGGTGGCCAAGCAGGGCTAGAACTTGTTAGTTTTCTACATTCATTACATCAAATTTGGTCTACAAAAAGGGAGGAACAAGGCCCATGTTTCCATTTTCTCATATTCCTAACGGCATTAGAGATCCAATAGTTGGGCGTGACGAAATGCTGTAGACAGTGATGATGTGCCAACATGGGGGTTACTTTAACCAATGAGGCTAACTACAGGTGAAATCAAGGAATTGTAAGGAAAATCAAATGAAAACCATGAAAAATTCACTAAGTTGTTGGATATCTCCAAAAAAGGTGGCAAGTCGACTTACTACTAGTTGTTTAAGTCAAAAAGTAGCAGTTGGAGGTCAAATCTAGTCATTCTATGATCAAAAGGTAAACATTGGGGGTCAAAGGGACTATTTGTTGATTTGTGGAAACAAAAGTAGTTGTTATAATGGAATATTGAGCATCTAAGGACTGAATTGAATTCCAAGAGGACCAGGTCAAGTTGCATGGACCAAGTCGAGCCTCAAGCTAGTCTTTTCGGTTGAACGTTGAGCTTCCAAAGGTTACTATTCTTCATTTCTTGGCCTTCCAGGCACATTGGAAAGGAAATGTGGGAATCCTAAAGGATTTGTGAGCTAACTCGAATCCTTAGGTGGGAAAACTTAATGTAATAAATATTTTTATCAAAAATTTTACTTAGTCTTTGACTTGGGGATGACAATGTAATACTTAGTTTTTGACTTGGGGATGACAATGTAATATCCCCCTACTAATATTACTAATTTAACTTGCAAAATTTTCAAATTTTCTTTTAGGTGTTTTGTCAAACACTTGGCAAGCAATTATTTATTCAAATTTTTCGCATGCATTAATGAGGAGCAATGCACAATAAAGTTAAGAAACCTCTGCTAATTAATTTTTATGCACTAAATTCACTAAATGCTCTGACCAATTTTTTTAAAACCAAATTAAGGGTTTACATTGTTGGAAATAATACTTAGAGGGGGGTGACTTAGTATTTCTTTAATATTTCAAAATTGGTTAGTTCATTTAAACATTCAGAGCATCAACAAGTAAAACATATTACATCATCACATCAATAACAGAACACAAAATATGTCGTCCAAACAAGCTTTGTTATGTATGGTTACACACACATTTACCAGTTGAACTGGAAGGAAGTACAAGACTCCCCAGGGGTTTTTACTAGCAGAGATGGAAGGAAGCAAATGTTCCTTGAAAAGGGTTTAGGCTCCCGTACCAGGGACAATGGCCCAATTACAACTATCCACTCTCAATGCCACTGCTGCCACTACTACTCCAACTGTCCACTGCTGCCACTGCTCCTACTGCTGCTGCCACTTACTACTGCTGTTGCCACTACTGCTACTGCTGCCACTGCTGTCAACTGCGCTACTACCACTGTCCACTCATTTTTCCACTGCTATCTCTGCTGATACACTCAATGCTCCCAGTTCAACTCCCTGCACACTTCACTACTACCACAACTGCTGCCACTGCTGCAATTTATAGCTTCTCTGCAACTGAAAACATCCTCAATACTCTTACTGTTCAAAAATCATTGTCAAAGAGACACTGACATCACAATCATCACTCATCAAGGGTTACTATCTAGGATTACAAGCATAAGGATTTTGACCAACATATCACTGGCATTGTCATATCTCCAAGTCATTTATACTGTACTGTCACAAAGATGAATGTTAGGAGTTCAAGCATTGTCACTGTCCTAGGGTCACTGCCATTATTGTCTTAGAATGGTGTCATATATCTATAGGCACTGTGAAGTCACAAATTTTCTTATATCATTCTTGTCGTATTATTGTCTCACTATTGTATCAAAACCACTGTCATATCAAAGTCACTACACATGGTTTACTGTTAGGCTTCAATGTTACTAGGTCACTTCCACAAGAATCACTGCTAGTCAAGGTTACTGTTGTGTAATGTAACAAGGTGACTGTGTTTCATAGTCATGTATCCACCTTCTATCCAACAATCACTCATACAAGCTTTCATACAATACTTAACACCATCAATCTCTAGTCATATATCTATAGGCACTGTGAAGTCACAAATTTTCTTATATCATTCTTGTCGTATTATTGTCTCACTATTGTATCAAAACCACTGTCATATCAAAGTCACTACACATGGTTTACTGTTAGGCTTCAATGTTACTAGGTCACTTCCACAAGAATCACTGCTAGTCAAGGTTACTGTTGTGTAATGTAACAAGGTGACTGTGTTTCCTAGTCATGTATCCACCTTCTATCCAACAATCACTCATACAAGCTTTCATACGATACTTAACACCATCAATCTCTAGAGAATATCACACTTAAATCAGATCATTCTTTGCTCAACCTCCACAGTGCTCAAGGTCATACAATACTCTGACTAAGTTAAGTCTGCTCCTATGCAACCAACTGCTCTGAATTCAATCACTTGTCAATGGAACCCTTTCAATAATATTATTAACATATTCAACAATCACTTGCCAGATATAGCATAAACTTTGCCCATCATCAATCACAAGCTTTCAAATCATTGGCAACTACACACAGGTCTTACAGTCAAGGTTATGACTTTTATTGATCCACTAAGATAATTGTTAGGGTTATTTAATATAGACATTTCATGCAACAACAACAATACTTCTTTGTGTCACAATCATCATAGTCAGATTACTTCAGATCACTCCAGTAATGCGATTCAGAGGATCACTTCAAAATGCGAATTTTGCAAGAATAGTGGTGCAAGTTTCAAAAGGCCTGGTGGTCTTCAATTTTTTTATTCTTGTCCTAAAACGATTGGCTCAATGAAGATGTATCACCCTGAACGATGCCACTGTTTCTAAACTCAGTTTCAAGAAAGGTCACAGGTGTTTATGTTGCCAAAAGAGTTGGTTGTCAAGGACCAAGGTTTCACAAAAACCATGATGCGAACCCCAGGGTATGTCCAAGTGGAAGTGTTGTCCAAGATACCACAAGTCCTGCAATATTCTTGACAACTGAAACAATAATTTTTTTGAATTCCAACAAACACCATAAGCAATAGTGAAGAGCCCAGAAAGGATAGATTGGTAGGTTCAGATGTCAATGAACAAGTTTGGTGTCAAACAGTGCTGCATTCATGCCATAAATATGCCTCTCTTGCTTCAGACTTGCCCTGCAAAGGGCTGAAAGTAACCACCGGGAACCCTTATCTGAATGAAAACCAGGAAGGAGTCGTATCTCAGTCAACACCTTGAATTTTTCCCATCAAACTATCAGTTATTAACGCTAAGAGTAATCTCTATTTAATTGGATCTACCCTAGAAGAAGGGCTGAATAAGATCTTCGATCTGGCTTCGAGATTTCTTGAATCGACCTTCACATTTTTCCAAAAGTCCGCAATTTTTTCTTAGATCTGCTTAAGTTCGTGCCAACATTATCTTTGGTTGGTATATTACTTCCTTCAGGCCACCCACAAACTCCTAAGGCCGTAGTCAAACCACAAATGAGATTTACTTGATTTGATGCCTAGAACAATGAATTTCCAATCACAAAGAACCCTCGTATGAATAATTCTTGCTCTTGAATGATAGACATGCAAGAGAGCCGAAGCTTGTTATAAAAACCACTGAGATGGATGCTCAAAATCCATCCACAGCGATTGATCACATATTTACAATCCAAACTTCAGTTTAGGCTTGGGGTTACGGAGAATCAATGAAATTTTCAACGAGTTGATCCATGTCACTAGGAAAATCACATGTCTGCAAAACTTAATCAAAAAACCCAGCGAATCCCTGTAGAAAACATTTACATCCCAACGAAAACCCTTACCAAAATAAAAAAAATATAAAACCCTTCCAGAATTCTTCAAGGCCGCAGAGTTTCTCCACAGGTCTTGCGACATATCACTTGAGTGTTTTTGTACATACTTTAGAGGGAGAACAAGGTATGTTTAAATACTTTTTAGAAGTCTTTGGACCACAAGCAAAATTAAATTCTGTAATGACCCATTTCAATCTATAAGCAAAAGAGTATTAGCATGCATACGATGTATGCATATGATAGCTACATATGCACACATCGCATGCTTTGCACTAGTATACTTATTAAATAATTAGGAAAAATGTTTAAATGAATGAAAAGGGACTAAAACACCTAAATTATCGAGAAGAGAAATATTACCTAAAATTTGACATTCAAAAGATACATATGAAATACTTCATACTTCTAAGGTTGTTAAATAAAATTTACAATTTGAATCATTCTAATATAAATATTGATCATTATAGAGTTTAAAGTTATAAGTTAATTATTGTTAATATATATATGTATATAAATATATATTTATAAGTTAAAGTTTTTAAATTAATATCATAAACATTTGATAACTATTGACTTTGTTATTATAATTAAAATTTTATAAAAGATAAAATTATTAAAGTTTAAAACATGTCAAACACTTTAAGATATATATTCATATCCTCACCTCACTTTACACGTAAAGTTTAAATCTGCCAAATAAAATCTGATGAGGGCGGTGGAAGAAGGCGGTGACCACCTAGGAAGGGTACTTATCCCAAGCATGCAGAGGTAGAAAGGGAGGTTTTTTTGGGGAAAGAAGAATCAGAGTCAGAGATTGGATTGAGAGCTGGATATCCGAATCAAAATTTCAGAATTGAGCAATTATTCTTGAGGCTTTTGGGCACGGGGGACCAAAATACTCTAATTAGGAAGTATTTTGGAGCTGAGTACCCAGGGCTGTGCTCAGCTTGGCTGGGAGGATTGGTCATTTGGTAACCAGAGCGAAATTGGAGTGAGGACAACCCAGAATCTGGGATCGACATCAAACTCAGAAGAAAACAGGTATTTACAGTGAATTGATAAGTTATGTGCTTAAATTTCATTGTATGCAATGTTCGAAGTAAATTTCTAAGTTTAAGAATTAAGAACCCGTACAAATTCACTTCATTAATTTAATTAATTGAGCCATCCTTAATTTAAGCCAATATTTGACAGTCCTCTTTATAAATGAAGAACCTCCTTTTTCATCACGAGCCCAATTAGATGAGGATCTTTCCATAGGTAACAGTCAATTATACGTTGCCACATCATTACTGTTGAACCTGTGACATCATTCAACCAACAATGTCATGCCACCTTAGCAACCCTTAGGGTTTTGGACCACTGGTTGGGGTCACTCACTCTCACTGAGTGTTTCTCTCAAATCGTGAAGGCACACGAGACACTCCACATATCAATGGAATCAACATAATGAGGAGAATCTGATGACGAGGGTTACGAAGGCAAACCCACTACTTTGTTGCTTCAAAAACTCCAAAAAAAGCGGGGTATGAGCATCGTCCAAAGAGTCCAAACCCTAGAGCTAGAGTTTTACCAATGCATCATCTTCATCCAAGACAACCAACATACCGAGGACATCAATGATGACATCTTGCACTTGTTGCACCTGCTTGTCATCTTGCACCTGCTTGTCATCCTACCCCTGCTCGGCATCTTGCACCTGCTTGACATCCTGCACCTGCTCGACATACTGCTCCTGCACTTGCTCCTGCTTTGACATTAATGACAACATACTCAACAATCTCACCCTTTTTCATTGACGTCAACCCACCTAGCATAACGAGGCATGTTGCATCATGCATCTCTTTCTTCCTTGATTCTTCAAAAATTCTCTCCCCCTTTGACATCAATGGAAAAGGGTGGCTGACATGTCCTTGACGATATCTCTATGTGATGTGGCCCCCCCCATTGAATCATTTCTACAAGCTCCCCCTGATAATGTGCTTTCCTACTACATCATCTCTTCCATTGCATGCTCCCTCTGAACAATATGTTGTCCTACAAACTCCCCTTATCTTTGTGCATCTATCAATTGTGTGAGACTTCATTGTGAAACCTGTTTTATCTACCAGACCTTGGTGGTCTTGTCTTTCTGCTTGGTGAAAGTCCTCCCTTCCTGGTTCTGCAGGGTCCGCGTCAAGCAGCTTCTACAATATCGTAAAAAATGGCCAAAATTATGGCATAAATAACACTCTACATCTGGTCTCAATAATGTAGAAAAGGTTTTGTAACTTCTGCTGTCAATGGCATATGCGATTTTGTCTTGTCTTCCAAAAAATATTCTTCTAGGGCTTTGATAAAACCCTCTATCAATACTCCTGCTATATCCCCTGCAATCTCGAGCTCTATGTCCATAGTTAGAACATGTGTAACAATAACCATGAAATGTGCTTGCATACTTGGGTGTATAGGGTGATGATCTGCTAAAGGTGTCTCGCCCTTGAGAGTATCCAAGGCTTTGCTGCTTTTCATCATTAAATGTTCTACTATGGATTGGCATCTTGAATGCATCATCTTGATTTCTTGAGGTATTGGTCTTCCAACTTTTGGTGTTGGTTGATTTGTGCAAGACTTTGACTTTGGGCTTCTCTCCATTTTTGGCATGAGGCTTCCTTTCATGAGACTTCTTTTCTTCCTTGACATGTGGTTGCTCTTCATCATTAGGATGAGGCTTCTCTTCTTCGACATGTGGCTTTTCTTCATTTTTGGAGCATGAGGACTCACCAACATATCCAAGACTTGTCTTGATAAGTGGTGATCTCTGGCAATTGATAATGTCATCCAAGACCCGTGAACTCCTCAATTTTTGTTTCAACTTGTCCACTTCTGCTCTCAATGTGAAAATTTCTTGTTCATGTTTCATGCAATCTTCTTCCTTCTGCTTCATTTGATTCCTTACAACTTCCTCAATCCTTTTGGCTTCTTCAAGTTCCCTCTTCAAGGTGGTGATTTGCTTGCCAAGTTCTTTATCGTACTTGTTCCATTTATTTGGCTTTTCCTTTTACTTGAGCTGGCTTATCAAGGTGCTTTGCCTCTTCTTTCTGGTGTTTGTTGTTTATTAATTTGACCTTGAAGCTGGGTGATTTCAACTACGGACCATCTCTTGTTGTTGTAATACTTCGTCTTCTCGGTCTTCATCTCGTCAATTTCTTTGCAAGCATTATTATACCAGCCTTTGACCAAATCCCTGTCCCATTCCAATTTAAATATTTTGTCTTTGAGGGATTTAACATCTTCTTCGAGATCAATAACCATCTTATCTTCAACTGCAGGTTCCACCAGTCAAATATGAATGCTATGCATTTGCCTTCAAGCAATAAAGCTTTAAAGAATTTGGCTCTGATACCAGTTGTTGGAAATATTGAGTCTGGGGTGAATCAATATTGCCTTAATATTTCACAATTGGTTAGTTCATTTAAACATTTAGAGCATCGACAAGTAAAACATATGACACATCATCACATCAATAACAGAACATAGAATATGTCGTCCTAGCATGCTTTGTTATGTATGGTTACATACACATTTACCAATTGAACGGGAAGGAAGTACAAGACTCCCCAAGGATTTTAATAGCAGAGCTGGAAGGAAGCAAATGCTCCTTGAAACGGGTTTGGGCTCTTGTACTAGGAACAATGGCCCAATTACAACTGTCCACTCGTAATGCCACTAATGCCACTACTACTCCAACTTTCCACTGCTGCCATTTCTCCTACTGTTGCCACTCACTGCTTCTGCTGCCACTACTGCTACTGCTGCCACTATTTCCCACTGTTTTCAACTGCGCTACTACCACTCTCCACTCATTTGTCCACTGCTATCTCTGCTGATACCCTCAATACTCCCACTTCAACTCCCTGCACACTTCACTACTTCCACAACTGCTGCCACTGCTGCGATCTATGACTGCTCTGCAAATGAAAACATCCTCAATACTCTCACTGTTCAAACACCATTGTCAAAGAGACACTGACATCACAATCATCACTCATCAAGGGTTACTATCTAGGAGTACAAGCACAAGAATTCTGACTAACATATCACTGACATTGTCATATCCCCAAGTCATTTACACTGTATTATCACAAAGATGACTGTTAGGAGTACAAGCATTGTCATTGTCCTAGGGTCACTGCCATTATTGTCTTAGAATGTTGTCATATATCTATAGGCATTGTGAAGTCACACATTTGCATATATCATTCTTATCATATACTGTCTCACTGTTGTATCAAAAACACTTCATATCAAAGTCGCTACACATGGTTTAGTGTTAGGCTTCAATGTTACTAGGTCACTTCCACACAAGAATCACTGCTAGTCAAGGTTATTGTTGTGTAATGTAACAAGGTCACTGTGTTGTTGTAATGACCAAAAACATTAACTAGAATCTGAAGTACAGAAAGCCTGAAGAATTTAAATTTGTACTTACCTTAACTGCGGCTGATTCTGCTGGTGCTGCTGATTCTGCTGGTGATGTCGTGGCTGTTTTGATCCAGTCTCCGGGAGACCAATACCACCCAGCCAGATTGAGCAAACCTAGCTGCTCAATCCAGAAAACTTCACAACAGAAGCTCTCTGTCCCTCCGTGCCCAGAACCTCAAACAGCTTAAAGCTCTTCCAATGGATAATTAACTTCCTCCTGGTTTTCTCCTGGTGAATTTCTGCTCCTGGTTCTTTCTGCTCCTCTCTTGTTTTTCCCCCCTTCTCTCGGTTCAGGCCTCTGCTATTTATTTACCGGCCTGGCGGTGGCCGCCCTCCCACTTGCAGCCACCGCCTTCCACGCATTGATGGCTCTCAGATATTTTCTTACTGTCCTCTGCGCTCTGTAATAAGTATTCAGTTGGTTGGACGCGTCTTTATTAATGGACTGTGGTATATATATAGATTCTTTAGGACAGCTTAGATTTACGTTTATAAATTCCCTTTATGTTTTATAACATTTCCTGTATATACGTTATAAAGTTCACTGATATCTTTTATAAATTTACATTATAAATGTTATAAAGTTAAATGACATATTTTATAACATTTACATTATATATGCTATAAAGTTTAAGTGATATATTTTATAACATTTAAATTATATATGTTATAAAGTTAAGTGATATATTTTATAACATTTCTTTATATATGTTATAAAGTTTAATGATATGTTTTATAAATTCATATTATAAAGTCTAATTATATACTTTATAAAATTTAATATATATATATTATAAAGTTTAAAGTTTAAAATTTTATTAATGGGTCGTTACAGTTGTCTAGTCAGGTCTCCACTTTCTATCCAATAACCACTCATAAAAGCTTTCATACAATACCCAACACGATCAATCTCTAGAGGATATCACAGTTAAATATGGTCGGGGCATACAAATTTAACACGTGGGAAAAAGTCAAACATGAGCTCTAACCCTTATCCATGGCCATCACCTTGGTTCCTATGGGCCCTAGATGAGCCCCCCTCCATCATTAAGGAAGCCATGTTTGTCCCAACCCCTAGTGAGCGACGAACTGCCTCACCTTAAGGGGGTATCCACTGCTATATATTACACATCATGCTCTACCCTAGAGCCTCGAGCTATTATGATGAAAAATCAATCAAAGGAAAAAGGCATATGAAGAAGGTTGGAAATACAAAGACCGGGGTAACTCATGTACCACGATTTTCTCCCTCCTACACCCATATACCCAAGTGTGGGCTTCCCCTATTATAGCTACCCTTGCACCTTGACATGTGGTCTGGATGATTCCCTTGATCCCCACTCCATTCCACCATTATATCATTTCCACCTACCACTTGAGGGATGTACCATGGACATGTCACCCCCTTTAGAGGTTGAAACCACCTAATAGGGTCCTTGGTTAACCCCCCTATTGAGCTTGGAGACACTTGTACATGCCAAAGCACAATATGGAAGGGCATGCCACCATGAAGTGCCTGTAATGTTCCAAACTAGGAAAAAAGAGTGATATGCAAAGAAAATAACAAATACAACACCAAAAATTTCAAACATTCAGCAAACACCCATATAAACTCCATAAATAACAACCAGCGTAGCCATTTTATTAATCAATTGGAGCAAGTACAATATTGTGGCAGGAATTCACCTGGGCTTGCCTCAATGGAAAGCGTGGCAAAATCTCAGGTGATGAAATGACAAGCCCAAATGCTAACAATAGCCACTCCAATGATGCTCTGCGCTGCCCAAAAATCTGCACTGTTTGCTGGAAAGAAACTGCTAGAAGCCCCACCTCCGGTGCTCAAAACATTCTGCAAAATTAACCTCAAGCTCCTCAACCAAAACCCAAAAAGGGTTTGGCTTGGTTTTGACTCCCGAAATTCAGCCCCCAAATACCACGTCCTCCTCCAAGTGCTGGAAAATACGGCCCGCCTATAGGTCACAGAAAAAGCCCCACAAATCACACCCAAAGGCTGAGATGCTCTCCTCTGAGTTTGCCCTTATTTCTCCTGGCAATCTTCAGCTCCCAAACTTGTCCCCCAAGTTCCCACATGTGTCCAGTGGGAGGCCTTTGTGCAGGCCTAGGTAGCTGCAAATCGTGCTACCCACTAGTAACAATCTCCTGCTCTAAAACTCCTCCAAAATGTTGATCCTCCACTGAAGCTCCAATGCCAAAATTCTCCTAGCAAATGTTGCTCGGAAGACCCCCGAAACAACCTCTACGTGCTCCCTTCCTGCGTCCTCCAGAAACACGCACTAGCTGAGCAAAAGGCTGAAAGATAAGCTCTAAAATCCCTCCGGCTCTCCTCCAAAGTGGTACAATTTGACCTTCCTAGGGTGGCACTCAAAGTCCCCCAAAGAAAGGGTGAGTTCTCCGCTTGGAAAACTCGGTGCTAAATAGTAAGTGACCGGCTAAGCAGCTCGAGCAACAAAAGTGAGTTCAATAGACAAAAGACCCTTTGTGAAGATGAACTCCTCCTATTTATAATTTCGTGGGCCTTCCTCCCCATGTGGGCCCCTCCTCCTTGCCTTTCGATTTCCCCTCCAAGGCTATTCGAACTCCCCGCTTAGCCAAGTGCCTTTTTTTGTGTGGTCCCACATTCCACCAACAAAATATTTCGACCTTCTTTCTCCCCTGAGTCCTTAAGTCAAAATTGGATGGGTTCCATGATCACCAAAATTATCCAAAATTGTAGGAAATCAAATTAGTAACAAAATAATTTAAGAAGGGACATTACAGTGCCCCATTGATTCCATGACTTGTAATCTCTTTTACTTGATTATTCTAATGATTTTTTGTATTGGAGGGCAAGGGGATGCATTGGATCTTATGCAGGATTGCAGGTGGGTCTCCATTTGGGTTGGTCTCCCTATACGGGGTCCTAGCCCTCCAAAGGGCCACATTGGCACTTGTAGGGTGAGCGTTGAGAGTCACGTGCCTCCAACATAGTAGACATTACTTCACGGATCAACAATGCTCATTGATTTCTCATGTTCTTCCTTTTGGATGAGGATGATGCACCTGCTTCACCATGCCCAGTCGGCTCGACACTTGCACCATACACTTGGCAGATGTTCCAGGGTCTAGAGGATCCGTTGCAAAGGGAGGGCTTACATCATCATTCTAGCCCTTATAGATGGTCTACAAGCATTTCCGATCCACTTGGAGACCCATGAGGATGTCCTTGTGCCCCCACAACCACTTGGGAGCACCACAGGTTCTTGCTTAGAGAACAAGGGGCCAACCCCTTGTCCACTATGTTTGGAGTCCATCTCTACATCATGGCACCTCTTGGACTTCATTGGACCTCTCCTCAAAGGCCCAACGACTCACTTTGTTGATCATTCGACCCTATTGAGAGGCTTATCTTTACATTACTGAGCTATTTGGTGGGTTTGTCACCAAAAGTATTGTTATTATGCACATTGATTTATTTTAGCAGATCATTTAGGCCATTTTAGCTAAATCGAATTCATTAGAGGGTGTATGAATAGAAGTGAGATGATTGATTTTGATCGTCATCACTTGGATTGGGTTGTTCTCTCTTGTGAGATTTTTGCTATTCCTTTTGGAGGACAAATTTGGATGACATGAAATGATGAATGAATTTTGATGTTTGGTTCTTCTCTCTCTCTTATCTTGGAGCTTCACTATTGGCATAATATGATGGTTGGATTAGGATATACTCTTTTACACATGTAAGTGATCTTTCATGCATATTCTTGTCATCTACTTTAATACATAAATGTTGCTAGGATTTTCGCTATAATAGGTCTGAAATTTACTACTTTTCTTATGCGAAATTGTGGAAACATTGGTCTTTTATAGCTTTGCAACATTTTATGTATCATGTGTGAATGGGCAAATGTTCCTAGAGATTTTTTCTATTGAACATATCTTGATAAGTCATCAATTATTGCACATTGAAGTATAAAATGTCTTAGCAGCTGCTCTCATGCACTTATTGTCATGCGAAGTTGTCTAGGAGGCTCCTTGTTTGGGTATAGTTCCTCTAAATCACAAATTTCATATTGACTCCATATTCCCCCAAGGATTAGGCACTGATCCTTCATTGGTGATCACTCAAAAAACATATTTTTATCACCTCTTTCTCTTTCTTTCTAGGTCTAGCCTCCATAGGTGGCCTAGGGCATCAATTTTCTCATGATTCATCCATTAAAAAAGTTTGATCTCTTCCTCACTACTGCGTTGTTGTGTCTTTTAGAGGCCCTCCAAATTTGAAGCAATTATGACTGTGAGATCTCGAGATATATCAAGCCCTAGCTCCGAGATCGATTCTTGCCCTTGGTTTCCCTTGGCTAGTGACCTCATTGGGATCATTGCATCAAAATTATCGAAAATTTCTCTTTTGATCCCTTTCTCCCCCTCAATTAGGTCAAGCACACCCCTTGTTAATCAATTCCATCCCCTTGACCTACTTTTGGGTCCACTTGGTCCCATGTGGTCCCACAACCTATTGAAGTTAATTTCACAAAGATCACTTGGAAATCAATTTTTCACAAAGATTTCTAGGACTAGGTATCTTCCTTACAAGTCTTATCCTCAAACCCTAACCCTTGAAATCCCCTTGGCCCTTCCTAGGGAGCCTTATACCTTGCTTATCAAACAAGCAAACCATACAAACGAGTTTGTCTTGTGAATAGGTCTTAGAAATAACTCCTCATTCTTTCATTGACTCGTTCATCTAGTGGTTGCCTTTATACTGGATCTCCTCCCATCAGTGAAAGTCCATAAAGAGCAGGGAGACTTAGCTGAGGTGAAAGTGGGCTATCGCTCCAATGTTGCCCTTGACCTAGTAGTTTCCCTTTTAGGATCCCCTCCCAAAACCCCTGCTAGTTTGAGTGGTAACATCACCTACAACTAGTATTCATGTGATTGGATGAAAGATCTTGAAAGAAACATGCCTTGGAAGAGGTAGTTGTATGAAGAAAAGCCAAATGTGGACTAGAAGATCACTTTCTGATGAAGAGAAAGATGACATGACTATTGGTTCAACCCTATGGTTCGTTAAAGGAAAGTGATGGATGGTTGATGCCCTACGAAGAAGATCTATAATATAAAGGCTCCATGATGAAGAATTTGAAGTTCAAAACATCAAAAGGAGGACCCCTACAAGCATTTGATAATACCATGATTTCCACCAAAGAGCAGAGCTGTTATTGTAAACAAGTCCCTAGTTAACAGGGAGCTTAGACAAGTCCTTGATTAAGAGGGAGCTTGGTTAAGAGGGAGTTTGAATATATTCATTTTTATAGGAATGAGCATATCCTCCCCAGTTGAGAGGGAGAGATAGACACATCATTCATGTCTTCATGTTATGAAGAAAGAATGGAGGATTAGGTAAGCATCTAAGATTGATTCTGATACTCTTTGAGGATGTGGTAGGGCATCCAATAAGCAAGAGTAGTCGAAGAGGAAATTCCTTGAGGACGTGTTATTCCAAGACAGGAATTGTCCTAAAAGGACATACCCTTTGAACACCCGGGTGGGGTATGTACCTTGAGAGACAATGATGATGGTGTCTATCAGTCATTTGTCTCGCCAGCATTGTGCTCTAATCTCGTGCAGAGATAGAGTTGTTAGTCAAGGCCTTGCTATCTGACAATGCTTATGATATGGCTTACCAATCCGCCTCTTCTTATGAGAATTCTTCAGTATGAGAATGTCCAAGTACCATGTATGGATTATGAATACCTCCCTAGTTAAAAGGGAGTGTTGAAAAGTGTAACTAGTTTCGGTCTTCATAATGACATATGTAATCATGATTTTATATATTTGATGTAAAGAGAAAAATAAATTTATTATTGTCATTCTTGAGGCATGGGTTTCATGCTCAAGGAAAATTTATTTTTATAGGTCAAGCACCCATTGAGTGCTTCTAGGTTTGTCATAGAGTCATGAAGTCAATTAAGTCATTGTCATGTATGGAAGACCCTTGTGGGCATATTGTAACATGTCAAGAAAATTATTGTAAGTAATTAAATGTGTCAAAGACCCTCCAAGACCTCGTCAAACAAGAAGCAACAAGTCGGCCTTCAAGAAAGAACAAGTCAGTCTACAAGGTGACAAGTCGACCTCATGAAGGGGCTATTCAACCTGCCAGAGAGACTATATATAATCTCCGCCATAGTATGACCAAGAAATTGTCTGATTTTTTGCCAATAAATACTCTTACATCTACAAAGAAAATATCCTTTGGCATAGTTTTGTAATGTGCAAACTAAGGAATTACCAAATAAAAGTTTTCTATTTGCTTATAGTGAATTTAAAATTTTCAGGAATAGTTTTCTTGCTATCAAGAGCTAGTTTTGTTATTCTAAGTATTCACATGGTTCTACCCTCTGACTGCATGATACAGATTGAATACTGTCCACATTTTAATGTTAGAGCACATCCTTTTAACTCCTGAAAGGTAGTTTGATAACTGGAAACAACATGCTTAATGCACGAACAATAGCTGAAGCCTTGTAGGCTTTCTCCATAGAATGATTTTACAAGAAATGGACAACAGTAGCACTGAATATGTTCTCATCTTAGTAGTCTAAGCAGTAAGTGGAAATTATTCTTTCCATCTTGAGGTTTACGCTGACATGGCATTGAAACTTTTATATGCATGTAATAGAAGCGTCATCTCTTGTAATTTATCAATAGCAATGTGCATAGTATGCCTAGAAGAGGAAAATGTTCACGTAAATGCGCTGGGAATTTCTTTTTTGTTTTGGCATATCACCAGTTTTTAAGAAATAAAAATCCCTGAAAGGTAGATGAATTGGCAGATGTAATTTTGCAGGCAACACCAATACTTTGAGCAGCGTAAGCGTCTACTAAACTCTGAGGGGCTGGAGCAAGATGTGGGTGACTCAATGAATACATCACAGAATCTTCAGGATGCTAGGTCACTAGATGTTGCCAGTTTGATGAATATATGCTTGGCTATACATGGGACAAGTCAACCAGAGTTCTCCTCAATTGAAGGTCGAAATTATATTACTCTATTTTCCGATAATTTTGGGTGGTCACTCTCTAAAAATTACTTAAATTATAAACAAGATCTATGGTTAAACCTGCTTGTCATGGAAGTATGGACTTAAAAGGTTAAACAAGAGTTTGTGGATCCTTGGAGTATCTACAAATGGAGAAAGTTACATCATCTTCTTGTGTGTTTTGTCTTTGGTGAGTTTTACTTTCACAATAGATTATAATTTAGACTCAACTCCTATCTGGACATTAGACGTAATTTATAACTCCACCAAACATTCAGGTGTCATTTGTCTGAGAGAGACCTTCACTTATAAAAGACTCTCCATTCTTGCAAGCAAATGCAGATTTTCTTTTTTCTTTTTTTATATGTTATGGTCGAAACTTAATGAAGTATTGTGTTGTGTTTATAATTAAGTTCTTTAGTTTATATTTATGATTTATAAGAATTTCTATTTAGATTTCTCAATTTATATTTTTTTATTTTTGACGATATTGATTGTTATTAAATCTTACAGATCTAGTTTTTTTTCCTAATCTAGTTTTGTTGTCTTTGGATTCTTATCGCTTTTTGCAATCCTACAACAATTTGGTATCCAGATTTCCATTTTAAGGGCTTTATGCCTTCAGCCAAGATTACTTTTCCATTGTCTGATTGCTCACACATGAAGGTGATTATCATAATCCTAACACTCCAAACCCCATGCTTCATAATTCTAGTGCTTTCCACACCAAATAATTTAAAGAAGAGGATGTCATGAGGCAACCACCCTCTATCTTGTCTATCTTCTAAAACAAGAGGTATATGGGCATTGAAAAAAATGAGCAAGAGTTTTTAACAAAATAAATGCATGATTATTTATTGATAAATCCTGGGCTAGCTTCAAACAAATACTAAATTGGATTCCAATAAGTATTAGGCTAGCTACCATAGGAAATCATCATAACAATTTCAACACATCAACCCACATTCAAATCAGGCACCAAAATTAGTTTCCTTTGTTTGGAAACATGCTTAATGCTAAGAAATTAATTGCTTGAATCATAATTTTGGATGTCTAATCCCAGTCCCAACAACTTAACGATCCCTAGAAAATCATAGTGTTGAAGTTTACACGGACTATCAGGCTTGATCATGGTTGCAGGAATTTGTGTCATTTTGAAGCAAAAGAATGACCACCCATTTGGGGATTTGACCTATTCAAAACTCTTCTCAAGGAATCATTTTTACCCTCTCAATGATTGTGAGGAGGGTTACCACACAAACTAGCACCCTAGCTCAAATTTCCAAAGGGGTGCTAGTTTTGTGGAACTCAAGAAGTTGTCAACTATCACCTCATCACCTCTCCCCTGTGATTCGGGCTTAGGGAAGGTTTCCCTATGGGTTAATTGGGCTCATTTCAAGTAATAAGAGTTATTCATTGAAAGGCTCGGACCTATAATGAATCCGTAGAAGCATAGCCCGCGACCTGTTAAAAGACTGCATAGACAAGATTGTTTTTGAACACACAACTTGAAGCAGCGACAGTCACTCCTCTGAAGCAGTTACTCCTGAAGCGTTACTCCTGAAGCAGTTACCGTGACAATAAGAACAGAGGGTAGAAACAAAGAGTTGTTTTTGTGCAAACATTGAGGCCTAGCGCAGATATCTTGTTGAAAAGCATCAGCAGATCTTGAAGATATTATTGAAGATCATGATGCATTGTTGAAATCATCATGAGGTAACTTTGCAGACTCTGTTGGGCAATATGAAGAATTGTGAAGACTCCTTCATATGAAGACAGGTTGTCATTGATGAAGTAGCATGGAGACTACAATGAAGCTGTAGATTGACAAGAATTCAGAAATCATCATGAGGTAACTTTGCAGACTTTGTTGGGAAATATGAAGAATTGTGAAGACTCCTTCATATGAAGACAGGTTGTCATTGATGAAGTAGCATGGAGACTACAGTGAAGCTGTAGATTGACAAGAACTCAGTGAAGAAGATTTTGGGAGCCGTGAATTACTATAAAACATATCTAGACAAAGTATAGCAGTGGGTTGGAGCCCAGAGGGTTGGTGCCTTGAAGGTTGGAGCCTCGAACAAACAAGGTAGGTGCCTTGAAGGATAGGGTTGGAGCCCTAGAGGATTGGTGTCCTCAAGAAACCAGGTCGGAGCCTGTACCAGAGAAGGGTTGGTTCCCTAGGGGTTGGAGCCTCTAAACGCAAGGTCAGTGCCCTAGAGGTTGGAGCCTCACAAAAGACCAAGTTGGTGCTTGGCAACAGGTTGGAGCCTGGGGAATTGAAGATCGGTGTCTTCATCAAGGGTTGGAGCCCTATATATTGTACTTGATTCATTATAAAGATTATATTAATAAAAACATTTATTCCTATTGCTTATTTTGTGTTTTAAATATAATTGATTTAACTGGTAAAAGTAACAATTGAAAAGGAATACTGATTCACCCCCCCCCCCCCCCCTCTTAGTATTTCCAACATTCTCAAATTTTTTATAATGATTTTTGCTTTGAAGAAGAGAAACAACAACAAATTCAAGATGAAGTTCAGGAGGATAAGATACAACCAGCTGAAGATGACGGGATATGGAACATGCACTTTGACGGTTCTACTAGCAAAGATGGTTCAGGGGCAGGTATCTGGATAATTCCTCTAGATCTTACTAGTCAGCTGCACTCTTTCAAACTGTACTTTGAATGCACCAACAACATTGTAGAGTATGAAGCTCTGATCATTGGACTAAATCTGTTGAGAGAGCAGAAAGCAAGGAGGATTCGTGTCTTCGGAGATTCAAAGTTGGTTGTGAAGCAAGTCTTGGGCGTATATCAAACCAAACATCTGAGGATGAGGGCTTATCGAAATGAGGTATGGGATATGTTTGACAATTTCTTTTTAGAACATAAAATTTCTACTATTTCTAGAGAAGAAAACACAATAGCAGACTCCTTAGCTACTTCTGCTAGTTCTTTTAAAATTCCCATTCATCCAAACAGAAAATATGAGATTAAAGCATAGGCCCTCTATTCCAGACAACATCAAGCATTGGCATCTTTTTGAAGATGATCAGCAGATCTGGAGATTCTTAGAGATGGTTGATGAATTTACAAATACCCCTGTTGATCAGAATGGAGATGAAGAACCAAACTTGAATGCAAAATCAAATGTTTTTATGAATGCTATAGCTGGACAAGAAATTATTCAGCTAAGCAACAATTTTATTCCAAGAGGTTTGGTCCCTCTAGAAAGACTGTTTGATAACAATGATGTAGCTGTAAAACCTAGGATTCAGCCAAGTGATAATGAGTTGGAGGATTATAATTTAGGAACAAAGGTTGATCCTAAGTTAGTTAAGGTGTCTAATTCTTTAAAGGTAGAGCATAAGCAACAATATGCTGAATTGTTAAAGGAGTTTTCAGATGTGTTTGCCTGGAGGTATGAAGATTTAAAGGTTTATGAGAAGAACATCATTCAACACACTATTCCACTTAGGGAGAACGAGAAACCTTTCAAACAGAAGCTTAGAAGGATCAATCCAAAGCTGCTGCCATTAATAGAAAAGGAGGTTAAGAGATTACTTGCTGCTAAGATCATTGTACCATTAAGATTTTCTAATTGGATTGCCAATCTGGTTCTGGTTAGGAAAAAGAGTGGAGAAATCAGACTTTGTGTAGATTTCAAAAATCTGAATAAGGTTTCTTTGAAAGACAACTATCCGCTACCCAAGATGGAATATATATTGCAGAAAGTGGTTGGAGCTGAGAGAATTTCCATGCTTGACGGTTTTTCTGGATATAACCAAATATTGGTGAATCCGAGAGATCAAGACAAGACAACATTCACTACGCCATGGGGCACCTTCATGTACTCCAAAATGCCTTTTGGGTTGATGAATGCTGGAGCAACATTCCAAAGGGCGATGGACATAACATTCGTGGATGAAAAAGATAAGTTTGTAGTGATTTATCTTTATGACATAACAATTTTCTCACCATCAGATCAAGATCACCTAAAGCATCTCAGACAAATTTTTCTAAAGTGCAGAAAATTCGGCATATCTCTCAATCCAAAGAAGTCACACTTTGCTATGCAGGAGGGTAGATTATTGGGTCACATAGTTTCCAAAGAGGGAATTAGAATTGATCTAGACAAAGTCGCAGCAATCAAAAAGTTAGAACTGCCCAGAAGTAAAAAGGAAATACAATCTTTCCTAGGTAAGGTTAATTTTCTATGAAGGTTTGTTCTGAATTTTGCAAAAATTGTAAAGGCAATTACCAACATGCTGAAAAAGGGAAGCGATATTAAGTGGACAGCTTCAGCTCGAGAAGCATTTGATGGAATAAAACATGCATTAACAAAAACTCCTTTTCTAATAAGCTTGGATTTCTCAAAGAAATTTCTGGTTTTCTCTTTTGCATCTAAACATACCATTTCCGGAGTACTGCTACAGAAAAACAGGGATAATCAAGAACAACCTATTTCTCTTTTTAGCAAATCATTAAGGGATGCAAAGTTGAAGTACAATATCATGGAAAAACAGACCTTCACTCTTGTTAAGACATTGAAAGACTTTAGAGTATATATTCTGCATTCTTAGGTTAAAGCTTTTTTTAAGTCAGCATGATAGTGATGGAAGAAGAGGTAAGTGGATCGCTGAGCTGCTGGAATATGACTTGTAGATCAAGCCAAGAAAGTTGATTAAAGGTCAGGACTTAGTAGAACTGATGACAAAAACAAATGTTGATGCTTTTGGTATGTATTTTTTATCAATATGTTCGAATGACAAAGATGACAAGATGAGTTTAAAAGTGTCTGATGAACTAAAACAGTGCCCATGGTATAGTGATATAATCTACGTTATGCAAAATTTAGAGGCTCCACTAGGGACAGCCAAAACCCGAGCAAGATTGCTAAAAATGAAAGCAATTAAATATTGTTCTCTCGATGGATATTTGTATAGGAAGGATCCATCGGGAATTCTTCTAAATTGTTTGATTGAAGATGAAGCAAAGAAGGTTGTAAAAGATTTCCATCAGGGAGTTTGTGGAGGACACCACTATTGGAAGGCTACAACAAATAAGATCCTCGGGCAGGTTTTTATTGTTGATTTGGGGTAGCATCGGAGGTGCTCTAGCCACGAAAATTGGTGGAGAGGCTAAAGCACATGAGATCTCCAATACCCAGAAATGGTTTGGGCAGATTCTAAACAGTTTGGGAGATATTAAAATAATTAATATTTTTAATGGAGTCCCTAAGTCTAAACTTAGGGAAAATAAAATATTAATGTGAATTAATATAAAACTGAGTTAGAATGGTCCAAAAGTCATGGATCAAGCCAGATCTAATCTTAGCCGTTGATTAGGGACTTAATCTCGGCCGTTGAATTCTCAACGAGAAAATTATAAGAGGAGGCTTGAGGGTCACTTGGAGAACACACCAAGAGATCAAGATTTTGACTTTCTGGGGCTGGGTTTGCTGAGAAAGTTGAGAGTGATCAAAGTTGCTGCTGAGGGGCAGTGAATACAAGAGCAGAGAGATAGAGATAGCATTGGGAGGATTAGCGCAGTAGCTGGAGAGAGGGATGCAGAACTAGCCAGGGCTCACGCAGAGGCAGCCAGGAGCTGCGCAGTGCCTCAGAGGGCTAGCGTGAGTGACGCAGAGGGCCAGAGGACTGACACAGTGCCTCCAGAGGCTAACGCAGGCCAAGCCAGAGTGACGTTGGGCTAACGCTGGGCCAGGAAGGGTTGACGCAGTCCCTAGAGGCTGATGCTGGGGTTTCGTGGGGCAGATTGGAGTTGTTGGAGTGTTTATCCGGGGTTTCAGTCGGAATATCTTCTTCTGAGTAGAGAGGTACTACTGCCGAGATTTTTCTCTATTGGGTGAGTCGGATTTGGCACCAAAATTGTATTATGAAACTGCGTAATAAATCAAACCCTCAGATAGCTGCACCAGTTTTCCCGCATTGGGTTTTTCCGGGGACATTAGTCCAAAAACAATCGTGTCACTTGTGTGCTTGTTTCTGTTTCCTTCAGTTGATGATCTGTAATGTGTTGAGTATGTACTTGTATTTATTTCCAGTATTTACATGGTAAATAACTTGTTAAGTAATTGAACAAGTAGGAAGAAATAAATCAGATAGTACATGAAGAATTTCTAACGGGTTAAACTTAGAAATTCCAACATGGTATCAGAGGGTGGTTGCAGATCATAGGAGAATTGAGGACATCAGCTGAGCAGAGCAGCAACAACAGAAAACAACTATCCCAAGTGACAGAAGATGTTCCTAACAGAGAAGCAGCAAGGAAGGGATGACGCAGTGCCTGCGTTATCAAGTTCGAGCCAAGACGAGGAAGCGCAGAGGCTGAGGGAGGCAAAGACAGGCTCACGCAGAACCCAGAAGGGCTGATGCAGTTGGTCGAGGAAGCTGATTTGCCCGTGCCAGGATTGCGCAGAGCCTAGGAGCTCTAACCTTCAATTTGCTGGGGCTTAGGAGGCTATGGGTAAGTTGTAGAGTGGAGTCAGAACAGTACCTAAGAGGGCAAGGCCAAGGAGAAGGGAGTTTCTACCGAGGATTTCTAGCCGAGAAATCCGGATCAGTGATGCAGCTGCACTAACGATCGGAGTGGGGGCATCTCGACATTGGCAGAAGGGTTTCCAAGAGGGAAATCGAGGCTCAGAGGGAGTCACACCAAGAACTTCCAAGAGGGAAGTAGAGGAGCAGCGAGATGGCGGTGAACGGGGTAAGAGACCAGGACAGACTGGATGGAGCCTCAAACTTTGTAGTCTGGAAGGCCAAAATCCTATCCGTTCTAGACAGGAATCGTGTCAAGCACTTCGCCTTGAGGATGATAGTAATCCTAGTTGACCCAACTGATAACGACAAGTACGAGGAGGTAATGGCAAGGGCCAAGAGCATCATTCTTGATGAGGTCAAGGACCATGTAGTACCACATATTGCCGAAAAGGACACGACAAATGAGATGTGGGAGGCCCTAAAGAAATTGTACTAGCATACTTCTGTGCAGAGAAGGATGTTACTAGAAAATCAGCTGCGGTCATACCAGATGCAGAAGGGAGAACAGATCGACCCCTTCCTCGGTCGATTGAAGGAGATCCGAGATCAACTGACTTCCATAGGAGCCACGCTGGATCAAGAATTGATGGTGAGAACACCCTTGAACGTAGTCTTAGAAGACTGAGAGGTGTTTGTCCAGAGCATACTGGGCAGGGAAACCCTTCCAGATTGGGAGGAAATGTGGGCGGCTCTTCGCCAAGAAGAGATCAAAAGGCTGAGCAAGGCGGGAAGTAGCAGTAAGGGGATCAGAATCAAGGAGGAGGAGGAGGTGGATGCTGCCCTAACATCTGAGGGAAAGCAGGAGAAACGAAAGAAGGACCTCTCCAAGGTCAAATGCTTCCACTGTGGGGAGCTGGGTCATTATGCGACCCAATGTCCAAGGAAGAAGAGCAAGGGAGAGGCCTTCGAGACCCAGGCTACGCCAACAAGGGTAGAGAAGTAAGTGGAGACAGACGATGACTGTGCCATGAGTGCACACACTCCACTTGAGCAGAAGTGGGGAGACATCGAGCTATAGTCAGACGAACTACAGGCGATGAGGGGCAGGATCCTCGAGGTACCCAACCACTTGGATTAGACCTTGCTACGGGAACCCCGAAGAGTAGTAGTACTGGCAGATGTCAGTAGAGATGGATGCGTATGGAGCGATAGAGGGAGATATAATGCAGGATTCCTAGGACAGCGTGAGGTAGCAGTGCGAGAAGCACGAGAGTGTTGCACCAAGTGTAAGATGGCATAGAGAGGTGTGCAATGGTGTGAGATGCACAGAGTTGTTGCAGCAGCGTAGAGGTCAGAGAGGTAGCACTTGTTAGTGACAGAGTGAGCTTCAACATCGGGAGTGTTTCTAGCCAGACGAAGATGTCAGAGTTGGGAGATTAGTTACTTACTTCTCAGTAAATGAGTTACAGTGCAGTAGTTAGCAGTGGTGTGCTATGGGCAGCACAATGCAACATGATGAGAGGGGTTGCAGTGCAGATGCAGATGCAGCAGTGGCAGGGCCATGGGCAGCAACACGGATGCAGAGTGAGCTGTTGTACAGATGCAGTAGTGCCAGTCGCAGGGTCATGGGTAGCAGTACATGATGCAGCAGTGTAGAGGATTTTGGGCAGCAGGCCTAGTACCAGCACAGGGACCGATGTCAAATGATCAGGGTGATGCTCAGTGAGGAGTATTACTAGAGCACAGTCCTCGCTAAGAGGGAGTGTTGATTTGGGGTAGCATCGAATGTGTTCTAGCCACGAAAATTGGTGGAGAGGCTAAAGCACATGAGATCTCCAATATCCAGAAATGGTTTGGGTAGATTCTAAGCAGTTTGGGAGATATTAAAATAATTAATATTTTTAATGGAGTCCATAAGTCTAAACTTAGGGAAAATAAAATATTAATGTGAATTAATATAAACTAAGTTAGAATTGTCCAAATGTCATGGATCAAGCCAGATCTAATCTTAGCCGTTGATTAGGGACTTAATCTTGGCTGTTGAATTTTCAACGAGAAAAGTATAAGAGGAGACTTGAGGGTCACTTGGAGAACACACCAAGAGATCAAGATTTCGACTTTCTGGGGCTGGGTTTGCTGAGAAAGTTGAGAGAGTGATCAGAGTTGCAGTTGAGGGGCAGTGAATATAGAAGGAGAGAGGCAGAGATAGCACCGGGAGGATCAGTGCAGTAGCCGGAGAGAGGGACGCAGAACCAGCCAGGGCTCACGCAGAGGTAGCCAGGAGCTGCATAGTGCCTCAGAGGGCCATCGTGAGTGATGTAGAGGGCCAAAGGACTGACAGTGCCTCCAGAGGCTGATGTACGCCAAGCCAGAGTGACATTGGGCTAACGCTGGGCTAGGAAGGGCTGACACAATTCCTAGAGGCTGACGTTGGGGTTTCGTCGCGTAGATTGGAGCTGCCAGAATGTTTATCTGGGGTTTCAGCTGGAATATCTACTTACGAATAGAGAGGTACTGCTGCCGAGATTTTTCTCTGTTGGGTGAGCCGGATTTGGCACCCAGATTGTATTCTGAAACTACTTAATAAATCAAACCCTCAGATAGCTGCACCGGTTTTCCCGCATTAGGTTTTTCCGGGGACATTAGTCCAAAAACAACGGTGTCACTTGTGTGCTTGTTTCTGTTTCCTTTAGTTGATGATTTGTAATGTATTGAGCACGTACTTGTATTTATTTCCAGTATTTACATGGTAAATAACTTGTTAAGTAATTGAACAAGTAGGAAGAAATAAATCAGATAGTACATGAATTTCTAACGGGTTAAACTTAGAAATTCCAACATTTACTGGCCAAATTTATTTTCAGATGTTCATAATGAAGTGGCAGCTTGTTTCAAATGTCAGATCTTTGAAGGAAAAGCTAAGCTATTGCCATTACCTCTCAAGCCTATCTCAGTAGAAACTCCCTTTCAGCAATGGGGATTAGACTTCATTGGAGAATTGACCCAACTTCTTTAGGTCAGCATAAGTGGATCTTGACTACCATGGATTACTTCACAAAGTGGATTCAATCAATTCCAACCAAGAAAGCTACAAATAGTGTAGTAATTCAGTTTTTAGAAGACATTTTCCATAGATTTGGCTGCCCAAGAAAGATCAAGTTCTGTGAGGAGCATAATGTCAAGTTGGGCCATTCTACGACTTATTATCCCTAGGGAAATGGCTTGGCAGAGTCATATAACAAAAGCCTAATCAAAATTATTAAAACGCTGTTTAAGGACAACAAAAAAGCCTGGCATACTAAGCTAAAATTTGCTTGATGGGAATGAACCATAACAAGCTTAGGAGGGATTCTCATCCTTGCAATATTATTAATGAAGCATAATTAGAGAAGGGGAGAGTTAGATCGACACCATTAGTCGAAGTTGCATAAGAATGTAGAGGAAGCTGAAGTAAAAAGGCGGAGTCGAGCTCAAAGGAGTGTAACGCTTAGTTTTTTTTTCTTAAAGTCCTCACGGAAGTCCATCGCTTAACAATGACGGGAGACGAAACTTGAGAAAAAGTAGTTACTTGATAGCGTCGGTCTGGAGGCTTTATTTCAGAAGGACAAGAGAAGCGCTTAACGGGAATAGGTGGGTTGACTGCAACTGGGCTGATGTGCGATCCCAACCAATCTAAGGAGGTCAGGATTGTGTGGAGTAAGTGGGACCGTGAGAGTAGCGCTAACTCCGAGCAAAAAGAAATCTGGATATGCTTTTAGAAAGAAGCGGGATCGAAAATTAACAGGATTCAGGTTCGACAATTAACGGAAAATCCTGGAATCAGTTTCCCTGAGGTTTCCCTTTGTGCGCTCTTTTGGGACAAGCTAGGGCAATGGAAGTTGGGAGAACATGGCAACTGGCCAATAGGAAGAGAGCTGGGTTAACGCGTACAAGACGACAAAACAATGAGTCGGACTAGGCTCCAGGTCCTTTGTTTCGGTCGCATACATGAAGCGGGAGAACAGTTTAAGATCTAAGAGATTGCAAAGGGGGGTTGTGCCTGTATACATATAATATATACGTGCTTGGTCTCAGGGGCTATTCTTAATGAGTTCGGCTATAGTGGTTTTGACTTGAAGAATAAGGAAATAAAGGGGATTGAGCCGCTCGTGAATGTGGCAATAAGGGAAAGGTCTGAGCTTGTGTTGAAATGATTATTTATCCACAATGATTGCTCTTGCTGTCTTACAATTAGAAGCATTATCGGTGATGATTTGGATGACATTGTATGGCCCAATATTTTCAATTGTTTGAATTAATGGTTATGCAATGTTGATGGCGGCCGTGAACCTTTCTAAGTACTCATGGGATGAAAGGAAGACTGCACTAGTAGCAGACACACCAATAACATTTATCAATGGCTTTCCTTTTACGTTTGTCCAACCATCAGATACAATGGATACCACATATTCATTCCAAGCATTTGTGAACCTACCCAAAGCATTTGTTATTTTGGATTTTTCACGATCAAGTCCCATGATTCTAGCTTTCTCATACCCAGGGCTCTTGTATTTTTTAGGGGCATCATTGATGGCGGAAACCATTTCATGCCAATAAGGTGAGCGAAGAACATTGACTGGTATCCCACATGCATAGAGAAACCATTTTTTTTGCATCCACATCATCCCTACACCCTTGTTCAAGGAATTCTGATATGGTTCTATGCCTTAAAGAGATGTCTATCCTTGTGCCTCCATATCCATTACCATGGGTGGATGCTGATGGATTTATTACTCTATTTGATTGTGGGATAGTTGTGTCATGTTCAAAGTCACCCATTGATCTTCTAGATTTGTATTGGGCTTCCTCCTCTTCCCTTATGTATTTGGCTCTTTTTTGTGCTGACACAGTTCCACAGGTTTTGATTCCTATTTGCTTAGTTCCATCACATGCCATTTTCCCACAGAGATGCTTTCTGTCACGGGTATACAAACCTGTGTCAGTGATTTTGTAATGGGGGCATGTAAATTTAGTGGTTCCACCCCCTTTCCCTCCTGAAAATCTAGTAATGTATTTCCACAAGGTGGTTTGGTCTAACTTGGTTTTCTTTCCATCATCATCTCAATTCTCATTATCCTCCTCCTCTTTCTCTTGATACTCCTCTTCTCCAGGTTTCCAAATCCACTAATATCCACTTCATCATCTTCATCACTTCTTTTTCTGGTCCCCAACAACATCGTAAGTAAAAAAGGAACCAACAAGAGAATGCCAAGTCATATACCCATCATGTTTGGTGGAGTTATAGTTTCTTGCCTGTAATAAAATGGAGGAATGGTAATTGGGAAAGAGTAGGAGAAGAGAACATCATTCATTCAACATATAAAGACATAAATGCTACATGGAGAAAAAAATGGGATTAGACCCTACCTCTTTGGCTCTCCAATGGTGGTGCCTTCTATCTCCCAACCTCTCTCAGATGGTAGCATTCAATCTCCCTTGCAAGTTCCTCAATATCAAACCCTCTCAATCTTCCTCACCTCAAGCTCCTCAAGCCCTCTCAATCTCTCTCAATCTCATGCAAATGATACATTGTGGGAGGGGAAGATGCATTTTATCCTTATGGCCCCTTCCTTCCCTCCCAAAAAAACCCGCGTGCTTTGTTTTGTCGTGGGAGCGAACTTTTTCGCGTTGGAGCAATCACTCCTTGACTTTAAAAGTCGCTCTCGGAGCGATATATGAGCGATCGCTCACCAATCGCTCCTGGTATTGCTCCCAACAGGGTAGGGAGTGGAAATATTTTTAGGGAGCACGCTCCCATGGCCGCTCCCGATGTGTTCTGGAGAAGAACGTTCTTTGGGAGTGGATTTAGGTGGGGCGGGGGGTGCTCTGTCACAGCCTTGGATCATCCTAGAGTTGTGGTGAAGTATATCAAGGTTGAGTTTCCTGAGGTAATTCATAGGAGTTTAGGGAAATCCAAGTTCTAAGTTAGGGCTGAGTTTACTCTCATAGCATCGAAATACTTGTAGCCTGTGTGGAGGTTGCAAGGAGGACGTGTGGCAGGATGTTTTTTGGAGAAGTGCTAAGTGATGGCAGTATTAGGTTTGTCCAAAAGTGAGTTTTGGATGTGTAAATATGTGCAAAGGAGTGTCTATTTGGAGTGGAAAAACAAATATTAGTGGGAGGCTTACATAAGCCCTAGTTTTGTGCAATTTGAGGAACAAATTTGCATATATGTGGGCAGTACAATGATTCCCTAGCTTAGGGTTTCTTCAGTGTAAGAATAATCACTAAGTTCTACCCTAAATATTTGTCCTTAAGATTGTAACAATTCGCTATGGATGTCTGTGCATGATTGATGGACGCCGAGACCTTGATGGGTCTAACAAGACGGTTGTCTTGTCACTGTAATTAGGGAAACATATCTATGATATCAAACGAGCTGTGCAGTGATCAAGTGAGGTCGAGTTGTGTCTTTGAGTTAGGACAATGGTGTAAAGTAGGCCAGATGGTAGGAGTTGTCTTGAAGTGAAGAAAGGAAGTAGATTTGCTGATGTGGAGGTCTATTCATAGGGTTTGAACAATAGTTATTGTGATCCCTAGTTCAGAGGTTTGAAGGGTCAAATCTTTGATGTGTGGGTTGGTTGATATTGTGCCCTAGTTGGTGTATGTAGGTGGGCATATCACTGAAAAAAGGGATGTGGCGTGAAGCCCTAGTTCAACATATGTAAGGAGGCATATTGTTGATATCTGGGTAGATTTGATGATGCCCTAGTTCAGTCATCTAAGGGGCAGCGAGAGGACTGATAAGAGGGCTGAGTATGAACGCCCTAAGAGAGCAGAGATAGGGAGCAACCTTATCTATGCTAGAGGGAAGTTTGGTGAAGTCCCTATGAGCAGTTTATATTGGTGGAGCAAAAGGGTTGCTAGAGGGCAGATCAGTGAGCCTGTGTTAAGTCATCTTGGAGTTGCCAAGAGGGTTGATAGTGGCAGATTGACGGATGGAGATGCAACATTTTGAAGTTGCAGAAGTTGCAGTGATCAACAAAAGAGGAGGCAAAGTACCTGCCAGATGTGTTCAAGGTATGTGGACTTAAAGGACTCTAGTGTGCACCTTCAACAAGTAGGTCAAGTGTACTTTGTTCAGGGAAAGATTGGTTGTCATAGTTGTTGACACCAAGCCCTAGTTGTGTCTTGTGTCGGGACTGTATGTAAGGGCCATGATCCTTGGTACGGGAGCCCTAAGATTGTTGTAGGAAAGTTTTAATATAACAAGTTGTGGGTTAAAAATTGTCTTGTGCACGAGATTGATTCACTGCTATATGTTTTTTGCTGTGTAAAGTGCTTGTGTTGTGGCATGTGAGTGTGTTGGTGATCGTGATCTTAGATGCAAACTTGATTCTTCAGTGCCATGCAAAATCAACACTTTTCTACTCTAGATCTCCCGGCAAAACCAACTCAGACTCAAGTGAAATCAACCATTCATTAGAGACAAAGATCATGCATGCATCTAAGTTGACCATACTTAAGTATCAAGGGCATATTAATACTTCAAATTGGGATCACCTTCAAATATCTAACTAGACCAAGTCTTGTGAAGGTTTTCCCTACCTTTGTATGGGTGGCTAAGTAGTCAATCATATTAGGTGCTTCCAACCCTCAATGGGAGGTGGCATTTCCAAGGTTAACCCTTCAATCAATAGGTGTTGGGATAAGTGTAATGCCCACCTACTATTACAAACAAAATACGAATTGTTGATTTTTGGGTAGCATCAGATGTGCTCTAGCTTTGAAATTTTGTGGAAGTGCTAGAACACATGAGATATCCAAGACCCAGAAATCGTTTGGAGAAATTCTACCTGGAGTGCATGTTATTCAAATAATTAACTATTTTTAATGGTGCCTAAGTGAAAAATTAGGAAATTAAAATAATTAAAGTGAATTAATGTAAATATGGGTGAGAAGCTTCTAAGAGATGAGGATCAAGTCTAATTTAATCTTAGCCTTCGATTAGAGATAAGATCACGGTTGTTGATATCTCAATAGGAAAAGTATAAATGAAGACTTGAGAGTCATTTGGAGATACACTAGGCAAATACTCAGTAACCCTTGGGAAGTCAATTCTCCAGAAGTAAGAGTTTGATTTCAGAGGGAGAGTTGCAGGGGGAAGAGGAGAGTATCAGCATCAGTCAGAGACTGAAAAGGAGGGGACGTAGTGCATCAGAGGGAAAACTCAGAGAGGCAGCGCAACAAAGGACGCAATCCTCAAGCAGAAGATGATGCAGAGGTGACGCAGTGGAGGCTGTAGGGTCTCTTGAGTGTCAGAATTTCTCTAGTGACTGGAGGAAAATTATCTCAGGTTTTTTCACAAAGGTTTCTATATGTTCTGCAAATCATTCCTTGTAAAGAGATTGTTGCTGAAGAATAATAAATAAACCCTCATCTGCTGCACCGATTTTCCTGCATTGGGTTTTTCCGGGCACTATTGTTGATCCGAATTGGATCCTCAAACAATTCCATGATTGGTAAGAATGAATGACAGACTTCAAGAAATCTTATAGCTATCAGAAATAACCTCTGAATAATGGCAATTTGCAGCCAGCACGGAGCAACGAGGACCTTCGGTCAAAGCGCGTTGACTGTTGGCCCATGGAGACCGCGCATGGCGCAAAAATGGCAATTGGGAAGCTCAGATCCGGAAATGGAGGCTGTTTCGCAAAACCCCTCGAGAAGGAAAGACCTCGAGCGCTCGGTCACAAGGGAAACCAGAAAACCGTGGAAAAGCGCTAAAACCGACAAGGCGGGTCTCGCGCTCAAAACTGGCAGAATATCGGAGGCATTTCAGGCAGTAAGTGGGTTTGGCCGAGGACCCAACAATTCCATACACTGAGTGACGCGTGTCCGGCGGGGAGAGAGAGAAACCACTTACATCGCGGACTAACGGTTGAGCAACTCAACCGCGCGATATAAGCAAAGACCGTAGGATCTGGGGGCTCCAGATCAACGACGAAGGTTCAACCCGATGGATGACCGGACTCGAGGGAGAAATAAACTGCGGCGCATAAGATTTGAAGTCCGATTTGACCAATGAATCAACAGAAGGATCTGTTTCACAGGGATCTGGGAAATAACAAAAAAATGACCATTCAGGAAGAACTGACACTCAGTTCGCAAAGAGACAGGTGGCCACCTCTCTGCGAAGCGTTACACAACGATGATGATGCAGGGCAGAGGAGTCCCAGCAGACAAAGGCAGGCGATCTAGAGAGCCAGAAGCAGAAACGAACAGTCAGAGGAATGAACTGGCTTTAAAGCCATGAGCTGACAAGAAGTAGGGGGATAGTGAGGCAGAGAAGCAGTGAAGAAGCTGAAGGCCGAGAGACACAGAAAGAGAGGCAAAGTTGCAGAGGGCAGAGAAGCCGAGCTGACCATCAGAGTAAGGGCAGCATCAAGCAGACAGAGACCAATTGAGGTCGAAATTCGGTAAGGGGAGTCTGTGAACTCTAAGGACTTGGGAATTCCAAGTGCCATCCTACTGATCATCCTCTGTCAAGTGAGACTCAGATTGAGCTCCTTATTGTAAGACTCTGCTTTAAAAACATAATAAAAAGGCCACCACTGAAGGCTGGACCAGGAGACGTAGCCCAGGAGGATTGGGTGAACTCCTTATTAAATTTTGTTGTGTTTATGTTTGCTTACTGTGATCTCTTATTGTTTCAAGTGTCTGTGTATTTCGCAATCTTATCGATCCGTTGCACAAGATAACATAGACACACACACCAGCACATGAGTCTGTAATACCTTCATTAATTTCCTGAGGTCACCTAGGGGTGATTTCAGATCAATTGTCCAAAAACAACTGTGTTGGTGTGATTGATTCTTGAGCTTGTATTTCACTGTTCTTTTTTCTATGCTATTATGTGACAACTGTAGTAGAATTTACTTTGATGTTTACTGAAGGGTTTTTTTAAATAACTTATTGTGAAAAATAAGTAGGAGAAATAAATTAGTTACTGCAGTAGAATTTCATGTTAGAAAATTTCACATGGTATCAGAGCTGAGATCGGGCAACAGGATTAGAGAATCTGCAATGAGTCGTGAACATGATGCTGTTAGAGCAGCAACTCAAATGGACTCATGCAGTACTCCCGGGAAAGAGGAAAGCACGAAGAATATAATTCATCATGACAGTTCTGTGTTGGCTTCCAGACTGGAAGAAGTCGCTTGCTTGTCAAGCTCTGCTTCCTCTGAGGTTTGGTATATTGATAGCAGGGCTTTTGCGCACATGGCAGGAATACGAGAATATTTCTCGAGCTATCAAGAAGAACAGATGAACTTCCAAATCACCATGGGAAATAAATAAAAATGTACCCCCTTAGGAAGAGGTACTGTAGTTTTTCAAATAGAAGCAGGGGATGGGCTTCGAGCTACCAATGTGCTGCATGTGCCTGGATTGGGAATGAACTTACTTTCTGTATCTTAGTTACAGAACAAGGGCTATGATGTATACTTCATTGGGAAGAAAGTATATGTCAAACATCCAAGTTGGAAGAAGGCCCAAATTGGAGTCAGAAGCAACACACTGTATAAGTTACAACTAGAATCTCCAATGGCACTGATAGGCAGCAATGGTGAAAAAGATTTGAATCAACTATGGCGCAGAAGGATGGGGCACTTACACCATGGGGCCTTAAGAATTCTCAGAGGAACCGTCACAGGAGTTCCAGAATTAAGTACCAAACGAGACGATGTATGCAGAGGTTGTGTACTGGGCAAGTACGCCAAAGTGACTTATTCTAGAAGTAACAATAGGGAAAAGAGTGTTTTGGGATTAATACACTCAGATATCTGCGGACGTATGTCCACAAAAGCTCTTAGTGGTGCCGAATACTTTGTCACCTTCATTGATGATCACTCCAGGAAGACTTGGATCTACTTTCTGAAACCAAGGATGAGGTTTTTGATTGATTCAAAGAGTTTAAAGCTATGGTTGAGAATTTGATAGGGAAGAGGATAAAAGTGTTGCGCTCAGGCAATGGTGGAGAGTATATTGATAAAGACTTCATTGGGTTCTGCACAAAGGAAGTCATCAAAAGAGAATGGACAACTCCATATCATCCGGAGCAAAATGGAGTAGCAGAGAGGAAGAACATAACTATTGTTGAAGCAGCGAGGGCAATGTTGTATGATCAGGATATGTCCAAATTCCTATGGGCAGAAGCATGCAACACCACAGTATATGTTCAGAACAGGACTCCTCACAGGGCATTAGGTAAGATTACTCTGAAGAGTGTCTTCACCAACAAGAAGCCTGAAGTGAGTCATTTCAGGATATTTGGGAGATTGACATACTGCCATATACCTGAAGAAAAGAGGAAGAAGTTGGATCACACTGTAGAAAAAGGATATCTTGTGGGATATAGCGAGAATGCTAAGGCATATAGAATCTACCTTCCAGGCAATAGAGATCGTAGTATGACAGGATGTAAAATTCATGGAGGACAGAGCTTTTGGGAAATCCCGAGAAATGCCTTCCGAAGAGCAGTCAAAAGATGATCCATTGGTCCAACCACTTAGACTAGCAAAAACCAGCACCGATATTTCTCCAAGGCATAAGAATCCAGAAGCATGACAATAGGTGGAATCTCAGGAGGAGAAAATAGATCACTCCACTACCAGTGGAAGAACGAGCCGGGAACTTCGACAGATACTACGGGATGCAGAGGATTTCATTGGAGCTCCTAGGAACGTGAAAAAGGAGCGTAGACAACGAGATAGATACCAAGCTTTGGTGGCTCGGGTTGGAGAACCCTCTAGTTTTCAGGAGGCCGTTCAACATCAAGTATGGGTAGATGCTATGGTGGAGGAATACAGTTCCATAATGACCAATGATGTCTGGGAAGTGGTACCTAGACCTCAGGATAGATTAGTTGTAGGTTCGAGATGGATCTACAAGGTCAAGTATGCTGCAGATGGCAGCGTGGAAAAATACAAATGCAGGTTCGTGGCTAAGGGGTATGCTCAGAAGGAAGGGATAGACTATGAAGAAACCTTCGCCCTAGTAGCCATGTATACTTATATTAGATCAGTGATATCCCTTGCAGCATAGATGGGGTGGGAGATTCACCAGATGGACGTGAAGACTGCGTTCTTGAATGGGGTGATAAAAGAAGTGTACATTGAACAACCAGAGGGCTTTGAGATACATGACAAGAAAACTCATGTATGTAGGCTGAAGAAAGCTTTGTATGGGCTTAAACAAGCACTTAAAGCATGGTATGGTCGAATTGATGGTTACTTGTGGAAGATGGGATTCGTCAAGAGTGATGCAGATCCCAACCTCTACTATTTGACTATAGAGAATGAGCCTCTAATTTTGGTGTTACACATGGATGACCTTTTTTTGACAGGTTCAAATAGGCTCATCAAAGATTGCAAGGAAAAACTAGCTATAGAATTTGACATGAAGGATTTGGGAAGGATGCATTATTTTCTAGGGTTGGAAGTTTGGCAGCAGAAGGGTGAAATTTTCCTTGGACAAGGGAGATACGCTACAGAAGTTTAAAGAGGTTCAGAATGCAAGATTGTAGACCCATGGCTACAACAATGATTACCAAATGGAAGAAGATTGATGCGTCTGAAGATAAAGAAGTAGATCCTGTTGATTTGGGGTAGCATCGGATGTGCTCTAGCCATGAAAATTGGTGGAGAGGCTAAAGCACATGAGATCTCCAAGACCTAGAAATGGTTTGGGCAGATTCTACTCGGTGAAGGAGATATTAAAGTAATTAATATTTTTAATGGAGTTCTTAAGTCTAAACTTAGGAAAAATAAAGTATTAATGGGTATTAATATAAGACTGGGTTAGAAGGTTCTAAATGACATGGATCAAGCCAAATCTAATCTTAGCTATTGATTAGAGATGTAATCTCGGCCGTTGAAGGACCAACAAGAAAAGTATAAGAAGAGGCTTGAGGGTCAGTTGGAGAACACACCAGAGTGATCAGTCATTCGATTTACTAGAGCGGGGTTGCTAAGTAAAGTCGAATTAGTGATCAGTAGCGAGGGGCAGTGAGTACTAGACAGAGAGGTAGAGATAGTGCCGAGAGACCAACGCAGAGGCAGAGAGGCAGACGTAGAAGCCAGAGTAGGCCACGCAGAGCCCAACAGAGACAGCGCAGAGGCCAGAGGGCCTGCGTCATCCATGCAGAAGGCAGCAAGAGTGACGCAGAGGGTCCCAGAGGTTGCGTAGTGCCTCAGAGGGTTGACACAGAGGGTTCTGAGGTTGACGTAGAGGCCAGGAGGGCTGACGCAGTGCTTCAGTGTTGTTGGAGAGGGTTTCGTGGGGCAGGTTTTCTGAATACCTGCTTCTGAATAGAGAGGTATTACTGCTGGCTATTTTTCTCTGTTGGGTGAGCTAGTTTGGCACCCAGTGGTACTCAAGGATATACTGCATAATAATATAACCCTCAGAATTGTTGCACCAGTTTTCCTGCATTGGGTTTTTCCGGGGACGAGTTGTCCAAAAATAACGGTGTCACTTGTGTGTTTGCTATTTCTTCCAGCTGTTGATCTGTAGATGGTTGAGACTGTATTGTGTTTATTTCGATGTTTATGTGTTCAAATAACTTGTTTGTATTTAACAAGTAGGAGAAATAAACCAGAAGAATACAAATAAAATTTCTACTTAGAAATTTCAACATGGTATCAGAGTGTTGGGGACAGATCACAGGAGAGATGAATGCATCAGCTGAAGCAGAGCATTTGCAGCAGAGACAGCTATCCTGAGTGACAGAGGCTGTTCCTTGCGAAAGCGACAGAAGAAGGGTTGATGCAGAGGGACTGCGTCATCAGTACGGGCCAGAGAGAGGCCAACACAGAGGCTGAGGAGGTCAGAAAAGGGCTCACACAGAGCCACGCAAAGACTAGGAGGGTTGACGCAGTTGGCTGAGGGAGTATTTTAGCTAGTGTCGAGATTGTGCAGAGCCTAGAGGCTTGGTCCTTCAGTTGTTGGGGCATAGGAAGCCGTGGGTATTTTGCGGAGAGTGAAGCTGGTGGGGTGCTATGGGCAGAACAATACTTAACGGGGCAAAACCAAGGTAGAGGGAGTCACTACCTAGGCGGATTTTTAGCCAAGGAATCCAGATCAATGTTGTAAGTGCACAAAAGATCAGAGAGGTGCGACTTGACGATTGGCAGGAGGATTTCTAGAAGGGAAATCGAGACTCAGAGGGAGTCTAGCAGAGAACTTCCAGGTGGGAAGTAGAGAGACTCAACAAGAGTCAAAGAGAGAACTTCCAGAGGGAAGTAGAGAGACTCGAAGAAGTCGACAAGAAGAGCAGAGAGATGGCCATTAATGGGTTGAGGGATCAGGACAAGCTGGATGGGGCGTCCAACTTTGTGGTCTGGAAGGCCAAGATCCTGCCCATTCTAGATAGGCATCGCGTCAAGGCCTTCGCCTTGAGAATAGTGGCGATCCCATTTGACCTGGTTGATAATGAAAACTACGAGGAGGCAATGGCCAAGGCGAAATGCGTCATCCTTGATGGGGTCAAGGATCATGTGGTCCAACATATTGCCGAAAAGGAGACGACAAAGGAAATGTGGGACGCCTTGAAGAAATTGTACCAGCATACTTCCGTGCAGAGGAAGATGTTAGTTGAGAATCAGCTGCAACAATACCAGATGCAGAAGGGGGAGCAGATAGATCACTTCCTCGATAGATTGAAGGAGATTCGGGATCAACTGACTTCCATAGGGGCCATGCCGGATCAGGAGTTGATGGTAAGGACCTCTCTAAACTGTTAAAACTGGCAACTAGGGCCAAACTCCATGTGGGTCATTATTTATGGCCGCCGATATTTTTCTTGGATTCCTCTCATCGAGAGGTGTAGGATTGATCTAAAGATCATCCGATTCCGACAAGTATTCATGGAGATATGAATTTATTTGTGTTATGTGACAATTCATCAAGGTCGGCCAACAACCAAATAACCCCCACTTGTCCTCCATGTTTTAGTATAAATAGAGGTGCCTTGAAAGTCATTTGGGACTCACCTCTTGTGATATCTTCTCTCCATTGTTTTGGGTTTTAGTGGAAGGGAAAGTCCTCAAGAGGATACGCTGTCCTAAGAAGAGGTCTGCCATGCCCTAAACCGAAATTCTACAAGGGACTTGGACGCAGTTCAACAAGGGACTAGAACGCAGTAAATCCAAGGGCTTGTATGCTGGTTGCAACAACCCTAAACGCTGAGATGAAGAAGCCCTACCTACAGCTAAGTAGAAGCCCTAACGCTGTTCTAAATAAGGGATGCCCTAACTGCTGTTCAGATTGAAACACAGTCATAAAGGATAGATCCAATCACTGTCATGAAGGGATCCTATTGTTGTCACCCTAACGCTGTCATGGAGGATCTATCCTACCTTAGCCGCAGTAAGGAAGTAAACACTAATGATGCCCTAAATCTAATACGTTGTCATGTGAGGATGATCTAACACGGTCATGATGAAGAAGGCTTTAACGTAGTGGAGAAGGCATCTATAACGTAGGTCTAAGAGACCTTATGACGCTGATCTATGAGACCCTAAATCTACTGTCAATGTGCCCTAGCCGCAGGCTTGTATGAAGATTTATTAGCAGAAAAAGGAGACATATATACAGCCTTCTAACGCTGTCCATGTGCTCTAAAAGCAGGTCTAATAAGAGACCTTAAGACGCTGTCAAAAGGAAGGCTATTCGCTGTCCTAAGGATGTTATCTACAACAATCCTATATACAATCTCTCGGAGGAATGACTTCAGACGAGGACAGTATATGGATCTGCCTTCTTGCAATGTATATCAGTGATATATATATGTGTGTGTCTGCACTCTTTCATGGTTTGATGAAAGTAAAGTTTCGAAGACATTCTCTTCAGCATTGCTATGTGCTAGGCCGCAGGCCATAGCACCATAGCTAGGACTACCTTGGTGCTGCTATCTTAGTTTGAAGACATCATGATGATGAATGTTGCAACATGATGTGATGGATGCAGTAGCATGGTGTTAGGTACAATAGTATGATGGTGCAGCATAGTGCACAGTGACAGTGGTGCAGCACAATGATGCATAGTGCAGTATGATGCATAGTGCAACATGATGAATAGTGCAGCATGATGATGAAGAGTAGCATGTTGGGTACAACATGATGAGGTACAACTCAGTGATGGTGCAGCATGGTGCAACACAGTGATGATGGACATGGTATGATGGTGCATCATGGTGCAGCACAGTGATAGGTACAACAAGGTGATGGAATCACCTATGTCCAGATCAGCTACCTCATGTGACATCTTCTTAGAGAATATCTCTGCTCTTATTTTGATAAGTCAAGATGCTGACTTGTGATGTATATGTACTATCTCTCTCTCTCTGTGCTGAACTATTGAAGAACATATAAGAAGAATTGATCAAGGGTTTCCCCACATTGGGGTTTGTCCCTGGATGGCTCCACATCTTGTGTCCTCTTGTCTTGGCTTGTTTTCTGTGATTTATGTTTATGTTCTATTTGCATTTTACTATCATGCTTAATGTGATTGCTAATCTGGAATTGATATTGAGCTAATATGGAAAATTGAAGTAAATTTGCTCTCAGCTTAGAACATACCTAAAATTAACGTAAACGCAGTCTCCGAGGAGTGGGAGACATTTGTCGAGAGCATTCTGGGCATGGCAAATCTTCCAGATTGGGAAGAATTGTGGGCAGCTCTTCGTCAAGAATAGATCAGACGATTGAGCAAGATGGGAAGTAGCAGCAAAGGAGTTTGGATCAAGAAGGAAGAGGAAGAGGATGCAGCTCTGGCATCTGCGGGGAAGCAGGAGAAGAGGAAGAAAAAGGACCTCTCCAAGGTCAAGTGCTTCAACTGTGGGGAACTGGGTCACTATGCGAACCGGTGTCTGAGGAAGAAGAATAAGGAGAGGCGTTTGACTCTAAGGCAGCGCTAGCAAAGGAAAAAAAGGAGGTAGAGGAGGATGACGATTGTGTCATGAGTGCTCATGTACCTCTAGAGAAGAGGTGGGGAGACATCGAGTTGTAGTCAGGAAGACTACAGGCGATGAGGGGCAGGATCCTTGAGGTACCCAACTTCTTGGATTATACCTTGCTACGGGAGCCCCAAAGAGAGAGTAGCAGGACTAGCAGATGTTGGTAGAAACGAATGAGGATGAAGCAGCAAAGAGTGCTACAGTGCAGGAGTCCTTGCATAGCATGAGGCTAGCAAGCTGCAATAGTGCGAGAGGCACGAAGATTGTTGCAACAGTGCAGGATGGCACAAAGAGGTTTGCAGTGGTGCGAGAGGTAGGGAGTTGTTGCAGCAGTGCAGAGGTAGTAGAGGGAGCACTTGATAGCGGCAGAGGGAGCTTCAGCATCAGGAGTGTTTCTAGCCTGGCAAGGATGTCAGTGGTTGGGTGGATTAGTTACTTCTCAGTAACTGAGTTGCAGTGTAGTAGCAGTGAGCAGTAGCACGATGCAGCATGATGAGAGGAGGTTGCATTGCAGATGTAGTGTTGGGAGAAAGAACCAGCAACAACACGGATGCAGAGGGAGCTGCCGTACGGATGCAGCAGTGGCAGTGGCAGAGCCATGGGCAACAATACAGGATGCAACAGTGCAGAGGATGTTGGGCGAGGAGGCCTAGCATCAGCACAGGTACCGGTGCCATATAATCAGAGTGATGCTCAGTGTGGAGTATTACTAGAGCACAATCCTCGCTAAGAGGCAGTGTTTATTTTGGGTAGCATCGGATGTGCTCTAGCCATGAAAATTGGTGGAGAGGCTAAAGCACATGAGATCTCCAAGACCCAGATATGGTTTGGGCAGATTGTACCTGGTTAAGGAGATATTAAAATAATTAATATTTTTAATGGAGTTCCTAATTCTAAACTTAGGAAAAATAAAATATTAATGGGTATTAATATAAAACTGGGTTAGAAGGTTCTAAATGACATGGATCAAGCCAAATCTAATCTTAGCCGTTGATTAGAGATGTAATCTCGATCGTTGAAGGACCAACAGGAAAAGTATAAGAAGAGGCTTGAGGGTCAGTTGGAGAACACACCAGAGTGATCAGTCATTCGATTTACTAGAGCGGGGTTGCTAAGTAAAGTCGAATCAATGATTAGCAACGAGGGGCAGTGAGTATTAGATAGAGAGGCAGAGATAGTGCCGAGAGACCAGCACAGAGGCAGACACAGAAGCCAGAGCAGGCCACGCAGAGCCCAACAGAGACAGCACATAGGCCAGAGGGCCTGCGTCATCCACGCAGAAGGTAGTAGGAGTGATGCAGAGGGTCCTAGAGGCTGCGCAGTGCCTCAGAGGGCTGACGTAGAGGGTTCTGAGGTTGACGCAGAGGCCAGGAGGGCTGACGCAGTTGTAGGAATTTACAGGGTAAGTTCCTTAGAAAGAACACCAAAAGGACACCGCTCACAACCAGATCACAGATCAATACACCAATATTTTTGACGTGGTTAAAACCCTCAAAGAGGGAAACAGTCCACGGCCTGCGCCAACGTGGCTACTACAGGCAATTTATTAATCAAAGAATGAAAATTTACATAAGCTTCTCTCATGCATGGATTACCCGAACAATGACCCTCCATGCGCTTTAAATAGAACTCATGGACCAATCGGGTGTCAAGCCACGGATCAAGTGTCGGTAATACCGAGGAGAGAGTGAACCGTCGGATCACTACATATCGTGACCGTCGGATTGTAAGTTACAAAATGTACAACGGTAAAGAAACACACTTTACCTAACTCTATACCTAACTCTATACTAGACCAAGTTGAACTTAACTATTTCCTATGTGTCGGAATATCCTAACATCCCCCCTTAAGAACAACTTGGGATAGGATTGAAGGATTTACAAATATGACACAATAGGAGAAGGAAGGAGGCACTAGAGCCTATCCCCCCTTAGTGACAACTTCCTGAACTCCAAGCATATATCGAAGTTTAGTGAACTTCGCCTCTGTGAGAGCCTTTGTGAAGATGTCTGCAACCTGATCATCTGTTGAACAATATTGCACTTCAAGAACATGGTCATGAATGAGCTTTCTGATGAAGTGCATGTGTAGTTCAATGTGTTTGCTGCGCTGATGCTGGACTGGATCTTTGCATAGCTGAATGGCACTTTGATTATCACACCAAAGTGTGGTTGGATGCTGCTGCTCAAAGCCAAACTCTGATAGGATCTGACGAAGCCACAAGGCTTCCTTACTAGCTTCCACGGCACCACGATACTCTGCTTCTGCTGACGAAAGAGAAATGGCAGCCTGTTTCTTACAAGCCCATGTAATAGGTCCTGAACCAAGAGTGAAGACATAACCGGCAGTAGACTTCCGATCATCAGGGTCACCAGCCCAATCAGAATCAGTGAAACCAACTAATAGAGGAGCTGCTTTGGCACTGTAATGAATCCCAAACTGTACTGTACCTCGAACATAACGAAGTATTCTTTTGGCTGCTTTCCAATGACTTTCACGGGGGTTTTGCATAAAACGAGCAACAAGGCCAACAGCAAAGGAAAGATCAGGACGAGTATGGGTTAAATACAAGAGTTTTCCTACAAGTTGACGGTATAAGGTAGCATCAACTTCAGGAGAAGTACAAGAGACTGAAAGTTTGACTCCAGACTGAAAGGGAGAAGGGGCTGGCTTACAGTCTTCCATGTGAAAATGACGAAGAATATCACAAGCATACTTGGACTGGGAAAGGAAATACCCTCCTTGGATTGCAAGACTTGAAGACCGAGAAAATAGTGTAAGTGTCCTAAGTCTGTCATTTCAAATTTCTTTTTAAGGCTGGACTTCACATGGTTTATAAGGTTGGGATCACTACCAGTAAGAATAAGATCATCAACATAAAGAACAAGGATGATAAGAGAGTTGCCCACTTTCTTGGTGTAGACAGTATTGTCAGAATAACACCTAGAAAAGCCAGATTCTAAAAGAAAGCTATCCATTTTGGCATACCAAGCCCGAGGAGCTTGCTTGAGACCATAAAGAGATTTCTTAAGTCGACATACAAGGCTGGAGTCTGTTTGTATGAAGCCAATGGGTTGTTCCATATAGATTTCTTCATGCAAGTCCCCATGCAAGAAGGCAGATTTAACATCCATCTGATGGACTTCCCATTTTAAAGAGGCAGCAAGGGAAAGAACAAGGCGGATAGAGTTCATTTTGGCAACAGGGGAGAAGGTTTCAGTGTAGTCAATGCCTTCAACCTGTGAAAAGCCCTTAGCAACAAGACGAGCTTTATGTTTATCAACTTTCCCATCTGGTCCATACTTGGTTCTGTAAACCCATTTACATCTAACAAGTTTGCGTCCCTTTGGTAGAGGAACAAGATCCCATGTATCATTTGTCAACAATGAATGATATTCTTCATTCATAGCTGCTTCCCAATGTGGATGGCCTGAAGCTTCTGCAAAAGTGTCAGGATCATGATTTACTGGAGCTTGAGCCAGTAAAGAAGAGGCTCTTTCAAACTGAGAACGTGTACGTCGCTGATCTGTAGGATCACCGGCAAGATCACCTGCTGCATCCCGAGTAGCACGGACCCATCTTGGAAGTTGAGGATCCTGAGAAGGTGGGGGAGGATTATCATCCTCACTTTCATCATCTGAAGAAGAAATGTTTTCAAAAGTAGAAGAGATAGGAAGAGGTGGCACATCCGCCGGACTAGGCTCGCAGGCCGATTTATTTTCATCAAATTTTACATCTCTTCTAATGATAACATTTTTGGACTTAAATGGAATAAGTCTATAACCTTTTACATCTTCAGAATATCCAACAAAAGTACATTTCTCACTCTTAGGTTCTAAAGCTTTATGCTTTTCATCTGGAATATGGGCCCATGCTTCACTTCCAAAAACACGAAAGTGACTTACATCTGGTTTAATGGAACTCCAAGCTTCTTCTGGAGTGATATTCTCTAGAACCTTAGTAGGAGTGCGATTGATTATATAATTTGCACAATTAATTGCTTCGGCCCAAAAACTAAGACTGAGTCCTTTAGATTGCAGCATACAATTAGCCATTTCCTTTAAGGTGCGATTTTTCCTTTCAGCTACACCATTTTGTTGTGGAGTGTATGGAACAGTATGTTGCATTTGAATTCCATTTTCGGTGCAAAAGTTGATGAATGTGTTTTTAACATATTCTCCACCATTATCAGTTCTTAGCTTAAGAATTTGATGTCCAGATTGTTTTTCAACAAAGGCTTTGAAGGCCAAAAATGTGTTAAATACTTCGCTCTTGAGTTTTAAGAAGTATACCCAAGTGCGTCTGGAGAAATCATCAATGAAAGTTAAGAAATACTTGCAGCCAGAGAATGAAGCAACAGGAAGTGGACCACATAAATCACTGTGCACAAGCTGTAAAGGGGCTGAGGCGTGCCAAGAGGCACGTTTGTCAAAACTGTCCCGATGATGTTTTCCGAGTACACATCCGGAACAAACACCATCTCTGCAAGATACCATAGGAAGACCTGTCACCATATTTTCTTTACATAGATGCTGAAGGGAGCGATAGTTTAAGTGACCAAATCGCTCATGCCAAAGTTTGCTCACTTCATCATTATGAGCAACAAATACTGAGGGAAGATTTGATGACCCAAAGTTGTGAAACTTATACAACCTTGTGGAATCATCAGCAATACCAGTAGCTAGAATCTGTTTAGGATCTCTTAGATCCTTGATTACAACATCATGAGGTGAAAATTCAACAATTTTACCTTCACCTGAATGAGTTATCTGATATACAGATAGAAGGTTGCAGGATAAGGTTGGAACACATAATACATCATTAAACTGACCATTGTCTAGATGAACAGTTCCAGTCCCTACAACATTAAGAGATCTATCATCACCAACATATATATTTTTGGTGTTACAATCATTTAAAGAAGAAAACATGGCTTGGTTTTTGGCCATGTGATAAGAGGCTCCAGAATCAATGAGCCACTCATGAGAAGGAGAAGAAGAAGATACATTTAATGCATAACCAGACTGAGATGATTGACAACGACATGCAGAAAGTGCCATTCCGGAAGTTGAAGTTGAAGTAGGCTCCACATGGATGTTATGTTTCTTCATTGCGGCTTCCAAGGCTTCCATCTTCTTAAAGCATTTAGATTCTAAGTGGCCATCTCGATTACAAAAGTTACAATGTCTATCAGTCTTCTTCCATTTGTTTTTATTGGTCTTATCATTTTGCTGAAATGATCTTTCATTTTGAGGCTGAGTTTGCTTAGGACCCTTGTTTGGTTTAGGACCATTCTTTTTAGGATATGACTTCTTAGGATTCTTTGAATTTGGTTGCTGCTGGGCGGCTAACGCTTTCTTGGAAGAGTTTCCAAGATTAAGAAGACCAAGGTGTAAGAGTTTTTCTTGTTCTCTTATTAAGGAATCACAAAAGGAGTCAAAGGAAGGGGCCTTGTAGTCTTTTCCTTGACAAATGAAAGCTTCCCTTGTAGAATGGAAAGTGGAAACAAATACAGAGTAGGCTGGTCCCAACTTAGTAAGGATGGAATAAATAAGGTTACCATCTTCTTTCTTAACCTTAACACCTTCCAAGAGATATCTAAGGGTCTTGAATTTGGACAAGAAATCTTCAATGCAAGAAAAATTATTAGGATCCAAAGTAAGCAACTCATTTTCAAGTTGATGGGCTCTAATTTCATTTTTAATCCCAAAAACTTTAGCGATTTTTTCCAATGCTTCATGAGGAGTCTCAAGTTCTGCAATATGGAATCTAAGATCAGGAGAAATAGACATCCCTATCAAACCACGTGCTTGATCTTGTCTATTTTCCCATTTTGCAGCCTTGTCTTCATCTTTTGGTTTCTTCTCTTGGTCTGTGGCTATTCTGTAGAGACCTTTACTTCTAAGTAAATCTTCCATGTAGGCTATCCATTGGAAGTAGTTAGTGCTGTCAAGAATGACTTGGCATGGACTTTCCATTTTTTTAAAAAAACTGAAGCTGAAGATGCTGAAAGTAAGTGTTCCAATGGATAGATCTCGAAAAATTAGGCTGTTTTAAAAAAAACGGCTCTGAAAAAGGCTTCCGGATGAAGAAGTTATGGCTTTTTGAAAAAAATTTGTTGAAGTTGCCGGCAAAGTGCGCGAATGTGCGGGAATGAAAAAATCCGCCCCCACAAAATGGAGACTTGAACCCAAGACCTCTACTCTCTTAAAATAGCTTTGAACCAATTGATCTATACAAAAAATTTGAGAGAGAGAGAGAGAGGGGGGGGGGGCCTTGGTTTGCGTGCTTGCCTTGAGAAAGCTCTTTTTCCCTACAAAACACAAAACACAAAACCCAACACGAATATGCAAAGAAAAACGAACCTTGCGGCTCGAAGTTAGCTTTAGCCAAAAAACTAGATATTTTAAAAAAAAACCTTGCGGCTCAAAGTTAGCTTTAGCCGAAAAACTAAATATTTTTCTCAATGTTTCTGATTTTCCGAGATCACACTAAGGTGCAGGGAAAAGAGCATACGCATGAGAAAAATCCTTCCTTTCTGTTTCTGATTTGCCCAGATCGCACAGAGTCGCAGGGCAAAGAGCATACGCAGAAATGAAAGGTATAGATCCGGTTAAAAAAAAGGCTAAATAAACCGAAACCGAAATAAGCAGAGAGAAAATAACAGTAAACTGCAAAACACTGTATACCTCCCGATCTGAAAAATGACGCAGCTAGGGCTACCGGAAACCTTTTCGCGTGAAACGAAAGGGGTTCCTCACTGGAACAGATGCTCCGAACGCAACAGAGCAGTCCTCTCGGCCCGAAAGCAGTCAGAAACAGCAGATCTAGGAAACGACAGCCGCATGCAGTTCTACCGGCTTCAGATTTGGATCACCAACGGACGCGACCCTCAAATAGCTCTGATACCATGTAGGAATTTACAGGGTAAGTTCCTCAGAAAGAACACCAAAAGGACACCGCTCACAACCAGATCACAGATCAATACACCAGTATTTTTGACGTGGTTAAAACCCTCAAAGAGGGAAACAGTCCACGGCCTGCGCCAACGTGGCTACTACAGGCAATTTATTAATCAAAGAATGAAAATTTACATAAGCTTCTCTCATGCACGGATTACCCGAACAATGACCCTCCATGCGCTTTAAATAGAACTCATGGACCAATCGGGTGTCAAGCCACGGATCAAGTGTCGGTAATACCGAGGAGAGAGTGAACCGTCGGATCACTACATATCGTGACCGTCGGATTGTAAGTTACAAAATGTACAACGGTAAAGAAACACACTTTACCTAACTCTATACCTAACTCTATACTAGACCAAGTTGAACTTAACTATTTCCTATGTGTCGGAATATCCTAATAGCAGTGCTTCAGTGTTGCTGGAGAGGGTTTCGTGGGGCAGGTTTTTTGAATACTTGCTTTCGAATAGAGAGGTATTACTGCCGGTTATTTTTCTCTGTCGAATGAACCAGTTTGATACCCAGTTGTACTCAAGGATATACTACATAATAATATAACCCTCAGAATCGCTGCACCGGTTTTCATGCATTGGGTTTTTTCGAGGATGAGTTGTCCAAAAATAACGGTGTCACTTGTGTGTTTGCTATTTCTTTTAGTTGTTGATCTGTAGATGGTTGAGATTGTATTGTGTTTATTTTGATGTTTATATGTTTAAATAACTTGTTTGTAATTAACAAGTAGGATAAATATACCAGAAGAATACAAATAAAATTTCTAACGGGTAATAGTTAGAAATTTTAACAGATCCCACCTTGTACAGGCAGCTCATAGGGTCCTTGATGTATTTGGTCAACACCAAGCCAAACATTTGTTACGCTGTCAACACCCTTAGTCAGTTCATGGTGGAACCAAAGAGGGCACACTAGGCAGCAACCAAGCATGTTCTCAGATATATACGAGGAACAATCGAGCATGGATTAATGTACACCCGAGACAATGATATCAGACTGAGTGGGTTCACTGATGCAAATTGGGCTGGAAGTTCAGTAGATCGGAAAAGTACCACTGGGTACTGTTTCAACATTGGATCAGGAATGACCTCCTGGTGTAGTAGGAAATAGAAGTCCGTAGCTCTAAGCTCAGCTGAAGCTGAATATATGGCAGCTAGCACAACATCGTGTGAAGCCATATGGCTTAGAAAGTTGCTTGTGAATCTATTCAGGAGAAGGATGGAAGCAACCAACATTTTGTGTGATAATCAGAGTTGCATCAAGCTCTCTGAGAATCCAGTTTTTCATGATTAGTCGAAGCACATTGACATCAGGTGTCACTTTATCAGAGACTGTGTCCAGCGGGGTGTAGTATAGTTACAGTACACTACGACAGGAGAACAGGTGGCAGACATTCTCACCAAGGCTCTAGGAACAAAGTTTGTTTATTTCAAGGAGAAGATGGGGATGATTGAGAATCCGTTTCAGTAGCCGAAACGGATAGTGCAGTACTTAAGAGGGAGATGCAGTATAGATGCAAAAGTGACAGTGGCAGTGTCATGGGCAGCAATATAGATTGCAACAGTGCAGTGGATGAAGGGCAACAGGCCGAGCATCAACAACGTAGAGGACCGATACCTTGGATCAGTGTGATATTTCTACTGGGAAGTATTGCTAATGTAGATTCCTCACTAAGAGGGAGTGTTGATTTTTGGGTAGCATCGGATGTGCTCTAGCTCCAAAATTTTGTACAAGGGCTAGAACACATGAGATCTCCAAGACCCAGAAATCGTTTGGAGAAATTCCACCCGGAGTGCATGTTATTCGAATAATTAATTATTTTTAATGGTGCCTAAGTTAAAACTTAGGAAATTAAAAAAATTAAAGTGAATTAATGTAAATATGGGTGAGAAGCTTCTAAGAGATGAGGATCAAGTCTAATTTAATCTTAGCTGATGATTAGAGATTAGATCACGACCGTTGATGTCTCAACAGGAAAAGTATAAATGAAGACTTGAGAGTCATTTGGAGATACACCGGGCAAATACTTAGTAACCTGAGGGGAGTCCATTCTCCAGAAGTAGGAGTTCGATTTCAGAGGGAGAGTTGTAGAGTGAAGGAAGAGGAGGGTATCTACTATCAACATCAGCCGGAGACTGGGGAGGAGGGGACGCAGTGCATCAGAGGGATAGCGCAGAGGGACAACTTAGAGAGGCAGCGCAACAAAGTACGCAGTCCTCACGCAAAAGATGACGTAGTGGAGGCTGGAGGGTCTCTTGAGTGTCAGAATTTCTCCAGTGATTGGAGGTTTTCTTGAAGGTTTCTATATTTTCTTTAAATCATTCATTGTAAAGAGATTGTTGCTGAAGAATAATAAATAAACCCTCATCTGCTGCACGGGTTTTTCTGCATTGGGTTTTTCCAGGGACTATTGTCCAAAAACAACTGTGTTGATGTGATTGATTCTTGTGCTTGTATTTCGTTGTTCTATTCTCTATGCTATTATGTGACAACTGTAGTAGAATTTTCTTTGATGTTTACTGAAGGGTTTTGTAAATAACTTATTGTGAAAAATAAGTAGGAGAAATAAATCAGTTACTCCAGTAGAATTTCATGTTAGAAATTTTCACACGAATATTAGCATACATACGAGACATCCATACGATAGCTACGTATGCATGGACCCGCATGTATCGCACTATATATACGCTGGTTAATATAGGGAAATGTCTAAATTAAGGCAATGAATTGATTATCGAAATAAATCCCTACCTCACCAGAATATCATGAATATGTCAAATTAGATAGGTAATACGTATACCACCTTAAATACATATATATATATGATAAACCCTTAACTAAAAGAAAATGTTAATTTTAATTTAAAATTAATAAAATAATAATTAAAATTAATTAAAATTATAAACTAAATAAATTAAACTAATTTATTAAAATCATATAAACTTTAATCAAATCAAATCCTACGTATTCAAATAAAATCCATAAAATCAAATGAGATTGATTTTATAAAAAGTTCCACATAACAAAAACAAAGACACGGAGATGGGAGGAAGGCAGTGGGTAGAGAAATAAAAGGAGGAAGGAAATCTTGAGGAAAGGGGGGGCCGAGAAGAGGAAATTTCCGAGAGTCTTACTTACTGAGAGGAGGAGTTTCAATTGTTCTTAAGTTTTTGGGCACGGGGGACTAGATTGCATCAATTGAGACGCATTCTAGAAATGAGTACCTAGGTTGTACATAGTTTGGCTGGGAGGTTTGGTCTTTTGGTAATGGGAGCGGGTGTAGGAGTAAATCAGAAACATCTTCAACCACATAAACCCAATCAGGTAGTCAACATTAGACTGATAAATTCTGATATTATAGATGCTGTTTAAATTCTTATAACAGGTTTCATGTTATGTTTAAGGTAAATATTTGAGTAAATTATTTCAAGCCCTACAATAAGTAAGTGGAAATGGAGGGGAAAGACTTCATGGCCAAGTGCTATGGTTAGGGGGACCAACTATGGGGAGTCCACATCTTGAGTGTATAGATGTACTGGAGAGATCGATTGTGGATGCATGAGTTACCATACTCAATGTGTTTTTTTCTAGCCCTCTGGTGCACCTTTTTCTTCTTTTTGATAATTGTTTTTATTTTGGTGCATAATTCAAGGATCAAAGCTTCCTCTTAATGATATAGCATTTAATTTACCCCTTAAGATGAGATAGTTTATCGCTCGTCAGGGTTGGGACACGCAAGGGTTACTTTTGATGAGATGGAGCATCAAGTGCTCAGGCACTAGGTGATGGCTAATGAGGAGGGTAGAGCTCATTCTAGCCTTTTGCCCACGCACTATTTTATGTTCTGACCATCTTTTGCATTTTGGCCTTTTTTTTCATTGTGACCATATTATTCTTTTTCATTCTTTTAGCTGCATCAACCTCTAGGGTAATGTTTTATGGCCGCACTCAAGGTTGTGGATAAGAGGGTAGTGCCAAATCCCAATGAACCAATGACAATGAAACCCGAAGGATGGAGATGGTATCAAGGGATAATAATGTGATATGGAGAATGTTAAGTATATTAAAGGGAGAATGAATGTGCTACTTCAATCCAAGTCTTCCAAGTAATGCCCCTCCTATAACCATAAGGCCTTAGGGGAGGTCCCAATGGACCAGAGCTAAGATAAACCCCCCTTGTAAGATGAGAGAACAAGTTTATAGTCAAGATCAGTCATTCATCTAGATCACCCCTTTATCCATACTAAATGCCAAAAAAATTACATAAAAGCATCCAACTGCAAAATTATCAAAGTACATGTTGAGTGGTAGCCCACCTTTATCCAAAAAGAATGCCATATGGTGAGAGGTGTATGACTGGCTCAGATGGTGGAGGAACTGACATATCATCATCAATAAGCAAATGTGTAGGGCTTCCGGCTGGTTGGCTGTCCAAAATTGGAGAATTTTTTTTCTCCTATGGGGTTACCCATTTTGGTGGGTAATAGGACCCAAATTGCTGCATCTCCTGGCAAAGAAAACCTTTTAATTTGGTTGAAGTAAATTTCAACCTCATAAGTCTATTCTAATGTTCTTCAAAAGGAGAAACCAAAGAAAAGTTTTTAACTTGGTTTTAGTAAATTTCAACCTCATAAATCTAATCTAATGATTCTGGGAAGGAGAAACCATCTTGATTAGACCTTCTTCAGTCCTGCTTTTGTCAAGGACTAATAATCCCCTCCCATAATTATAACCATAAGAATTAATTTACCTTGTAAGTACTTATATGGGCGTTTTTTCTCTTTGTATAACACATAAATCTTTGTGTTGTACAAAGATTGTAAGAAAGAATATCTTAACAAAGCTTCTTCGATGTTAGGAAAAAAGGTTCTCTTTCAAGGCATGATGCAACCAAGTATATCCTAATGACTTGCCTAAATTGATCAATGATCTCTACCCGAGTCAATGTAAGAAACTTGCATATTCATATTAGAAGAGCAGCAGAATAATATTATGCTGGTCAAGTATTAGTTATAACGACGTATTGACCAATAATAGGAGAATATAAGGGATGATCATTTATTGAAGAAACGTGCAATTAGAGAGATAATAGTTCAAGAAGGCCCAACGCACTGAAATCAATTTGTCCCATTTTGCATTGTACTTTAATTTCTTCTCCTTAATACCGGCTTGCCGTCAAAGTTCATGTGTACTACTGTTTCTTATTTGATTTCTTTTGGGCAAACTTTTGCAGGAGTGGGTAACAACAAGAAGGGAGTCTTGCAGCAGAGGAAAACTGGTCTGACAAATGAGAAAAATAAAAATCATATTCCTTCAACGTTCAATGGTAATCTTCCTGAATTAACAGGAAACAATAATATTTTTGCATTTACTACCAAGGTAGAACAGCATTGCCATTCACTCACTCGAATCAGAATTTGATTTCTCTAAAATATGCAGCATGTTTCTCCATTCTGAGCATCAACACAATTACAGCTATGCTACAATTCTGTAGTTACTTTTAAGTTGGACAATTTTGTAGGAGCATAATTCATGACTGTTTTGTCATTTTTCAAGCAGTATTAAAGACAGAGTATCATCTTGGGCAACATGTCTTTCTGAAGGCAGAGTAAGGATTTTAACATAATTTTGAAAAATTACTGAGTGGAATACATAATTTTGAAAAATTGCTTCTTAGCCTTTATGCAAGTTTCTTCTATTAAATGCCCTTTCTTTGGCTACATTTCCATAACACATTTGCAATATTAGTGCTGGAACTCAGTGGACACCTTCCTCTGCTGAAGAAGCCGCTAAGGCCTTCAAACATACGGAAGGTCTTCTTTTATTCAATTCTCACGACAGGCAACGAGGAGAGAAAGAAAATGATTTGAAGGACCACAGTTCTAAGCCAAATTGTCCTCCGAAGGGTAGGACAATCTTTCAGCCCATGCTTTGTATTGGCTAGCAACAATAACTTCAATTTTTAGTTACACCGAAATTCAAATAATGAAAAATTAAAGTTCAATATTTGTCACTTTGGCTAATGCATATCCCGTGACAAAGGCTCACAATTGTCATGGATAAAGTGTTTAGGTTTCTCGGTGAAATTCTGTTTATTTTTGCAGAATTTTCTCTTCTGGACATCATCAGTGATAGTAGCGATGGAAGTTTTCGGAAAAGGTCACCATTGGAGTTACATGCAGCTTTTGCCATCGAAGGTATGCTTAGATCCTATCATATGTATATTATAACATCATTTAATAATTGTTAATTTTAGGTATGTTTTATGCTTAGAACAATTTATTTCAATTTTCACAGTTAGGTCAATATCTTTTCCAGATTAGCAATCACATGAACATTAAAGTAAATTGCAGATAGAACATAAACATAAATCACAGAAGACAAACCAAGACAAGAGGACACAAGATGTGGCGCTAGCCAGGGACAAACCCCAATGTGGGGAAACCCTTGATCAATTTTTCTTATATGTTCTTCAATAGTTCAGCACACATAGAGAGAGATAGTACATTTACAACATAAGTCAACACTTAGACTTATCTAGGTAAGAGCATAGATCGTCTCTAAGAAGATGATACATGATATCAGTTGAAGACATGTTGCTTCAACTGATTCTCCAAGGTGACTCCTTCATCTATCATTGTGCTTCATCTCGTCACCATGCTGCACCATGCTGCACCCATCATCATAATGCTGGACCTCATGATCATGCTGTACACATCATACTGCTGCACCTTGCCTGCCATGCTGTCCATGCTTGCTGCTGTCCCATGTGCCTTTGCTGCCATGTCACAGCTGCTGTCCCACTTTGCCTTGCCATACCTTGCTGCTGTCCCATGTGTCTTAGCAGCACTATGTACCTTGCTGTCCCATGCATCTTAGCAGCACTATGTACCTTGCTGTCCCATTTACTTTGCTGCACTAGTGTGCTAGTCGCCTTGCTGTCCCATGCATTGTGCTGTCCCAACCTGCTGTTCATGACTGATCTGGTTAGGGCACTAGGCAGCCCTAACTCCACCTAACAGTCATCAAACAAGTCCCTTGATGACTACGGCCCACCTTGGCAAGCTTCTTCCATAGCTACGATGCTTCCTTAGGATGCATATCAGCCCTTCACAGATCCGCTGTCACCTACAGCAGTTATTCCTACCACAGCCCTCCACGTTGCTCCTTATGCTTCCTCACGCTGTCCCTTTGAGATGACTGTGGCCTGGTTAGGAGGGCCTTTCTAGGCCTCTCGGCCATCTAAACTTCACCTCCCAATTGCTGCTGTAGCAGTCCCTCACTGCGGCCCTATAAACAGAAATATACACCCCAAAACCATGCACAAAACAGTCATTAAACTTACCTATAGTCTGTGGCCTGATTTGCAAGGTGAGGCTGCAACAACGTGTCACAAAACTGCCCTCTTCTTGCCTCCTACAATGTGGCTAAGAGCTGCGGCTCTTCTTCTCTAAATTCTGCACCCAAAACAGTGAGAATATCTCCACAAACTCAACTACCTTCTAGACTGCGTAGATACCAGCGTTAGGGCTTCCTCCTTGATAGCGTTAGGGCTTCTCACTTGACTGCGTTAGGGCTTCTCACTTGACTGCGTTAGGGCTTCTTATTTCATGACTGCGTTTTAGGGCATCATCTCCATTAGGGCAGCATTGTCTTCTTAGGATCTCTCCTCCCACCAAAACCCAAGACAAGTGGAGAGGAAGAGATCACTAGAAGTGTGTGTAAGAAATGATTCTGAAGTCATCTCCTTTTATACTAAAACGTTGAGCACATGTGGGGTTTATTTGGTTGCTGGCTGACCTTGATGAATTGTCTTATAACACAAATAAATTCATAACTCCATGAATACTTATCGGAATCGGATGATCTTTAGATCAACCCTACACCTCTCGATGAGAAGGATCCAAGAAAAATATCAGCTGCCATAAATAAGATGACCCACATGGAGTTTGGCCCTAGTTGCCAATTTTAACAATAATGAATCAACACATACCGCTTCTTAGTTCCCGTATTTGCAAAATTTGAGGATCCTAGTTGGTTTCCCAGTATAAGAAAGCTACATTCATGCATTGCAAGAAAGCTCAATCTATCAAAGTCAACTTTCATTTTTCCATGTAGTTGCAACCCTTACAGAGAACGAGACACTCCTACTATTTCATGTTTGAGAAACAATGCTGTTATAAATTTTGAAATTTCAGCAAATGGCACTTGGATGCCTTTCTGAAATTGATGTTTTGAAAATATGAATCTTATGTCATATTATTGATGGTCTAACTCATGACTATGTATACACATTCAACTCTCCTTGCCCCTACATGCACATGGAGTGTGTTAGCAAAAAAGGTGAATACTCATAGTGTGTTAGACCAAAATGGTCATTACTACGAGTTTTTTAGAGTCCCCTCAAAAATTGATTTTTTTATTATCACCAAATATACAATATACATATGAATATTATGTTAACTACAGTTTGTGGCATTACTTTGTTTGATGTGTATTAAATGAGTTATGTTATCGTGTGTACACACATTTGAATTAACTTTTTTCATGCATTTTCAAACAATGCAAAATTGGTGGAAAAATTACATTCAACATTTGGTGTCATTGTTGGGTTTGAAAGCAAAGAGAGTTGTGTGATGCAAAAGGGAGTGTTATGTGATGTACAAGAGAGCGATGTGCAATGCACAAAGATTGTTATGTAGTGTTGAATTTTCTAAGTCTATCCGTTAGAAAATTAATCTGTATTCTATTGGTTTATTTCTTCTACTTGTAAATTCTGAACAAGTTATTTGAAACATTTAAATACCGAAATAAACACAACACAATCACAACATCGACAGATCATAAACTGAAATAAAACAAGCACACAAGTGACACCGTTATTTTTGGACAAATGTCCCCGAAAAAACCCAATGTGGGAAAACGGATGCAACTATTCAGAGGGTTATATTGTTATGTAGTCTTTCTGAGTACAATAGGGTGCCTAACCGACTCACCCGGACGGAGAAAAATACACGGCAGCAATACCTCTATATTCAAAAACAGGTATTCAGAAAACTTGTTCCACGAAACCCTCTCTGGCACAACTGAAGCTCAGCGCTGGCCCTTCTGGCCTCTGCGTCAGCCACCTGCTGACCTGTGTCAGCCTCCTGTTGACCTGCATCAGCGTCCTGCTGACCTGCATCAGCGTCCTGCTGACCTGCGTCATCCCTCTGACCCTCTGCATTAGTTCTCTGAGGCACTGCGCAGTCTCTGGGACCCTTTGTGTCACTCCAGCAGCCTCTGCGTGGATGACGCAGTCCCTTTGGGCTCTGCATACCCTGGACTGGCTGTTGCTCTCACTCTCTCTACTTCTCCGCTGGTCTCTCAGTACTGTCTCTGTCTCTCTGCCTCGTACTCACTGCCTCTCGCTGCATTGATTCAACTTTGCTTAGCAACCCCGCTCTAGCAAAATGAATGACTGATCACTCTGGTGTGTTCTCTAATTGACCCTCAAGCCTCCTCTTATACTTTTCTTGTTGGTCTTTCAACGGCTGAGATTAAATCTCTAATCAACAGTTAAGATTAGATTTGGCTTGATCCATGACTTTTCGAATCTTCTAACCTATTTTTATATTAATACCCATTAATATTTTATTTTACCTAAGTTTAGACTTAGGAACTGCATTAAAAATATTAACTATTTTAATATCTCCCAAACCGGGTACAATCTGTCCAAACCATTTCTGGGTCTTGGAGATCTCATGTTCTTTAGCCTCTCCACCAATTTTTATGGCTAGAGCACATCCGATGCTACCCCAAATCAACACTCCCTCTTAGCGAGGACTTTGCTCTAGTAATACTCCTCACTGAGTATCACTCTGATCATCCGGCACCGATACCTGTGCTAATGCTAGGCCTCCTCGCCCAACATCCTCTGCACTGCTGCCCATGGCCCTTCCACTGCCACCGCTGCATTTGTATGGCAGTTCCCTTTGCATCCGTGCTGCTGCTGGTGCAACACTGTTAGTGCCTCTCGCATTGTTGCAGCCTGCTAGCCTCGCGCTGCCCGGGGACTCCTGCACTGTAGCACTCTCTGCTGCTTCATTCGCATCCGTCTCTACCTACATCCGCCAATCCTGCTACTCCTCTTCGGGGCTCTCGTAGCAAGGTATAATCCAAGAGGTTGGGTACCTCAAGGATCCTACCCCTCATCGCCTATAGTCCTCCTGACTACAGCTCGATGTCTCCCCACTTCTTCTCAAGTGGCACATGAGCACTCATGGCACAATTGTCATCCTCCTCGACTTCTTTCTCTGCCCTCGCTGGCGCTGCCTTTGAGTCAGAAGCCTCTCCCTTACTCTTCTTCCTCGGACATTGGTTCGCATAGTGACCCAGTTCCCCACAATGGAAGCACTTGACCTTGGAGAGGTCCTTCTTCTTCCACTTCTGCTTTCCTGCTGATGCTAGAGCCGCATCCTTTTCCTCTTCCTTCTTGATCCCGACCCCTTTGCCGCTACTTCCCGCCTTGGTCAACCGTATGATCTCTTCTTGACGAAGAGCCGCCCACAGTTCTTCCCAATCCAAAAGACTCGTCCTGCCCAGTATGCTCTGGACAAATGTCTCCCAATCCTCAGAGATTGTGTTAAGTGCGGTCCTTACCATCAACTCCTGATCCGGCGTGGCCCCTATGGAAGTTAGTTGGTCACGAATCTCCTTCAATCGACCGAGGAAGACATCTATCTGCTCTCCCTTCTATATCTGGTATGACCTTAGCTGATTCTCCAAGAGCATATTCCTCTGCACGGAAGTATGTTGGTACAATGTCTTCAAAGTGTCCCACATCTCCTTTGCTATTTCCTTCTCGGCAATATGTGGGACCACATGATCCTTGATCCATCAAGGATGATACACTTTGCCTTAGCCGTTGCCTCCTCGTACCTTTCATTAGCTACCGGGTCAACTGGGATAGCCATCACTCTCAAGGCGACGCCCTTGATACGATGTATGTCTAGAATGGGCAAGATCTTGGCCTTCTAGAGCACAAAGTTGGACGCTACGTCCAGCCTATCCTGATCTCTCAGACCATTCACGACCATCTCGCTGCTTTTCTGTCGACTCTTCCGAGTCTCTCTACTTCCTGCCTGGAGGTTCTCGGTTCGATTCTTGCTGAGTCTCTCTACTTCCCGTTTGGAAGTTCTCGGTTCGACTCCTCCGAATCTCTCTACTTCCCGTCTAGAAGTTCTCTTTTGGACTTCCTGTGAGTCTCGATTTCCCTCCTGGAAATCCTTCTGCCAACTGTCAAGTTGCTCCTCTTTGATCGTCTGTGCAATGACAACAATGATTTGGATTCTTTGGCTAGAAATCCGCCTCGGCAGCAACTCCCCCTACCTTGGTCTTGCCCTGTTAGGTACTGTTCTAACCACAACACCCCACCAGCTTCGCTCCCGCAAACTGCCCACAGCTTCCTTCGCCCCATCAACTGAAGGATTGAGCCTCTTGGCTCTGCGCAATCCCGATACCGCAAAGCAACTCCCTCAGCCAATTGCGTCAGCCCTCTTGGCCTCTCCGTGAGCCTCTCTCTACCTTCCTCAACCTCTACGCTAGCCTCTCTCTGGCCCAAACTAACGACGCAATCGCTCTGTGTCAACCCTTCCTCTGTTGCTTTTACAAGGATCAGCTACTGTCACTCTGGACAGCTGATTCTGTTGCAAATGCTCTGCTCCGCTGATGCCTCCATTTCCCTTGTGATCTGCAACCATGCTTTGATACCATGTTGAATTTTCTAAGTCTATCCGTTAGAAAATTAATCTGTATTCTTCTGGTTTATTTCTTCTACTTGTAAATTCTGAACAAGTTATTTAAAACATTTAAATATCGAAATAAACACAATACAGTCACAACATCTACAGATCATCAACTGAAAGAAAACAAGCAAACAAGTGACACCGTTGTTTTTGGACAAATGTCCTCGGAAAAACCTAATGCGGGAAAACCGGTGCAGCTATTCAGAGGGTTATATTATTATGTTGTCTTTCTGAGTACAACAGGGTGCCTAACCGGCTCACCTGATAGAGAAAAATACACGGTAACAATACCTCTATATTCGGAAACAGGTATTCAGAAAACCTGTTCCACGAAACTCTCTCCGACACAACTGAAGCTCAGCGCTGGTCCTTCTGGCCTCTGCGTCAGCCCTTTGAGGCACTGCGCAGCCTCTGGGACCCTCTGCATCACTTCAACAACCTCTGCGTGGATGACGCAGTCTCTTTGGCCTTTGCACTGTCTCTACTAGGCTCTGAGTAGCCTGGATTGGCTACTGCTCTCACTCTCTCTGCTTCTGCGCTAGTCTCTCAGTACTGTCTCTGCCTCTCTTCCTTGTACTCACTGCCCCTCGCCGCTGATCACTGATTCAACTTTGCTTAGCAACCCCGCTCTAGCAAAATGAATGATTGATCACTCTAGTGTGTTCTCCAACTGACCCTCAAGCCTCCTCTTATACTTTTCTCGTTAGTCCTTCAACGACCGAGATTAAATCTCTAGAGTCTAATCAACGGCTAAAATTAGATTTGGCTTGATCCATGACTTTTCGAACCTTCTAACCCAGTTTTAATTAATATTTTAAAAATATTAATTATTTTAATATCTCCCAAACCGAGTACACTATGTCCAAACCATTTCTGGATCTTGGAGATCTCATGTGCTTTAGCCTCTCTACCAATTTTCATGGCTAGAGCACATTCGATGCTACCCCAAATCGACATGTAGTGGTGCACACAATAGAGTAATGTACATAGTGTTAGTTTTTGTAGCATCAGATGTGTTCTAGCCACGAAATTTGGTGGAGAGGCTTGAATACATGTATTTTAAAAAACCCAGAAATTGTTTCTAGAAATTCCACCTAGAGACGACTGACTTAAAATAATTAATATTTTTTTAATGGTGCCTAAGTCTAAACTTAGGAAAACTGATTAATTAAAGGGTATTAATTAAGTCATGGTGAGAACGTTCTATAAGAAGACATGGATCAAGTTCTAGTTAATCTTAGTCATCGATTATGTTTTAATCTTGGGTGTTGATGTCTTAACGAGAGATTATAAGAAGAAATTTGATGGAGGTTGTAGAACACACTTGAGACACCAGAAATTCGATTTTTCTGGGAAATCGATTTCCAGAGTAGTAGTCATGTGTTGCTAGAGGTGATTTAGTAAGATTGAAGTAGTGAGAGAGGGGCAGGGATAGTAAGGCTGAAGGGAGATTTTCCGGTTCAGTGAGTGCATAGCAGAGATATAGTGGGTTCCACAGAGGGGCAGCGCAGAGCAGATAGGCAGCGCAGTGCTTCAAAGGGGAAGCCGTATTTTGCTAGGGAGAAGCACCGATTTAGTGCCAGAAGCCGGAGTGGGAGCCTGGAGGCCAGACGAATCGATCCTCTAGACAACAGCTGACCAGTTAGTGAGAGAGATGCTGGTCCGAGTTGTGTGACACAACACTGTGTAGGCTAACGCAGGGATTGCGCTGAGGCAATAAAGAACAACTCATCTTGAACCAAGGTCAGTGTTAGATCACCAGTGAGAGTGAGATTTTTCTCACTAGACTTCTGTCAGTTATTTCTCTGTATGGATTGCTATATTTGAGCATCCATAGATTTGTACTCAGATTTACTACTGCATAATAATAAAACCCTCAGCTGTTGCACTCGTTTTCCCAAGTTGGGTTTTTCTGGGGACATTGGTCCAAAAATAACAGTGTTATTTATGTGTGTGTGCATCTATTCTTCCAACATTATTTTTCTTCCAAAGTATTGTATTTGTGAAGGCTGTAGTGTATTAGTTTCGATATTTACTGTAGGATGCAGTAAATAATTTGTTCAGTTTATTTAACAAATAAAAGAAACTTAATCAATTGCTGCAGTGGGATTCGGGGTTTCCGAATTTTCACCCATAGTGATAGTGGTGTGTTATGAATAAATAATTCATAATACAATAATAATAATTTAATAATTAATTAATTAAATTAGTAATTAACATTAATTAAATTAATTATGTAAGTGAAAGGTCAAAAGGCATGACCAATCAACCCTTGTGACCAGTCAAGGCCTATTTAAGCACACCATTCGAGGGAATGTAAACCACCATTCATATTTATATAATACAATGACTACTTACTTACACATACATATATCATCTACACACAGATACTCTTATGACATGGTAAAACTATGCTTCAGTGGTATCAGAGCCTCCCTCCACCGCATCTGCATAACACTGCCATCGTAGCCCTTCGTGTTTCTCTGTCATTGATCTGCAAATGTATCACTGTTCTATTGTCTTATCCGACCACACATGTTCTCTGATCGCTCCCACTGTTCCTCAACCACCTGCGTATGTGGAAGATCCGTTGTCCATGTCGTCAGACACGACCGCCGGACACGATTGCCATCAACAATACTACAATGGTCTGTGGTCTGTTGTTCAAATTGCCTGTGCGCCGCAGTCCATTCATCAACCACGTGCTGTCGATACACTACGTAAATCCCTGCCGGACAGGTCTCATATGTCACACACTTTTTTTTTTCACCATCACGTTGTTTTAAAAACAGAATTCGTGGTGGTATATAGCAGTGTTGTTAAAATCGCGATTTAATGAAAAAATCGCGATTTTTTCATCTTGCCGATCAAATCGCGATTTTTATACGAAAAAATCGCCTACTTTTTTTTTGCCGATTTTTACTGAAAAAATCGCGCTTTTTTCAAAAAATCGCGATTTTTTCGAAAAAAGCGCCATTTTTAACGAAAAAATCGTGGGGGTTCAGGACAACATAGTTTTATAACTTTTTTTGGGTTTTTTCATGCAATGTTTTTTGAAAGAAACAAATAATTTTTGAGTGGGGTAGCTTAATGATCAAGTCTAGGCCCTAGTATGGATATGCTATTCATGGTAATGTTAAATTCTTAAAGTAAAAGTGACATTCTCCTTAATCTTCATTTTCATCCTTTTACTTAAATTTTTAACATTACCATGAAATGACTCAGGATGTTTGAGAGTGGTTCCAGCCTCATTGGATTTCATATGGAGAAAGTAGAATTTTAGATTTCATTTAAAATCCAGTAGACTTATCAGTTTTTCAGGATTTCAGGATTGGGAGATTGTAATGTTTCCAGGTGACACCACATGCCCGGGCTACCCCTGCCACCAGTAGAGGATGTGGTCTACCTCCTATAGCTCCTACTTCTAGTTCTTCAACGTCTAGAGCACATCAGACTCCACTGCCATTTCCACCTGCACGGGCACCAGCATCTACATCTAGAGGGAAAGGGAAAGCTGTGGCATTTTCTCGCAAGAGGGGCAGAGGAAATCAATAGGATTAGACTTTCATTTTATTGTATATGACATTATGACATGATGAGATACATTATCATATTTTTTGTTGATATTTTGAGGCTGAGTTGGGACTCAGGAGTCAGGACTTACTATTCAGGACATGATTCAATGTTATGTGTGATTTTAGCGCTAGAAATGATATTAAACATCTTATATGTTAGTTTTTTTATCATATTTATGTGTCAATGTATTTATTTTATGTTGTAGATGGTTTAGATATTAAAAAAATTGAAAAAAAAATGAATATTTTTGTGCCAAACGCTTTTTTCCCGCTTTTGCCGATTTTTTCCGCTTTTTTCCCGGCGCCGATTTAATCCCGATCGCGCTTTTAACAACATTGGTATATAGGTCATAGTACTTTTATATAATTACAATTAATTAATTTATATAAGCTAATTAATTTATATAAGGTAATTAATTTTATTAATTTGATTATATAAATTCATGAAGTTAAGTTAATTAATTTAATTAATTTGATAATATAAAATAAAATAAAAAATATTTAATTTAATTAATTAAATTATCAAAAAGAAAAAATGGGTCTACAAGGAAGAAGAAGAACAAAATGGGAAGTAATAATAGTGACGATAATTTGAAGAAATTTCAAGAAGAACTTGACAGAAAGCGCAATCGCCTTGACGATATCGAGAGGAAGCAAGATGAATTTGGGACGAGTCAAGACCAAATAACAGGAGATATCATAGCAATAAAGAACATGATGAGCCATTTTATGGGAGGATCCAACCCACCTTTTAATCCCTCAGAGCCGCAAAGTCCAAAAACTTCGTAAGGCAAAATTTTTCCAAGTCATGGAATTCCATCGATGCACGAAAAGCTGCGAATAACGTATATACAGTTTGAAGGGAGTCAATACCATACAAAGTTCTTCGACAATGATTACCTCAAAATTAAAAGAGAGTTACCAAAATACGATGGTAAGGACCATAAAGGTGCCATTGTATGGGTAAATAAGATGGATGCCATTTTCAGAGCAAATCCACCAATAGGTGAACAAGAAAAGGTCATGACCGCATCCAACTACCTGGAAGCAGAAGCATATGATTGGTTCCTATGGTGGTCTAACAAATGTGCAACTTGCTCGTTCAATTGGAAAAATTTTAAAAACGCCTTGTTAAAACGATTTCACGATGAAGAAGAAGATGATGTTTATGAAAGATTTGTTCACCTCAAACAGAAGGGATTGGTAAGTGAATACATGCATGAATGGGAAGTGTTAGAGATAAGGAAAAGGGGATTCTTAGACGAAGAGCTATTAAAAATGTATCGTTGTGGCCTTAAGGATTACATTTGGGAAGAATTAAAATTATATAAACCCCAAACCATTGAAGATGCCCGACACGCAACCATAATTATTGAGAGAAAATATAAGCTCAAAATGTCATCATTCAGGGAAGACGAAGACTAACAACAACACTCGGGAAGAAAAGAAACTAACAAATGTAGGTATTATGGAGACAAATGGCCATCAGGACACAAATGCCTTCACAAGAAACTGTATACTTATGAAGTCAAGAAGGAAACAAACACTTCAAGTAATGAACTAGAAGAAAAGATAAAAATGAAAAATAGTTGTCGCAAATGTGGAGAAAACTGGATGTCAGGCCATAAATGTGAAGACACATCCCTGCGCTACTATAAAATAGTAGATGGGAAGCAAATTGAAGTACAAGAGCGTGATGAAGGAATCGTTGTCACACACAGTGAAGATTCAGATTCTGAGGAACCATCATTAGTTGCAATCTCATGTGACTGGAAAAACCTTGATGAAAATAGTAACTCATTCGGAGATCAAGAACAACAAGAAACTGCAAAATATGTTACACAACATCTTCGAAAGAAGAGCCAATTTCCAAGAAGGAACATTAAACTTACTACACCGTCAACAAACATGAGGAAGAGACTATGTCCTAAAACCCTAAGGCTCAAAGGACTCGTAAAAGATAGAAATGTCAATATACTTATATATTCTTGTAGTACTCACAACTGTATAAACATTGATCTTGCTAAACAACTCGGTCTTTGTATATGCCCAATCAAGGGCCTCACCATATCTGTCGCTACTGGGCAAAAGTTCAAAGAAATAAGAGAATGCCTTAAGGTTTCAATCCAAATACAAGAACTAAGCTACAAACAGATCTATTTTCCCTACCACTCAAATAAATGGATGTAGTTCTAGGTGCAGAATGGCTAATATGATTAGGAAGCTATACTAGAAACCTTAAAGAACAATTCATGGAGTTTAACTGGAAAGGACGACATTATAAACTAAAAGGTGTTAACACTCCTAGTTCCAAGGAAGGTACAATTACTCGTGATGAATGCACCAATCAATGAAAGGATGCCATTCCATCGCAACACTATTCAACTAGAGAAAACCCTTTTGGTTATGCTTTGAGGACAAAGCATCTCTAAGGGGGTGGCAATGTTATGAATAAATAATTCATAATATAATAATAATAATTTAATAATTAATTAATTAAATTAGTAATTAACATTAATAAAATTAATTATGTAAGTGAAAGGTCAAAAGGCATGACCAATCAACCCTCGTGACCAGTCAAGGCCTATTAAGCACACCGTCCAAGGGAATGTAAACCACCATTCATATTTATATAATACAATTACTACTTACTTACACATACATATATCATCTAGACACAAATACCCTTATGACGTGGTAAAACTATGCTTCATGGTGATTAGCATGTGATCACCTTGGGACTAGAGGAAGTAAGTGAGCTGGTTGGATAAGAAGCCATCTTGTCCAAATCCACCAAGGCTCAATGCGCATGACTGGAAGGTTTATTTCAGCACTAGAGATGTTTGTAGAGAGTGGGAATTAGTTTTGTACCAAAACGAAATCCTCATAGCATGCCTTGTCCAAGTCCAATGAAAAGGAACTAAGAGGATTGGTAGAGCAATTGTTGAATATTATTGAGCCTAGTTTAGGAGTAGAGACCAATATTTATAGAGAGGTAATACCCCTTCTTATATTATTCAAATAAAAGGAAGAGATACAACATAAAATGCTTTCACAAATGAAGCTATGAGGGTAGACATGTGCATCACACAAACCAACATCAGAGGAAGCCTCCCTAAGTCATTGTTACTCACCCATGTTGGCGTCCCCTAGAAGAAAAAAAATTCTCTTGTTGTTTTAGCTTACCAGCCAACAACCCTTTCATGATTGTAATATCCCTAAGGAAAATTAACAGTAAATATGCAAAGCAAACATAGACAAAAACACCATAAAACAGTGACAAACAATCAGATCACAAATTGGCACAAAAACTGTGTTGTTGAGCTCTTTTTATTAATGAAAATGGGTGTACAATAAGGTGCTGGAATGAGTGCACCTGGGCTTGCTCAAGGCAAGCTAGCAAAGCCCTTGATGATAAGTAAGACACGCTCCTCTGATCTGCTGCTATGCTGCTCAAGCTCTGCGCTGTAGCTAACCAGAAATATGTTGTTGGCTGAATGGAATTGCTGCTAGGGCCCTCTCCAGTGCTCAAAAAATTCTGGGAAATTAATCCCAGCCTCTCCACCAAATACCCAGAAATACCCACGAAGGAATTGGCCTTTGCTTGACTTCGGAAATTTGACCCTATTTCTCCTCTATGGCCCAACTGTTGGGTAATTCGACCCACCTGTAATTTCTACTACAAATGGTCTCCAAAATGGCTGCAATGCTCCCCAAAATGTCCCCTAGGCCCTCACTCAAAGTTTCAGCGCAATCCCCAATCACTCCTCCACCTCCTGGAGTGCTCCCACAAAGATTGCGCAACCCCTGCGCTGTTGTAGCTGCCTCTCTCCCAGAAATTTGACCCTCCTGCTGGAACTGTGAAAATGGCAGGTGAAACTCCCTCCTTGGGTTGGGACTCGAAGTCCACCGAAACAGGGGTTGAGATCTCCGCTCGGAGACACTCATGTGCTAAACAACACTTGCAAACTTGGCTTAGCTCAAGCATGCTCTTGTCTTAGACAATTTTGTAAATGATAGATGAATGAGCAAAATGAGAGTCTCTTCCTCCTTTTGTCAAGATGCCTCCAAAATTGCCCATGTGGGCCCACATCGAACTCCTCACACCAATTCCACTCCAATGAGAGTGTACTTCCCATGTGGGCCAAAATTCTCTTGTGGTGGCCCCCATGCTCCACCAAAGCCGCAATTTTTCCTCTAGCTCTAATGTTTGAGTGCCTCTTAAGCCAAAAGTCAAATGTGGGTCCTCTAAGCCCACTTCTCCTAAGTGCATCCATGTAATAAACCAAAAATGAGCAAAATTGATATTTACTTAGTAAAATACTAAGTAGGAATATCACAGTCCTCCTTGCCAAAACGTTGCTTGTCCTCAAGCAACTGCAATGAAGGATGTTGGAGTATCTGCTCCCCCTCCCAGGTGGCATCCTCATCCGACAAATTCCTCCATCGGATCAAAAACACCCTGATGACCTTGTTACGTAGATGCCTCTCCTTGGTATCCAAAATGGCCTTTGCTTCTAGCACCAAATGCTCCTCATCGTCCATAGGGGGTAGCCTTGTAGCTGCTGTAATGTTAAAATTGGCAACTAGGGCCAAACTCCATGTAGGTCATCTTATTTATGGCAACTGATATTTTTCTTGGATCCCTCTCATTGAGAGGTGTAGGATTGATCTAAAGATCATCTTATTTTGATAAGTGTTCATGGAGATATGAATTTATTTGTGTTATGGGACAATTCGTCAAGGTCGGTCAGCAACCAAATAACCCCCACATGTGCTCAACGTTTTAGGAGAAGAGGAGGTGACTTGATAGTCATTTGAACACACACTTCACTCTTGATTTCTCTCCACTTGTTTTGGGTTTTAGTGGAAGAGAAGTCTAAGAGGAGGAAGCCCTAGACACAGTGGGGAAGGAGCCTAAGCTTGAAGTCTAAATGCAGTCTTAGATGATGCCCTAGCAGCTCTACACATGACCTAAATCAAGGAAGACGCAGTCTGACCTAGTCAAGGAAGACGTAGTCATGTTGCGAAGGAGATAGCCCTAAGTTGGAGGCAAGGGAAGCTCTATCTTATCCGCAGCAAAGGAGAACTGAACAACATGGTTATAGGGGCTTGTTTCTTGAGTCTTTTGAGGGCCGAGTTTGCTGTAAGGGAAGCCGAGTTAGCTCACTAAAGGGTCGAGACAAGGGAAGGTTGTTTCAACCTGCGTGGAGGGTTGTTCCATGCTACAGGGAAGCCGAGTTAGGTAAGGAGAATTGCGGACTCTTTGTGGGCAGCTTCAAGGTAAGGGTGACACTATTTTGGTTGGCTATAGGTGACAACAAGTCCCTGTGGTAGGCCGCAGGCCTTGCCTAACTAAAATAGGGATAGCGTGGAGGCTTCTTGGGCTGAAAAGTGCCCAGAACAATGACAAATGGAGGAGACCCTTCCTTGATAAGGCCGCAGTCATTGAGGGATGTTTCAGGTGACTGTTTGACGGTTGTTATAGCACATGGGTGCCCTAATGTTAATTTTAGGCATGTTGTATGCTGAGAGCAATTTATTTCAATTTTCACAGTTAGCTCAATATCTTTTCTGGATTAGCAATCACATCAGCATTAAAATAAACTGCAGATAGAACATAAACATAAATCGCAGAAGACAAGCCAAGACAAGAGGACACAAGATGTGGCGCTAGCCAGGGACAAACCCCAATGTGGGGAGACCCTTGATCAATTCTTCTTATATGTTCTTCAATAGTTTAGCAGAGAGAGAGAGAGATAGAGATAGTACATTTACAACAGAAGTCAACACTTTGACTTATCTAGATAAGAGCATAGATCATCTCTAGGAAGATGATACATGAGATCAGTTGAAGACATGCTGCTTCAACTGATTCTCCAAGGTGACTCCTTCACCTATCATTGTGCTGCATCTCGTCATCATGCTGCACCTCACCGTGCTGCACCAAGCTGCACCCATCATCACAATGTTGGACCTTATGCTGCACTGCTATCCCAGTGTTTAGCACTGTTGTACCTAATGCCACAGTTGCACCATGCTGTCATCCATGTGCTTGCTGCATCATTGCAACTTTGTGTACTTGCTGCGCCAAGTACCATGTTGCTGTTCCATGTACCATACTATTGCTGCACCATGAACTTGTTGTTGTTGTTGCAATAGATCATACCATTGTACCTCATGTTGCACCTCATTGCAACATTCATCATCATTGTGCTGCACCCTTATTACAATGCTGTCACACCTTATTATATCATGCTGCTGCACTTATATCAATTCACTATTAGGGGATTCTCTGATTGCCACATTGTTGGATTGGTAAGGGTATTCTATCAGCTGTTTGGACAACCTTCACAACATCTGTCCCAAGGCTATGATCACCCTTCTCCAGCATTCCTAAACCACACGTTGGCTTGTTATACCCCAGCAGTCACAACTAGCCCTTACGCCCTCCTTGTTAGCCTTAACGTAGACCTGTAGGTGTATAAGGGACTGCGGCTTGCTACAACAAGCCTATCCCTTGTTGCGGTACCCCTTTCCAAGGGTTCTAACCCCACGAAACAGTTCCTTATGCCTTCGGCCGTCAAGAGTAGTCTGCGGCATCCAAGACAACCTCTAGGCCTCCACCAAAGTGACCAAAAACAGGTTACTGCTCCAGCAATTAACTCAGCCTTCATTGAGGAACTCAAGCCTCCTCCACGCTGTCTTAGAGCCTCCCTCTCTTGTTGTGGTTAGGGCAATTTCAGAGCTTTCATTCTTCCATAGACTGCGTTAAGGTTCTAGGGCATCCATCTAGGGTAGAGACCCTTTTCTAGGCTGCGTTGAGGGCTGCCCTTCTTGACTGCGTATACCTCTTCATAGGTTATGTTAGGGCTTCTCCATAGGGCAGCATTAGGGCTTCCTTGTGGCTGAGATAAGGGTTGTCCTCCATGACAACGTAGAGCCTTCTAGGGCATCTCCTATGATAGCGTAGAGCCTTCTCCATTAGGGAAGCATTGTCTCTTAGGATCTCTCCTCCCACCAAAACCCAAAGACAAGTGGAGAGGAAGAGATCCCAAGAAGTGTGTGTTCAAATGACTTGCAAGCCACCTCTTTTTATACTAAAACGTTCAGCGCAAGTGGGGTTGATTTGGTTGCTAGCCGACCTTGATGAATTGTCCCATAACACAAATAAATTCATATCTCCATGAATACTTATCGGAATCGGATGATCTTTAGATCAATCCTACACCTCTCGATGAGAGGGATCCAAGAAAAATATCAGCTGCCATAAATAAGATGACCCACATGGAGTTTGGCTGTAGTTGCCAATTTTAACAACCAGTCACAGTAAGAAACAACAACAACCACAGTCTTCTACACTTCCTATCTGCTGTAAGAAAGAGACATTGTTGCGTTTTAGGTGCACATCTTGTCCGCTGTTCTAAAGACCAGCCACGCTGAAGGGAGAGGTCTCTTTAGATGAGGAGATCCTATGTGTTGTCACAAAAGGTTCTTGTTTAGATAAAGGAATTGCTACCCATACCTTTGATGAGTAGAAGCTCCTAACACACAGATCAACAATGTACATATTGATGACAACATTGTGTGTATCCTAAGACTGTGGATCATAGTCTATCTTGCTGCTGGGCTAGGCCATAGGCCATAGCCAACAGCTAAGGCAGTGTGGCAGCATGACTAAAGCAGTATGGCAGCATGACAGAAGTAATGGTGCAGCATGGTGTAGGTCAGTGTTGATTGGTGCAGCCAATGTTACTTGGGAGCGGGAGCGGGAGCAGGGAGCGGGAGCGGGAGCGACCATTTTCAGAAGCTCCCGGTTTGGGAGCGAATCTGGGAGCGCTTTTTAAAAAATATATATATCTTTTATATTTTTTAATTTTTGATACATATATGTCAACAAAAACATGTAGAATGATGAATTAGACATAAAAAACATAAAAAAAACATAGATTGATCATTGAACCATATCACATCAATCATCTAGAAATTATAATCGTCATCAACCATGTCCACAAGTTAGTAAAATACATATTACAACTGCAACATATTGAGTCTTATAAATCATGATTCATCAAATTCAATCTTAAAGTTTCAACTTCAAGCTTTCAGAATTGAAAATTCAATAACATTTATCATTATTGATCACCAAAGTTGTACTTGTAAGCTAAGTTTAACCATTACAAGAAGTAATATTGAAGATATTTCTAAGTCCTAACTTCTAACTGTTAACATGATATGAAATGTTAAAAATTTATAAAATGAAACATGAATAATGAGATGAAATGAAACAACTTTAGTCTTTCACAAAGCATCATATTCATAATTCACAATCATTACCAATGAGTTATAATTGCCAAGGCCCAACTTCAAACTTCAAATTTTCATTGTCACAGTGATATAATGTTTACAAAAAATATCATTATGATATGAAAGAGTCAAGAGTCAAGAGTCAAGGACTCGAAACTCAACAGTTATGAAAACTAAAGTCTAATAGAAACTAAAAAAGACAAGTAAATTGTAAATCTACATGTGGCCCTTGCCACGAGAGTCTCCAGGAGTATAAGCAGGTCGTGGTGGTCTTCTAGGAGTCTCCCGCACATACCGACGACCAGAACTAGAACCTCCACGCGAGGGTGTAGATGGAGGTGGCGACAGCAAAGGAACAAGACTCGGACCTCGAGCACTGCTACTGGATGGTGGAGGTGGAGGTGGAGGTGGCATGGCTGCTGCAGCTGCTTCATTTTCATCCCTTACAAGTTCCTCTTCTAGTTCTTCAATATGTACAATGCCATCCTCCAAATTGTCATCCTCTGGGTGATTGTCCCAAATTTTATATGTGGGATCCTCATTAGCCCGATCACAGTAATGACTCAACAACCTCAAGTTGTAGTGCACATAAACCAAGCTTTCTGCTCGGTTTTCATTGAGTGTTTCTTTTCACATTATGTATATAGCTGTAGGTGCTCCAACACCTCTCTGCAGAAGAAGAATTTACAACCTGTGAAAGAACTTTTTTTGCCAATTTTGGCAAAATTCCGTGGCCGCTATATGTTTCCCACCATGTGAGAGTATCAAATTTATCTTTGTCGTCCATTGCATGGAAGTTACCATACAAACCAGTGCCACTGAAGTATCTGCCTATTTCAAGGCGCACAACTGCACATTCCTCCCTGTCAGGTACCAACTTTTCTAATGCTTCCAAATATCCTTTAGTTACCTCTAGATCTAAATGGGGTTTGGTCCTAACCCCACCCCCTGCTGCAGGTTGGCCCAACCAAGATGTAGAGTAGTATTTTGGCGTAAGGATATACGCCAAGCAATGTAGTGGAACATTAAGCTTATTCCACCGTTCACACACACAATCATGAATTAGTTTGTACAAGTTGGGATCTCTATTATGAACAATATCTTTTATTTGCCCCAACATGGTATCCATTTTCTCATACACCTCGCCAATCACTGGTTTGTCTGTATCTGCAAACCGAATCATGTGATAAATTGGCTTGGTGAAATCCAATACCTGCCTCACACTTGTCCAAAACTGCCCATCAAGAGCGGCCTCCTCCACCATTTCAAAACCTCCCATGTCAACTGCATTTGTAGCCCTTTCCTTTAATACCTGCCAATGTGGACTTGATACCATGCTAGCTAATGCCTCTCTTACCTTCAAAAGGCGCCTGAAGGTGAGGTAATAGCTACCAAATCTAGTCTTCGCAATCTTCAGCAACTCCAATCTCGAGTGACTGCGGAAAAGGCCATGGGTATTGCTATGATTTGTAATAAATTTTATCATTTGTTTGCCTTTCTTGTACAAATTACCAATCCATTGGTATTGTTCATTTTTGTTTTTGACAATATCATGCAACAAAAGGTTCAATGTTTGAACCAAACATCCAGACCAAAATATGTTGGGGTATTTATCCTCAATAATTGCTCCCGCTGCCTTACAATTAGGAGCATTATCAGTGATGACTTGGATGACATTGTATGGGCCAATACGCTCAATTGTTTCAAGTAATGCTTCTGCAATGTTGATGGCGGTCTTGAACTTGTCTGAGTAATCATGTGCAGCTAGAAAGATGGGACCACTAACAGACACAGCAAGAACACTTATCAATGGCTTGCCTTTTACATTTGTCCATCCATCAAATACAATGGACACCCCATGGTCAGTCCAAGAACTTGTCATTTTATTCAAAGAATGTGATATTTTTGCTTTTTCATGATCAAGGCCAACGGTTCTTGCCTTGTCATACCCAGGGCTCTTGTATCCTTTAGGGGCATCATTTATGGCAGAAACCATTTCGTGCCAATAAGGTGAGCGAAGAACATTGAATGGTATCCCACATGCATAGAGAAACCTGTAAACTTTTGAATCCACATCATTCCTACACCCCTCATCAAGGAAATCTGATATGGTTCTACGCCTTAAAGATGATGACCCTGTGCCTCCATGTCCATATCCACTGCCTTGGGAGGATGCTGAAGGAGTTCTTTGTGATTGTGACCTTGGTTCAAAGAAACCCCGTGATTTTTTTGTTCTGTATTGGGCTTCCTCCTCTTCCCTTATGTATTTGGCTCTATCCGCTGCTGACACCGCTGTACAAGTTTTGATTCCTATTTGTTACTCTCCATCCCATGGCCTTTTCCCGCAGAGGTGTCTTCTAGCACGGGTGTATGAACCTGTGTAATCAGTGTTGCAATGGGGGCAATGAAATTTAGTGGTTCCACCCCCTCTCCCTGTTTCAGCCCTGTTAACATATTTCCACAATGGAGTTTGGTCTTGTTTAGTTTTTTGAGGGTCATGTTCACCCTCCTCCAGCTCCTCACCGGGGTTTTCACCCATTTGACTTTCTCCGGCTTCTTCATCCCCCTCTTCAGTTTGGGGCTGGCCCCTCCGTTTCCTACTCTCCAGCACCATAATAACCATAAAAGGGACCAGGAAGAGGAAAATGCCAAGAAATATAGCCAGGTCCATGGTGTTTGATGTTTGTAGGGTTTTGATTCTTGAATCTGCAAATTAATTTAATTTATTGGGATTAATTAATTTAATTTATTAATTTAATTTAAATACATGATTTTTAAACTCAATAAGCTAAATTAAATTAACTAAATTACTACCTAACCAGCTAAACTAACTAAATTACTAAGTTACTTACCTCTGCAGGCTTGCTCCTCGCTCCTTGGCACTTGCTCCTCGCTCCTCAGCACTTGCTCTTCGCTCCTTTGCTCTTGCTTCAGCTCCAAACTCAAGTTCAATGAAGTAGAAATGAATATTTTTTTGGCCCATTGGCCTTTTAAAACCAAATTTTTTTAAATTTTTTAAATTTTTTTTTTTTTTTTTTTAAGGGTCCGCGGAATTTTTTTCCACCGGATCGCTCCCGGCCCCGCGTGAATCGCTCCTGGAGCGATTTTTAACGCCTGGGAGCGATCGGGGAGCGATCGCTCCCGAGCGTTAAAAATCGCTCCTGGAGCGCCGGAGCGATCGCTCCCTATGGCAATTCCTAACAGACTAGGGAGCGTAAATTTTTTTGAGGGAGCGCGCTCTCGAAAAGATTTTGGGAGCGCGCTACCGAGCCGCTCCCGCCCGGAGCGCGATTCGGGAGCGTGTTCGAGGGGGGGGGGCGCTCCCCCGCAACATAGGGTGCAGCACTAGTACATGGTGCAACAATGGTACATCGAACAGCATGGTACATGATGCAGCATAATGATGATAGGTGCAACATGGTGCAGCATAGTGAAGTGAAACATGATGATGAGGAGCAGCACAATGATGGGTGCAACAGGGTGATGGAGTCACCTTGGAGAATCAGTTGAAGCAGCTTGTCTTCAACTAAGTTCAACAACCTCATGTATCATCTTCTTAGAGATGATCTATGCTCTTATTTAGATAAGTCAAAATGTTGACTTCTATTGTATATGTACTATCTCTCTCTCTCTCTATTGAACTATTGAAGAGCATATAAGAAGAATTGATCAAGGGTTTCCCCACATTGCGGTTTGTCCCTGGCTAGTACCACATCTTGTGTCCTCTTGTCTTGGTTTGTCTTCTGCAATTTATGTTTATGTTCTATTTGCAATTTACTATTATGCTAATGTGATTGCTACTCTGGAAAAGATATTGAGCTAATTGTGAAAATTGAAATAAATTGCTCTAAGCGTAGAACATACCTAAAATTAACATGGTATCAGAGCTGAGGTGAAGACAAAGCCCAAGCCAAAGTGAAAGAGCAATCACTGAAAACAGTTCGGAAAGGACAAAAGGCTTTTCATCCCTCTCCAAATTCACGAAGGGTGAAGTCAAAGCAGAGAATATTATTAGAATGGCGCAACGGAAGCTTCTGATGGCCTACCTAAAGATCACTTCAATGGGAAGTCTTGATCTAAGGGTGGAAGGAAAGGCAGATACCTTGTTTGTAATAAGTTCGACCATTATGCGAAGGAGTGTCTGAATGGTAGGGATACATCACTTGATGATGATAACAATCATTCCAGGGACATCTTCAATAATTAGAGGAATGACAGGTGTTAGGATATTCCAACACATAGGAAATAGTTAAGTATAACTTGGTCTAGTGTAGATTTAGGTAAAGTGTGTTTCTTTACTATGTACTTTTGTAACTTACAATCCGACGGTCACGATATGTTTTAGACATTAAGTGATCTGACGGTTCATTCTCTCTTCGGTATTATCGACACTTGATCTGTGGCTTAACACCCGATTGGTCCATGATCTCTATTTAAAGAGCTTGGAGGGTCATTTGTAAGGTGACCATTCATGAGAGAAGCTTATGTAATTTTTTTTTCTTTTATTAATAAATTGCTTGAAGTGGCCACCTTGGACTGTTTCCCTCTTTGAGGGTTTTAACCATGCCAAAAATACTGGTGTATTGATCTGTGATCTATTTGTGAGCGGTGTTCTTTGGTGTTCTATTTGAGGAACTTACCTTATAAATTCCTACATGGTATCAGAGCTATTTGAGGGCTGCATCCATTGGTGATCCAAATCGGAAGCCAGTACAAGTGTATCTGACTGTCGTTTCCTAGATCTACTGTTTCTGACCACTTTCGGGCCGAGAGGACTGCTCTATTATGTTAGGAGCATATGTTCCAGTGAGGAACCCCTTTCGTTTCACGCGAAAAGGTTTCCGGTAGCCCTAGCTACGTCATTTTTAAGATCTGGAGGTATACAATCTTTATTTGCAGTTTTAGTTATTTATCTTTCTTTTTATTTTGGTTTATTTATCTGTTTGTTTTTTTATTACCGAATTTATACCTTTCATTTCTATGTATGCTCTTTGCCCTGCGACTTTGTGCGATTTGGGCAAATCAGAAACAAAAAGGAAGGATTTTTCTCATGCGTATGCTATTTTCCGCTGCATCTTAGTGTGATCTCGGAAAATTAGAAACATAGAAGTAAATATTTAGTTTCCGGCGAAAGCTAACTTCAAGCCATAAGGTTTGTTTTTTTTTTTGTATGTTTGTGTTGGGTTGTGTGGTTTTTTATTTTGTAGGCAAAAGAGTTTTTTCAATTAAGCACGCACCCCAAAGCTTCAGTGACTCAAAAAAAGCCTTCCACTTTTCCAAAAATTACTAACCTTTTAAACTAGTTCACTTGGTCCAAAGTTACTTTATGAGAATGCAGGACTTCCAATGGTGGTCCTACATTGTGGATTTACTTAGAAGTAAAGGTCTTTATAGAATAGCCTCAAGGCAAGAAAATAAACCTGAAGATGAAAATAAGGCAGCCAAATGGGAAAATAAGCAAGATCAAGCACGTGGGTTGATAGGGATGTCTATTTCTCCAGACCTTAGATTCCATATTGTAGAACTTGATACCCCTAATGAAGCAATGAAACAACTCAATAAAGTTTTTCGAATTAAAAATGAAATTAGAGCCCATCAACTTGAAAATGAGTTGCTTATGTTGGACCCGAATAATTTTTCTTCCATTGAATATTTTTTGTCCAAGTTCAAGACCCTTAGACTTCTCTTGGAAGGCGTTAAGGTTAAGAAAGAAGATGGTAGCCTTATCTATTCCATTCTTACTAAGTTGGGACCAGCGTACTCTGTGTTTGTTTCCATCTTCCATTCTACTAGAGAAGCCTTTATTTCTCAAGGACAAGACTACAAGTCCCCCTCTTTTGATGCCTTTTGTGATTCTTTAATAAGAGAACAAGAAAAATTCTTACTTCTTGGTCTTCTTAATCTGGGAAACTCTTCTAAGAAAGCCTTAGCCGCCCATCAACAACCAAATTCAAAGAATCCTAAGAAGCAGTATCCTAAAAAGAATGGTCCTAAAACAAGCAAGGGTCCTAAGCAATTTCAGTCTCAAAATGAAAAATCAATTCAACCAAATGATAAGGCAAATAAAAACAAAGGGAAGAAGATTGATAGACATTGCAACGTTTGTAATCGAGATGGTCACTTAGAATCCAAATGCTTTAAGAAGATGGAAGCCTTGGAAGCAGCAATGAAGAAGCATAACATCCATTTGGAGCACTCTTCAACTTCAACTTCAACTTCATCTTCAAGAATAACACTTTCTACATGTGGTTGTCAAGCATCTCGGTATGGTTATGCACTAAATGTATCTTCTTCCTCTCATTCTCATGAGTGGCTCATTGATTCTGGAGCTTCTTATCACATGGCCAAAAACAAAGCCATGTTTTATTCTTTAAATGATTGTAACACCAAAAATATATATGTTGGTGATGATAGATCTCTTAGTGTTGTAGGGACTAGAACTGCTCATCTAGACAATGGTCAATTTAATGATGTATTATGTGTTTCAACCTTATCTTGCAACCTTCTATTTGTATATCAGATAACTCATTCAGGTGAAGGTAAAACTGTTGAATTTTCACTTCACGATGTTGTAATTAAGGACCTAAGAGATCCTAGACAGATTTTAGCTACTGGCATTGCTGATGATTCTACAAGGTTGTATAACTTTAACAACTTTGGGTCATCAACTCTTCCCTCGGTATTTGTTGCTCATAATGATGAAGTGAGAAAACTTTGGCATGAGCGATTTGGTCACTTAAACTATCGCTCCCATCAAAATCTATGTAAAAAAAATATGGTCACAGGTCTTCCTATGGTATCTTGCAGAGACAATGTTTGTTCCGGATGTGTACTGGGAAAACATCATCAGGATAGTTTTGAAAAACGTGCCTCTTGGCACGCCTCAACCCCTTTACAACTTGTGCATAGTGATTTATGTGGTCCACTTCCAGTTGTTTAATTCTCTGGCTACAAGTATTTCTTAACTTTCATTGATGATTTCTCCACACGCACTTGGGTATACTTCTTAAAACTCAAGAGTGAAGTATTTAACATGTTCTTGGCCTTTAAGGCCTTTGTTGAGAAACAATCTGGACATCAAATTCTTAACCTAAGATTTGATAATGGCGGAGAATATGTTAACAACAAATTCATCAACTTTTGCACTGAGCATGGAATTCAAATGCAACATACTGTTCCATATACTCCACAACAAAATGGTGTAGCTGAAAGGAAGAATCACACCTTAAAGGAAATGACTAATTGTATGCTTCAATCTAAAGGACTTAGTCTTAATTTTTGGGCAGAAGCAATTGACCGTGCAAATTACATAGTAAATTGCACTCTTACTAAGATTTTAAAGAATATCACTCCAGAAGAAGCATGGAGCTCAATTAAATCAGATGTAAGTCACTTTTGTGTTTTTGGAAGTGAAGCATGGGCCCATATTCTAGATGAGAAACATAAAGCTTTAGAACCTAAGAGTGAAAAATGCTATTTTTGTTGGATATTCTGAAGATGTCGAAGGATATAGACTTATTCCACTTAAGTCCAAAAATGTTATCATTAGAAGAGATGTAAAGTTTGCTGAAAATATATCGGCCTACGAGCCTAGTTCGGCGGATGTGCCACCTCTCTCTATCCCTTCTACTTCCGAAAATATTTCTTCTTCAGATGATGACAACGAGGATGACAATCCTCCCCCACCTTCTCAGGATCCTCCTTCAGCTCCTCAGCTTCCAAAATGGGTCTGTGCTACTCGGGATGTAGCAGGTGCTCTTGCAGGTTATCCTACAAATCATCAACGTACACGTTCTCAGTTCGATAGAGCCTCTTCTTTACTGGCTCAAGCTTTAGCGAATTATGATCCTGACACCTTTGTAGAAGCTTCAGGCCATCCAAATTGGGACACAACTATGAATGAAGAATACCGTTCATTATTGGCAAATGATACATGGGATCTTGTTCCTCTTCTAAAGGGACGAAAACTTGTTAGATGCAAATAGGTTTACAGAACCAAGTTTGGACCAGATGGAAAAGTTGATAAACATAAAGCTCGTCTTGTTGCTAAGGGTTTTTCACAAGGTGAAGGCATTGACAATATTGAAACCTTCTCCCTTGTTGCCAAAATGAACTCTATCCACCTTGTTCTTTCCCTTGCTGCCTCTTTCAAATGGGAACTCAATCAGCTGGATGTTAAATCTGCCTTCTTGCATGGGGACTTGCATGAAGAAATCTATATGGAACAACCTCCTGGCTTTATACAAATAGACTTCAGCCTTGTATGTCAGCTTAAGAAATCCCTTTATGGTCTCAAGCAAGCCCCTCGGGCTTGGTATTCCAAAATGGATAGCTTTCTTTTAGATACTAGCTTTTCTAGGTGTCATTCTGACAATACTGTCTACACCAAGAAAGTGGGTAAGTCTCTTATCATTCTTGTTCTTTATGTTGATGATCTTATCCTTACTGGTAGTGATCCCAACCTTATAAACCATGTGAAGTCCAGCCTTAAAAAACAATTTGAAATGACAGACTTAGGACACTTGCATTATTTTCTTGGTCTTCAAGTCTTGCAATCCAAGGAAGGTATTTCCCTTTCCCAGTGCAAGTATGCATGTGATCTTCTATGCCACTTTCACGTGGAAGACTGTAAGCCAACCCCTTCTCTCTTTCAGTCTGGAGTCAAACTTTCAGTCACTTGTACTACCCCTAAAGCTGATGCTACCTTATACCGTCAACTTGTAGGAAAACTTTTGTATTTGACCCATACCCGTCCTAACCTTTCCTTTGCTGTTGGCCTTATTGCTCGGTTTATGCAAAACCCATATGAAAATCATTGGAAATCAGCTAAAAGAATACTTCGTTATGTTCGATGTACAATTCAGTTTGGGATTCATTATAATGCAGAAGCATCTCCTCTATTGGTTGGTTTCACTGATTCCGATTGGGCTAGTGACCCTGATGATCAGAAGTCTACTGTAGGTTATGTGTTCACTCTTGGTTCTGGACCTATTACATGGGCTTGTAAGAAACAAAGTGCCATTTCTCTTTCTTCAGCAGAAGCAGAGTATCGTGGCACCGTAGAAGTTAGTAAGGAAGCCCTGTGGCTTCGTAAGATCCTATCAGAGTTTGGCTTTCAGCAGCAGCATCCGACAACACTTTGGTGTGATAATCAAAGTGCCATTCAACTATGCAAAGATCCAGTCCAACATCAGTGCAGCAAACACATTGAACTACACATGCACTTCATTAGAAAGCTCATTCATGACCGTGTTCTTGAAGTGCAATATTGTTCAACCGATGATCAAGTTCCAGACATCTTTACAAAGGCTCTCACAGAGGCGAAGTTTACTAAACTTCGATTTATGGTTGGAGTTCAGGAAGTTGTCACTAAGGGGGGATAGGCTCTAATGACTCCTTCTTTCTCCTATTGTGTCATATTTGTACATCCATCAATCCTATCCCAAGTTGTTCTTAAGGTGGGATGTTAGGATATTCCGACACATAGGAAATAGTTAAGTATAACTTGGTCTAGTGTAGAGTTAAGTAAAGTGTGTTTCTTTACTATGTACTTTTGTAACTTACAATCTGACGGTCACAATATGTTCTAGACATTAAGTGATCCAACGGTTCATTCTCTCCTCGGTATTACCGACACTTGATCCGTGGCTTAACACCCGATTGGTCCATGATCTTTATTTAAAGAGCATGGAGGGTCATTTGTAGGGTGACCATTCATGAGAGAAGCTTATGTAAATTTTCTTTCTTTTATTAATAAATTGCCTAAAGTGGCCGCATTGGCTCAAGCCGTGGACTATTTCCCTCTTTGAGGGTTTTAACCACGTCAAGAATACTGGTGTATTGATCTGTGATCTGTTTGTGAGCAGTCTCCTTTGGTGTTCTATCTGAGGAACTTACCCTGTAAATTCCTACAACAGGTAATGCAGGTCATCAAGGAAATAACCAACTCTTCAAAGAAAGCAAGGAACCCCACGTATGAAGAATCAAATGTTGTTTCTGATAAGATAAATAAGCATTATCTCCTCCAGACTCTTTGGGAATCTGGCTTATTGATTGTAGTGCTTCAAGGTACTTCATTAGATAGAAGGGTGCTCTCTCTAATTTGATAGAGATGGAAACAATCGTGGGATTATACTTGGAGTCAATGCCACCTATCCAGGAAGGTGTAGGGAATGTTACCCCTCAATTGAATGAGGGTAACTCGATTCATTTACAAGAATCTCTTTTATGTACCTGATCGCAAGAAGAACTTGGTATCCATTTCGGCAATGGAAATCTAAGGTTTCAGGGTGGCATTCATCGATGGAAAGGTACATGTTTGAAAATAGAATTTTCAAAGATGCTTTTACTCATGGGTTCAGGGTTGGCAATTTGTATCAAGTTACAGGATGGTCCATTGGAGACCATGTCAGTTGACACATCTCATCTATAGCACCAGAGGTTTGCTTATTATGAGGACCTACCCGATGTGAGTCAGATGGTGGCAGGGATGCCTGAATTCAAGAAGAGCATGAAGGTACATGTCCGAGATGTACCGAAGGAAAATCTTACAAGGTGACTATTCCCCTCATATAGCAGGTCCACAGGTTTGGAATAGCCCGAGGGGTTTGAGATTCATGATCGAGAATCTCATGTATGCAGGTGGAAGAAAGCTCTCTATGGCTTGAAGCAAAACACCCCGAGCTTAATATGAAAGGATTTATAGCTGTCTGATGAAGCTGAGATTCACTAGGAGTGAAGCCGATCCAAACCATTGCTTGAAGGTTGTGGATGATAGACCTCTCATGCTGGCACCTTCTACGGACGATCTCTTTTTGACAGGTGCAGACCCTCTCATTTACAAAAGTAAGAGGGAGTTGGATTCCAGAGTTGGAATGGTGAATTGCAAGCCCGTGACTACCTCGATGGATCTTAACTTTCAGAAGTTATGTGGTAGAGATGCCGAACTTGATTTGGGAAATGCCTCTTAGTTTCATAAACCCATACTAGCATTGATGTTCTTGGTGAACTCCCGTCCGGATATATGTTTTGCAGTTAGCATGTTGAGCTCATATATGGATGAGCCTCACTGGATTGGTGCCAAGAGTCTTCTGAGATATCTTCGGGGCACAATCTCTCATGGATTGAGATAGACTGCTGGAAATATGAAGCTGCATGATTATTTGAATGCTGACTGGGTAGGCAGTGTGGAGAATCGTAAGAGCACTTCTTAGTGCTGGTTCTCTTTGGGTTTTGCTATGATATCCTGGATGAGTAGGAAGTAGAGGACGATTGCTTTGAGCACCACTGAGACTGAATACATAGCTACGAGTATGACCTCGTGTGAAGCTGCCTCGTTGTGAGCTCTTCAGTGAGCTGTTTGTACACATGATGGATATCACTGTGATCTTCTGTGTCAACCAGAGGGGGATTCGATTATTGAGGAATCTAGTATTCTATGATTGCTCTAGCATATAGACATCGGCTACCACTTTATTTGGGATATGGTGCATCGTTGAGCAAGAAGGCTTTATCGCATTGGGACTGATGTGCAGGTCATAGACTTTCTGTTGAAGCCACGAAGGAAAGGTCAAATTTGTGACTTTCCAGAACGACTTGGAGTCGTTGAGAGACCCTCTTATGAGGGTCCTGTATGATGCATGCATTGAGCTCTGGGAGCTCCGGGGGGCTTGGGGTACTTCTTGGAGCAACAAGCAGCCAAAGGGCGACTCACCCTCCCCTAATGGTGTGCTGTGTACAGGGTGAATGGTTCAGCCTTCCCCTGTGATACCTCGTGGCGAATTATGGACAGGATGAGTGGTTCTCCTGTTGAGGCATCCTACCCATGCAATCCGGGACTCATGGGAAGTACCTCTCATTTGGCCAATGAGTAGGGAAATGGGGTTAGGGACCATAGTAGTACCGATGGACGCATTGTGTATCTACCGTACTCCCTATGCTATGATGACCGAAATTGATTTGGGATCAATTGGAACTGACTTCGGGTCAGTAAGAGTTATATAGCTCACTCTCTTGGAACTGATATGGGATTAGTAAGAGTGGTATGACACACTCTCTGGAACTGACTTTGGGTCAGTAAGAGTGATATGGCTCACTCTCTTGGCACTGATCTGGGATCAGTAAGAGTGGTATGACACACTCTTTGGAACTGACTTCAGGTCAGTAAGAGTGATATAGCTCACTCTCTCTTGGAACTGATCTGGGATCAATAAGAGTGGTATGACACACTCTTTGGAACTGACTTCGGGTCAGTAAGAGCTCTATTGAACACTCTCTTTATATGGGACTGACTTCGGGTCAGTAGAGAATGGTATGAGACATTCTCGATCAATTCTTCTTCTTCATGGTTCAGCAGAGTAGAGTAGTGCAGAGCAGAGCAGTGCAGGGCACTGATGGCAGAGATAGTACCATCTGGCAGATGGATCAGTAGATGGAGTTCTCCCTAGTTGAGAGGGAGTGTTAAAATTGGAAAATAGGGCCAAACTCCATGTGGGTCATCTTATTTATGGCAGCTGATATTTTTTTGGATCCCTCTCATTGAGAGGTGTAGGATTGATCTAAAGATCATCCGATCCCGATAAGTATTCATTGAGATATGAATTTATTTGTGTTATGGGACAATTCGTCAAGGTCGGCCAGCAACCAAATAACCCCACATTTGCCCAACGTTTTAGTATAAAAGGAGGTGACTTGATAGTCATTTGAACACACACTTCGCCCTTGATTTCTCTCCACTTGTTTTGGGTTTTAGTGGAAGAGAAGTCTAAGAGGAGGAAGCCCTAGAAGTAGTAGGGAAGGAGCCTAAGCTTGAAGTCTAAATGCAGTCCTAGATGATGCCCTAGCAGCTCTACACATGACCTAAATCAAGGAAGACGCAGTCTACCCTAGTCAAGGAAGACGCAGTCATGTTGTGAAGGAGATAGCCCTAAGTTGGAGGCAAGGGAAGCTCTGTCTTAGCTGCAGCAAAGGAGATCTGAACAACGTGGTTATAGAGGCTTGTTTCATGAGTCTTTTGGAGGGTCGAGTTTGCTGTAAGGGAGGCCGAGTTAGCTCCCTAAAGGGCCGAGACAAGGGAAGGTTGTTGCAGCCTGCGTGGAGGGTTGTTCCATGCTACAGGGAAGCCGAGTTAGGTAAGGAGAATTGCAAACTGTTTGTGGGCAGCTTCAAGGTAAGGGTGACACTGTTTTGGTTGGCTATAGGTGACAACAAGTCCCTGTGGTAGGCCGCAGGCCTTGCCTAACTAAAATAGGGATAGTGTGGAGGCTTCTTGGGCTGAAAAGTGCCCAGATCAACAACACAAATGGAGGAGACCCTTCCTTGATAAGGCCGCAGTCATTGAGGGATGTTTTAGGTCACTGTTTGAGGGTTGTTATAGCACATGGGTGCCCTAACCAGTCACAATAAGAAACTGCAGCAAACGCAATCTTCTACACCTTCTATCCGCTGTAAGAAAGAGACATTGTTGCGTTTTAGGTGCACATCTTGTCCGCTGTTCTAAAGACCAGCCACGCTGAAGGGAGAGGTCTCTTCAGATGAGGAGATCCTATGTGCTGTCACAAAAGGTTCTTGTTTAGATAAAGGAACTGCTACCCATGCCGTTGATGAGTAGAAGCTCCTAACACATAGATCAACAATGTACATATTGATGACAACATTGTGTGTATCCTAACACTGTGGATCATAGTCTATCTTGCTGCTGGGCTAGGCCATAGGCCATAACTAGCAGCTAAGGCAGTGTGGAAGCATGAGTAAAGCATTGTGGCGGCATGACAGAAGTAATGGTGCAACATGGTGTAGGTCAGTGTTGATTGGTGCAACACTGGTACATGGTGCAACAATGGTACATGGGACAGCATGGTACATGATGCAGCATAATGATGATAGGTGCAGCATGGTGCAGCATAGTGAAGTGCAACATGATGATGAGGAGCAACACAATGATAGGTGCAACAGGGTGATGGAGTCACCTTGGAGAATCAGTTGAAGCAGCATGTCTTCAACTGAGTTCAGCTACCTCATGTATCATCTTCTTAGAGATGATCTATGCTCTTATTTAGATAAGTCAAAGTGTTGAATTCTGTTGTATATGTACTATCTCTCTCTCTCTCTGCTGAACTATTGAAGAACATATAAGAAGAATTGATCAAGGGTTTCCCCACATTGGGGTTTGTCCCTGGCTAGCGCCACATCTTGTGTCCTCTTGTCTTGGCTTGTCTTTTGCGATTTATGTTTATGTTCTATCTGCAATTTACTATTATGCTGATGTGATTGCTAATCTGGAAAAGATATTGAGCTAACTGTGAAAATTGAAATAAATTGCTCTAAGCATAGAACATACCTAAAATTAACATGTAACCTGTTGTCCTAGTGCCTTTTTCAGGCAAAACACATGAGAGATGTTGTGCACCTGGCTCCGCAGGGGTAGCTCCAACTCATATGCTACCTCCCCCACTCTCCGAGTGACATGCTATGGTCCATAGAAGCGGGGTTTGAGCTTCTGTGCCCCCTTTTGTTTGAGTGTAGACAGTCGTTACGGTTAAAGCCCCAAGAATACCAAGTCCCCTACTTCAAATTGCCTCTCAACTTTGCCTCTGTCTTCATAAAGCTTTTGCTGGTTTTTGGCCATCCGCATGTTGTTTTTCAGAGCCCTCAAGGTATCTTGGCTCTCCTGTATCTAGTCCTTGGCCCTTGGGGCCCTGCTATCTCCCAACATAATGTCAGCGAAAGACAATGCATTGTAACCATACAAAGTTTGGAGTGGTGACATACTTATGGACATGTGGTACATAGTGTTGTAGCAGTATTCATGCAAGTGTAGCCACTGTATCCATGCTCTCTGCTGACTTGTCACATAGTTACGCAAGTATCCCTCCAGCCACTTGTTAACTATCTCCGTCTTCCCATCTGTCTAAGGGTGATAGCTGGTACTTGGGGTGAGCTCAGTACCTACCAACTAGAATAACTCCTGCCAAAATCCACCCATGAACCATCTATCCCAGTCACTGACAATGGTCTTTGGGAGACCATGTAGCTGTAACACCTCCTTGAAGAACAATTTGACCACCTGTGAGGCTGAGTACCAGGTTGAGATGGTGAAGAAGTGAGAAAACTTCGTCAAGCGGTCCACCACTACGTAAATGCAGTCTTTGCCTTGTATTGTGGGTAACTCGGTAATGAAATCCATCGATATGCTCTCCCATTTCCCCTCCGGAATGGGAAGCGGCTGCAATAGGCTTGCGGGGTGTAATTGCTCACCCTTGTTCTGCTGGCATGTGTCACACTCCCTGATATGCCTTAGAACATCATCCTTGAGGTACGATATGTCTTTGTGAAACCCCGGTGCCCTACTAGTGGTGAGTAGTGGGAAGCCTGTAGAATCTTCTCCCTAGGTGGGGAGTTGGGTACCAAGTAGATTTGGTCTCGATAGTAGATCACCTTGTTCATCACCCTGTACTGATCATCTGTCCCCAACCCATCATGGACCTCAAACGTGAACCTGTCCTTGGAGTACTCCACTAGTAGCTGTGCCCTCCAATCCAGGGCAATGCTCATCAAAGAAAGAGTGGCTAGCCTCCTAGACAACACATCAGCCATTATGTTGTGCTTCCCTTTGACATACTCAATGTCAAAGTCATATGCTTGGAGCTTGCTCACCCACTTCTACTGCCTCTCCTGCAACTGTTTCTGCTCCAAGAAGAACCTGAGGCTGTTGTGATTTGTCTTGACTTTAAACCTGTTCCCCACCAAATATTGCCTGAACTTGGCCAACACATGCATGATGGCCAACATCTCCTTATCATATATGGAGTACAGTAGCTCATGGGGCAGTAGCTTCCGACTCTCGAAAGTTATGGGGTGCCCTCCTTGCATCAACACGACCCCCACACCCACTCCTGATGCATCACACTCCAACACGAAAGGCTGAGTGAAGTCAAGAAGTGCCAACACCGGACAACTACTCATGACCTCCTTGAGGCGATCAAATGCCTCCTGCGCTGTAGTGGTCCACTCAAATGCCCCTTTCTTCATCAAGTCAGTGAGGGGTGCTGCTAGTTGGGAGAAGCCCTTCACGAACTTCCTGTAATAAGTGCAGATGCCTACGAATCCCCTCAGCTCAGTCACATTTCGGGGCTCTGGCCAATCCCGGATAGCTCTAATCTTCTCCTCATGTACTCTCACACCGTCCACCCCAATGATGTGCCCTAGATAGAGCATCTTAGTCAACCCAAACTCGCACTTGGACAATTTAGCATAGAACTGTTGCTCCTCCAAAATGCGCAGTACTGTCTCAAGGTGTTGCAAGTGCTCCTTCCAAGTCTGGCTATAAATCAATATGTCATCAAAGAACACTAGCACGAACTTCCTCAATTGCCCATGAAACACGTGGTTCATGCATGACTGGAAGGTAGTTGGTGCATTGGTCAGCCCAAAGGGCATAACCAAGAACTCGAAGTGCCCATAATGGCACCGGAATGCTGTCTTTGGGACATCCTAGTCCCTCACCCGGATCTGATGGTACCCCGACTGCAAATCAATCTTCGAAAAGAACTTAGCCCCCCTCAACTCATCCATCAGCTCATCTATACGTGGGATGGGGTAGCGGTTCTTCAGTGTCTTCTTGTTGAGGGCCCGGTAATCTATGCACATGCGTAAGGACCCATCCTTCTTCTTCACCAGCACAACCGATGAAGCAAAAGGGCTAGAACTGGGCCTGATATGCCCAAGTGCCAATAGCTCGTGGATGGCCCTCTCTATCTCATCCCGATATGCCTTGGGATGTCGATAAGGAGTGGTGATGATGGCCTGCACTCCCGACTCCAGCTCAATAGTGTGCTCAAACCCCCGGTTAGGTGGTTGACCTGGTGGTATGTCCCCAAATACAACTGGATACCTGTCAAGAATAACATGTATCTCTAGATGTGGTGGCTTGGGCTTGCCCCCAGCCTCTGAGATCCTCAACTCCATAGCCCACTCAATGTCCCCATGTCTCAAATCAACCTCCATCCTATGGGCCGAAACAGTCTGTGGTGGGTATGAGTGCATTCCCCGTAGCAACACTAACTTGCCATCTGGCCCTACAAACTCCATCTCCAACTTCCTCCAGTCGGTTGTGACTTTGCCAAGTGAATAGAACCACTGGACTCCCAACACCACGTTGGTGTCCGATACGTCTACTAAAAAAAATGATCCGTCATGGAGTAGTTCCCCATGGTCATTGTGAAAGCTGGCACATAGTGAGTGCACTGCTTGGTTTTGTCCCTAGGCACAAGAACTGAGAATCCCTCAAATTCCTCAGTTGTGATGCCTCTCCTCTGAACCAACTGAGCATTAATGAAATTGTGGGTAGCCCCACTGTCCACCAGAACTGATACATGCTGCCCCTGAACAGTGCCTTTGATCCTCAAGGTCAAAAACTTGGGTACCCCACGCAGTGATGCAAGGACTCCTCCAGAGGGTGCAAACTAAACTCCCCCTGATGGTGGCGGTGGTGGTGGTCCTCCCTCCGAGGTGCTACACTGTCATCTCCACCCATCTCAAAATAGGTCACATCCTCTGCATCATTGTCAGAAAAGACCTCAATGAAGTGGGCCTTGCCTGCTGCACATCTGTGGCTTGGTGCCCATGGCTCCTGACAAGTGAAACACAGTTTCCTCCTCCTGAGGTCTCTCTGAGTCTCCTCATCCAGCTGCCCACGCCCTTGATTGGCCCTCGGTGGTGGAGCCCTGGTGTCTTTTCCCCTCTGCTAGAAACCTTATCTAGGGGGTAGTGGTGCTCGAGCCCTAGGTAGGGCATCCTGTAAATCTCAGGCTCTCCCTACTGCATCCTGTAATGTAGTGGGCCTGTTGGACCTCACTAACCCACGCAATGGCTCTGCTAGCCCATCCACAAACATGTAGATCCTCCTAGACTCCGACAAATCTAGCACCATCACAGACAATCACAAAAACTCTGAAATGTATGCTTCTGCACTCCCGATCTGCTTGAGCCTTGTCAGCTCCCCAAAATACTCCTTAGGATCTTTCCTCTCAAACCGCTCCAACACCCTCCCGGTGAAATCATCATAAGCAGTTACTCCTGGATGTCCCAACGTGGTCAGCCCATGGAACCACTAGTCATTGGCTCCCCCCTCCAAATGCAATGTGGCAATATTGATTGCCTCTCCTTTCGTCATTTGATTCAGTTGGAAATAAACATCCATCTTTTCAACCCATGCCTTGGCCGAGCTCTTGGAGGACCCATCGGAAGTTGGGAGAAACAACCTCCCCACAGTGCGTTGCAAGTATATCCCCTGCATGTAGCCTCCTCCACTCTCTACCTTGGGCTTATTATTGCCCTTCAACTGGCAGAAATCCTTGAAAGTAATGGCCCTCCCAAAATCAGGTCCATAGGACTGATACTCCAGGAAATAGTCCCCATAAGGCGCATCCTCCTCCTCCAGTTGCCCACCAACTCCAGATTGTAGGAATGGTGGACCTAGGGTGTGTGTTTGGAATCAATGGCATGTTGGCATTGAGAGATGCGTGGTGTTGCGAAGTGCCAGACCCTTCTCCAAATTGGAAATCCCCTTGGACTCCCTTACCCTTGTTGCCATTGCCATTTCGCTGGCCCATTCCTTCAATGTTCCGGGACAAGTCTTGCACTGCCTTTAGTAGGAGTTGGGCAAACTCCTTTTCCTCATTCCTTTTGTCTCCTTCATTGTTCCCCATGTTGGCTTCTTCTACTTTAGGCTCCGTAGTCACAGGATCAGGGGTAATTTCCAACTGCCTTTCTTGCTTCTGTACCTTTGCCTTCAGTATGTCACTTTCCGCTTATCCTCTGGTGTCATAGACTACATTGCTCCCACAGGCTGTTCCAAGTCTATGAGCTCTGATACCACTGTAATATCCCTAAGGAAAATTAACAGTAAATATGCGAAGTAAACATAGAAAAAAACACCATAAAATAGTGACAAACGATCAGATCACAAATTGGCACCAAAATTGCGCTGTTGAGCTCGTTTTATTAATGAAAATGGGTGTACAATAAGGTGCTGGAATGAGTGCACTTGGGCTTGCTCAAGGAAAACTAGCAAAGCCCCAAATAACAAGTAAGACACCATCCTTTGATCTTCTGCTATGTTGCTCAATCTCTGCGCTGTAGCCTGTAGCTGCCCAGAAATACGCTGCTAGCTGAATGGAACTACTTCTACGGCCCTCTTCGATGCTCAGAAATTTTTGGGAAATTAATCCCAGCCTCTCCACCAAATACCCATAAATAGCCACGAAGAAATTGGCCTTTGCTTGACTTCAGAAATTCGGCCCTATTTCTCCTCTATGGCCCAACTGCTGGGTAATTCGACCCACCTGTAATTTCTGCTGCAAATGGTCTCCAAAATGGCTGCAATGCTCCCCAAAATGTCCCCCAGGCCTTCACTCAAAGTTTCAGCCCAATCCCCAACTCACTCCTCCACCTCTCGGAGTGCTCCCACAAAAGATTGCACAACCCCTGCATTGCTGTAGCTGCCTCTCTCCCAGAAATTCGACCCTCCTGCTAGTAGTGCGAAAATGGCAAGGTGAAACTCCCTCCTTGGGCTGGCACTCGAAGTCCACCGAAGCAAGGGCTGAGATCTCCGCTCGGAGACACTCGTGTGCTAAACAACACTTGCAGACTTGGCTCAGCTCAAGTGTGCTCTTGTCTTAGACAATTTTGTAAATGATAGATGAATGAGAAAAATGAGTCTCTTCTTTCTTTTGTCAAGCTGCCCCAAAATTGCCCATGTGGGCCCACATCGAACTCCTCACACCAATTCGTCTCCAATGAGAGTGTACTTCCCATGTGGGCCAAAATTCTCTTGTGGTGGCCCCCACGCGTGACCTTCCTTGAGGCATTTCTTTCACTATATAGGAGGGGCATGTTACCCACCGCAAGTAGGTGACCCCTATAGGAGAATTTTTCTCCTAGATTTGTCTTCAGCCGACAGCCAACAACTCCTTGCAGCAACCTGATTGCTTGATGTGCCACTTTTGTGTGCACCTGAGCCAGCCGTTGTGTGCCCTCGCCCATCTGTTTTGATCATATGTTTGAAGGTGGGCCTTCCAACACAAAGGTATGAATTTTCATTATGTAATTGGGTGTTTATGCTTGATTTTCTTGGGCACATTTGGGCATGGATTAGTGGGGGCATTCGGCAAAAAAAAATGGGCTTGGACTGTTCTCTTGTTCCCTTGCCTCAACTTGATGGTTAGACTTGTATCCTAGTCCCATGGGGTCTCCTTTATGGGCTGTCAGCTTTAGGAGTGGCACTACATGGGAAACCCTAATTTTGGTTACATTGTCCCGCTTCTTGACACCATATATCTCGCTCCCTTCCGCTCATTATAACCCACACAGTTTCCCATCCGGGTCCACATTTGTCCATTGGCTCCACGAAGTGTTAGCCTCCTCCCCTCGTCCAAACTTTGGGTCGGGCCTCGAATGATGCCTTGAAGGTTGATGCAGCTAAAAAGAAAGTTAAAAGCATAATTTGGCCACTAACAACAAGAAATGTACCACAAAATGCAAAAGATGGTAGGGACCTAAAAATTTAGCGCGTGGGCAAAAGCCAAACATGAGCTCTACCCCTATCACTATGGCTATCACCCTGGTTCCTGGGGCTCCTATGAGTGCCCCCTCCATCATTAAGGAACCATTGATTGTCCCAATCCCTGGTGGGCGATGAACTGCACAACCTTAAGGGGGTAATTGCTACTTCATCATATGCATCATGCTCTCATCCCTTGGAGCCCTGAGCAGTAAAAGAAAGAAAAATCAATAAAAGGAAAAAGGCATATGAAGAAAGGTGGAAAAACAAAGGCTAAGGTAACTCATGTAACATGATTGCTCCCTCCTACATCCATACACCCAATGTGTGGTCTTCCTCATTATAGCTACCCTTGTACCATGGCATGTGGCTTGGATCCTTACATATCGCCCCATTCCATTCCACCATCATTTCACATGATACCTACCATTTGATGGATGTACCATGGGACCCGTCACTCCCTTAGAGGTTGAAATCACCTAATAGGGTCCTTCATTAACCTCTCTTATCGAGCAAAGTAACACCTGTACTTTCTAAAGACCATTTGGAAGGGCATGCCACTATGAATTATGCACTTTTCCCCTTGATTAACAAACTTATTTACTCAATTACACTAATGGATTTTTGTACTGGAAGATGAGGAGACGCATTGGGTCTTATACAGGATTGCGGGTGGGTTTCCATTTTGGATTTGGTCTCCTTATACGAGGTCCAAGCCCTTTTGAGGGTCATAACGGCAATTATAGGGTGAGCATTTAGAGCCATGGGCCTCCACCATAACAGATCATTGATTGGCACACCATGGGCTTCTTCAGCACCACATATTGTCTGTTCGTGCCCCAACAATACAAAGACGATGATGCACTTGGATCACATTTCCTAGACGGCCACACACTTGCACCTGAAACTTGGCAGATGATCCAAGGCCCAGATGGGGTTTGTCTCATTTGGAAAGACATGGGAGGACATGCATCATCTTCTATCCCTCACTGATGGAGCATCGACTTGTTATTGAGCCATTGAAGGTCCATGAGATCATGGACTGTGTCCCACAACCACTTGGGAGCAGTGTTTTAAAAACTGGCTGGATTGAACTAGAAACCGGTCAAACTGGTCGGTTCATAGGCTGACCAGGTCAAACCGGTACAAAAATCGGGTTTATGCCTCCTCTTCGCTCGAAATTCACACAAACTGGTCCTAACCGGCCGGTTTAGGACAAAACCAGCCGATTTATGGTCAAACTGGTCGGTTCACTGGAAAGGCCGCGACATACCCACACAATGTCATTTAGGAAGCTTCCTGGGCGTTTTGGAGGGAAAGTAAGTGTTGTTTGCCTACAAAAACACCCTCTCCAACCCTTTAAAAGGAGCTCACCCCCCTCATTTTCCTCACACGACTCATTTGGAGTTTTTGTGAGTTTGATTGGGAGCTTGGAGAGTGTTGAGTTTTTGCTAGAGTAGTGGAACAATAGAGAGTTTGAGCTAAGTAGTTGTCATCATGCCTCCAAAAGCCAAGGATATTACATGGGCTCATTGTGATATGATTGATGGCAAAATGATTTGCAAATATAGCGAAAAATCTATTGAAGGAGGGGGTATTAATAGGTTCAAGCAAGACTTAGTTGAGATAGGAGGCCATGTAAAGCCATGTGGAGCACCAAATGCAGTAATAGGGCATATTAGGGCAGAATACCTTCAGAAGTTTGAGACTCAAGTCACTAAAACAATAGAGAAGTTTGTGACTCAAGCAGTTGCAAAGTTTGGGAGTCGAGACTCAACCGAGTTTGATCATAATGAAAAGTTTCAAGTGATAATGCTGATCACTAATATCATATATGTAGACTTGTAGTAGGCCAGTGGCCCCATAGTTTGTAGGCTTTGTTTTTGAACTTTAGAGGCCATTTAGAGCCTCATTGATTATATATTTTGTTGTTGATATGTATTGCACTTGGTGCCATTTTGATATATTCACCTTTACATGGTATATATATGAGCAAAATTTGCATATTTTGTGTCTATTGGTTTGGAATCATGGTTTTAAATCTTAAAAATAATTTTTTTCATTAAAAAATAATTATTTCATGTGTTTTTTTAAAACCAGTTTAGTTCTGGTTTTTAAAACTATGTTTGGGAGCACCTCACGATGTTTTGCTTGAAATCAAGGACCCACTCCCTTGATCATCATTTTTGGAGCCCTTCTCTTCATCGTGGAACTTAGAGGACTCATTTTGGCCTTCCAACGACCCTTCCTACTCAACTATGCACTATTTCGTCCCTCTTGGGATGGCTTATCATTCATTTTTGTAGTTATTTGGTGGGCTTGTCACCAAAAGGGTTGTTATTTGCACATTAAAATATTATTAGGGGCTTAATTAAGCTAATTAGACCAAACTGAACTTGTGAGGCTCGTATAAATTAAAGAGACCTCATTTGTATTTAGATATCATCATCATTTGGAAGTTCTCTCTTAAAAAGAATTTAACACCTTTTCCTGGATGCTGCTTGGAGATTCTATTGATGCATTTTGATATCCTTGGAGGCTAAAATTTCGTACTATCTTCGAGCTACTTGTCTTTCAATGGTTGGATATATCTATTATCATTTTGTAAGTGCTATATTGTGGAAATTTCCTTTTGCATAATGTCTAATGTGTGGAATTATGGAGATTAACTAGATCTTGTGTGCCCTATTGAAGTTCATTGTAAAATATTTGTTTACTGCAAATTGCACATGCTACTCATGTTGATCAGTGGTTGTCATTGATGTCAACCTAAGCAGCACCGGGGGCCTACCCCGATCTTGCAGGGGAATTTTGACTTGACAACTTATTCTATTCTGAGTCAAGGATCTTCTAGACGGATTCTACTCCTCGAGATTTTTCCATTGATATATGGCACGCTAAGTAATTCTTCACGGTTTGAGAGATATTCATGTTTGAAGTTAGTAACCCCAGATAGTGGGCTAAAACACCATGGGGTTATGGCATGGCACTCATAATTGGTTGTGGTCATTGAATAGTCAATAATTAATTAAAAAAAGTTTGCTCCTAAAATCCCTCCAACATTCACTTGTTGAGGACTCTCCCAACTCAAGACATTCATATAAATAATGACCCTCATCCTCCTCTAGTAGGGATTTTGTGGCTTCAAATAGGTCATCATGGCATTTTCGTTATAACATTTTTTTTGCAAAGCTTCAGAAGCTGAAATTAAAACCCATTTGAGCCGAAATCTTGATGAACCTCGTCACTGAATTTCAAATCTTGGTTCGCTATATTTTCAGAGATATGATCTGAGGAAGTTAGGGTTTTTGTAGGCTTCCAAATTCCATGTTGTTAAGTTATGGTATGTTCTATGCTTATAACAATTTACTTCCTTTTTCTTATTATATTCCATAGATTAGAAATCACATGTACATAAAGTAAAGTGCAGATAGAACATCAAACGATCGATAGAAAACAAGCCAAGACAAGAGACACAAGATGTGGCGGCTAGCCAGGGACAAACCCCACAATGTGTGGGGAAACCCTTTGATCAAATCTTCTTATATCTTCAATAATTCAGCAGAGAGAAATAGTACAATAAATCTGATTCATATCAGCAGTAGCAAACCCTAGATCAGCAGCATCAGCATTAGCGGCTTCATCATCAAACTAGGGCAGACGATATCTCACAAACCGACCGTTGAATCAGCTTGATTCCACCACCAAAAGTTGTGGCTTCCAGAGGAGGTTTAGATGAACCTACAACACAGTTTAGATGAAGAGATCTTCTAGTCTACATAGATCAATCTTTACTTCTGCAGTTGCAGATTCAGTTTCGGCAGCGTCCGGCTTCAAACTAGGGCAGTCGATATCTTGCAAACCGCCCATCGGATTGACTTGATTCCACCACCGAAAGTTACGGCTTTCAGAGGAGGTTCAGATGAACCTACAGTGCAATTCAGATGAGGAGATCTTCTAGTCCACGTAGGTCAATCTTTACTTCTGCAGTTGCAGCTTCAGTTTCAGCAGCTTCCGGCTTCAAACTAGGGCAGTCGATATCTTGCAAACCGTCCATCGGATTGACTTGATTCCACCACCAAAAGTTGCGGCTTTCAGAGGAGGTTCAGATGAACCTACAGTGCAATTCAGATGAGGAGATCTTCTAGTCCACGCAGGTCAATCTTTACTTCTGCAGTTGCAGCTTCAGGTTCAACAGCTTCCGGCTTCACATGTGTGAGAGAGAGACCCTTTTCTGCGTAGTAGAGAAGAGACTCTTTTCTGTGCAGTAGAGAGAGAACGATGTGATGAGATGAGTGAGTCCAAATGAGGAAAATTCCTCCTATATTTATACACAACGTTGGTGTTTGAATAGATGTGACTATTGGGCTTCTGAGCCTACATGAGTTGTAGGTCGGCTTGATAATAATTCCATAATCAATATAAATTCATATCTCCATGAATACTTATCGGAATTGGATGATCTTTATATCCATCGTACACCTCTCGATGAGATGAATCTAATAAAAATATTATCAGCCATGAATAAGATGACCCACATGAAGTTTTTCCCTGGTTGCCAATTTTAACACTCCCTCTCAACTAGGGAGAACTTCATCTGCAATCTGTCTATCGGTCGTTACTATTCATCCATCAAATGCACTATCCTTGTATAGCCTAACCTTTGCCCTGCTCTGCTCTATTCTGCCTGTTCTGCTTTGTCTTGTTCTGCCCTGTACTAATCTCTATTGTTCTGCTCTGTTCTGCTTTGCTCTTGCATTGTTCTGTTCTGCTCTGCTTTTGTCCGAATTATGAAGAAGAAGAATTGATCGAGGATGTATCATACTGGCTCAAAAGTCAGTCTTAGAGTATGTACCACTGGTCCCAGACCAGTCTCAACCAACCCGAAGTCAGCTTCATAGTGAGTACAACTCCACTGGTCCCAGACTAGTATCATCCTCCAATGACTCAAAGTCAGTCTCAGAGTGCGTACCACTGGTCCCAGACCAGTTTCAACCAACTCGAAGTCAGCTTCATAGTAAGTACCACTCCTACCACTAGTCCTAGACTAATATCGCAATCTCAGAGAGTGTACCACTGGTCCCAGACCAGTCTCAACCGACCTGAAGTCAGCGTCATAGTATGTACTACTCTTACTGGTCCCACCAGTACTGCACTGACACGAAGTTAGTCTTGGAGTATGTACCACTGGTCCTAGACCAGTGTCAACTGACCCGAAGTCAGTGTCATAGTAAGGTACAACTCCTACCACTGGTCTTAGACCAGTATCATTGATCCTAGATCAATGGAGGTCATCCTAGCGTAGGGAGTATGGTAGATACAACGATGCGTCCATCGATACTACTATGGTCCCTAACTTCATTTCCCTGCTCATTGATCAAATGAGAGGTACTTCCCATGAGTCCCAGACTACATGGGTAGGATGCCTCAATAGGAAAACTAATCAATCCTGTCCTCACAGGAGAACACATCAATCCTGCTACAATCGCCATGGAGAACACATCAATCCAGGCCGCCATGGAGAACACATCAATCCAGGCCTCATAGGAGAACACATCAAACTAGGCCTCACAGGAGAACACATCAAACAAGGCCTCACAGGAGAACACATCAATCCTGCTACAGTCGCCATGGAGAACACATCAATCCAGGCCTCACAGGAGAACACATCAATCCTGCTATAGTCGCCATGGAGAACACATCAATCCAGGCCTCACAGGAGAACACATCAATCCTGCTACAGTCGCCATGGAGAAGACATCAATCCAGGCCTCACAGGAGAACACATCAATCCTGCTATAGGCGCCATGGAGAACACATCAATCCAGGCCTCACAGGAGAACTAATCATCCTGCTACACAAGAGAGCGAATCATCTTGTCCCACAAGAGAGCGAATCATCTTGTTCTAGTGCGCACCACCAGGGGAGGGTGAGTCACCCTGTGGTCGTATGTTGCTCCAGTAAGAACCGCAAGCCCTCAGAGCTCCCATAGCCCAATGTATGCAACATGCAGGACCCTTGTACAAGGGTTTCTTGACGACTCCAAGTCGTTTGGGAAAATCACAGATTAGATCTTTCCTCGGGGCTTTGACAAGGTGTATCAACCTGTACATCATCTTAATGCGATGGAGCCTCCTTGCTCATCGACTTACCATATCCTAGATGATGTCTATCTGCTGGAGCAATCGACGAATACGAGATTCCTCAATAATCGAATTCCACCTCTGGTTGTTACAGAGAATCACAGTGGTATCCAATGTAAATCCAAACAACTCACTGAAGAGCTTTTGCAACCAGATTGCCTCACACGAGGTCATGCTAGCAGCAATATATTCTGCTTCGGCGGTGCTCAAAGCCACCGACTTCTGCTTCCTGCTCATCCAGGATATCGAAGTAGATCCCAAGGTGAAACAACACTCGGAAGTGCTCTTATGGTCCACCACACTGCCTGCCCAATTAGCATCAGTATATCCAAGTAGTCTCACATCTCCAGCAGTGTATCTTAACCCATTGTGCCACGAAGATATCTTAGAAGATTCTTGGAATCAATCCAGTGAGGCTCAACCAAATATGAGCTCACAATGCTATCTGCAAAACATATGTTCGGATGGAGGTTCACCAAGAACATCAATTCGAATGAGTTTATGAAACTCAGAGGTATTTCCCAAATCTGGTCCGACATCACTAACATATAACTTCTAAAAGTTAAGATCCTCGAGGTAGTTACAGGCTTGCAGTCCATCATACCGAATCTTTTCAATATCTTTACCACATATTTTCCTTGAGATACGAAAATTTCCCCTGACTTCTGCCACACTTCAAGTCCTTGGTCCTTCATTTCAAATTCAGAAGCTAACTCCCTCTTACATTTGTGAATGAGAGGGTTTGCACATGTTAGAAAGAGGTCATCCACATACAGCACCAGTATGAGAGGCTTGTCATCTTCAACCTTAAAGTAAAGGTTAGGATCGACTTCACTCCTAGTGAATCCCAGCTTCATCAAGTAGCTATCGATCCTCTCATACCATGCTTGGGGTGCTTGCTTCAGCCCATAGAGAGCCTTCTTCAACCTGCATACATGAGATTTCAATCATAAATCTCAAATCCTTCGGGTTGCTCCACGTAGACCTCTTCCTTGATAGAACTGTGCAAGAACGTGGTCTTGACATCCATCTGATGTAGGTTCCATCCTTGTGAAGCCGCAAGGGCTATGATCAAGCGGATGGTCGTATATCTGGCAACAGGTGCAAATATCACATCATAGTCTATACCTTCCTTCTAGAAGAAACCACGAGCAACAAATTGAGCCTTATACTTTTCCGTACTTTCATTTGCTACATGCTTTATCTTGTAAAGCCATTTAGAAGTGACAATTGTCTTGTCCTGGGGTCTGGGAACTACTTCCCAGACATCATTCTCCATAATAGACTCATATTCTTTGGTCATAGCATCCTTCCATACTTGATGCTTGACGGCATCTGAGAATGATGGAGGCTCATTTTGTATGATCGTGCTCATGATGGTCAGGTATCCCTGATACCTGTTAGGTTTCTTACTTTCACGGAAGGTTCCTCGGGGTGCAGCATGTCCTTCAACATCATCAAGTATCCCCCTAAGCCATGAAGGCCTCTTCCTAGAAGAGGGAGGCTCAGGTGGATAAATAAGATCCATGGGTTCCTCCACATCAGGCATTGTTACATCATCTACCCATAGAGACAGTTTCCACAATCGTATGGTTCTTCCTTTTCGCCACACCATTCTGCTCAGGAGTATGTGGTGTAGTAGTCTCCCTCTTAATGCCAGCCTCAGATATGCTTGAGTGAACCAACTGTAATATATCGGAGGTCTTGCTTTGGCTTGAGGGGAATGGTCCCCTTTTGAGCTTTCCTTCGGCACATCATGGACATACACCTTCTTTCTCTACTCGGAATTCGGGCATCCCTGTCACCATTTGTCTTACACTGGGTAGAGCTTTATAATGAAGGTGGGAAAACCTCCGATGCCAAAGTTCGGACTGAAGAGATGTGTCATAAGACATGACACCTACCTGACTTTCATCGACCTGATAACATGAAACCCAAGAGTAAAGGCATCTTTAACATTATTTTTCGATACACGTACCTTGCCATCGCTGAAGGTTACCTTGTAGCCTTTGTCTTCCATTGCCGAGATGGACACCAGGTTCTTTCGGAGGTCAGGTGGATTTAATACATCCTGGAATTTCTAGCCTTCTTGAATGCTTGTCCTCTTCCTTGATTCCCAACTCTCCTCTTACCTTTGCTATTGAATTTGTCATTCCTTTGATTGCCATCAGAGGGATTTTTGATCATTGTCCCAGTGCGAGTCCTTTCTATTAGGGCACTCCTTTGCATAGTGACCTACTTTATTGCAAATGTAACCTCATCCTTTTCTTCCACCCTTAGGTCCAGCCTTTCCTTTTGATTTAGTCCCGGAATTATTTCTTTTCTTAGCATGAGAAGAAAACGCATCAAGAGGACCTTTAGGCATGGGAATTTCTTGCTCTTCTACCCTTGTTTCTTCTTGAATGCATCTAGCAATTAATTCCTTGAAACCAAGAATTAAATATTGTTCAGAGGAGTAGTCCTGAACACGTACCATTCGGATGGTAATCCTCCAAGAGTCATGAGTGCCATTCCCATGTCAGTGATAGCCTCCCCAAAAGATAGGAGATCGTTCCTAATTTCGGTGTTCATTAAGAAGTATGCTTGCATAGTCTCATCTTTACCCTTCTTAATTTCCTTCAGCTTATTTCTAAGAAACAAAACTTGATTTGCATCATTTACTTTAAATAAACTCACTAGTCTATCGTAGACTTCCTTGGAGGTGTCCAGTTCAGAGATATAGGCCACCAAGTGCTTCTCGATAGAGTCCCAGATGATCTTCTTTGTTTTGATTTCTCCGTTTTTCCATTTGTTCCAGACAACGGCGGATACATTTGATGGAGGCTCAACAATATTGCCTCTTACATGGTCCAGTACTCCTTGATCTTCTAGAGTTAGATCGATAGACATCTTCCATCTGTGATAGTTAGCTTTCTCACGGAGCTTGTCTTCGACATTAAAGAGTGTTGAGGACCCCATTGTTCTTTTAGGATAGCCTTGCCAATCTTCTCTTCGGTGATTGCTCTTGCTCTTGCTCGGGCTTTGTCTTCACCTCAGCTTTGATCCCATGTTAAGTTATGGTATGTTCTATGCTTATAACAATTTACTTCTTTTTTCTTATTATATTCCACAGATTAACAATCACATGTACATAAAGTAAAGTGCCGATAGAACATCAAACGATCAACAGAAAACAAGCCAAGACAAGAGACACAAGATGTAGCGTCTAGCCAGGGACAAACCCCACAATGTGTGGGGAAACCCTTTGATCAAATCTTCTTTTATCTTCAATAATTCAGCAGAGAGAAATAGTACAATAAATCTGATTCATATCAGCAGTAGCAAACCCTAGATTAGCAGCATCAGCGTTAGCGGCTTCATCATCAAACTAGGGCAAACGATATCTCACAAACCGACCGTCGGATCGGCTTGATTCCACCACCAAAAGTTGTGGCTTCCAAAGGAGGTTTAGATGAACCTACAACAAAGTTTAGATGAGGAGATCTTCTAGTCCACGTAGGTCAAACTTTACTTCTGCAGTTGCAGATTCAGTGTCGGCAGCTTCCGGCTTCAAACTAGGGCAGTCGATATCATGCAAACCGTCCATCGGATTGACTTGATTCCACCACCAAAAGTTGCGGCTTTCAGAGGAGGTTCAGATGAACCTACAGTGCAATTCAGATGAGGAGATCTTCTAGTCCACGCAGGTCAATCTTTACTTCTGCAGTTGCAGCTTTAGTTTCAGCAGCTTCCGGCTTCAAACTAGGGCAGTTGATATCTTGCACACCGTCCATTGGATTGATTTGATTCGACCACCAAAAGTTGTAGCTTTTAGAGGAGGTTGAGATGAACCTACAACGCAATTCAGATGAGGAGATCTTCTAGTCCACGCAGGTCAATCTTTACTTCTGCAGTTGCATCTTCAAGTTCAACAGCTTCCGGCTTCACGTGTGAGAGAGAGACCCTTTTCTGCGCAGTAGAGAAGAGAATCTTTTCTGTGCAGTAGAGAGAGAGAGAGATGTGATGAGATGAGTGAGTCCAAATGAGGAAAAGTCCTCCTATATTTATACGCAACGTTGGTGTTTGAATAGATGTGACTGTTGGGCTTCTGAGCCTACATGAGTTGTAGGTCGGCTTGATAATAATTCCATAATCAAAATAAATTCATATCTCCATGAATACTTAGCGGAATCGGATGATCTTTATATAAATCCTACACCTCTCGACGAGAGGAATCTAATAAAAATATTATCAGCCATGAATAAGATGACCCACATGAAGTTTTGCCCTGGTTTCCAATTTTAACACATGTCAAATAGGTGACGTTGGGAAAATCTTCATAACTTTCTCTCTGAGCATTGGATTCAAATTTCGTAAATAGTACAAAAAGAGGACAGATTGTAGTTTGTTGAGTAGCGTTTTCAGGGCCGAAGGTCGTAACAGTGACACATGGAACTTCTTACAAGTCTGTTCTATTGAACCAGTCTATAATCAGGTCATCATGGGAGATTGGGCATAACTCTTTCTTGAAGATCCGATCTTGATTAGACATGTGGCATTGGAAAGAGGACTCAAAGGGCTACCATAAAATGAAATTTCAGACCCTGGAGATCCGAAATTACATAGATACAACAGATTCAATATCGAGCTCCTAGAAGGCAAGAAAAAATATGCATTCAAGGATCACTGCAGTAAGGACCACACATCAACAATCAAGGGTAAGTCTCCTACAACAAGGTATGTATGACTAGTGTCTACATTTGAATTTTGAGTATCATCTCTGACATATGTTTTTGCAGGACAGTGTAAGTACATACAGGGTCTTGGTTATATCTCTATGTCTCTATATGTCACAGTTAGTTTTGATACCACATTTCATGTGTCCTATTCTTGATACTACACATTTGATGCTACACTAAGTCTGCTAAATCTATATGATGTTGTAAGTTCATGTTACTTGTCTTGTCATAGTTGATAGAATGGTCTTTATTGTTGTACTTAGAACTTGGTCCATCACAAGTCTAGGGTCAGTCATTAGTTTTTATTGTATATATCTTTATGTTAGTTTTGGATATAGTCTTGCATAGAGTCTAGGCCTATATCAAGAGTGGGAGTCTTTGTATACTGCTGCAACAAGTCAACATGAAAAGTGACAAGCACACTTCAGGTACACATTGTAATTTTAATTTGTATTTATTCATTATTATGCACTTACATGTGTTTTGTAGACAAAGGTAAGTTGAAGGGTATTTTGTTTTGTTTTAGGATTGGTTTCGCCAGGCAAATTTTGCATGCAGGTAGAAGAAGATTCAAGTACAACTTCAAGAAAGAATTTAAGAGCAGAAGTATCAAATCAAAGGAAGCATTGCATCGGGACATCCTTTGAAGACATGACAACCATCTGCATATTGTGAAGAAGTATCAAGGCCAAGAGTCAATGGGACATCCTTTGAAGACATGACAACCATCTGTATATTGTGAAGAAGTGTCAAGGCCAAGAGTCATCATTATAAAGTTGTAAAAGAATCATTTGTAAAAGTGTCATCATTGGAAGAGTCATTATTGTAAAAGAATTAATCTTCCTAGAGTTGAAAAGACATTATTGGGGGGTATAGGAGTCTCGGTTGGGATGATGTCATGGTTGGGTTGCAGGTCACAGTGTGATTGGGTGTTCGGTCAAAATCATTGTAAATCATATTGTATCATGGACCATTGTCCCTGGTACAGGAGTCCACACTTTTGCATTTAATTTTTGTCTTTATAGGGTGGTAGGGTTGTGTAAGGCAGGTGAATGAACTCACCTACAGGTTGGGGCCTGTAAACACTTCAAGGTGGTACTAGGGCGAGTTGAGGCTCAGTAGGGTGTTGGGGCATCCATTCAGTTGACTACTAAAGAAACCAGGGCGTTGGGGTGTCCTTCCAGTGGGAGCTAGAGAAGAATGCTTTTCTAGAATTATAGGAAGTTGTAACTTTCATTTCAGTTGGGGCTGAAGATTAAAGAATTGATTAGAAAAGCGTTTGGTGGTTTTTGACCCGGAGGGGGTTTTCCACCTAAAATTCTTGTGCCTACTGTGTTCTATTTTTACTGCATAAACATTAATAATAATTGAAGATTAACTAATGCTCTGAAAGATTTAAAAAGTGCTAATTGCTAAGGAATACTGATTCACCCCCCTATCAATATTTCCAATAACTCATTGCATGATATTAGATGTATGTTCTTAGTGGAAGGGATTTGGTTCTTGTTCCATGAAAAGCCATAGAAATTTAGTAGGTAATCGTTGAAGAGTGCTTTCTAGGGCATCACTTTTCGGCCTGCTTGAAGGCAAATTTTGGCAAATCTTTATTCATCATAGACTCCATAGCCCAAGAATAAGACACTAGTCCGAAGAAGATTGGTGGTGACCACTCTTTTCCCTTTCTTTTTCTCCTCTAAATTTTTCGGCATTCAAACCTAGATGACCTAGCTAGGGCTTCCTGTGAAATTAATTAGCGGAGGAATTTTTCGAATCCGCTTGGATAAGGCACTGAGTTGGTGTCTCCTCTAGCGATACTCCAGGTTTCATGTAGTTCTTGTTACCCACCATTTTGTGGGTGATATCCCTAGATTTAGAGGCATATAAACATCATTCAAAGCTTCCTGAGAGGTCCTAATCACCTAGGAACCTTGATCGTAGGAATTCTCATCATCATCGAATATCATTATCCCTAGGTCTAGGTCTCCTCATAGGCCTTTTTTGGAGAGCCATTAGCTTCTTCTTGAAGCACTGAACTATTATTTGAACCTCTCCTCTGAATGGGCCTTGGAAATCACATTATTCCTAATTGTTGATCCCACCATTGTTGGTGATTTCCTTCATACCGGGACTCCTCCCATCGGTGAAAGTCCGTAAAGAGCAGGGGACACTGACTAGGTGACATGTGGGTCTTTGTCCCGTTGTTGTAATTTGGTCTAGAAGTTGTCCCTTAGGTGACCCTCTTAGGACCCTTGCTAGATTGTGTGTCTTGTTCCCATGCAACATCATTGATATATCCATTTGGTGACTCCATTGGACGAACGAACCCTAGTTCTTCATCGAACTTCAAGGTCAATGCTTGTAGGGTGAAGCAATCATTTGTTAAGGCAATTTTCATTCACCCTGGTGACTCCCATGTTATTAATATATAAAGATAAATGCATAGCAAGAAACTTCATGGATGGTTCCTTGCCTTGGATATCACATGGATCCCAGGGTACCCAAATGGCTTGGATAGAACGCTTATGCAAAATAAGTTTTGTTTTGATGGTGACCCATGTTTGACAAATGATCACATAGCAAAATTCATCAAATATGCTTCTGAGATGAATGTGACTCATTTGGATAGCCTCATCAAGTTATTTATCAACCCTATTAAATATAAACATAGGGGTTGACTTGATTCATGTGAACCCTACAAGTGCCATTATGACCCTCTAGAGGGCTTGGATCCTGTATAGGGAGACCAAGTCCAAGATGAAGACCCACCTGGAATCCTGTATAAGGTCCAATGCGTTTCCTCACCTTCCAGTACAATTAATCATTAATGCAATTGAGTAACTAAGCTTTCTAATCAAGCGCAGAAGTGGGCACTTCATAGCGGCATGCCCTTCCAAATGGGATTTAGAGAGTACATTTGTTACCTTGCTCGACAAGTGAGGTTAATGAAGGACCCTATTAGTTGGTTTCAACCTCTAAGGGAGTGATAGGTCCATGATACATCCATCAAATGGCGGGTTTCATGTGAAATGATGGTGGAACGGAGTGGTGTGATAGGGAAGGCTTCAAGCCACATGCCATGGTACAAGGGTAGCTATAATAAGGGAAGCCCACACATTGGGTGTATGGATGTAGGAGGGAGAAATCGTGGTACATGAGTTACCTCGACCTTTGTTTTTCCACCTTTTTTCATATGCCTTTTTCCTTTTATTGATTTTTCTTTCTTTTATTGCTTGGGGCCCGAGGGGATGAGAGAATGATGCGTACGATGAAACAACGATTACCCCCTTAAGGTTAGGCAGTTCATCACCCACCAGGGGTTGGGACAATCAATGGTTCCTTGATGCAGGGGGCACTCATAGGGGCTAGGAACCAGGGTGATGGCCATAGTGATAGGGGGTAGAGCTCATGTTTGGCTTTTGCCCATGTGCTAAATTTTTATGTCCCGGCCATCTTTTGCATTTTGTGGTACATTTCCTGTTGTAAGTGGCCAAATTATGCTTTTAACTTTCTTTTTAGCTGCATCAACCTTCGAGGCATCGTTCCAGGCTTGCTCGAAGTGTGGACAGGGGGAGGGGGAGGATAACACCTTGTGGACCCAATGGACAAATGTGGACCCAAATGGGGAAAATGTGAAAAGGGCTTGTAATGAGCGGAGGGGAGTGAGATATATGGTATTGGGAAGCGGGACCATGCAACCAAAATTAGGGTTTCCCATGTAGTGCCACTCCTAAAGCTAGTAGCCAATAGAGGAGATCCCACGGGACTAGGATACAAGATTAACCCCCAAGTTGAGGTAAGGGAATAAGAGTACAATCCAAGCCCATTCTTTCCGTTGAATCCCCCCACCAATCCATGTCCAAATGTGCCTAAGGAAACAAACATAAACACCCAATTACATAATGAAAATTCATACCTTTGGGGTTGTAAGGCCCACATTCAAACACACAATCACAATAGATGAGTGAGGGCACACAATGGTTGGCCCAGGTGGCAGAGAAAGGTGGCACATCGAGCTATCAGGTGGCTGCAAGGGGTTGTTGGACGCTGGTTGAAGACAAATCTATGAGAAAATTTCTACTATAGGTGTCACCCACTAGTGGTGGGTAACATGACAACTGCTAGCCTTTCTAGCTTAGCCCTGACAATTTATTTCAACTGGAAATATATTGGGAAAATACTTTTCCCTCACAACAATTCGATCTGGCTTCTCTAGGCTACTCATACTCCTTGACACTCGCACCTCTGCCCATAAATGCGCATTGCAGCCTTAGATAAATTCATTCTACATTAGAAACCCTTCCAGGAAAGTTGTTCTGCCTCCCTCTTCCTCTGGAAACAATTCGCTTTGCCTCCTGGCTAGATCTGGGCACTAGCAAGTGAAACGATGCTCGTTTCGACAACTCGCACTAGGAATTTGGCTAGCTCGCACTACAGAACGCGACCTCCTCTGTTGGATAATTCAACCTCCTGTCCTGACTCTGGATCACTTGAAAACCTCCTCAGAAAATTCTCACTAGTGCTCCCTCTCTCCGATGCTCTTCCCTAGCTTCAACTGCACCCTTGTTGAATGTTGCAAACTGGGTAGTGAAACTGCTCACAATACAACTGATGCCTCTCTCCAAGCCCTCAAATTGCTCTTATAATCTTCTATTGGGAAACCAACGACCAAGATCTAATCTTGATCAATGGCTTAGATCACTTCGACTTTTCACTCCATCAATAGAAGTCTCTAGAGAAACATCGAATTACCTTAATTAATTAACTTTAATTTAGACTTGGGAAAAGTTTTAATTATGGTAAATTAATTTAATTAAGATGTGTTGCAAGCTTATCTCGCAAAACCTTTTCTGGGTTTTGGAGATCTTGTGTTCCTTAGCCCCCTAGCATCATCTGAGACTAGAACACATGTTCGCTGCTACCAAATCCATAAAAAACTAACAGTTTACATTATTGCTATATGTGTTTTTAGCCGTTGAAAATTGCCATAATTTATTCTCTTGTTTATCCATTGGCCAACCCTAATTTTACATTTGTTTATCATAGATGTTGAGGCTGTTTTCTTATTGTTTTTATAAAATATTTTCTTCTTGTAAATTGTTGATTAAAACGCTAGTTTATAATAGCAGGGTGTAATTTCTTGATTGCATGTGTTTGGGAATTATTACTGCAAAATATAGTAGCCTAATGCAAAGCCTTGCTATGCAATCTAGGTCTTAGGGCAACAATGGGATCCACCACCACTATCACTTTAGTGGTTTATCCCCTACTATTTTGTTGTTAGACAATATCCCCATAAGGGAGGCTTCTTTTCCAAGATTTATAGGTTATATCACCTAGGAATCTAAGCCAAATAGATTTTTAAGGGACTTGCAACTAAACACCCTATAGGATATTCAATAAAGATAGGCTCAAGGGTGGACAAAGAGTTTATGAGATAGATAGAGGTATTGGCAAAGCCTTGGAGGCCAAGATATGGTTTATAGATGTTCAAGTACGATTTCCCTCTAGCCACCATCAACTAAAGAATGCTCTTATAAGTTAGGGTTTCATAGGTATGCAGATTTTACAACATGCAAAATAGTATAATAGCAATAAAAATAACTAATGTTTCATGAAGCGGGGACAAAGCGGGTTCTTTTTTTGGAAGCAAAGCATCTAAAGCGTCATTTTCCAAAAATATTTGGAAGTGAAGTGTCGCGGAAGTGTTATATATATATTATTTTGCATTTATCTTTTAAAAAAACATCTACAATGCCAAAGTAGTTGTAGAAGATATGAAAACACACATATTTGTACATAATTCAAGATAGAAATGTCATTCATAGTACATTAATGATTAATTATTTGAGCATCAACCATCTTGATTATGGAAATTATCGACAAACATCAAACTTTTAAGGATATCACATAAATTATAAGGTAGAAAGTATCAAATTTCTAGGAATATAATAGAAAGTAACCATTAAAAGTTAAAACATTAAAATAACTAGGGGGTTAAAACATTAAACATTAAAATAAGTTGGATCTCCAACGCCCATGACTTTCTGACAATTCTAGCACCTGGATATGTTGAAACCAGCTGGGATCTGAATTGGGTATCTCTCATAATTTTCAAATCTTGTCCAACATTGTGATGTCATCCCCTGTCTGGCACATCAACATGCCCTATTGGAGCTGTAACACCTTTGGAAATTTGGAGAAATCAAGGCATGGATTTTGTTCATCTCATTCTATAGATCAAGTTTGACATATTATATGTCAAATTTTGTTAAGTTTTTCCCTTGTAAAGACTTCTAGAAATTTGTCCTGACTTGTCTCATCATCACACCAAAGTGGTTGATCTCTAACACCCTTGGAGATTTTCAAAATCTGAAATGAGAGTCTTGTTCCTATCATTGAGTATACCACTATTGACATCATGCAAGTCACAAACAACCTAATGCTTTGCCTAAAATTCCCTCTGGAATCTTTTCTTATACTGCCATCCAAGTTTGATTGAGATGTAGCTAGCCAGCAGATGCATAGATCAAGAAAATTCCACATGGTATGGAATCCTCTCATCATGCTCTACAATGTGAGATTTGGTTGACTTTTTGACCTCTTGGACTATTTTGCAATGGGAATCGTGAACTTCCTCTGGAAATGTGAATGTTTTCACAGAAGATGTCTATGTTGTGAGAGTTGCCATGAGTAATGTTGCACGAAAGCCAATTTCACCCACAAACTCTAAAAACACTAACCATGTGGAATGACATGGATGCACCTTGATTCGAGCTACACTGGCCCATACATTGGTGATCATCCCTACAAAACACAGGCTCCCATAAAACCTTGAGTTCTTGTGAGAATCCTACCAAGGTCCTCTAATCTGATCAGGGATGAAATTGCCTTGGTGAAGCTTTCAAGGGATAGGGCATTGTCCAACCAAACAAAGTAGATACAAACTCAAATTGATAAGACATAGGTCTAGGATACGTAATATAGGGCCTCACATGGTTTCTACATGGCTTTGACTTGTGACCTTACGCTTACAATGGTAGTCAATGGTGCACCGAAAAAAATCTATGTAGCCCCACTGATAGAGGGGTAACAATGTTGAGAAATCTAGGGCATAGGGATGAGGTGATTTCTCTTGAATGATAACTGCTTGTGATGCAACTTTTACTTAGTCTTTTATTAGCTTCTTTCTTTCTCTTGATTATATTAATGTTTTCTATCATCAAACAACTACCAAATCATAAATAAGCATGAGACAAGGGACACAAAATGTAGGCTATCAGCCAGGGCCAAAACCTCTCCAACTTGAGAGGAAAACCCAAACAAATTCTTCTTCTTATAGAAACTTCAAGAGACGAATTCCAAGACCAAGACCCTTGACCTATTAACCTCTCCAAGACCAAGTCACAAGGCTTCTTTGAGTGAGTTCTTCTTCCTTGAGTCAACGTTAGTCAAACTGCTTGCTTCTCCTTAGATCTCGACCACCCTTCAGATTTCGGCCTATTGGTTCAGACCTGCAACTCTCGGCCTCTTCAGAAACCCTAGGTTCAACACATGTGAGGGATCTATCCCTTGACTCCCTTTGCTTAGATGGAGACTCGTTCTGTAATTCAGCTTGCGAGTTAACTCGTTTTTCTTCCTTAATTCAGTCTTCTAGTGTGACTGTGATAACTCGGCTTCCTCTGCAGCAAGTGGTGCTAATCTTTCTCGCACGTGTGAGAGATATTCACCCAAAATAGACTCAAAACACTTTGGCTTCTTCTTCTCCTTTCCTTGCTGGATGAGAGACTTTTGTTCTAGTGATTCTCACACTTCTTACTCTATTTCAGATGCTTGATCGAATGGTTTCCCAAGAGAGGTCGAGTCCTCTCTCTATATATAGTGATCTGCCCATGAAATAGGCCGACTTGTGCAAGTGAGTAGGCCGACATGCTCTTCTAGAATGATCTCCATCTTCTTTTGAGGATCGACTTGAAGGAGTGCTTGTGACAAGGTCTTGGAGGGTTAATGACTTAAACAAATTCTCTTTTTACAATATGTAACATGCCCAAATGGGTCTTCAATACATGACATTGACTTACTAGACTTTATGACTTAATAACCAAACCTAATAGCTCACAATGGGAGCTTGATCTACAAAATAAAATTCCTTGAGCATGAAACCCATGCCTCAAGCATAACAAAATAATTTTATTTTTCTTCTTTTCATTAATTACATAAAATCATGATTTACACATGTTATGAAGACCGAACCTAGTTACATATTTCAACACTCCCTCTTAACTAGGGAGGTATTCATAATCCATACAAGGTACTTGGACATTCTCAATCTGAAGAATTCTCATAAGAGTCGTCGGATTGTTAACCCATCTGTTTAGCATCATATCATCCAACATTGTCACATAGCAAGGCCTTGATTAACAACTCTATCTCTCCACAAGTTCAAAGCACAATGCTGGTGAGACCAATGATTTATAGGCACCCTCATCATTGTCTCTCTCGGAACATACCCTACCTGGGTTCTCTTAGAGTATGTTCCATCAGGACTATTCTTATCTTGGATTCCTAGTCCTCAAAGAATATCGGTCCTCTATGAATACTCTTATCTTGGATGCCCTACCACATACTCAAAGAGTATCAGATGCGAGATGCTTAACCAATCCTCCATTCTATCTTCCCAAGTGAAGACAAGAATGATGTGTCTATCTCTTGTCATGGCCTTCACTAAGGCTTACGACTGTTAGTCCTGGTCTAGTGAATGACACATGAATTAGAGAACCATATCTGTCACTCCCTCTTAACCAAGGATTACTAGCCCATTCCATAAAAGGAATGTACCCAAGCTCCCTCTTAATCAGGGACTTGCCCAAGCTCCCTCTTGACTAGGGACTTGCTTCCAGCAACTCTTTAGGTGGAGATCATGGGACAACCAGCTGCTTGTAGGACTTCCTCTTTCGATGTCATGAACTTCTTCTTTAATATGAAGCCTACATCTTTTGGGACTTCTTTGTAGGGCACAGACCATCCATCACTTTCATTCATGAATCATGTCAGTCATGTCATCCTTCTTTTTATCAGAAAGTGATCCATTAGTCCATATATGGCCTTCCTTCATGCCTTGTTGCCTTCTTCATGTCATGTTTCCTTAAGGACCTTTCATCCTGCCACATGAGATCCATTGTAGAAGACATCCATAGTTCTTCCCTTGGCAGCCCTGCATAAGCCCATCCAAATATTGTTCAAAAATAGAAAATGAACATTAAATCAAAATTACCTTTGTGATGGTCTTTCATCATGACATCTCCTTGTTTGCATCAACATCCTGCATACATATTGACACATCTCCAAAAAGATATATAATGTCAAGGGTCTCTTTCTTTTTCAAACTTCATATCTTTCCCATGGAGATATCATAGTCAAATCTTTTAGTCCTTGGATGTTGATTGTCTTCTCCATAGTTGCATTTTTCATGATCTCTTCCTTTCTTTCTTCACACATTTCTTTTCAGGAACTTCCAATCATAGTTCCTCCAATTTTGTCAACCACCTCATATTTCATATGAGGACATATTATGTTGATTTCATCTTGTCAATGTGTGAATCATGCCTTCCTGCATCCTTCCAAAGGTGGAGATCCTTTTCTTTTGATCATGCTCTCAAGGTAGAGCATTCATTCATGATATTTGCAACCATATGACATGACTTAATTAAATATATGCATACATACCTCATTTCTTTCTTTAGGTCATCTAGACTTCCTTCAACAACTTCCTTGATTGAAAGAGCTCCAATCATCTTGACCTGCTTCGTATCTTATGACATCATACCTTTATTCCATGAATCCCATACAAGGTGGAATTCTCGAAACACTTGCTCCTTTCAATAGGTGAACCTTCCAGTGAAGATTCCAACGGAGGATCTTGATTATCCTCATCCGGCAAATGCTCCTCTTGAATGATGTATGATGAGATTTTTATACTAGATGACTTTCTTCTTTCCATAAGTGCTACTTATGCTTCTAATGAGGTTACCAAGAGCTACATCTTTCTATAGGTGGCTGCCATAGACTTCTATTTCAGCTATATGTAATGTCATGAGCTCTTGCTTTCAATCGTATGCTTCTATGATGCCATGATGCATCCTATCATGCTTCTTAGTACTTCCTACCATGATAGCTATACAACAAAAAAACAAAAACTTGAAAAGAACTAGGTGAGGAATAGAGATCTTTTACTTCCTCTTTCTTGGATTTCTTCTTTTCAACTTCCTCCACTTCTTCAGTGATTGGGCTTCTTCTCTTTCTCTTTTGTTGTCGTCCTTCTTTAGGACAATCTCTCTTGTAGTGCCCATATTCTTGACATCCATAGCATTGAATCTTTTCCATGTTCTTCTTTCTTTTCTGAGGACCAAATTTCCCAAACTTCCCTTTTCTCTTTGCTATAGCAGCATATGCTTGAGTTTGCTCATTTGATCCTACATCATATTTTTCCTTCAACCTAGTTTCTTCTATTTTACATAGTGACCATAGATCCTTGAATGGAGTAGCTTCCTTCTTCCCATAAATGCTTGATGTAAAGTTACCCCATTCCTCTGGAAGTGCATTTAGTACTATGGTAGTCATCTCCTTGTCAGAAATTAAACACACCCAAATCTTGTAGTTGGTCCTATTACCGCTCAAACTAGTAGGTGACTTGAAGGAATCCCAAAAGGGCAAATGCTAGAACAAGGGCAACAAATGGAGTCTTAGCCCACTGTCACCTCGGCTAAGGCTCCCTTCTATTTACGGACTTTCACCGTTGGGAGGAGACTCGATATGTATGGAGTCACTAATGAATGATAAGTCAATGGATATGAGTGACCCAGACCCTTTCCCAGAAGGTTTTGAAGGATGGAGCTTGTCATGTCCCCATTTTTATTCTTCTTTATAGTACAACCAGGGTGGATTTCCAGGGTCGGGGATGGCCAGGTTAGTGGATCAGGTTATGTCATCAGGGGTCCCGAGGAAGTTTTGAGGAGTTTCTATAAGGTCCGATGGCATTCGCTTGGTATATTCCATCATCGACAAGTGATGAGTTGGTACGCAGTTGGTGGGGAAACATTCACAGCCAGTACGACAGGAGCAATGGAGCATTGATGCTCCTTCTTGGTGGCATTGGGATCCAGGTGGATCTAGTAGTAGCAGGTTGAGTCAGAGATGGACATGGGATCCAAGTATTGGAGGATCCAGTTATGTTTCGATCACTTGGAGGCGGATGTGGACTAGTGGTTCGTATGGGATCCAGGAATTTGGTCTTAGGTGCGTTAGGCCAGCAGATTGGTCCACAGATCTGGATTGCTTGAGGGCAATCAATTTTGGGGTGGGAGAATTGTCATGTCCCCATTTTTATTCTTCTTCATAGTACAACAAGGGTGGATTTCCAGGGCAGGGGATGGCCAGGTCAGTGGAGCAGGTTATGTCATCAGGGGTCCCGAGGAAGTTTTGAGGAGTTTCTATGAGGTCCGATGGCATTCGCTTGGTATATTCCATCATCCGCACAGTTTGCCTTTCGTTCCGGCGCATTTCGACAACTTTCAGAAAACTGAGTTATTAGTGGGCTTAACTCAATTAATTATGCTTAAGGTGGCATTTTGGGAGGAATACGTGGCAAAACACCTTAGTGTAATAGCTTGTTGGAACCAGAGCAAGAAGATATATATGATGGGATGGTTAGATGAAGTTTCACTGACTTAGTGAGACAGGATGGCCAATTTACTATTTCCCGCATTAAAAAGAATATTTTAATTAAAATAAAAGAGGGAAAAGTGCTCCATGATTAAATTAATAATAAAATGATAGGTTCTAGAGGGATCCATCAAATCTATAAAAGAGGAGGAGGAGGCCATTGGAGGATATCTTGGAGTTGATATTGTTTCTTGTATGTGAAGTCAAGAACATAGTTCTCTACTCCATTGGTAGCCCCAGGACGAAAACCCTCAGGTGATATAGAGAGATTGGGCGAGCACCCATCTTCCCTTGGTGAATCCATCCAGGGTTCACAGGTTGCAGTGTATTGATTTTTCAGTTTGTTTTGGAGGCCGATTTGTGGCAATATTGTAGATCTATTTGAGGCCAACTTTTCATCTCAGCTACATGGGTTGTTTGTGCATGTAAAACCCCAACTTACCTAATATAATAAAGCTGAGAATTTTCTTGTTCAGTGTGTTATGGATTGCAATGCTCTGTTGTCTTTAATTTTACATGGCAATCTTCTGTTAAATGCATAATTAGTTTTTATGTGAAGTGTTTGTTCCAAATTTTCTGCATTTGGGACTGTTGTCGCGCAGAGTGTCTAGGCACCGCGACAATGCTTAGACTGGGGGCTGTCACCTTGATCCCTGATCTCTCCGTTTAAGCCGTCTCCCTAGGCTAAGGGGGGTAGACCCTATGGGATAAAGGAAGACCAACTGGGAATCAGCTGGCTTGGGAGACACAGTGAGGGAATCAAGCACTTGATTGATTTTAAAACTTGATTGAATTTTTAAATGTTTAAGACCAGTGCCTTCGATAGATGAAGTGAAAACTGAGTGATTAACTTGCTGTTGCTGCTTAGGAAATAGAAATATGAACAAACCCTTTAACAATTGCTTAAAAATATTTACTGAAATGTCTAGCATACGATGAGCATCAAAACATTCAAGCAACCATGATTAATTTTGATGACTTAGCAAGGCTCCAACAATTTAATCTTCAAAAGATAGAGTACTTTGAATAACCACAAAATTCTAACCAATTCATAAGATGAATCACCACTTTCAGATAGCTAACTTTAGATAAAACCTAAGCACATTTAGCTATGTCGAATACCACGATTTTTTTTTTCTTTCAAGGCTTTAAATCCACAAACTTAAAAAATCTTTTTGCTGAGCAAGAATCAATGCAAGATCTTCAAAAAATGACCAAACACATCGAGATTGGTTAAAAATGTTTTTTTGGGACATTTAATTTTTTTTATTATTTTATTTTTATTATTTTTTATATATATTTTATTATTTTATTATTTTTATTTTTGATTTAATATGACATCAAAACTAAAACTAAAAGCTAAAAAGAAATCAAAATGAGGACTAACACCTAATCTATATATATATATATATATATATATATATATATAACAAAAATATAAAGTCTAAATCTTGACTAAATAAAATTAAAATCTAACTCTTTATCATATCAAACATGTAAAAAAAATCAAAATCAAAATAAACAAAATTTTAAATCTAAACTAAATGAAACTGAAACTTAAAATAAACAATAAATATGTACAAATGAAATGAAATCTTAAACTAATAAAAAAAAATTCTAAATGAAATCGAAACTTTAACAAAGATAATTAAATTCTAAACTATATAAAAATAAAATAAAATCTAAATTCTAATTAAAATTTTCAAAACACTGAAATCTAAATATATGAAACTAAAATAAAAATTACGCTAACCCTAAGCTAAACTATACGCATACATTTAAATCGAAAGATGAATCTGCTGTGTGTAATGTGTTGAACGCAGGTCCGGAGGCGGAGCAAACTGGACTTCGGAGAGGTCGACGGATGGAGAGTAGTGAAGGAGAAGCTGTTACAGCTGCGCGGAAGGATTAACAGCGGGTGAGGAGTGCGATTCTTGCTGTGTGGATGCGGGTAGGATGCAACAAGCAACAAAGGAGTGGAAAGCGGATGGACGCGGGTTTGGGCAGCGTGGGGCTGGAATGGAGTGAAGACTGCATGCAGAATAAGGCGTGGAGAGGGTTAGGGAAGATGCAGTAAGCTTGGATAGTAGCAGATTCATTTTGCAGGTGTGCTGATGAGGGATGGAGCAAGGAGTTGCAGCGATAATGGGCAGATTTGGAGCTGTGGGTAGCATGGAGATAGATGAGAGCTAGGGTGAGGGGACGCAGATACAGCGACGTGCAGGTTTTTGAGGGTGTATACACCACAACAGCGAGGGGTGAATGAGGATGAGGGACGGAGAGATGCGTGGACAGGCAGAGAAGAATAGGCAGATGCATGAGGAATTTAGGGTAGCATGTGAGAAAAGGGAAGGTAGGTGGCCTCTTTTACAGGTCTGCGTGAATGGATAGTTGAGGCTGAAGAAAGGTGCTAGCAGAAAATGAAGGGAGAAGGGAGCTGCGGATTCGATACAAGGACAGAGAAATGACTGCGTGGAGAGGGTTTGGAGTGAGCGTAATGGGTGAGGGAGCACCCAGGCAATAGGAAAAAGCTGCGGACCCTGAAAAATTTCGAAATTTTTATGCAGCATGAAACCCCACCAGGCAACAAATCTGAAGAAACCAATCAGAAAACAGATGGTCGGAAAACCCTTTAAAATTTACCAGAACTCTTTTCCAGAAGTCTTGATTTAAAATTTTGAATCAGCTGCTTCCGATTGTCAAATGAAAAAACCCACAAAATTTTCCAGATCTTGAAACGAATACCCCTGCAAGAGCTGACTCTGAGGCCAGATCTTACCCTCCAGGGCCTAGATCTGGCTTCAAGATTGAATCTCACCTTCAGATCTGCAACTTGTAATGACAAAAACAAACACCCAGAAACAAAATATGCAAGAAACAAAACTAAAAACCCTAAAACCAGCTAAATAATTACAATATTCACAGTTTAAAGGCTCTAAGCAGCCAGATCTGTCATTATGCCACACATATTTTTAAGATTTTAAAATTAAGATGAGGTGCTTCAGAAAACCCTTCATGCATCTGCAACAGAAATTCTAATGATAAGCCCGGGATCAAAACCAGCTGGGCTATTTAGAAAATGCAATTCAGGAGTTGGCTGGTTCAGCCGAGAACTTCCCCGAATGCCCGATAATTTCAAAAAAAAAAGATTCCCTGCACAACTTAATTCAACCATTAACATAGAGAGAGAAAACCACAATGAAATTTAGATCTAATGGAGATACCTGCCATTATATTCAGAAATTAAACTATCATTCAAACCCTAGTGATCAGATAAGATACCTGTGTCTAAATCACTCTTCAATAAGCTAATATCAATGGCTGAAAGTAAATCTATGCAAGAAAATAAAACATCTTAAAACATTTCCCGTAGAGTAACACCAACAGAGATTAACCCCAAAGTCTTTCTTTATTTGCACATGAAAAACGATTACAAGAGAGCTTTCACTCAGCACACAACTCCAAGGTCGAATGATCTCAATGGACAACTGACCTCCTATTTAAAGAAAAATTTCTCAACGGCTAGTTCGAGTGATCCTTGTCAAAGCGATCTCGATCGTTGATGAGGATCAAAAAATCTTTTAATCTCATCCGTCGAAATTAAAATAATGAGGAAATTCGAAATTACCATTTAAATGCATTTTAATTAATTCAAAATTTTAATTTTTGAATTAATTTCCTCAAAATTTTGACTTTGACTTAACCCAAGGGACCAAGGGCCTAAAATTTAGCAAAATAATCATTTAACCTTAGTCCTTGGACCTCTTAAAATTTATTTTTTTAAAAGACCCTCGAATTTAGCCTTTGGAAAATTTAAAAATACCTAGGACCTAGGACTTATGAGGGGATAAAACATTTTTCTAACCCTCAAGACACTTTACATCATGATTTTTACATTTTTACATCTCAAGGGGGAAAACCCATTTGACATAGACCCTCATAGACTACCCAGTTCTGCGACACAAACATAATCTAGTAGATCAAGCAATTTGTAATAAAATAACCTAACCAAATAGTTAGGATTATTCCCAAATCACTTTTACATAGACTCGACCTAGCACACTAGGACTCCCCTAAGATTCTAATGACAAAATCCATTCTGGCTTTGGGGTTAGGCTGAAGGAAAACTCTGCCGACCATGGGTCAGTGAGACAAAAAACCTTCCGGAACGTAGATCATCACTAGAAGATTAGGTTTACCTAGGCAATTACATACATGACACAGATCTGCTAAGATTATTTACAATTTACACATGCAGACTGGGTTTACAAAATAACATGATCAGGCTGATGATGATAGTTGAATGGCACAGACACGTTGATCAAGCGATATCCCCTTTGCGAAAAAAGGGGGTGTACTACTACGGGTAGTTGACACGTGGTGGTCAACATCTGGCTCTACTTGGGGACACGTTGCTGCATTGGAGAAATGTGAGAATCCAGAATCTGCATCCAAACAACACACAACAAAACATAAGTAGCGTCCACCCAAAAATCATCATATAACTTTAAGCACAAGAAAGATATAAGCTCTTCGTTTATTAACTATCTAGTAACATGAAAAGGTAAATCTAATGCTAAAATAGAAATGAAATGCTGAAAAGACAAGGAGTAGGGTTAGAAATACAGAGGATGCCCCATGGCATCAGATGCATTCAATATAGTGTATGCTGAGCATTTGCCTGCTTCCGGGCAAATCTGTTGGCTGCTTCGCGGATGTCCTATGTCCAATTCTGCATACGGTAGGACTTTTTCCTATTCGAAAATCAAGCTGCTTACGACTATCTGATGTATCAAATCGCCTTCTCGTTCTCTTTCTCTTGCGTTTTTTCTTTGCGGAACATTCTGCTTCAAAACCCTCAGATGAAGTATGTAAGATATGTGTGACATGTCTTTCTTCATTTTGCATCTGATCTTTATCGTTTTTAATTTTATCTGGGTCACCTTCAATTAACCACTTTTAAATGGAATTAATGACCTCCTCATAATAAGATGTAGCTTGTTGCAACAAATAAGGAGGCTTCTGATCTATTGACATCTCCTTGTTTCTTCCATTCTCTGACCACTGTTGAAATTTCTGTACCTGTATTGTAATGGCATCCATCTGGCTAGAGTGTTCAATCTTCATAACATTGATTTCCTTGGCATGGTCTTCTTCCATATCTTTTATTACTATATCGTTCTTTTCCTTTATGGTCATCAAGCAATGCTGCATAGAGTTTATCTCTTTCTTATGATTTGCTTGCATGGTAGCCAATTGATTATTATAATCGAATGTCATGATAGTCATTTCTTCATCCATAGTTAATAACTTGTTTTGCATAGAATTAATTTCCCTATCATGATTAGCTTTCATGGTTTCCATTTCCTTATCTCGCTTTTCTAGGTGGGTGTATAAAGTTCTCATATCATTGGCATAATCAGTTACAAATTTTTCTTGATTGATCTCCATATTTTTTACCAACTGCATTAGTTCTTCTATAATTTGCTTCTAATTTTCCCTTTCATTGTCGACATTGATTTTACAATTTGTCCCTGCTTTTCCACTATCATGGATTTGATCTGCAATGGTACAGGTGGATGGCACATTCTGATATGAAGAATTGTCTTGAAATCTTTCATCGACAGCTGGACCCTTCATAAGATTACTTTCATTCTGTTGCACAATTTTAGGGGCACAATGTAAGAATTGAAAATGAAATTAAATAGCTTTTTACTTTGAACAGGATATGAAATCTTTATGAACATGCTTTGAAATTTCACAATAAATTTCATATATCAAATTGAATGATTTGATGAGAAGTACCTACCTGATTTCCTGCGAACGAAGAGACTTCAGATTTGCTCCAGCTTTCGCTCCCATTACCAAAAGACCATAACCTCCCAGCCAAACTAAGTACAACCTAGGTACTTAGTCCAGATTGCTTCTCAATTGCTGCAATCTATTCCCCCGTGCCCAAAAACTTCAGAACAAACAAGGCTCAGTCTTTTCTGTTGAAAAACTCTGTGTTACAAATTTTCCTCCTCCTTTCGACCCCCCTTTCCTCCAACCGTCCCTTCCTTCTTATAAGTCTCCATTTACCGACTTCCTCCATCTCCGTGTCCAAATTATGATACATGTTGATTTTATAAACAAAATCTGATTTGATTTTATTCGAATATCTTAATTTGATATAAAGTTTATTTATTTATTTTAATGATTTAATTTAATTTATTTAATTTTTAATTTAATTAATTTTATTTAATTTCATAAATTTTAATTTACTATACGTGGTTCATTACACACAAGGCGAGTTATCTTGATAACCATATCTATCTTTAAAAGCATTGACAATGTCTTGTAAAGAAGTGAGAGAGTCTTCGGGACAATTATTAAACCAATTCAAAGCATCACCCTCTAAAGAAAAGACAAATAGATGCATTTTGACATCTTCATGATCATACTGAGGAGGTCTACAATATATGAACATTATACGAGAAAACCTGCATAGATGCTTTCTAACAGCGACTGAATCACCACCCGAGAACAAAGACAATTTAGAAATGGCCACTACCGAAATATCATGGAGAACATCAGTAAAATGACAAGGGGTAAACGAATAATCCATGATGAATAATGAGGGACCAATTGGATGATAGAGAGAGATCTTTGCTCAAGAAAATCAAGAGATGAAAGAAGTGGAGTTGCCACTTGAACATGAATGTAACTCTAGGATCCAAAAGGCAACAAACAACTAGATATAAGGGAGGCTTCTTGTCTGGGAAAAATAAATGAAAAGAAATGGAGTCGCCACCCAAACAAGAAACGAACTGAGAAGTCCAGGTGCTAAAGGTACGATTAAACGATATGATGAAAGATAGGGTGATGAAAAGATCAAATGACGCCAAAAAATGTTGGCCGTTTGACAGAGTAATGAATGGCGGAAAAGATGAGATAATTGAAAAGATGAAACGACGCCAAAAAATGTTGTCGTTGCCGGCCCAGATGAAAAGATGAGAAATGAAAAGTCGTTGAAACGCCGAGAATATAATATCCTCGGCAACAGTGCCAAAAATTGTTGTCGTGCAGAGTGTTTAGGCACCGCGACAACATTCAAACCGGGGGCTGTCACCCTGATCCCTGATCTGCCCCCTTAGCCTAGGGAGATGGCTTAAACGGAGAGATCGAGGATCAGGGTGACAGCCCCCGGTCTGAGCATTATCGCTGTGCCTAGACACTTTGCGCGACAACAGGGACATTACAAATCTTGCTTGCTTTCTAAGCAAGGTACTATGTGCTTCTACGGAAAGGAAGAGGATTTTGGGGGTTAGGTGTATGGGAAAAAGCTTTGAAATGAGTTCCCCACAGCCTAAATCCTTGTTAGAATTGGTATCCTGGATGGTTCTTCAAGAATGGTCCTTTGAAGGAGCGGGAGCACACGGGGCCAAGTTGACCTGGTCTAGGGTATGAGGAAGGTATGAAACAATCAATGATATTCTTACCCTAGACAAGGTGGGAAGGATCAAAGAAATTATTTCACTTAATAATGTTGCTTTGACCCTGGGAAGTGCTAGCCTTGGGGATGGCAAGGCAAGTTTTGGTCTTGGAGCTAGGGCTTGGATTTTCTCCCAACTCCATTGTTGGAATGTTTTCAAATTTGGAGGAGAGCTAGAGGAAAGGCCAACGCAGAAGACCCTAGGAGATCGAACTTTTCTAGTGGCTAACTTGTCGGGAAATTGATGCCCTAGGCACCCCAATGTGGCTAGACTTGGGAGAAGGTGAAAGAATAAGTGTTTTGGTGACCACTCTTGGTATATTAGTGCCTTAATCCTTGGGAGAATGGAGTCTATGTCGATTATGTGTAAGATTTCATGGTTCCCAGTCAAGGAGGCTTCAAAATTACTTCACAAACCCTTCTAGGTCAAGTGAAAGCAATCTTGCAACTTTTATACTTCAAATGCACAAGAGGAATGGCTTATCAAGGTTAGTTTTACCCCTAGGAGATTTCGCTCATACTACATGGCCCATACTTGGAGAGAAACATTATAATAGAGACAATCCCACAATATTAAGCAATAATTTGCAGGCAACAATTAACCCTAAAACAACGAAAATCTCAATCCAACATACATGACAAAAGTAACAAGAATAACATCAAAATTTTGTACTTACATGCAGTAGAATATATCCAACCATTCACAAATGACAATAGAGAAGCTCCAAGAGAAGATAGACCAATAACCATACATCAAAATTCATCCATAAATGCTCCAATTCATCCTCTAGGAAAAAGTGTGAAATTCTCTAAAGAAGAGAGAGATCCAATCCAAAGTGATGATGAGAAATGATCTCACCTCACTTGTATTTATACACATCTTAGGAGTTCGAATTAGCCTAAGCCCCAAAAATAAAATAATGTGCTAATAATACAACTTTTGGTGACAAGCCCACCAAACTAGCTCATAAATGAAAAAGTAAGCCTCTCAAGAGGTCGAATAATATACTATGCATGTCGTAGGGCCCTCTTAGAGGCCTAATGAGGTCCATGGGTGCCATAACGAAGAGAAGGACCCTTAAAAGCAGTGGTCAAGGGGGTGACCCCTTGTAATAACTTGTGATGCTCCAAATGACATCTGGGGGCACACAAGTGTCCTCATGAGTGTCTAAACAAATCGAATATGCTTGTAGTCTGCCCTCAAGCACTAGGATGATGGTGTAGGTGATGCCACATTATCGTGGAAGTCTAGGATCATCTTCCAAGTGTATGTTGTAGATTTGGGGCCGACTGGGCATGATGGATCAAGTGCATCCTACTCGTCCAATAAGTGAACCATGAGCAATCTCTGAATGGCTTTGGGGATCCATGGAGTGAAATTTGCTGTTGTGGAGGCCCATGGCTCTCAATGCTCACCCTACATGTGGCAATGTAGCCCTCTGGAGGACTAAGACCTTGTATAGGGAGACCAAACCCCAAATGGAAACCATCTGCAATCCTGCATAAGATCCAATGGGTCCCCTAGCCTTCGAGTACAACAAGTCATTAGAGAAATTGAGTAAATGAGCTTACTTAATCATGGACCACAGGTGGGGACTTCATAATGCTTTGCCCTTCCATAATGGGCTTTGGGATGTGCCATTGTCTCCTAAACTCCAAATGGGTTAACCAAACACCTTATTAGGTGGTTTTTGCCTCTAAGGGGGATAATATAGTCAAGGTGCATCCGTCAAAAGGTGGTGGCATGTGATAGATAGGTGAATGAAATAGGGGATGAGAAGGGGTAGCCCTGGGTCACATGCTGGGGTACAAGGGTAGCTAATAAGAGGGAAGCCCACACTTTGGGTTTATAATGTGTAGGAGGGAGAAATTATGGTATTTGAGGTGCCTCGACCTTGGTTTTTCCGCCCTTATTTATATGCCTTTTTCTTTTTATTATTTTCCTTTGATTAACTGCTCGGGGCTGAAGGGGCTAGAGCATGATGTGTAAGATATAGTAGTGGAATCCCCCTTTTAAGGTGGGGCGGTTCATCACCCAGCAAGGGTTGGAACAATCATGGGTTCTTATATGATGAAGAAGACTCATAGAACCTGTAGGAACCAAGGTGATGGCGGGCTAGAGCTCATGTATTGGTTTTTTGCCACATGCTAAAATGTTTTTGTCCTAGCCATCTTTTGCATTTTGTGGTACTCTTCCTGTTGAATGTGGCCTTATATGCTTTTAACTTTCTTTTTAGCTGCATCAACCTTCATGCTTCATTCCAGGCCATGACCCAAGGTGGGGGCAAGGGGAAGGGGCAAGCTAACCCTATTTGGACCCAATGGAGGAATGTGGACCCAGGCGGGAAAAATGATCGATGGGGTGATAATGAAGCGAAAGAGGGTAATATAAGGGAATAAGGGAGCGGGACCACACAACCAAAATCGGGATTTCCCATGAAATACCATCCTTGAAACCAAATGGTCAGTAAAAGAGATCCCACAAGACTAGAATCCAAGGTTAATTTCTAAACGAGTTCTAGGGGACAGAAGCACAAACCTAGCCTATTCTTTCTGCCAAATCCCCCTATTAATCCATGCCCAAAAGTATCCATGATAAACAAACCACAATGCTCAATTTCAAAATGACAAGGCATACCTTTAAATTCGAGAGGCCCACCTTCAAACATACGATCATGGCAGATGGGTGAGGGATCACATGGCTGGCTTAGGTGGCAGAGAAATGTCAGTTTGAGCTAGCTAATGGTTGCAAGGCGCTGTTGGTTGCCGGCTAAGGACCATCTTGGAGAAAATATTTCTCCTAGCGATATTACCCACAAAATGGTGGGTAACAAGTCCCTTATTTCAGATATCCTCATAAAGTATGGAGCTATTCCTTCTTCTTTTGATATCCTCATCTTGTATAGTTCTTGTCTTAACGTGATTACTTGCCTTGTAGTGCTTACGGAAACCAACTCTACAAGTTTGTCATATATTTCTTTTGATGTTTGTAGTTTTGATACATAGGGAATGAGGGGATCCTTGATGGCTTCTATGAGAATCCTTTGAGCCCTTACTTCCCCTTTCATATACATTGCAAGTGATTGAGTATTTTCCTTTGGAGGTTTAGTGATTGAGCCCTTAACATGTTCCATGACCTCATTTTCTATGAGGTTCAAATCTATCATCTTCTTCCATGAAAGAAAATTTGAAGCCCAAACCAATTTGTTGCTTTCCTTTCAAAAAGACATTTTGACATATTCAAATGTAGACATAAATATACTTACTTGTGAGGATGCTCCTTCAACCTGTTGCCTTCTTGAATTTGATGATGATATAGGTATTTGAAAACTTCTTCTTGATGAATATGCTTTTCTTGAAGAGTGATCCTTGACTCCAAAGAGAGGGAGATCACCTTGAATTCTTTGATGATGATGACAACGTCCTTGACCTTGCTTCTCTTGGATGAGTTGACTTCAAGTTACTTTAATTTGTAGATTTCTTCAACTTGAGTAGAGGTAGGGTTTTTGTGGTCTCTTTGCTATTGAAATACTAGGTTCAGTCTTCATAAATGTATTTGAGTCACAATGAAATGTATTTATCAAAAGAATGAAGAAAATGTTTATTATTATTATTATGACTTATTAAAGCATGGGTTTCATGCTTGGGTCATCTTGTTTTAGGTAAAAGTCCTCATTGAGGACTTCTAGGATTTATTTTGAGTCATTAGAGTCATTGTCCATTAAAAGAGACCCTTCTTGTGCTTTTGAATCATGTAAAACGAATTAATATTGAGTTAAATATACTATTTGTCCACTCCACACCAAGTAAGCCTCAAAGAGACCAAGCCGGCTTCAAGAAGGACAATTCGATCTCACTGGAAGGCTATATATACAAGGCAGTTCGAATTCATTTGGAGCAATTCATTCTCTCTCTCATAAGTTCAATATCCAGAAGCAAGAAGTTGGGAAGTGCGAAGTTGGAAAAGAGTTGGAAAGGGTGTGAAGTTTGCAGGGAAGAAAGAAGACTTCAAGGTCTAAATTTTGAGCCATCTATCTCTCACTTTATAGGAGTATCTAGGGAGATCAAAGTTTTTCTTTGTCTAGTCTAAGCTGCTGCTGCTACTACTGCCTGTTGCTGGGTCGAAGCTGCTACTACAAGTTGACGCTACTAGGTCAAAGTTGCTATTGAAGGGTTATCATCTGCAAGAAGGATTGAGGGTTGACTTGGTGTGGAGGAAGTCTTTGTCTAGGTCAAGAGTCTTTGTCTTTGTCACAGCTGGTTCCCTGCCCACGCAATGTCTCCATGCCTCAGGCCTGCCTCCATCCTATGTGCTAAAATTGTCCGTGGTGGATACGAGTGCATACCCCTAAGCACAACTAACTTCCCATCTGACCTCGTGAACTCTGTAATGTCTCAAATGAGAAAAATTTGGAACAAGATCTTCACATAAAATTTATCATACATTTAATAGAGGATTTCCATGTAAAAATAATCAAATAAAGCACTGTAATCTTAGAACACAATGAACAGGAAATTCTCAACTTTATTATATTAGAAGAATTGGGGTTTACATGCAAATACAGCCCATATAGCTGAGATAAAATGGCCTTAGCCAGATCTACAATAATGCTGCAATCGACCTCCAAACAAACTGAAAAACAATAACTGAAACCTATGAACCCTGAATGGATTCACCAAGGGAAGAGATGGGTGCTCGCCCACTCTCACTGAATCACTCGAGGGTTTCCGTCCTGGGGCTATAGCTTGAGTAGAGAACCGGGTTCTCAACCTCACATACAAATATCAAAACCAAGATGTCCCAAATGATCTTCTCCTCCTCTTTTTATATATCTGATGGATAGATCTCCAAGCCTCTAGAAGCATCATATTTTATTATTTTATTATTATTCTAGAAGCTCCTCCATTGAATTTATCTTAAGTGATCCCTTTTTACTTTATTTTATTTTACTTAAGTCACTTTTGGCCCATTTCCTCTAATTAATTGTTTTTCCTTAGTTAAATGACTAATTAAAGTCATTTTTAACTAAGGAAAATGGTAAATCGCCCACCATACTCTCTTCGGCCACTGGAAATCACTTCTCAGCATCCCATATTGTAGATCTTCTCGTTTTAGTTCCAATGAGCTATTACATTGAGGTGTTCCATCAATTAATCTCCCCGGAATGCCACCTCGACCATAATTAATTAAGCTATGCCAATAATAAATCCGTTTTATGGAAATTATCAGAAAGTCACGGAACCAAAAACAAGATGTGCGAAACTGCTCATAATGATGAATATGCCAAGAAAATGACATTGGACCCCATGAAAACTCCTCAAAACTCCATCAAAACCACTAATGACATAAACATGCTCCATTGACCTGGCCATTCCCTGCACTAGAAATTCACCCTGGTTGCATTATGAAGAATAAAAATGGGGACATGAACATCCTCCCGCCCCAAGATTGGTTTCCCTCAAGCAATCCAAATCTGTGGACCAATCTGGTGGCCCAACGCAAATGAGACCCAATGCCCGAATCCCATACGAACCACTGGTCCATGTCATGCTCCAAGCTATCGAAACATGACTGGATCCTTCAATACCTAGATCCCATGTCCATCTCTGACTCAACCGGCTATTAGCAGATCCACCTGGATCCCAATGGCACCAAGGAGCATCAATGCTCCATGGCTCCTGATGTGCTATAGCTCTGGCTGTGAATGTTTCCCCACCAACTACATACCAGCACATCACTTCTCTCCAACCCAACCTTGGGCATAGGCCAAGGTCATCCCCAATCCGCTAATGCACAGGGCTAATGCTATGGAAACACTGGTGAACTGTCGGTCCACCTCCCACTGCTCCCTGAAACATATAGTAACCTCCTCATCTAAGTGCCCTTGTTGTACTGCGCCCCGAACTAAGGTTGATACTCCATCAAAAGGATACCAACTCATGATCTCCCGCCAATCTAATGTATGGACACCTGTGCAAGGGATACGTCTGCTATGTTGAAACTGGTCCACGCTCAACTCTTGAGGCTCTACCCAGTCAATCAAAATATGTCCAAGAAATTCTGCCTTCCTCCCTCTAATGGGAAGAAGTGGGCACACTGTGCTACAATCCCTATCTATATACTCCTGGAGAGGGTTGCTCCTTGAAAGTCTTGCGGCTTTGCCAGCTGCCTGTGCATCTACCCGCACCTCATTAGTGGGTCATCTTAAAGATGGATGCACCACTATCTCCGACAACTCTTGCCGTCTACTAGCCTCCTGCAAGGCTACCCTGTCAATCTTCAACATTTCCTGCGGACAAGTGTCTACAAATACTGCCTCCCTAGAGGCTGCCTGCACATCTGTCTGCTCCACTCTAATGGATGGCCCCAAGGGTGTCTGCTCATCCTCCATCATGGGCACAACATGAGCCACTAGCCGACTCTGCAACGCTGGCCCATCTCGCACGCTGTGTGTGTTATATGTCTCATGCTCCTCTATGTGCTCCCTATGTTGAATCATTAGTCGCTCATCTGCTCTCAGATCTCCTTCCCTCATGGGAACAATCAACTGCTCGTCATACTCCTCTACCACACATGGTTGCACATCTGGGCTACTGACATCAACTCCACATCACTGCTCGTGCTCCTCAGAGGTATCATCATATGAACCCATGGACTTGTCCGAAGAAGAGTCCTCACCTTGAGAGTCAGAAGGAATCTCCTCCCGATCTACCACTGCCATCTCCCCAACGTCACTCAAGCATGATTGGTTAGGTCCCCAAGGTCCCTTGCAGATAAAGAAAAGTCCCTTCCTCCTCATCTCATTCTTGCTGCATGATCCCCCAATCCTGAGCTACTCCTCCCTAGTGAACCGTCTCCTGAACAACACAATGTTCTTCTCAACCAACCTCTCGGCTAGTTCATAAGAAACAGGTGAGACCAACTGTTCTCTCCTCCAAACAGACTATAATCGAGATTGCAACTCTCGACAAATGGCATTAGGACCTCTCATACATGATGAAAGGATGGACTGCATGTGTGCTACGATTGTGTCAGAATGATGTTTCCTAATGCTGAAGAAGCATTGAAACATTTGTAGGATCAAACCGTCACACTCCAGATCAAACATGATCTCATAAGTCCTAGTCATGGCCATGCTGCCTAAAATCTCAAGCTTCTTCCCAAAGGTAGAGCCTTCACTATTGTCCAAGTCTCGGAAAGTTTCTATCAGCAGTTTGAAAACTCTCCTCGTAACATCATCACTGTAAGGAGCTATGGGGGCAGTCAGTGTCATGATGTTACTGAGACAAGATGCAATTGGAAGTCTAACCCCTTCACAAGGTTCCTCCAAGAACTTGTGTTGTATGAGAGCAAGCATCACTGGTTTTAGAGCCCAAATTAATTTCCTCCCTTCTAACTGACTCACTTTGGAAAGAAGGGTATCTAGTTCATCAAGTTTGAAAAGGGCGGTCACTGTGACCTTCCTGTGTTTCAGATCTGCCCCAATTTTAAATATTTTGTGTCTGATTTCTGGTTTCTTCTGCAAATCTCTTGGCTTCTCATGGTTAAGAATGGCATTGATCTCCTTGGAGAAAGGTCTATTTGCCAATTTTGTCTTCTGTTCTATATTCCAGTCCATTGACTTACGATTGTGCTAATTTAAGAGTTGCTTCAAATACTCCATCAGTAGAAACAAGGCATCAACATACAAGACATAACAATAATGCTCTCAAGACACCTTCTCAACAACACTCAGTGGCAGCATACATATCAAACCCCTCAACTCAACAGTGGATGGACAATCATATCAGTCTTTTATGTATAGCAGAAAAGATAATAGACTCTACTAACAATATACCCAAGGTTATGGAATCAGTGTTACAGAACAACTATAGACTCTTTAAACATTAAGACACATAATGACCTCACAGGGAATTTACTCCAATGACTCATGACACACTAATGCTCATTCTTAGGTTAATGTCATAATGATTTTCCTGAAAGTAAATGGGTACATTGTTTAAAAAGGGTAATTGCAGGTGAGTTTTAGAAGGCTCATACAACAGACTTCAAAGACAAGCCCAACAGACTCATATTACTCATTTCATACCCAGACATTAACATAAAACACCCAACAGAACAACTTCATTTGTACAGTGAGCATACATGAAAGATTGCACCTGGTGTGTATTCCAACAAGTAGTTCCCACGCAATATTACATGTTACCCAGGCTAACGACACCAAATTGACTCTCCGTGTGCTTGTCTATGCATACTAATTCCTTGTCATCATCAACAATGAATTATAGGAAGAGTAATGAATAGAATGCCTTCAGTATACCCACAAACATTCATCCAATGATATGAAGAAATTGGTGGCCCTTTATAGCAAAGATGCATCACTTTAAGCTGCCTAGATTCATTCAGGTTTCAAAACACATGCACAACCATGCCGTATTTAGCTGAAACTGCCTCAGAAAGTATAGGTTTGCGGTTCTGAACTTGGACCCCTCTCGAAATGAATATGACCCTCAAGAATGTTAATGTTTCGGCCTTCAAAAAAAAAAAAAAAAACACTGGCAAACTTCACAATGTGCTCTTGCTAGTTGGGGCACTCGGCCTCCCTTAGTGATATAGTTCCAGGTTGAATGATGAATAACTCATAGTTTGAATTCCTTCTGCCTGGTGAAAAGAGAGGTGAATAGAAAGGATATTCGACAAATTGATCTTCACGCTGAGACTTGCAATTTGGTTGTCTATTCGGCCTTTCTTCCAGCAAGAAATTTTATCCCCACATTTGCAGAGAGATATAATGCTCGATTTGCTAGGAGAAGGTTCTTGGCTTCAACAATTGCATCTCAGCCTTCTGAGTTGGTAAAATAGCAGCTTAAATGTGCCAAGCCCGCATCAGTTGAAACTTTGACCTAACACGTCCAACAAGCAATGATCAACCATTGCCTTTATTCTGCCCAAGAGCACGCCCATAAACGATCCCTTCAGCTGAGAAATTCAATCTCTGAGTTGAATTCTCTTCCAGAAGTTGACCTCTGACAATATTATGATACCAACAACAACATGTATACATCCGGCAGTCACAGGAAATAATGATAACGATAGCTGAACCTTCGAATGGATAACACCCCACTGTGTTTTGCTACAGGCGTCACACAATTTGTTTGTCCAACCATACTACTGGTAATAACTCGTCCCGACAGGGATTAAACAGAACCCACGCTGCAGGAATAGTGGAAGAAATACGACCCAGTGAAAGAGGCTCTCCCACGAATGGTTCACGAATCTTTGGGTCTTCCTCTGCAATACTGTGATCTTCTCAAATAAATCAGAGATGCAATTGATGCAATTCTGAGCAAATGCAAAGGAACCGCTGTTCGAATTCGGCTCTTATTCAAGAAATTGGATTGCGCACAGTATTGGACTAGGGAAATTGGATTTCCGTTCAAGACAAAAAAATGAAAGAGTCGACCCTTTATGTTTTTACTGAATTTTAATTCTCTGTGGCTTTTGAAAACATTGGCCCACCGTAACACTCCTTGCCTTCACCAAATATTTGATCCTTTAATGCATTTTGTGGTCATATAATAAAAATGGTCGGCCTTCTCAAAAGTTTATAATGTGATGGCCACTAATTTGATTTGACAGCTCCCCCTTATAATTCGATTCTCAAATTTGTCAAACAATTACTAAACAATTGACAAAATCAAGAAATTTGGCCAATAGTTTGGAGCAGAAATTTTGCCAAATTGATTTTTTTGCAATGAAATTAGCTCCAACAATTCTGGTACCTTCACAATAAAAACCCTTGAGCATTTAAAAATTGGAATTGAAAACCTGAACCCGTAGGCTGAGCCAAGATTAATGCTTTGATACCATTGTAATGTCCCAAATAAGAAAAATTTGGAATAAGCTCTTCACATAAAATTTATCATACATTTAACAAAAGATTGCCATGTAAAAATAAGCAAATAAATCACTGCAATCTCATAACACAATGAACAGGAAATTCTCAGCTTTATTATATTAGAAGAACTGGGGTTTACATGCAAATACAACCCATATAGCTGAGATAAAATGGCCTCAGACAGATCTACAATAATGCCACAATCGGCCTCCAAAACAAACTGAAAAACAATAATTGCAACCTGTGAACCCTGAATGGATTCACCAAGGGAAGAGATGGGTGCTCGCCCACTCTCATTGAATCACCCGAGGGTTTCCATCCTCGGGCTACTGCTAGAGTAGAGAACCGGGTTCTTAACCTCACATACAAGAAACAATATCAAAGCCAAGATATCCCAAATGACCTTCTCCTCCTCCTTTTATAGATTTGATTGATAGATCGCCAAGCCTCTAGAAGCATCTTATTTTATTATTTTATTATTATTCTAGAAGCTCCTCCATTGACTTTATCTTAAGTGACCCCTTTTTATTTTATTTTATTTTACTTAAAGTCATTTTGGGCGATTTCCTCTAAGTAATTGTTTTGCCTTAATTAAATGACTAATTAAAGTCATTTTTAACTAAGGAAAATGGTAAATCGCCCACCATACTCTCTTTAGCCGCTGGAAGTCACTTCTCAGGGTCCCATCTTGTAGATTTTCTTGTTCCGGTTCCAACGAGCTATTACACTGAGGTGTTCTATCAATTAATCTCCCCGGAATGCCACCTCGAGCATAATTAATTAAGTTATGCCAATAATAACTCCATTTTACAGGAATTATCAGAAAGTCACGGAACCAAAAACAAGATGTGCGAAACTGCTCATAATGATGAATATGCCAAGCAAATGCCATTGGACCCCATGAAAACTCCTCAAAACTCCATCGGAACCCCTGATGACATAAACCTGCTCCACTGACCTGGCCATCCCCTGTGCTGGAAATCCACCTTGGCTACACCATGAAGAAGAATAAAAATGGGGACATGAAAAACTCCATCTCCAATCTCTGCCAATCTGTGGTAACTCGCCCAATAGAATAGAGCCACTAAACACCCATCACCACATTGGTGTCTGAAACATCAACCACAAAGAAGTAGTCAGTCATTGAATAGTTCCCCATGATCACCATCAAAGAGGGAACATGTCGGGTGCATTGCATGGTCCTGTCTCTTGGCACAAGGACTAAGAAGCCCTCAAAAGTTTCCGTGGGAATGCCCCTCCTTTGTACCATCTGTGCATCAATAAAGTTGTGGGTAGCCCCATTGCTACATGTGGACCACTGTCAACCCTATTTGCTTTCTGCTCTACATCATCCTCATGTTTGTTGTCAGAGAAGACCTCAATATAATGGGCTTTCCCATGGTGCATCTGTGGCTTGGGGCCCAAGGCTCCTAGCAGGTGAAGCATAGATTCCTCCTCCAAAGGTCCCTCCTAGTCTCCTCATCCAACCTCCCATGTGTCAGTGCCTCACGCTGTGGTGGAGGTCTAGTGTCTCTGTCCCTCTGTTGGAATACGGGTCTGGTGGGTGCCTGTGCTCTGGCCCTGGGAAGCGCATCTTGCAAATCCTAGGCTCTACCTATTGCATTCTACAAAGTGGTGGGCCTGTTGAATCTCACCAAGCCCCTCAGTGGCTCTGCTAACCTCTCCATAAACAAGAAAAATCTCCTAGCCTCTGATAGATTTGGAACCATCACTGATATCCTCAGAAAATCAAAGATATGAGGGCACTATTGGTCTATTTGAGGTGCATCAGCTCTTTGAAGTTCTCCTCGTGGTCTTGTTGAAATTTCTAAGTCTAACTCGTTAGAAATCCCTACTGCATCTTCTGGTTTAAATTCTCCTACTTGTTTATTACATTAACAAGTTATTTATAAATATAAATATTGAAAATAAACATAGATGCAGTCTTATCTCATATACAGATCAGCAACTGAAATACTAGAACAAACACACGAAGGACACCGTAATTTTTGGATAAACGTCCCCGGAAAAACCCAATGTGGGAAAATCGGTGCAGCAGTTTTGAGGGTTTTATTATTATGCAGATTCTTGAGTACCACTAGGGTGCTAGAAATGGCTCACCTAACAGAGATTGTTACACGACAGTAATACCTCTTCTCGAAGACAAATATTTAGCTAGTTTGCCCCACGAAAATCCTTCTGGTGCTTCCTCTTGGCTTTGCGTCAACCCTACTAGCTTCAACTCAGCTCCTGAAGCCCCTGCGTCAGCCTTTTGATTCTCTGCGTCAACTCTCAGGCCTTTCCTGTCACCCATGCAGGCACCTCAGCCTCTGCATAGTCTCTAGTTGCCTTTGCGTAGCTTCTGTTGCCTCTGCGTCAGCCTCTTTGGTCATTGTGCTGACCCTCAGGCATTATCTTTGCCTCTCTGCTATGTACTCACTGCCCCTCGTTGCAACGGATCACTTGTTCGAAAGCCCTGCTCCAGAAAATTGAACTAACTGATCAATCTTGGTGTGTCTCCAACTGACCCTCAAGCCTCCTCTTATAATTTTCTTGTTCAATCTTCAACAACTAAGATTAGATTTGGCTTGATCCATGTCATTTATAACATTCTCACCCAGTTTTATATTAATACCCATTAATACTTTAATTTTCCTAAGTTTAGACTTAGGAACTCATTAAAAATATTAATTATTTTAATATCTCTCCAACTGGGTGGAATTTCCCCAAACCATTTCTGGGTCTTGGAGATCTTATGTTCCTTAGCCTCTCCACCAATTTTCATGGCTAGATCACATCCGATGCTACCACAAATCAACACTCCCTCTTAGCGAGGAATGTGCTCTAGTAATGCTCCACCACTGAACATCACACTGATCCTTCCGCATTGGTACCTGTGCTGATGCTTGGCCTGCTGCCCCACATGATCTGCACTGCTGCTTCCTGTACTGCTTCCCATGACCCTGCCACTGCCATTGCTACATTTGTACTGCAACTCCCTCTCAACATGCTGCCCATGCTGCCCATAGCACTGCCACTGCTAACTGCTGCACTGCAACTCAGTTACCGAGAAGTAAGTAACTGATCTACCCAAACTCTGACATCCTTGTCAATCTGGAAGCCTCCTGATGCTGAAGCTACCTCTGCTGCCTCTGCACTGCTACAAACACCTCTGTGCCTCTCGCACTGCTGCAACCACCTTTGTGCCTCTCGCACTGCTGTAATCCCCACTGCGCTGCTACAGACATCTGCACTCTAGCACTGCCTTGTCGCTCCATCGCATCTTGCTTCTATCGGACATCCGTCATCTTACTACTATCGTTAAGGGCTCCCGTAGCCGGATATGATCCAAGAGTTTGGGCACCTCAAAGATCCTGCCCCTCATCTTCTGTAGTCCTCCTGACTACAGCTTGATGTCACCCCACCTCTTCTCTAGAGGTGCATCAACACTCATGGCAGAGTCGTCATTAGTCTCAACTTCTTTCTCTGCCTTAGTCGGAGCTGCCTTGGAGTCATAATCCTCTCCCTTGTTCTTCTTCTTAGGACACTGGGATGCATAATGACCCAACTCCCCAGAATGGAAGCACTTCACCTTGGAGATATCCTTCTTCTTCCTCTTCCCCTGCTGTCCCGTATATGTTAGAGCCGCATCCTCTTTCTTAATTCGACTTCCCTTCCCACTACTCCCTACCTTGGACAACCGTCTAATCTCTTCTTGGCGAAGAGCTGTCCACATCTCTTCCCATCCTGGAAGAGTAGCTCTGCCCAAAATGCCTTGGACAAATGTCTCCCATTCCTCGGAGACTGCATTCAGGGTGGTCCTCACTATGAACCTCTGATCCGGCGTGGCCCCTATGGAAGTAAGTTGGTCACGAATCTCCTGCAATCTGAGGAGGTATAGATCTATCTGCTCCCCCTTCTGCATCTGATACGACCGCAGTTGATTCTCCAATAGCATCTTCCACTACACGGAAGTGCCCTGATACAATGTCGTCAAAGTATCCCACATCTCCTTTGCTATGTTTTTTTCAACAATATGTGGTACGACATGATCCTTGACCCCGTTAAGGATTATGCACTTTGCCCTCGCCATTGCATCCTCATACTTCTCATTATCAGTTGGGTCAACTGGGATAGCCATGGTTCTCAAGGCGAAGCCCTTGATGCGATGTCTATCCAGGACTGCCAGGATCCTGGCCTTCCAGATGACAAAGTTGGAAGCCTCGTCCAACCTGTCCTGATCCCTCAGTCCATTCATTGTCATATCCGCTCTTCTTCTGGACTCCTTCTGAGTTTCGACTTCCCTCTTGGTGATCTCCCTCTAAGTCCTGATTTCCCTGCTAGAAATCTTCCCTCCAAATGTCGAACCGCTCCTCTCCAATCCCCTTTGCAACTGCAACTCAGATCTGGATTTCTTGGTTAGAAATCCGTCAAGGTAGCAACTCCCTCTACCTTGGTTCTGTCCCGTTAGGTACTGTTCTGTTTCGACAGTAACAACACCCCACCAAATTTCCAATCCGCAATCTGCCCACTGCTCCCTAGGCCCTGACAACTGAAGAAACTGAGCCTTCCAGCTCTGCGTAAATCTGGAAAAGGCTGAATCACTCCTCTAGCCAACTGCCTCAAGCCTACTTGGCTGAGTAGGATGATGTGGCTCTTCGTGAGCCTCTTCTGCCTCTCTCTGACTCTGTGTTGGCCCTCTCTTTGGCTCAAAATGATGACGTAGGCCCTTTGCATCACTCCTCTGCTGTCTTCTGCTTAGGAGTAGCTTTGCCTCTCGGGACAGCTGCTATTGCTGCAAATTTCCAATATCGTTGATGCCTTCTGTCCTCATTTGATCTGCAACGCTCTGATACCATGTTGAAATTTCTAAGTCTAACCCGTTAGAGATCCCTAATGCATCTTCTGGTTTAAATTCTCCTACTTGTTTATTACATTAACAAGTTATTTATAAACATAAATACTGAAAATAAACACAGATGCAGCCTTAACTCGTACAGATCAACAACTGAAATACTATAACAAACACAAAAGGGACACCGTTATTTTTGGACAAACGTCCCTGGAAAAACCCAATCGGGAAAACTAGTGCAGCAGTTTTGAGGGTTTTATTACTATGCAGATTCTTGAGTACAACTAGGGTGCTGAAAATGGCTCACCCAACAAAGATTGTTACACGATAGTAATACCTCTTCTCGGAGACAGATATTTAGCTAGTCCGCTCCACGAAAATCCTTTCGGCGCTTCCTCTTGGCTCTGCGCCAGCCTTACTAGCTTCAGCTCAGCTCCTGAAGCCCCTACGTCAGCCTTTTGACTCTCCACGTCAGCGCTTTGTCCTTTTGCATCACCCATGCAAGCCCCTCAGCCTCTGCGTATCTTCTGTTGCCTCTGCGTAGCTCTAGCTGCCTTCGCGTCAACCTCTTTGGTCACTGCGCTGACCTTCATGCACTATCTCTGCCTCTCTGCTATGTATTCACTGCCCCTCGCTGCAACAGATCACTTGTTCGAATTTTCTCAGCAAGCCCCATTCCAGAAAATTGAACTGACTAATCAATCTTGGTGTGTCTCCAACTGACCCTCAAGCCTCCTCTTATACTTTTCCTGTTTAGTCTTCAATGACCGAGATTAAATCTTTAATCAAAAACTAAGATTAGATTTGGCTTGATCCATGTCATTTAGAACATTCTCACCCAGTTTTATATTAATACCCATTAATATGTTAATTTTCGTAAGTTTAGACTTGGGAACTCATTAAAAATATTAATTATTTTAATATATCTCCAACCGGGTGGAATTTCCCCAAACTATTTCTGGGTCTTGGAGATCTTATGTGCCTTAGCCTCTCCACCAATTTTCATGGCTAGAGCGCATTCGATGCTACCAAAAATCAACAGGTATTTCCCCTCAAAACGCTCCAACACCCTTCGTGTGAACTCCTCATACGAAGTAATACCTGCATGCCCCAAAGTAGCCAATCCATGGAACCACCAATCATGAGCCTCTCCCTCCAAGTGAAAAGTGGCAATCTTGATTGCCTCCACCTCTATCATTTGGTTAAGCTGGAAATAGACATGCAAATTCTCAACCCATGTCTTGGTTGAGGTCTTAGAAGAGCCATCAAAAGTTGGAAGGAATAACCTTCCCACTGTGCACTACAAATCGGTGCCATGGGCATAAGCTCCCCCACTTAACACCTTGTTCTTGTTGTTATTCTTGAGCTTTCATAAATCTTTGAAGGTAATGGCCTCTCTAAAATCAGCTCCATATGACTGGTACTCCAAGAAGTAGTCTCCCATGGGTATTGCTACTCCTGTTGCGTACACCTACCTACAGGTTAGTGAGAAAAGCCTTCAACCCCACAAGGTGTGGTTGGTGGTAGTGAACTCAGAGAAGGGGCTGTCACACTATTCCCGGCTCTCTTCATTTAAGCTATATTTTAGTTTAACTAAGGGGGGTGGTTGTAATGAAAAGTTAAGTTAAAAGTGATATGAGGTTCTAGGAGAGTGTTATAGTGAAAATGGATTACTTATAATGATCTATGAACAAAATACGATGTGAGCAATAAAATTCATTAACATAATAAAACCATAAAACTAGTTCCTTATAAAGAGTTTGCTCAACAAAATAAAAGACACATCCTGCTGAAAGTAAAGATAGAATGCTTCCAATAATGAAAGCAAAGTAACGCTGAAATGCAAACAAAAGACGTTAGCACAAGATATTTGTAAGACATAAAATCAATTCATGAATCAAAATATATCTTGCCAAAACTCAACAATTAGAAAATTTACTTTAGAAAAAAGGGTAAAATAAGAGATGTTAAATGCTAAATCAAGATGTTAATATGGAGTTAGATTTGAGCATGAAATGAAAACACTTATTACCGATTTGAAGAATCTTAATACTTGTTTTGAAATGTTTCTTGAAAATAAACATTGCAATAAGACAACTCAAAACATCAAGAGACAAGTAAAGTAAATGTGATGGAAGATGCTCTTGGTTAATTTTATTAGGTAGTTCTAAAGCAAGATTGCAATTGAGCTCTTAAATCCTCAAGCCTTACCCTCACCCAATGATATGGATCTCACAGTGAGAAGTCAATAGAGGAATAGAGGGTCCCTAAGATGTCTACTTCAACCAATTTATGTTGATGGTAAAATTTTAATGAGGCTCTGAGCCTTCCTATACTAAAATTCCTAGATGAGAGTGCAGATTGTGTTAATTCCCCAATTAAAATATACTTACATGCAAATGCTTCGTAAATGGAAAATGATATAGCTTGTAAAACTTTGAGAATTTAGAATGCAAATGAACTCATATGTGCTTACATGGAAAATAAACAAATGAAATAGATTGTTTTAAAGTTACGGTTGTTGCAATAGGATTGTTTCAAAAGTTACCAATGTGTGAGATCAAGAAAATGTGAAGCATGTACTTGAAGGAATAATCAAAACTTGCCACAATGTTGAATGTTTGCACATAAGATAAAATTTACTCAAAATTTACATGTTGAAGCTTATGCATGTGAGAGATTTAAAATTAGGAAAAATTGCATGTGGATTGAAATGAGTTAATTTTTAAGCATGAAATTAAGTGTTTTGAAGTTAAGAAAACTAGAAGCAAAAATTAGTCAAACCATAAGAATTTCCTCTTCAAATGAGGAAGGGGAATGCCATGGGAAAAATCCCAAGCTCTCTCAAAACATAAAATTTATTTTATTAGTGCTTGAGATGGGTTAAAATGCCTCTAAAAGGTTGCCCACAATATGAGAGAGATCTTTACAAAGTGTAGAAATTTAACAAGGCTAGATTCTCTCTCAAGAATATACAACAACAAGCTACAAGACTCAAGTCCCTTCAAAAGATAGTTGCAAGGCTCAATAACGCCCACTGCCTGAATGAACTTGCAACTTCCCCTGAAATGCTCACGGTCTCCCTTGAGTGCTCACAGCTTATTTTGAAAAATCAATCCTTGGAATGGGTGAGGGGGTCCTGCATGCACACAAGTAAGTAGTTTCTCAATGTCTCTCTTCAAAGCTTTTCATTGTCCAATGCTTCAAGCTTATGGGATGCAAATGCAAACAAAAAATTAGTTTAAAATAAATAAAAACAAACAAACTAAAATGCAAATTTAATGTACCAAAATACTAGCTCAAGTATTGGGAGTAAACCCCCATATTTGCCTAGTTTTGATGATAGCCCTTGAATAACAAATATGACTTTAAAAAAACTAGAATCAAATAAGTATTTAAATGATGATCAAATAACTATAGAGTAAAGAAACTCTCTCTTGCTTCGTTGGATGGAAGACTTTGGAGTGGAAGATGGCTAAGTCTTGGATCGCTATGGCTCCAGGAGTTGGTTGATCTCGTGAAGATTTCCCCCACTTCCAGATGGATTCCTGCACACAAAACGAAAATCTTTCCTACACACTTGAAAGAGATATTAGTTCATACATGGATTAGAGCAATATAATAAACAGGATAACCAAACATTTCTCCTAAAATGAGTTGGAAAGCCTATTCCTAGAATATTACTCTAAATCAATGGGTGTGCAAGATAGTTTGCACACACTAATCCAAATAAAATGGCAAAATACAATCTAATATTCATTCAATATGCAAAAATAAATGAACATAAAAACAATAGCATGAAAATAAGTCACGTCATAGCGCCAAGAGAACATAAGCCATATATCCCCAAAGTCCTGATTATATTAAAAATATTCAAGTACAAATAGACAAAGTCTCCTCAAGCCCAATAGCTCATAACATGATACAATATGAGAGTCCATAGCCTCATTATATAGAGAGTCAGGAGAAAATCCCAAGGAAAAATGCATGTGAGAACTGAACTTGGAGCAAATCCCAAGGAAAGATAAGTCAAGTTCGATGTGGAGAAGATAGAGATACCAAGGCAAATTGAATTCCTCACGTGGCACCCAAGGAAAATCGAATTTTCTATATAGCAAGTAAACATATCCATGACTGAACCAAAGTAATTAGATAACTCCAGTCAAACCATCGATACTCGAACCAAGTGTTGCCACCTCAGATGATGATCCCAAAGATGCTTTGTGTAGATCCTAGAAATTGCGTGATTTTCTCCCAGAGAAACTCATGGTCCTCCAAAGTGAATCTCGTAATCCTCTGAAGTGAAGTGCTAAGTGTAGAAGCACTTGATATAACAGTGAGAGAAGTCCCCAAAAAATCCTCAAACCAAATATTCGATCGAATATTCCCCTAGTGCATGAGCTCCTCTAATTAATTCGATTTTCCACATGTGCAACTGCTGCTTTATCTTTGGGAAATTCGATTCTGTGAAATAATGGTGTATTTATGTTGCAGTGCTCAATCATCCTCCACATGTCCGTTGACTCAACTCTTTCACTTAGGATAATTTCCAAGTCATTTCCACATCATTCTGTCACATGGAATAATTTATCTCTCTATTTTATTTAATTCTAGCCTAATTAAATGCCACAATTTCCACTAAACTTGGGAAATGTGGGTTTTGAGAGTCCATAACACATTATTAACCACTCAAAGTGTGTCATAGTAGAAATTGAGGGTGAGAGGTGTAATTTTTATTACTCATACCCCATACAACTTCTCTAGACTACACTTATTACAATTTAATTTGCAATTTCAACCAGTGTTGATAATATCGCCGAAATATCGGCGATATTCGCAAATATCGCGATATTTTCCCTGAGCCGAAATATTGCCCCCGAAAAATCGCGATATTTTCATGTTTTGAATTTCGCGCGAGAATTCCGAAATTTCGGCGATATTTTAGTAAATATCGCGAGACGAGGGTAAATATCGTCGGTTTAGGGTTGTATCGACTTATAAAATGGTTTTTGAGTTTTCGATGCCCGTCATTTTGTTTTCGTGCGAGCTGGAGAGTGAGACGGAACCGGTCGGTGCTGCGAAGGAGGGTTTACCGTTTGGCTGCCAAGAAAACTTAAAAGGTATGAATCATTGAATCCGACATCGTCTTCACACTCTTCAGTGCCGCTGCGTTTACTGTATGGCAGTGTATATACAAACGCTGGTTTACAAACGCTGGTTTACAACTGTGTTTTATCATTTATGCTCTGTTCATGTTGCATATAGTTCACGCTGTCTGTGGCCCTAGTACCTACAGTCTCTGCAATCCGCTACCATATGCGTTTAAAAATTAATACTACCAGTTTTCGTTTTAATCACCGCTACCACTATAATATATAATATATATAACCGTCAGGAATCCACGAAGACTGTAATCGTTGTCTTTAATAAAAACTTATAATATTGTGTATCTCAAGGACAGAAATAAGGGATATTGACTTGGATAGCCATGCAAAAAAATAACATGGATAGCGACAGAAAAAAGATATTGTGACGCTGCATGTCTAAAGATTTCGAGAGAAAAAAGGATTTTCGTGATTCGTTAGTAGTAATAGACGTCAAGACACTGCAAGTCTTCTGCAATCGCCATATGTGGCGCTGCAAATCTAAGTATCTCCATTGAAAAAGACAGTAGAACCTATTCATAATCAAAACTAAATAAATCTTATTATTATTATTACCGACTTATGTTAAAATTAATGCTCTCTATATATTTAAACTTTAACTCAAAAATATAAATATAGATTTATTTTGGAGGTGTATTTTGTAATTTTTTATTTTAAAAATGAATTATTTTATTTTAAATAAAATTTTGTTTTTATTATTGTTATTAATTTAATACTTTAAAAATTCTCTGGACAATTCAACTTGGGATGGTAGTGAAAATGAAGACTTACTCACAAATTCCTATAAATACAAAATAAAAATTAAATAATTAAAAAAATTCATTTTTATATTTAATTTAAATTTAAAAATATGATTTAATTTTAAATTTAAAAATATAATAAGTTTAATAAAAACTTATAATATTATATATTACTTATTAAGTTACTAATTCCAAATTTTTTTTGGTGCTGTAGGTTTCCTTTTGAGTTAGCCCACTACAAAATACAAATATGCCAAAAAACTTGGACCCATTTTGGGAGTATGGGATCCCTGATGGTGGGACAAATCGTGCATATCTTTCATGCAAATTGTGTGGGGACAAGATGACAGGTGGGGTTACACGACTGAAATACCATCTTGCTAGACTCACTGGACATGATGTTGGCATTTGTCAAGTTTCTAGTCCGGAGCTTATACGAAAAGCTCTTGAGGCAATTGAAGAAAAGGACAGAAAGAAGGAAGAGGCGGAAAGAAACAAAGCTGAACGTGCAGGTAGATCTTTGGGATATCTTCTCCTGATTTTGATGTTCAGGGTAGTGGCCCTACTGGCCCTAGTGGGAGGGGCTCCACAACTGGCACACCATCACATGCTAGCGCTACTGCTAGTGTGAATGCGAAGTCATCATTTTTTGTTCCACGAACAGGAGCTGGAGCACAACCTGGCATAAAATCGCTTTATAAAAAAAAAAGGAGAAGGAAGAAGCAGATAGAGTCATGGGGAGGTGTATTTTTTGGAGCGACTTACCTCTCAGCATCACAAAAACCAATCCATTTTGGCAACCAATGTGTGATGCTATTGCTGTTGTGGGCCCAGGGTACAAAAGTGCCACATATGAGGAGTTGCGGGGGCCAATTCTTCAAGCAGAAAAAACAGGACATCAACTCTAGATTGGCGGAGTTGAAACAGACATGGGAAGTCACTGGATGCACAGTGATGTCTGATGGTTGGACAGATAGGAAGGGTAGGACCCTTCTAAATTTCTTGGTACATTGTCCTAAAGGTACCATGTTTATTAAATCGTTGGATGCATCAGAACATATCAAAGATGCAACAACGATATGTGAGTTGTTAGATGGGTTCATTCAGGAGATTGGTGTGCAGAATGTGGTGCAAGTCGTAACAGACAATGCAGCTAATTATGTGTCTGCCAACAGAATGCTTATGGAGAGGCATCCCACATTGTTCTGGACTCCATGTGCAGCGCATTGTCTTGATTTGTTGCTTGAGGATATGGGGAAACTCTCCTTCATCAAGGAGGCAGTTGATATGGCTAGGAGCATCCCCAAGTTTATTTATAACCATGCTTTTGTTCTTAGCCTTATGAGGAGGTTCACTAGAAACAAGGAGTTGCGGCGTCCTGCCATCACACGTTTTGCCACAACCTTTATTACTCTTCAGTCTTTGCTTCGATGTCAGTTCGAGTTGAAGCAAATGTTTGTGTCTGATGATTGGCGTGCTTGTAGATACAGCAGGAGACCTGATGGGAGAGCCATTGAAAAAATGGTGTACTCTGAGACATTTTGGCGTGGAGTACAAGAAGCATGTGCAGTTAGCGAACCTATAGTAAAGGTTCTTAGATTGGTGGATGGAGAGAAGCCTGCAATGCCTTATTTGTATGAGGGCATGGATAGGGCCAAGGAGGCCATTCGTTCCTATTATGCAGACAAGGGTTCTGCTGGCCTTAATAGGCAGATGATATTATGGGATGTGATCGATAGTCGGTGGACAGGGATGCTTCATCGACCCATTCATGCAGCAGCACTCTTCCTCAACCCTGCATTTGCATACAAATGCAAATTTCGTTTTGATGGCGAGGTGATGGAAGGGCTCCATTCCTGTATTCAGAGGATGGTACCTGATTCTGAGCTTCGTAGCAAAATCAAGCGCGAGATACAGAGTTATCAGGATTGTGTTGGCCTATTTGGCTTTGATGATGCCATTAAGGAAAGGGCCCTCTTCATGCCACGTAAGTGACAAGTCATCACTCATTAGAAATTAGAAATTTGAATTTAATTATGTTTTAACTTTTAACTTTTAACTTTTAAGTTTTTGAATTTTTTATTTCATTATTTTGTTGTAGATCTTTGGTGGCGAAGCTATGGTGCAAGGGTACCAAATTTGCAAAATTTGGCTATACAAATCTTGAGTCAAACATGTAGCTCTTCAGGGTGTGAGCGCAATTGGAGTGTATTTGAGAAAATACACACCAAAAAGCGCAACAGGTATAACTTTGAACTCAAGCCTTCAGTTGAGCAATTACACTTATTGTAATTTTTACTTTTTAATTTATGACCTTCAAGTGTCAAGAGTCAAGAGTCAAGACTCATTACTTTTTTTGACACTCTTACAGGTTGGAGTTCGCACGCCTCAACGATTTGGTGTATGTGCATTACAACATCCGACTTCGAGTGAGGCAAATAGAATCACCAGTGGATCCAGATGCCATTTCCTTAGACAATATTGATGTATTGTCTCCGTGGAGGGTGGAGTCTCAGGAGCCCATATTGGAGGAGTCACCTTCATGGTTAGAGCCAGTGGCAGATGATCCATTAGAGCAGGGGCAGCAAGAGGAGGACTCGGAGTCAGAGGAGCAGCAGCACTTAGAGGAGGAGCAGGAGGAGGAGGACACTGCGGGAGCATCAGCATCAACACCATCTGCTATAGATATAGGAGAGCATAGCTCCATGCCTATCACTCATTATTTGACATTAGGTGCAGAGGCAGTGTCAGGGCCTTCTACTACTAGGGGCAGGCCTGGCAAACAACCCATCATGTTTTCCCGTAAAAGGGGGAGAGGGCAGTAGATAGATAGCTGCTAGTTTTATTTGTTATGCTACATGTAACTCATGATGATGAGATACTTTTATTATTATATGTGATGTTATTTTGTATTGGTTCTCCACATTTGAGTCCTTGAATGGACAATTATCAGGGATTAGCACGATTTGGTATCGCCTTTGATATATCATTTCTATTTGACATCATATATATCAGTGTTTTCTTCATATTTATGTGCCAATGTGTTTATTTCATGTTGTTATTGCTTTATATGTTTAAAAATCTGAAAAAAATGAATATATTATGCATTTTTTATGCTTGCTTTTGTTGTTTAAATTCTGAACATGAAGATGTTGCTTTAAAAATTAAAATAGTTTCTTGAGTGTTTGCTGGGCACTGTATAGTTATACTCATTTAATGCCAATTTTTTGTTTTTTTTTGTGCCCTAGGTTTGAATTAGTTCACTACAAATGTCAAATACGCCAAAAGCCTTGGACCCATTTTGGGAGTATGGAGAGGCTGTTGGTGGGGCAAATCAGGCATATATATCATGCAACTTGTGTGGGACCAAGATGTCAGGAGGGATTACACGATTGAAATACCATCTGGCTAAACTCTCTGCATATGATGCAGATGTGATGCCTTGTATGGTTTCTAGTGCAGAGGTTATACAAAAAGCTCGTGAAGCAATTGTTGAACAAGACAGAAAGAAAGCTGCTAGGGAGAGGCCAATGGTCTCAGATAGATAGCTGCTAGTTTTATTTGTTTTGCAACTTTTGCTACATATAAGTTTATAACTCATGATGATGAAATACTTTTAAAGTTTTATATATGTGATGTTGTTTTGTTTGAGTCCTTGATTGGACAATTATCACTATCAGGGATCAGCAGGATATGTGATGTTATTTTGTTTGAGTCCTTGATTGGACAATTATCAGGGATCAGCAGGATTTGGTATCGCCTTTGAAGTTTGATGTATCATTTCTATTTGACATCATATATATCAATGCCTTCTTCATATTTATGTGCCAATGTGTTTAGTTCATGTTGTTATTGCTTTATATGTTTAGAAATCTGAAAAAAATGAATATATTATGCATTTTTTATGCTTGCCGATATTTGCCGATATTTTCGCCGATATTTCCGATAAGATATTTTCCGGACCCTCGCCGATATTTTCCCGATACCGATATTATCAACACTGATTTCAACAGTGCAGAAAATCTAAAAAATTAAAAAATGACTACCTAGACCTAACCAAATTCTACGAATTTTTTTGTATAATCTAGTATGGTAATATACATCAACTATAGACGCTAAGATGTGTTAGGGGATCAACGTTCAAACCGTCACCCCGGATTTGGGGTAAAAAGTGAGTGAAAAAACCTAGAAAATTATCCACCTCTAAAAAAGAATGTTATACTTAGATCACAACCAATTAACCTTAAAATAAAATTTTTCTCAATGATGCACAATTAAAGCTATGCCAATAATATTATTCAAATTCACTTAAGAAACACAAGATGATATTCAATTATGGATTAAGTGCTTATATGAGTGAATTTAGTGCCAAATTAATGATCTTTAAAGACTATGAGAGAGCTTACAAGAGACAAGCAAACATTAGAATCCAAAAAACCAATGCTTAGCAACAAGTAACAATTAAAATGTAAAGCAATGAGAGCACTTATGTAAATTGTATTCCAATGTTAATATAGATCTATGACAGTAGTAATTAAAACCACTTTAGATCCTCTTTTGAGTGCAAAATGATAAGATTATGAGTAACTCACAAAGGAAAAGAAGTGTTAGTTTTCTTATCCTATGTCATCAATGTCAACAAGCACATTAGATAATGAAAACAATTTTTTTCTCACAACAAGGCATGAATTATTGAAAACACTTCAAGTTACTTATGATCTTATGATATTTAGTGACATAAATGAGCAATTATAACAACAGTGAGATAATCATGAAAACAGTGAGCTACCAATGAGTTTTTTCTTATGCCAAATGCATTAAACAATCCCAAATCACTTACTTCCTTAAGAACACTTCAAATGAAAATGTAAACCATGAAAATTTACTTATGTCACTGTTAAGATCAGATTCGATTATGTTATGGCAGTCAGCAATACATCAAAGAGAACTAGTCAATTTAAAGTTACCCAATTTATGCAACAATTAGCTAATGAACTCCAGGTAATTTTTAAATTATTTGTGGGCTTTTAAACTTAATTTTTATACTGTTATGAATGTATTCAGAGAGCTGTAGCAAACAATGAGATAAAATAGGGTTTAAAGATCAAACCCTTAGGCCTAAAGGCCTTGGAGAACTTTCCCAACTTGTCCACAAATTTTCCAAGAGTTATGCCACCTGAAAACACAAGAATTTGACCCAAAATCTCTGCAGCAACCCCAGCTACTAGCTCAGAAATCAAAATGATCAGACAAAGATGAATGGAGGGCAAAGGAGGGCTAAGAATAGAGCTAGAAGCCAAGGCAAGGCTACACCAAGACTTGGGAGGCTAACGACTAAAAGGAAAAGGCCCAAAAGGCCTGCGCTAATGCAAGAGGAGCCCAATAAGTGTTGCAGCTAGGGTAGCGGCAGCCTTAGAGGCCTGCAACTCAAGGGAAGGAGCCCTAAAGGGCTCACGACAGGCCCAAAAGGGCTGCTGTTTGGCTTGAAGGGAAGGCTGAGAGGCCTGCTATGGCTAGCGGAGGGGAGGAGAGAGGAAATGAGGGGAAAAGGAGGGAGAGCGGAGGGCTAGAAGGCTGACGGAGGGAAAATGAGGGAGGTTGAGGGGCTGAAAGGGCCATGACAGGCCTGAGGAAGGGCGTCGAGGCCCTCTAAGGGCTAGAAGGTTGCCCTAAAAGGGAGCCGCAAGCCTTAAGAGGCTACGACCAACCTAGGAAAGGCTACGACCAAGAAAAAGAGGGGGACAAAAGGCTAGAAAGGGTAATGGCTAGGCAAGGAGGGTTTGACACTAGGCTTGGAGGCCCTAAAAAATTCGAAACCCCTCAAAAAAAATTCAAATTTGCTTTAGATATTCAATATTACTGCAAAATTCTTCAGTAGCTGGCCTTGCAAAAAACTGAAAGGCTAGATCTTAACCTCAAGGGCCTAGATCTAACTCTAATCCAACAAATTTTCTTTGATCTCACCTGCACAAATAAATTTACAATTGGCCAAAACCCTAATATATAAAAAAAATCAAAATTCCCAAAACCCCAAAAAACCCCAACTGCAGAACACGGGTTAGGAAATAAAATAATTTACAAAAATCATTATATAAAATATATTTACAAAATATACAAATGTAAAATGCTTATAAAATTTTGGAAAATCGAATATTTTGTAGATCTTAACAATGGCTAGATGTATTTCGAAAAAATAAATGTTAAACCACAAACTTAGCGAAGTTAGAAAATCACATAAAATATTTAGAATCCAAACATGGTTGGCTTGTGCCCACAGTTTGTGAACTTGGAGCCCAAGCACTGGGGAACCTGCAAACTCTATATATTTTCTCAAGAAGAAACAGTTAGAATACACAATGTATCAAGTCACCTAAGATAAGCCCAAAACTTACCAATATAATGTTTTTATCATCTACAAATGAAATAACGATTTAATTAATATTTGAAGCACAATATAGGAATGCCTGTACCTAGCACATACCACAAATCAGCGAGACAAAGACACCATGAATTGCACCCCAAAGTCTTTTATTATGATGATCAAAACGTTCCTAGCGGGACAATGGCTTTACACCAGCTTTTACAAAGTTACATCAGAGTAGAGATCAAGATAAAAATAGAAGCAACAAGTCGTTACATCAGAGTAGAGCTCCAGATCAAGATGAAAATATAAGCAAAAAGCCTTCTATTTATAGGGTAATTCCTCCAAGCAGAAAATAACAGCTAGTTGGCTTGATCCCTGTCAAAATAATTTTGACCGTCGATAAATCTTTGATGATATTTTAATCTCTGCCATCGAAATAATTATTTTGAGGAATTTTCGAATTTCTCATTAAAACTATTTTTTATTAGCTCAAAAATAATTATTTTGAGTTAATTTCCTAAAAAATTTGACTTTGACTTAACCACCAAGGTCCAAGGGTCCAATTTTTCTTGAAATTTCCAATATTCCCTTAGTGGGGGACCTCCAAAAATTAATTTCTTTAAGACCCATGAATTTTTCCACTTGGAGAATTTAATTTCTCTAACATTTTAAATTTTGACTCTAATTAATTAATTTTTTGGCTTAGGATTTAATTTTAATTTTGCCAAAAAATTTAATTAATTGACACCTGAGGAGATTAATTATTTTTCCACCCTCAAATGTTTTATGCATGGTGCCTAAGTATGAGAGACCATGCACTAAAATATTTTTTACATAAGATTTTACAAATTCAATCCTCAAAGGGGGAATACCCATTCGTTATAGACCCTCAAATAACTTACCCAATTCTACGACACAATATGATCTAGTAAACCAAGTGACTTGTAATAAAATAATTTAGCCAATTAGCTTAAATTATTCCCAAATCACTTTTACAGAAGATTCGATTAGAACACTAGGACTTACCTAAGACTTTGATGATAAATTCCACCTCAGCTTTGGAGTGAGGTTGGAGGGAAAAAGCTTTGCTAATCATCCATGTTTAGAAACACAAATAATGAGAGACGAAAAACCTCCTAGGATGAAATTCGTCACTAAAATAATAGGCTTACCTAGGTTGTTACATACATACTTGGTCTTACTAGCATCATTTACATTACAATTTTGCAGAATGGGTTTACAATGACTCAAAAATTTTATGGCTAATGATCCTGATCCTTTGAAAAATTTGGCACAACTACTTCTTTGGAATTTTGACAAAATGTGTGCAATAGGACTAACACCAAGCTGTAGTTGTATTCCTTGTATCGATGATTATATGAGGGCCATGATCCTTGTTACGAGAGCCCTAGAGAGTTGTATTAAAGTTTGTTAATATAACAAAATTTGGTTGAAAAAGTTAAAAATTGTCTATTGTGCATGTGTTGATTTACTACTGTGTTTATTCCGTTGTGCAAAGTAGTCTTGTTGTGGCATTTGAGTTGGTTTTGTCAAAGATTCTAAGACCCAAACGTAGATTCTCTAGTGCTGTGGAAAATCAACAGTTGTTTCCTTGAGACTTCAGCCATATAGGCAATCATCCTTGACGAAGAGCATCTTTGAGAAATCTATGGACCTCACAAGGTGATCAATAAGATTGGGGAGGTTGCTTATGAATATGAATCACTAAAAGAAAGCAAGATTCACATTGTTTTACATGTATCTTGCCTTAAAAAGGTGCTTGGGCAGTGAGTCAAGACCACAATAGGGCTTCCACCCGTGGACGAGGAAGGGAAATTGGTCCTTATTCCTGAGGAGGTCATGGGCATGAGGGAGAAGAAGTTGAGTAGAGTCATCCGAGAGTAGTTACATTGATGGAAGGGATTGCTAGTAGATGATGCCACATGGGAAGGTGAAGAGATGTTGCAGTTGCTGAGGACAAACAAATTCAGGAAGGGAGGACTATGATGTCCCTTTCCAATCCATAAAAGCATGAAAGGGGTTGGAGTCATAGCCTATATGGATTCCATGTGCTATTGATGGAAAATAAGGGGGTCACCAGAATGAAATAAATAATAATTAAATAATTAAATAATGGTGGTAATTTGAAAAAGTCACTTTAGGAAAAATAAAGTGACCCATGGTTTTTGCTTACCACTTATGGTTTTCAAGGAGGTAAATATATTAAAAGGAGAAGGAGACTCAAGGGGAGAGACATGAAGAAATTATTTGTGAATTTAAAAGAGCTTGTGCAGCTTATGTGTGAGGGAGAAACCCTTGATATTTCCTAGTTTTGGTGTTGAGATATACACTCTAGCTGGTGGCGGTTGGTTTTAGTTGTTGTAAAGCCACCCTAGCCATTTATTTGTGATCTTGCAGTGATATCGGATTGATCCATCAAGGGTCAATTTGTCTTCCCTAGAAGTGGGCTGAAAATATTTTGCTATGGAGATTAATTCAGTTGGAAGGAGGTCGAGTTGTGCATCTTGCCGAAGATAATTAATTGTGTTCTAGAGGGCTGAGATTCTGTTCATAGGAGAAGGCGAAATTGTTTCATTTTAGAGGCTGAATTTGGTTGTAAAAGCAGGGGGGCGAATTGCTGTCATATTCTTCAGAAATCAAGTGATTATTTGTGAAGGAATGAAATTTCTGCTGAGTTATCATCTCGAATGGGCCGATTTGTATTCTAATTGGGAGGCCAATTTGGGGCTGAAAGAAGTTTAGGGCCGAATTACTCTTTCTCAGAAGGCCGAATTGCTCATCACAAGGGGAATGAGTTGCCATAGATCTTAGGGGCTGAAATTATCTTGCAAAGGTGGTCTGCTTTGAATCTTTGCTAGGTCAAATTGCATCAGCTAGAGAAGTTGAGTTGAGAAGGGTAGGAACAATTGCTTCAGGAGGGCTGAATTAATAATTTTGTTGTGGAGGTCAAGTTGCATTTCCCACAGGTTTCCTCTCAATTAATTGATGTAAAATCCCTTCCAGTTTTATTTATAAAGTCAAGTTGGGTTTTCAGTGTTTCCATTTTCAATTTTTGGGTTGTGTATTTGTGAAATTTAATTGAGAGCTGGAAATTTCATGGTGCGATTTTTATTGTGTTTCCAGAAGAATTCCATGATATATTTTTCCTTGGATATAATTTTCTAGAAATTTAGCCAAATAAATAAATAGAGATATTACATAACTCCACCACATAAGTCAACCATCCTCCTCATAGATAATGAAGAAATGAATGCTATGATTTACCCCAAACGCGATGATTAAGGTGGTGGCTAGGAAAATATAGATTCATCTCCTCATCACAACTCTGCAGAGAAGAATCCCTTTGACAATGCAAAAATGAAACATGCATTTTTATGCATTAACCACAATTATGTGAGCACGAGGAGATTGTTAAACTATACAAATGTTGAACACCTCTATATTCATCATGTGTTTATAGAAGTGCATAGAGTAGAAAGATGGATTAGAATCAATCAATCGAGAGATTGATGGAGAAATTAGTGGGATGAATGATGTTTTTCTCCAAAGAATGGAATCAATTAGTGGAGTGATTAATAAAAAAATTAGTGGGTGATTCATGGAGCAATTAATGGGTGTTTGTTTCCTTAACATATGGTAGGTGAGAGTTGGAGTGGCAAACGGGTTGTTTCCTAGCATACGAATATAATACATGGTTGACTAAGTCAACTATGACCAAGTCTTGTCCACGGATGGGGACAATGCCTATGTCATTGTACTTTGATTCAAGTCTACAGTAATTACTTTTTCTTTTATATATAATTTCAAATTGCTAAGATATTACGAAAACATTGTACTTTTAAGTGTAGAGATTAGTATGGTGAAGTGAATTACTATTTACACATACATTAGATAAATATAAGTTACATTGTCATCCAATAAAACATTTAGGAGCTACATGTTTCATCTTGTACAATTTTCCAATCTGTGTAGTTTTCTATCATTAGATAAATATAAGTTACATTGTCATCCAATAAAACATTTAGGAGCTACACGTTTCATCTTGTACAATTTTCCAATCTGTGTAGTTTTCTATCTATCTTGGGGAGAACAGGTTTCATGTACATATTTTGATCAGTAGAATATAATGTTAGTAAAGGTAGAAGGCGCAAATGAGAATTAATTTCCACCTTTTGGTATTTTAAGCATACATTTGCTATTTCATGATGAATTTACAATAATTTATGTTGATCTAAGTGAAGTTTTATTATTTGTTTTCTGTCGCCTATTTGAAGGCACTGGTAAAATGAGGAATCAAACTCCAAATAATTTTTCACTTTTAGAAGAAAGGAGTCCCATTCTAACAAGGTAATTCCTAAACTTGATTTAGTTGATTTTTATTTATTTTTTTCCAAGTAAAAACACAACAATCCTACATATGTTCTCCATGTGATCCAATGAGAATGTTATCTCTCTAATATTTCCTATATATCTAGACACTTGAGTGCCCCCCCTTAAGAAGGGAAGTTAGTTAAAAGGAGTGAAAGACAAAATATTTTTGTCCCCATTCGATCCCCTTATCTTTAATGACATCCAGATTGGAGACTCAAGGGGAGATCTTCAAACAATTGTTTCACTCAAGCGTATCTTTTTGTGCTTAAGGTAAAGACTTAGTTGAGGCTCAAGCCTAAAAGAACTTTAAGACACCAGTTTGACAGATTTCTGTCATATCATAACTTTCTATCTCCTTTCTGCCACTATTACTACCTTTAAACAGTCTTATGATCCTTTTTACATCGCTATTGAAATCTTTAATATTTATAATATAGAAATTTATGAAAAATAAAGACAAAATATGTCATTTCATCGAGTTCTTAAGGTACACCCTAAATATATCATCATGGTTCCATTACTGATTGTTTGGTTGCTTTTATACTTGATAAATTCGTAATATTAGAGTTTGTTATCATTTCCATATCCTTTATTATTTCCACCTTCAATTGGTGATGTTGTGTGATTTTTTTATACAATGACTACCTTGAAGGGATCAAAGACACAAAATAGGAAAAGGGTTCAACTTGAAAGCACAACCTAATCATTATACTTTTTTGCATATTATGGAACTAACAGGGGATTGAAAGTGTTTACATTGAAACAATGTAACCTTTTGACTAGTACAATATACTTTGACACTATACTTTGAAGGACATAGTGCTAAGTAAAAAGATCCCAATAATAGTTCCCTCGTCCTTACAACAGTACTTGTTCCAAAGTGTTCATTTTTAAAGAGTACAACTGTAACAAAAATAAGTATAGAGTGGAGATAATAGACAAATCTAAATGTATTAAATGTTGTAGAGAATATAGATCATGGGACTAGCTTGAGGCAGGTTGCCCATGTACATACTCATGTAATACTTTCTCAAGTACATCATCTCCAAATAGATTATCAATAGTGTTATTAACACATAATGGTTATCCAATTCGTTTAGCCATATAAACTAACTTTTAATAGTTGCATATTGGTCACATGTCAAGCAACTAACATTAGAGTTCACTAACATCATTTGATCACATAATACAAAAGAACACTTAATATTACTTAATGTTGGGGATCATTGTTTTCTCTTCTGACATCCACATTAAGTGAAATCTAAAAGAAAAAGGAAACACTTAGGCTCATAACATTTTCAAAATCATTATCTTTTGCAAAAGGTTGATTTCTATGTGAATTCTTCTTGTGGAGAGGTTTGAGAACTCGGTTCTCTACTTTAGCAGTATCCCCAAGACGGAAACCCTTGGGTGATCTTGGTGAGAGTGGACGAAAACCCACCCCATCTCCTTGGTGGATTCAGCCAAAATTCACAGGTACAGTGATTGATTTCAGTTCAATTTTGGGAGAGTCGGTTTTAGCATCAGAGTAGATCAGTTTTGGAGACCGGATTGTCTATCTCAGCTATTTCAGTTATTTCATCATGTACATTCTTTCAGTTATTTATTATAATGAAAGCTGAGATTATTTCTGCTCATTATGTTATTGAATTGAATGCACTCTAGTTGTTATATATTACATGGCAATCTTCTGTTAATTGAATGGTTATTTTATGGAGAAATTTTGGTTAAGCTAGATTTATGCAAAGTTAGCAAAATATCCCATTTGGGACATTATAGTGGTATCAGAGCCTTGGTCTTGGCTCACCTTGTGGAGTTGCAGCGATTATGGTCCGCCAAAATGCCCAACAAATTGTTGTCCCATGAGAAAATTGTCGGATGCATAATAATCATTCTACAAATTGAATCCGTTGTGAAAAGCCATAAAAAATCCGAGAATTAAAAAATGTTATGGAACCAAAATTGGCCATCATATTTAAATGGGCATAGATTATTAAGTGGAGCTGTAATTTTTTTTATTGAAGGGAGTCGAATCTTTTATGAAGGCCATTCGAAGCCCAATATTTCATTGCTGTGAGAATTTTAAATTATTAAAAGGGTCGTAAGACATTTTTTTTTCAAAGTTGAATTGAGGGCCGACTTCATGATTTGATCAAACCCATAATTGAAGACTCTCAAATATATTTCAAGGTTTAAGGAGATCATTTTACAGTGCAAATTTGTATCTATCGCAGGATGAGTCACATTGCAAATTTGTGACAGATCGCAATTTTCCAGAACGGAGTTGATGTCTTTGTTGCCAAAGCCACGCTCGCTGATCCTTGTAGTACTCAACCAAAAGATGTGCCTTCCAGTTGTGGCAGGATGCTCATGAGTGAAGTTTTGCGGGTCTCCTGGATAGGGCATCGACCACCACATTATGCTTGCCCTTGACATACTCTATGTCAAAGTCATAGGCCTGGATCCTGCTGACCCACTTCTGTTGTCTATCATTGAGGCCCTTCTGCCCCAGAAAGTGACAAAGATAGTTGTGATCAGTCTTCACTATGAACTTGTTGCCCACCAAGTACTGTCAGAATGTTAAATTGGCAACTAGGGCCAAACTTCATGTGGGTCATCTTATTCATGGCTGATAATATGTTCATTAGATTGCTCTCGTCGGGAGGTGTAGGATTGATCTAAAGATCATCCGATTCCGATAAGTATTCATGGAGATATGAATTTATTTTGAATTATGGAATTATTATCAAGCCGACCTACAACTCATGTAGGCTCAGAAGCCCAACAGTCGCATCTATTCAAACATCAACAATTGTGTATAAATACAGGAGGACTTTTCCTCATTTTCACTCACTCATCTTATCACACCTCTCTCTCTCTAGTGTGCAAAAAAGAGTCTCTTCTCTACTGCGCAGAAAAGGGTCTCTCTCTCACACATGTGAAGCTGGAAGCTACTGAAATTGAAGCTGCAACTGCAGATCCAAACTTTGACCAGCGTGGACCATCAAACCTCCTCTTTTGATTTGCGTTATAGGTTCATCTGAACCTCCTCTGAAGGCTGCAACTTTTGGTGGTGGAATCAAGTCGATTCGACGGACGGTTTGCGAGATATTGACTGCCCTAGTTTGAAGTTGCTGAAACTGAAGAAGTGAAGTTTGACCTGCGTGGACCAGAAGATCTCTTCATATGAACTGCGATGTAGGTTCATTTGAACCTCCTCTGAAAGCCGCAACTTTTGGTGGTGGAATCAAGTCAATCCGACGGATGGTTTGCAAGATATTGACTGCCCTAGTTTGAAGGAAGTCGCTGAAACTAAAGCTGCAACTGCAGAAGTAAAGTTTGACTTGCTTGGACTAGAAGATCTCCTCATCTGAACTGCACTGTAGGCTCATCTGAACCTCCTTTGGAAGCCGCAACTTTTGGTGGTGGAATTAAGCCGATCCGATGGTCGGTTTGTGAGATATCGATTGCCCTACTTTTGATGATGAAGCCGCTAATGTTGATGTTGCTGATCTAGGGTTTGCTACTGCTGATATAAATCAGATTTATTGTACTATTTCTCTCTGCTGAATTATTGAAGATAAAAGAAGATTTGATCATACGGTTTCCCCACACATTGTGGGGTTTGTCCTTGGCTAGCCGCCACATCTTGTGTCTCTTGTCTTGGCTTGTTTTCTGTCGATCGTTGAATGTTCTATCTGCACTTTACTTTATGTACATGTGATTGCTAATCTGTGGAATATAATAAGAAAAAGAAGTAAACTGTTATAAGCATAGAACATACCATAACTTAACATGGTATCAGAGCTGAGGTGAAGACAAAGCCCGAGCAAGAGCAAGAGCAATCACTGAAGAGAAGATTGGCAAGGCTATTCTAAAAGAACTATGGGGTCCTCAACACTCTTTCCTGCCGAAGACAAGCTCCGTGAGAAAGCTGACTATCACAGATGGAAGATGTCTATCGATCTAACCCTAGAAGATCAAGGGGTGTTGGACCATGTGAGAGGCAATAATGTTGAGCCTCCATCAAATGCATCCGCTGCTGCCTAGAACAAATGGAAAAACAGAGAAATCAAAACAAAGAAGATCATCCAGGACTCTATCGACAAGCACTTGGTGGCCTACATCTCTGAACTGGACACCTCCAAGGAAATCTACGATAGACTGACAAATGGCACTCATGACTCTTGGAGGATTATCATCCGAATGGTACATGTTCAGGACTACTCTTCTGAACAATAATGTAATTCCTGGTTTCGAGGAATTAATGGCTAGATCCATTCAAGAAGAAACAAGGGTAGAAGAGCAATAAATGCCCTTGCCTAAAGGTCCTCCTGTTGCTTTTTCTTCTCATGCTAAGAAAAGAAATAATTCTGGGTCGAAATCGAAAAGAAAGGCTGGACCTAAGGGTGGAAGAAAAGGACGATGTTACATCTGCGATAAAGCAGGTCACTATGCAAGGGAGTGCCCTGATAGAAAGGACTCACACCGAGACGATGATCAAAATCCCTCTACTGGCAATCAAAGGAATGACAAATTCAATAGCAAAGGTAAAAGTAGTGCTAGAAATCAGGGAGGAGAACAACCATTCAAGAAGGCTAGAAATTCCAGGATGTATTAAATGCACCTGACCTCAAAAAGAACCTGGTGTCCATCTCAGCAATGGAAGACAAAGGCTACAAGGTAACCTTCAATGATGGCAAGGTACGTATATGGAAAAATAATGTTAAAGATGTTATGCTCTTAACCTGCAAGATGATACAAGAATACCAAATATGCGCAGAAATATACCCAGAACATAGAATAGTGAGAAATAACAGCAGGTATTTTATTATTCAGAAAGTAATGTTCACTGGCCTCTTTGAGGGGGCAACCTCCAATAGAGCAGAGCTCAATTACAAAATAAGATACGATGCTCCTCGCAGGGAGTCTCTATCCTTTATATATGACTCATACATGTAATACCATGGAGCAATACCATGGTTCTTATTAATACCATCTATCTAATACCATGGCCCATTTGGAACTAACTGTGGTCCCGTTATTAAATGCGGGTTAACCACTTACAATTATTAATATGGGCTTTATTGACTCTTTACTTAACTATAACTATGAGTCGATCCTACTACATCAATAAGGGGGTTAGGGTGGGACCCTAACATGCCCTCCCCTTAAGAATAGCCTTGTCCTCAAGGCTGAAGCTGCGGAAACTGCTGAAGAATAGTGGCTGGTTCCCAGGTTGCATCTTCCAGAGAGGTGTCTTTCCATTTAACGAGGACTTCCTTGATCATGCGGCCACGCAAGTGTCGTTCTCGTGTGTCGAGGACCTGTTCAGGTTGGAGCCAGATTGACCCTTCGTCATCCAATTTAGGTAGACTAGTTTGAATTCTGCAATTGTTCCCAATCACTTTCTTGAGGCATGAGACATGGAAAACTGGATGGATTTTTGCAGTGGGTGGCAAAGCTAGCTTGTAGGCCACTTCTCCAATGCGCTGAAGTACTCGATATGGTCCGTAGAATTTTGGAGATAGTTTCTGACAACCCTTGTCTTTGAGTGATGTTTGCTTATATGGTTGTAGCCTCAAAAATACCTGATCCCCTTCTTGAAATTGGCATTCTGAGCGATGCTGATCTACCTGTTGCTTCATGCGGTTTTGAGCTTGATGAAGATTCTCTCTAAGATGGGCGAGCATGGTTGTGCGGTTCTGTAGGAGTTGATCCACTGCTTGTACCTTTGAGCACCCCTTGATATAAGAAGTAGGGGAAGGAGGGAGTTGACCATAAACTGCTTCATAGGGAGTCACTTTGGTGGTGGCATGATAGTTGGTGTTATACCACCATTCAGCGAGAGGTAACCTCTGTACCCAAAGATGTTACTTTTCTGAAGTGAAACACCTAAGGTAGGTTTCCAGACATTTGTTGATTGCTTCAGTTTGACCATCCATTTGTGGATGATAGGAAGTACTGAGTTTTAGTTGGGTACCTTGTAGCCTGAAGAGTTCCTGCCAAAAATTACTGGTGAAGATTGGGTCACTATTAGACACAATAGAAGTGGGCATGCCATGCAATTTGAAGATTTGATCCATGAAAGATTGAGCGACCAAAGTCAGTGTAAAAGGGTGGGGTAGGGCGCAAAAATGAGCATACTTAGAAAGTCGGTCCACAACCACCATGATGACTGACTTGTTCCCTGACTTTGGAAGACCTGTAATGAAATCCATAGAAACCTCCATCCATATTGATGTCGGGATGGGCAATGGTTGTAATGTGCCTGGTGCTTTGACTGTCTCCCCTTTGTGGCGCTGACAGACATCGCATTCTGCTACAAAAGTAAGAATGTCCTTTTTCATGCCTGTCCAAAAAAATGATCTTCTAGTGCGAGCATACGTCTTCTGAAAGCCTGAATGTCCTGCAGTGGGGGATGAGTGCAACTTCGCCAAAATGCGGCTTTTGAGGGTGGATGTTGGTGATATTACGACTCTGTCCTTGTAGCGAAGAATCTCATCCTGCCACGAGTAGCCCTTGGTGGAATTTGGATCCGCCTGCAATTGAGTAATGAGTTGGGAGAGCTAAGGATGTGAAAACCATTCACTGCAAGCCTCTTCAATCCATTCTGGAATGGGAAGGGAAATTGCGAGCAGGGTACTTTCCTCCTCAAATTGGCGAGATAATGCATCTGCTACAATATTTTCGCGCCCTTTCTTGTAAATGATCTCATAATCATATCCCAGCATTTTGGCGAGCCATTTATTTTGTTGTGGTGAGGATAGGCGTTGCTCCAAAAAATATTTAAGACTATGATGGTCTGTGCGGATTTGGAAACGTCGCCCCAATAAGTAAGGTCGCCAGGTATCTACTGCATGTAAGATGGCCATCATTTCCTTCTCATAGGTAGATTGTCCCAGATTCTTCCCACTTAGTTGTTGGCTTGTGAAGGCCAAGGGTCGACCTTCCTGCATTAAGACCGCCCCAATACCCGTACCCAAAGCATCACATTCAATGACAAAAGATTTGGTGAAGTTGGGTAGTGCTAAGACTGGAGTGGAACACATGGCATTTTTGAGAGCTATAAAGGCCTGTTGTGCTTCATCATTCCAGAGGAATGAATTTTTCTTGAGGAGTTGAGTGAGGGGTTTCGCAATGCGACCATAATTGCGGACAAATTTGCGATAGTAGCCCGTGAGACCCAAAAATCCTCTCAGGCTCTTCAAGGTCTTAGGTTGAGGCCAATCCTGCATTGCCTGGATCTTTTTGGGGTCCACCCTGACACCTTCACACCCCACAATGTGGCCCAAATACTCAACTTCTTCCATGCCAAAAGAACACTTGGACATCTTAACAAATAATTTATGCTTGCGGAGTAGTTGCAAGAGCAGATCGACATCCTGAAGATGTGCAACCCAAGTGCAACTGTAGATGAGGATGTCATCAAAGAAAACAAGGACAAATTTTCTGAGATATGATTTGAGGAGGTGGTTCATAAGGCTTTGAAAAGTAGATGGGGCGTTACAAAGACCGAATGGCATGACCAGGAACTCATAATGGCCTTCACGAGTTCTGAATGCAGTCTTTGGAATGTTGACTTCTTTCATGCGAATTTGGTGGTAGCCTGAGCGAAGATCCAGCTTAGTGAAGAATTGAGCCCCATTTAGTTCATCCAGGAAATCATCAACAACCGGGATGGGAAATTTATCTTTGATTGTCAACTTATTAAGGGCTCTGAAGTCTGGACACATACGCCATTCCCCATCTTTCTTGAGCACCATGACCACCGGTGATGAATAAGGACTAATGTTGGGACGAATGACTCCTGCTTCCAAAAGTTCCTTGATTATTTTTTTCTATTTCATTCTTTTGGGCGAATGGATATCGATATGGGCGCACATTTGGTGGTTGGGCCCCTGGGACCAAAGTGATGCTATGATCATGTTCCCCTCTCGAGTGTGGAAGCTCATGAGGCTTGTCAAAGACTGGCAGATGGTTATTTAAAATCTGTTGCATGTAGGATGAATCGGAAGCGAATTGGGTTCGACGGCCTGGATGGCATTAAATTGAACTATAACTCCATGATGGCCATTTTTTAACAATTTTTCCATCCTATGTGAGCTAATGATAGAGGGAGCTCCCGCCTAGAGTCCGCGGAGGGTATGTGTGGAGTTGTTCTGCTTAAAGCTCATATATAACTCTTGGAAATCCATTGTGATTGGCCCAAGTATGCGAAGCCATTCAACATCGAGGACAATGTCGCACCCTCCCATGTGTATGGCAAACATGTGGGTCTTCAACTGATAATCCCCCATTTGAAGTTTGACATTTTCACATCGACCTTCACATTTCATTGTTCCCCCATCCGCAATTTGGACTTGGAAGTTAGAAACGGCTCGTACAAAACAATGCACTGCTTCCGCGACTCTTTGATGGATAAAATTATGTGTGTTTCCACTATCAATCAAGACTACTACTGGGCGGTGCTTAATAAAACCTTTGATTTTGAGAGTTTTTAGGTGAATAAATCCCTGCCAAAGCATGCAGCGAAATAACTGGTTCGTCAGGGACAGTGTCCTTCTGGTTGTCCTCTGCGTCCTCCTCAGGTTTCTCAAGTGGTGTGGCTTCCTCCGATGAGTTGTAATCAGTAGCATCAATTTGAAAAAATTTGGGCTCCTTGCATTTATGACCTGGGGAGTATTTTTCATCACAGTAGTAACATAATCCCTGCTTTCTTCTTTCTGCCATTTCTGCAGGTGACACCTTTTGAACCTTAAGTGTTTGAGTAGTGCTGTGAGCCTGTGGGGGGCGACCCTTGGCGGTGAAATTTGGGCGATTGGACTGGGCCGCTAATGCACGTTCAACTTTACGAGCTACCCTGCAAGCCTCCGACCATGTGGGAGGGTGGTGCAGTTGGACATGAGCTTGTATGGCCTCTTTAAGACCACTGATAAAACATTTCGTGTAGAACGCATCTTGGAGACCCGTAGTGCAGAAAGCTAAGGCTTCAAAGGCTGTAATATATTCATCCACTGTGCTAGTCTGTTGCAGCTTAGTGAGACTACCCAAAAAAGCAGAGTCATGATCAAAGCGCTCTATAAGAGCTTTTTTGAAGGTGTCCCAAGTCAAGAACCTTCCATTGCAACGTTGATGCCATTGCCACCATTGCCATCTTTCATTGTCCAAGTACATGCTCCCCACCATAAGCTGAGTCTCATTATCTAAGATGTAATTCAGATTGAAATACTGCTCCATTTGTGCTACCCATGTTGCCGGTGAGAACCATCAAATTTATGCATATCCAACTTGGGTGGTCGCAGACGGGATTGTTGGTGGGTGCCCCAGAGGTGAAGAGAGTGGCTAGACTCACCCTCACTGTGTTCATTGCCAATATATGCCTCCTCGTGGGCTTCTGCCTTGCCCTTTGAGAGTGCGTTAGTTAGTGTCATCCGCTGATCTTGGAGGTCTTCCAAGGATTGTTCAAGTTTGTCGATCTTCTCACTGGCCATAGCTTGAGCCCTAGTTTCTACCATGCACCGATCCGATGTACTTGAAATTTGGGACTGCCCAAATTTTTTTTGCACTAACAATTGAATGGTACCACCTTGCTCAGCTCGTCGTCCTGATTCTTATGGGCTAGATCACCAATAAGCGCCCCGGGGGGTCTCAGACTTTTTCTTTTTTTCTCTTTTTTTTTTGTTTCTCTGAAGAGTTTTACTCCTTGCTTAGGAATACTGCAGTAGCCGAATCCCCAAAATTTTAATACTGCCAAAAGTCCTGCGAAAATCACGCCCTAGTATAGGAACCCACACAACTACTTAGATCTGGATGGTGGCTCTGGTGGATCTGAGAGATCTGAATGGCTGATCGGATAAATCTGAGTGGCGGAACAGATTGCTGCTACGGATCTGATGGATCTGAGCTGCGGGACTGATTTCTGCTACTGCTGCAAACCCCACTTGCGAGATCTGATCTGGCAGAGATTATGCGTGCTCCAGAGATAGAAAAGGGAACTATGGTCTCGAGGAGTGTCAGGTGCTACAGATCGCAATATACATAAGGGTCTGACAGTAGTACTCGGCCCAATTTTTCAGGGCACTAACCAAGGAGGATCAACCATACCCTTAGCCGTACAACCCGACTACCCTATCGTACGGGCGAGTAATCTCTCTGAGTGCTGTTCTCGGTGTACTGTAGCAGCCAGACGGCCGACGTTTTATCTATGGCGAGGTTTCAAGGGAGCTAGGGGGCTTCCGATATACCTAAGGGTACTTGGAAGACAGTCCGTGCGCGGTTCTGTCTAATGCGCTACTACTCAAAGGGGTACCCACAGGGGTTACAAGGGAGTCCAACAAGTGTGACCACCTCTTGTATTTCCTGCGTGCATGCCTCCCCAAATCCGTAGGTTTATGCGCTCAACAACAGATCCTGTGGTTTAAAGACGCCAGAACACGTCTCTAGCCAAAAAAAAAAATTGCTAAAAAATGGAGATCCCACCGGCCCTGGAAAGTGCTCTGATACGACTTGTTATGCTCTTAACCTGCAAGATTATACAAGAATACCAAATATGCGTAGAAATATACCCAGAACATAGAACAGTGAGAAATAACAGCAGGTATTTTATTATTCAGAAAGTAATGTTCACTGGCCTCTTCGAGGGGGCAACCTCCAATAGAGCAGAGGGACTGTAAGAAACTCCTCCTCCGGTGCTCAGAAAATTGTGAAACTTCAGCCTCAAACTCCTTGGCCAAAACCCAAAAAAACCAAGAAATGTTTTGGTCCGATTTGGACTTCCCAAAATCGACCCCCAAAGGCACTATTCAATCCCCAACAATTCTCCACTGTTTGCAACAAGGATACGGCTGAAAACCCCACCTCTTGTGCTCAGATAATTATGAAAATTTATATTTGGGATCCTTGTCAAAAACCCAGAAATGGTTTGGACGAATTTTGACCTCCCAAATTTGACCTCTTCTATGGCCCACACCCTCCAAACAGCTCCAGAAATACGGCCTGCAAGGAATGACCACAAAGTCCTCCTCCAAGCTCTGAAATGGAAGCAAACACCACTCCAAATATCTCCTCTAACCTCCACGGCAAAGCTCAGCCTCAAGGACTGATACTCTACCCACCAAATGAGCTCCCACACATTGCCTCTGCGCTAGCCCAGGTAGTGCGAAAGTCACACTACCAAGCCAGAAGCTCAATCAGCTCCCAAACTCTCCTAGATGCTGACAATCCTCCCTAGCCTCCTCCCTGAAAATCTCATGTCAAATCTCCACTGCTAAGCACCACCAATGAACTCAGCCTCCTCTCCACTGCGTCCCCCAGTAATACGCACAACCTGGAAGGGAATGCTACTGCTGGGAATCACAATGTGATCCTCCTCCTGAAGAAATGAAGAAAACCTTCCAAGGGTGGCACTCGAAGTCCCCTGAAGGAAGGGTGAGCTCTTCGCCTGAAGAATTCATGTTAAACAGCGAGTGACTCGGCTAAGCAACTCGAGCAACCAAAGAGAAATCGATATACTCCAATAGATGATTGAAATGAGGAGAGCTACCTTCCTTATATAGATTTCGTGGAGCACTTTTGCCTCCAATTTTACCTCCATCGTGGGCCCTCACTTAACCAACTACATGCAAAACGTAACCACCTTCATGCAAACCGAACTAGGGAGTGCATATTTCCCTACTGTGGGTGACCCCATGTGTAATTTAACCTAATGTTTTAAAACTCCGACTCGGCCGAGGGTCGACTCCGACTCGGTATCGACTCGGTTGGCTCGATTTCAATGACTCGGTTTTTGTAAAAAATACATTAATTTTTTTATTTTTTATTTTTATTTTTTTTTATAAAAAAACATAATTTTAAAGATTTTCATTCATGTTTCCAAACAAATAGCATTAGAATATAGATAGAAGACAACATATAATCAAAGTAGGCTCATGAATATATCCATTATATCAAAATGGTACCCAGTGCATTGTCCAATACATACATGATCATGATATAGAGATCAAAACAAAAACACATAACCAAGGAGGCTAGAAATGGCCTCTACAACAAAAGTAAACTGTGACCAGTACTACTGGCTACTGCTAGAGGAGCCGAGATCATGTGGATCAATCTCTGGATCAGAGTCAGACAGGGGGCCCCATGGCTTCTCCTCATCATCTCCAACTACAACTGTAGAAGTGGTAGCACTAGCAGGCTGTGCAGCAGCTGCTGAGATAGACGAGATATGCGCTTCTGTCGTCACTGAGCAGTGGCGCCTGCAACTGGAGGACTTGCTGGCTCTGAGGCCGAGGCCGGTACAAGTGGATCAGGATCTGAATTCAACTGAACATTATGTTCGAGTGATGCTATTGTCTGTATTTCATAATCCATATCCTCATTAGAAGCAAACTCTGCTGGATGACTCTCCACTACCCAATCTGATGTTGGATCAATGTATTCCAACACAATGGGATTTGAATAAGGTCTTTTGTTCAGCAATTGGTTGCGCCTGAGCAGGAGGTTGTATTGGACATATACTAGATCATTTAACCATTTTTGATCCAAATGGTTTCTCTTCTTTGTGTGAATCCTCTCAAAGACAGACCAATTGCGCTCACACCCAGTAGCACTGCAAGTTTGACTCAAAATACGACTTGCAAACTTCTGCAATTCAGGACAATGGCTACCAAAAGCCTCTCACCATTGTGCTGCAAAAAACATAGGAGTGTAATGAGTTAGCTCAACAAAATTACAAATTATATCCAACTTTCAATTTATAAACGATTTAACAAAATAAGTATTAAGAATTTGAAAATTGAATTTTTTTTTTACCTGACTCATCTGCTTCCCTTGCAATCTTTGCTAGGTTCTTCCCAAAGGTACTTGAGGCAGTGCTGAAGGTTGTGACCTGTTGGTGTATCTCCAGCTGATCACACTCCAATGGGATCATGCGATCAATGCAGTGAATCGATCCATCTCTAACCTCACCCCTCAAAGCTCCTGTTGCCTTAGCTTTATAATGATACCGTGGGTTCAAAAAATACCCAGCTGCATGTATAGGGCGATGGAGTTAATTGTTCCATCTTTCACCAATGATTGCCCAAATGGGCCCATACTTAGCCACTTTATCCTTGTATGCCCTCTTTATTTGCTCCTTTGCTTGATCCATAGCCTCATAAATGAAGCCCATAGCCAATCTTTCCCCATCCACCAACCGCAACACCTTAACCGCTGGCTCAGCAAGCTTCACAATCTCTGCTGCCTTTCTCCAAAATATTTCTTCATTAACTTTCTTTTTCAATTATTTTCCTTTCAGTTTGTGAGACCACTGGCTTTGACTCCATTCTTCACTGGAAAAAATCTTTTGCAAGTTTCTATGTTGTGAAGGCATAGATTGCAATGTCAAAAAATGAGTAGCAAATCTAGTGATGGCAGGCCTAATAATATCCCTACCCCCCGTGTGTTTCCTCATTAGGCTCAAAATCCATGAATGATTGTAGATAAATTTGTTATTCTTTTGGCATGATCTACAATGTTTTTGACCCAATCTAATTTGCCAATATCCTCAAGCATGAGGTCTATGTAATGTGCAACATAGGGGGTCCAAAAGATGGTTCTGTGTTTTTCCTCTAACAGTTTACTAGCAAGAACATAGTTAGAGGCATTATCTGTGATGAATTGAACAACATTAACCACCCCCACCTCCTCAACAACCTCATCCAATAGCTGAAACAACAATTGCCCATCTTTTACCTTATCAGATGCATCAACTGATTTTAGAAACATGGTTCCTTGTGGGCAGAAGATAAGAAATTTTATGATGGTATGGTTTCTTTGATCAGTCCATGACATGATGGTACATCCTGTTCTTGCCCATGAGTCCTTGAAATCTTTCAAATACTCATTAATGGAGGAAATTTCTTTCTGCAAACGATACCCCCTTAGCTCATGCATAATAGGGCCTTTGAAGCCTTTTCCAGCAGCATGTATGGCATCAAACATATGCTCATAATATGGTGAACGGGAAGCATTGAAGGGGATATCAGCGTCATACCACCATCTAGCTATGTAATCACAAGTAGTCTCTCTCAATTCTTTCTTCCAATGGTCATCTAAAGTGGGCTGCATATGAGTGGGCTGCATATGACTTCTACTAGCTTCAGGACCATGTGCATCTGATGGAGAGGAGGGAGTGAAATAAATTTTGATATTCATATCACCCTTTTACATTTTACCCTTTCCCTTTTCTTGAATAGACCCAAAAGAGGGAGGAACATATCGGAAGGGGTTGGATGCATCAGTACAAGGGATAGAGGAAGAACCCTCAAAATCAAAATGGGGGTTGGTAGCCAATATTTTTTGTGTATTCCTCTTCCTTTCAATTTCAGCCTCTAACTCTTTTTGCCTAGCCTTATCTTCTTTGAACTTCTCAAAGCTGGCTAACAAATCCTTCCTAATCTCCCCAATTTCTGGTAAGGTACATGGAGTAATTTGGCCTCTAATCCCCGCCAAGTGTTGTTGCAACCTATTAATGCCTCCAGGACCTTCCTTAATTTTCCTATGGCAAAATTTGCAATGCATTTGACTATCAACCATTTCAACATATGCCCAAGTAGCATCTTTCACTCTAGGTGCCATTTTTTGACTTGGAAATGAAAGCAAAAAATCTGAAAATGTAAACAAAAAAAACATTGAATCAATGTTCATTTCTTTCACAAAAAACACTCTTTAGGATTTCCAAATTTGCACATAAAATTTAATAAGCAAAAACAGATTTTTACAAGTGAAAAAAATTACCTCCAGGCACAAACTGCCTCCTCAAGCTTGCTCCAAGAAACCAACTCCTCAATGGCAAATGCTGCTCCAAATGGCTGCCCAAGAAGCTCCTCACTCCAACTACAATGCTTGCCCAAGACTCCTCACTGCTGCTCCAAAAACAAACTCAACAACTCCTCACAAACTCTCACTGAAATTCTCACTCAAATGCATGAGATGGCTGTGAGAGAATGAGAGGGGTTGGGTGGGTTAAATATGGTTTAGGAGAGGGGAATGGACCCCAAAGACAAAATAGACAAAATACAATCCGGTTTGGAGTCCCCCAAAAGAACAAATTAAAAAAAAATTCGTTGTTTTTCGTGGTTAATGGGCCACTGTTCCAACCTGGCCGAGTTATTGCGGGCTCGGCTGAGCTGGTCGAGTTGTTAGACAACTCGGCCGACTCGGTATTAACTAGGCTGGCTGAACCGTTTCCAAGGCCGAGTCATAATTTTTGGCTCTGGCTCAGACCAACTCGGCCGAGTCGGTTCCGAGCCAGTCGGTTTTGAAAACATTGATTTAACCACAACAAAATAACTTCTCCTAAGTCTAATCTGCTAATAAAAATCGAATAGGCCCCACTATCTCCAAAATTGGCCCCAAAATGCAATAATTAGTCTTGTTCCAAATTAATTTAGGAAGGGACCTGACATTGTTGCAATAAGATTCCAGTGTAGGAATTTTCACCTGGTATCAAAGTGCAGTTGATCAACTGGAGAGCTCAGAAACAAAGGAAAGGAATTTCGCTGCATAGCAAGGGCAACAGGCCGAAATTCCCAAGGGCAACGTAGTCTTTTGCCAAGAGGCCGAATTGCTTGAAGAAGTTCGATTTTTCTGAGAGGGGCAAAAAAATTCGATCTTTCTAGATTGAGTGATTCCAGAGGCAGAGGAAGCAACTTAGATTTTTCATTGGGAAGATCTCTAGCTGGACGCAGAGGGTTTTGCAACAGTTCGCAGATCTTTCTAGATTGAGTGATTCCAGAGGCAGAGGAAGCAACTTAGATTTTTCATTGGGAAGATCTCTAGCTGGACGCAGAGGGTTTTGCAACAGTTCGCTAGAGCAGAGCCAATGTCGGGGTGGAAGAGAGAAGAGCACAAACAGAGGGAAATTTTCCTCAGGGAACTTCAAGTCTCAAGAAGTTCGATTTTCCTTACAGATCGACAATATTTGTGAGCAAATCTTCTCACTCTAGAAGGGAGTGCGAGTAATAGAGCAACAATCAAGTAGAAGGAAAGAGGAAGTTTTCGACAGTTTGTTAAGATGGCCATTGTTGGGCTTCGTGATCAGGACAGGTTGGATGGAGTTTCCAACTACATCATCTGGAAGGTAACGATGCTTGAAAGCCTATATTGATGCTATACTAGCAGTTCCTCAGGATGTAGATCTGCAGAAAGAATATAAGAAGGAAATGGCGCGGGTGAAGCGGTTGATCCTAGATGGAGTCCATGATCATATTGTCTCACATATAATTGGAAAAGATATTTCCAAACAGATGTGGGGTGCTCTCTCCACGTTATACCAGGGTACTTCTGAGCAGCGAAAGATTTACCTAGAGGAGAAGTTGAGACTCATCTGGATGCAAAAAGGGGAAGACATAGACTCCTACCTTACCAGAATTTAGGAGGCCCGAGACCAGCTGTCAGTTGTTGGGCCAGCACCTCAATCCATGGAGATAGTGCGATTGGAACTCAATAACGTCTCAGAGGATTGGCAGGTTTTTGACCAAAGCATATTGTGAAGAGATAGGCTACCAGACTGGGATAGAATGTGGGTTGATTTACAGTAGGAGGAGTTGAGACAAGCTCTATTGAAGAGCTCCATCAGTGGCAGCAGCAACAATGAATCGGAGGTGGTGAAGGAGGAGGAGAATGTGACCCTCGCATCAAAGGGTCCCAGTCAAGGGCAGGGGGAGTAAAGGAAGAAGAAGAAGGACCTGTCAAAGGTCGAGTGCTTCAGATGTGGTGAGCTTGATCACTACAGTACCAAGTGTCCTCTCAGGAAGAAGGACAAGGAGGAAATGCAGGACCAACAGGCAGCTTCTGCAGACATCGATAGGATTTCCTCCATGCTGGAGGAAAACTTTTCTATGTTTGTCGATATACCTCCAGGGGTGAGGTGGGGTGACTTGGTGTTGTAGCCCTAGAGCGCTACAGTTCGGCAAGATCCTTAAGGAGTCCACCTCATGTGTAACAACCCATCTCAAATCCCGAACAACATAGCAATATTAGCATGCATGTGAGGCATGCATGTGATAGCTACATATGCATGCATCATATACAATGCACTAGTATAAGTATATATATATATATATACATCGACTATTCATGGAGAATGTCTATAAGATAAATGAATTAATTATCAAAGGTGTAACTAAATACCTAATTCTCGTAAATAGAAGAAATATACACTCACTAAGAAATATTGAGTTTATTCATATGGTTACATATATATAACCCAAAAGGTGTACTAATAAAACTAAACTCATAAACCTTATGATTAAACTGGATATTTTATAAGACATAAAATAATATGTAATATTTAAATCATCATGGTTTTATACTATTTAAATTAAAGTACCATCTGTCATAAATTAAAGTGACACCATCCGATGTTGTGAAAATCTGATTCTATTAAAGGCAAATATCAAATCTGATTCTATTAAAGGCAAATATCAAATCTGATTCTATTAAAGGCAAATATCTTGACAAAGCGGTCACCGCCTTACAAAATCTTATCCTTTCATAAAGACGGTGGACTGATGTGTAGAGGGGGAGGAACCTCTGCTATAAAAAGGGGGGGGTGTTCTATGTCTCGAGGGAGGATGGATGCCTGTGGATGGGGAAGGTGGTATTTACTGTGAGTGGAAATACTGAACAGGGTGCTGTTGAAGGAAGAAGGAGAGGATTTATCCATACTGCTTGTAATTCGGAACTATTGAGCCTTACTTGTTTTGAAGTCTCTGGGCACGGGAACGTATGCTTCGGGATGAGAGGCATACTGGATTGAGTATCCAGGTATACTCGGTTCGGCTGGGTGGTTTGGTCATTCGGTAACGAGAGAAGTTCTGCAGCATCCTCATCGCAACAGCCGTAGCAGATCAGGTAAGTACTCCATCAAGTCATTACATATGGTATCAGAGCGCTGGTTCAACTTTCGGACCTGTTAAGTTGTTAAAAGATTTAAATTATATCAAAATAAGGTGGTAGTAAAGCCATTCAAATCATGCATTCAATAATAAATCTGACTGAAACTGTCTGTTAGCACTCTGCAAACGTTAGGTAACCAGAACTGTAAGCTATTAATTACAAAAGTAATCCAGAAACTGTAATCTAAATGGTGTCATGGGCTGTGATCTAAATTATTACGATCTGAGCCTTCTGGACTGAGATACGAAGCTACTATGACAAATTCAAAGTGGTGCAAAATTCATCTCCTTTGATCATGTTTGCTTGTCCTGCAGCAGCTATGATGATATCTGCCTCACTTATTATACTCTTTGGATCTGAAGTTCTAGAATGCACCATTGTCACAGTTGCATCTAATTTGATTAGCAGCAATGCAACTAGTAATCCTACTATGTTCTATGTTACTCCTTCCAACCACAACTGCTCTTTTATTTGATATGGAGACCCCACTCCTTTGCAAGAGTTCTGTGCACCCCTTTGGTGTACATGGAACAGATAGAGGTTCCCTTCCCTTCATTGCAAGTTTGCCAATGATGAGAGGATGAAACCCATCTACATCCTTTTCTATGCTTATTGCACTCAGTATCTTCTCTTCATTGATGTGTCGTGGTAGTGGAAGCTGGACCATGATGCCTATTAAACAATACAATAATTAGAACAGAAATGCATTTATTACTTATTTTATGCAGGTTCCTTCCATTGATTGAAGACAGTGATATTAGATTCAAGTCTCTACTATATGCTATAGGAGCATCTCTTACCAGCAAGTAAACTGCATTCTATTATTTTCATTTCAATTTTACTTATTTTGATCTCTAGGCAGTGAATCTGCCTACCCCTGCTCATCACAAGGAATACAGTCAACTGAGATATAGGCATGAATGCTTCTAAATATACGAAGTTTCTGGAATGCATGGTAGATAAGATAAAATGTTACTGTAACCTCCCTGATATACTACCAGTATCCCCATCATGACTCTTATGAATATATTCATTTGATTTTGTAAAGAAAAGGCAGGCAGACTGATGATGAAACATTGACCATCCATCTCGAGAAATATTAAGAAAGATATTGCATTTGCTTAACATCAAGATATTCATAATATTTTCAGCGATCTCACAAATCTTGCTTGTTCACAAAATGCATGAATGAAATCAAACAGAAATACCTTTCATTCAAGCAAATTCATCACTAGCTTGAGCCACTGCATTATGAAACAAGGTCACCAAGTTTGAATTTGAATTCAAAATCAATACAGTAAAGAATTAAAATCGTATTAGAAAAATCCAATTTGGAAAAATTTGGGGAGTACACATCTAAAACAAACATAAATTCTTTTATGAATAGAAAGGAATATGTAGGAGAGCAACAGAAAATGCTTATGCAGAGGTAGCAGCCACCAAATCTGAAAGCCACAATCATGCGGATGGCCATAATAATTTCCCGGATTCTCTGTAACGATAATAAGGCTCTGTCCACGGCGCTGAAACTGGCTGGGGACGTGGTACATTTGGCGGAGTCCAGTGATATGGAGGATAGGCGCGTGGGCTGGGTTCGCCATACGCGGACATGGGACTCATTTTGCAGCTTCAATCAATCAAGCGGCACTTCGTCCGCTAAATTATCTCCAAGAAACACAGAAATTGATGAAAATCGATACCACAACTGATATCAAATGCGAAAAACGTTAATCGACAAAATTAAATAATCGCATTTAGATCCGATCGAACACAGAAAACTATGGAATTCGACACCGAAATTAAAACCAAACAGGAAGAATTGGATGATTAATATATAACTATACCTCACTAACGATATGCGCTTATAAATCCACTAACACCTGTAACGACCCTGCATGCATAAATCACTCGGTGCTCACTCATCGATTTAAAACACCTGACGCGTTGAAATTCATTCTTAGATGGCGATTAGTGTTAAACGATGAAATTAAGGATCTGAATCTTTGACGTGTGCCACTACCGTAAGATAAAGGGGCATGCGGTATGACGGTGGGAGCGTCCATCAAGAGACAGGTGTCAGTGGAATTGGTGTCGCTCGGTCTCGCTTGAGGGAATTGAAAGTATCAAGAAGCATTACAGTGTTTAAAGTGACTATGTTGTAGCCCATTTTATGGACGTCGTCGTCCCAGATACAGCACGGTGCAAAATTGTTGTGAGGATTCGAAGTTAGAGTCTTCTAGTGCCGGCAGTGGGGTTTCTGGAGAAAACAATAAAAATCGCGGAACGGAAAATTATGGTTGTGGTCAATTTTTTTTAAGATTATGGCCGACAAAGAGCTGAAGCCCCCATTTATTTGAAAATTCTGATCGGCTGTCTGCGTTTTCACTGCAATTTTCTATCTATGCAAAGATTCCGACGCTTCTCGTAGAGAAGAAAAGCATGGACAAACTGCGGGATCTTGTCGAGGAAGCCAAGAACCGCGCAGTATTGTATGCCATATTCATCATTGTATTTGCCAAATTTCTATCACTGACAAGCAATTCAGTTTTGTTCAACATTCCGCTATCGATTCTTATAATTTCAGTGCCCAGATATTTTCCTTGGAAGTAGAGATTCGGAGGAGGGTTCCTGTTCAGGAGTCTCATCTTTTGCATTTTCACCATAGACAGGAATCTCATATTGATCGGCTTCTTTTGCCTCCACCGATCTCAAAGAAATGGAAGAGGAAGATTGATTCTCCAGTCACTACAACAGCAGTGGAGGAGTTTACGAGGAATATTGTACAAGAGTTTATTACCGATTTGTGGTATTCGTCAATTACTCCAGATCAAGAACTTCCTGACCAGATTTGTTTATTAATCAATGAGGTACTTGGGGAAGTGTCTCAGCGGCTGAAACATATTAATCTCATTGACTTGCTCACCAGGGATATGGTGGATCTGATAGGGAGTCACATAGAACTTTATAGAAGAAACCAAGATTGTATAGGGGTTGATGTTATGGCGACCCTCTCTTCTGAAGAAAGGGATGAAAGGCTGAAGCACTACTTGGCTGCTTCTAAGGAACTGCACCCAGCCCTTATTTCTTCAGAGGTTGAGTGCAAGGTTCTCCAGCGGTTAATGGGAGGAGTAGTGGCAATTGTCTTAAGGCAGCAGGATGCTGAATGCCTCTTGTTCGATGTCTTGCTCGAGAGCTTCTAGCCTGTGCAGTTATGCAGCCAATCATGAACTTTGCAGTTATGCCACATTCTGCCACAGAACCAAACAACCTCAGAAGTAGATTCCCTAGAAAGGATATAAATGAAACAGAAACTGATGATCATCGAGGCGGAGGTCTAAGTTCTCTTTGTAATGATAAAAAAAAATCCAGACTATCAGGTAAAGCCTATATCTTATCCACAGTCTCTATCATGTGATTGGGCACAATTAGTGGAAGCTAAAAGAAAAGGGAAAACTCAGTTTCTGGCACCTGAAAACCCTGACAATCTTTGGATAAAGGGGCAGAGTAACAAGTTGAAGGATACTAGCACAGGTCAATGTAAGCCAGGTCCTTTGGAAAAATCATCAGTTCTATGGCAAGATACAAGAGGTACATTGAAATATGATGATCCTCTGATGACAAAGGAATCTATTCAGTGGGGAAACACATGCAAGTCAACTGAAACAGACATGCTTAATACTCCTGGAGATGCAAAAAGGACTGAGAAACTGAAGCATGTTCCAGCTTCTGACTCGCGGAGCAGTGGTTTAACAGAATGTAGAGATACAGATCAGAGTAAAAGAGTTTCACATATAAATGTCAAGCTAGCATCGGAGAGAGGTTATGAAAAGCAAGAAAATAGCAGAAGCCGAGAAAATCAACTGTTAAAAGTTCAACACAGACGATCAAAAGTAGTGGTACTGCATATGAGGGTTCTGAAAAGTTTGATAGATCATCTTTTCTGGAAGATAGGGTGAATTCTGTTGTCAAAATTTCACAAGGTTCAAGAGTAGGTGAAATACGAGATCATTTACACATTGGAAATCAATCAGCAGTGGAACGGCCTCATACTGTTAATGCATCTGTTCGCAAGCTGGAATGTTGGGTTCTTGGAGTCCATTTTGAAAGAGTAGGATTAAAGTCTATTGCTGTTTATTCAATTGCCGTAACAAATTCAGAAAAGAAAAGTTGGGTCGTTGACAGAAGGTTCCGCAATTTTGAGCAATTACATCGGCATCTTCGAGATTAGACGAAATAATCCTCTTTGGGGGTAAATGAGGGCTATAATTCGGTATATCTCGAAGATGGTGGTGATGGGGACACTCATTTCTTAGTACGAACTGATGGTTGGCAGTCTGACACTGATTTGCACGAAGAATATTTTGCTCCTCATTCAAATCTAAATTCAGGAGGAAATCCTACGAGTTCATCTTTTGAGAAAGGTCAGCAATCTGACAAAACATATGAGACCATTGACTCGGATGAATCGTCCGCCACTGGCTCTTTGACAGGGTTTGAAATTATGGTGATGGAACTGGAGTTCCTCCAGAGTGGACTCCGCCAAGATTAAGTGTTCCTATTCTGAGTTTATTGATAACATTTTTTTCAGCTTCAGAGAGGGGCTGGATAAGAAGGCAAGTATTCTGGATTGCAAAGCAAATCCTGCAGTTGCTCATGGAGGATGCTATTGATGACTGGCTATTAAGGCAAATACAGTGGTTAAAGAGGGAAGATGTTATCGCTTATGGTATTAGACAGGTGAAAAATGTTTTGTTGTCCGATGGCATCTTCACTTCTGAAAATGGCTTTCAACAACAATCAGAAAGTGCAAGAGCTGGCAACTTTGGTGGTAAAATTGCTGATAAGGTGATGATACACAGCAATATCTCCCCACCTCCATCATTTCAGCAGCATCTTGAATCAGCTCGGAGGGCAAGACTTGTTCATGACATAATTCTTGGATAAGGAAGAAAGTCGAAGATTACTTGGTTCCTGAAGTGGAAGTTGGGGTATCAATCCTTGCACCTTGGAATCATCAGTAGTATTTCTCAGAAGTTTCAATCTTGGAAGGTACCAGTGAAAGAATGGTTAAAGGTATGATCACCTATCTGATTCTAACCTTTCTATACTCAGTGATCTCTAAGTAATGTATCTATGGCTCCTGAATTTGTACTGATATTATTGATCCTTTAAAAAGCCAGGGATCAAATTGAGCAAAGTATTAACATCATATATCATCCTTGTTATTGTACTTCTTGGCATCTTATGGAAATCCGAATTGGTTTTTATTTCGGTGATTTAACCTCTCTAGGGTATGGTCCAAATATATATGAGTAAGAAGAATCGATAACAAGAAGTCGTGGTATTGGTCCTCTTGAAATCTCTGCAATCAAAATCAAGTCCCTTGGATCCAATAAACAAAGTCTCTCTGATGAGCTAGTATCTGCCTCTGTAGCCAAGTTATAATCTTTGTGGCATTTTAAATCTGAGGCATTTTTCTGGAAAGATCTATTGGTTGGCAAGGGCATCTCTGTAGGTTTGCAATCAAGATCATGCTACCATGAAACTTCTATCATTCTGAAGTTTATATGACGAGTTCGACCTTTCCTTCTTATATACCTCAATTTCAACTATATTAGTGATGATCCAAGTTATAACATATCTCTATGATAGACATTCTGTTAATTTTAGTTATGTTCTTTGTTAGGACAATTACTTCTTCGATGTTCCATATTATCCCAATTAACAGTTCCATTTCATTTGCAATACCAATCACATAAACCATTATCACATTGACGGGAACTGTAGAAAGAACAAATTTGATTGGGAAACTATAACGAAGAATACAAATGTAGAAGATTGTAGATTAAAAGAGAAAGGGACTCAAATACCGAGGATGCTGTGAATTGAGATGCTTCACACAGACCTAGGCAGCATTGACCTAGAGTGGTTGAAGGATATTCCACCTGATGATACAAACTGGCCTTTCCTGCCGATGATGATATGACTTCCTGATGAGGATAGTATGGACGAGCTTAACTCCTTGAAGAGTTGAACGAAAAGGAGTTGACGTATTCTCTAGAGATAAGTACTTCTTGAATATTTTGATATTATGCTTTTAATTATTATTAGTCTCTTGAAATTGTAAATTTTGCTTGGATGAATTCGTTTTATTATTATTTATGCTCTAGTAACAAACAAGTGGTAATGATGGTTATATTCTTACAAACTTCTAGATATTCATTTTTGTTTAGTCATCCTCCTTTATAATTACTAGGGGACTCACTCCTCAAACTGTCTTCTTCTATCTTGCATAGAAACCACAAGATGTTGAATGGTTAGAATCTGCTCTTGCCTTTTATAAATCAATGGTGCTCTGTAATGATATATTCTTCACTGTTGGATTGATGCAATTTAGGAACATCTTTAACAATTGTTGAAGGCTAGTTCTGTTGTTACATGCCTACCTCATGCATGAGCAGAACCATCACATAAACCTTAAACCTCACACATTCTACTGCTGGTGCATTTGATTACAGTTAATACAGTCTTTTGTTATTGACTCCTGTATATTCTCTTAGTTTCTAATAAATCTCTGAGTTTTGTGTGAAGGTTACAGTGATCTTTTTTTTTTCACATCAGTTATTATCTGTTAGCTGTAGGTAAACAGTTTTCCACTATACTCCCAGTTAAATGATAACAGTACCAGCCAATTGAGCTCAAGCGGGTATATATACCATTCACAATTATTCAACCAGGAATACACTACTATTAAACACCGTGTGATGAGGAACTAACTAAGAATTGCAACAGTCATTAACTCATTTATTTAGAGGCATAAAAAAAAATAATAACTGGTATAATGCATAGAACTTAAGTTTCGGACCCTGGAATGTGCGCTGGCAAAGGATCTGGAAACAGTAGTTTACTTGGCATGAATATCAAGTCCTTGGTAGTAGAACAGTCAATAGGATCGGATACTACGCAACATTCAGACCTAATTTAGCAATAAGATAAGTGATGAATACAACCTGAGCAAAGGTTCCATGAGCATAAATTCAACCCATAGGGCCAAGGTATTGAAAGAGTACTACCATTTAAACATAGAGCAATGTTCGGTGTATTATTGTTAAAGGAAATGTTGAGTTCAAAATATGTTCCCCAAATATGTTGCATACCATACTTTTGAGCTAGGTATTTCAATCAATTTATATATAGAAGAACACAACAATTAACAGTATTGTTAAAAAGAAGGAATTGAGAATTGTCCTTGCTAATGACTGTCCATATGATGCATTTTGTTACCAAGTAAGACAATAACCCAGTTAGTTGTTACTGAGCAAACACATACAGATCAATGAAAGTTTGGAACATAACGATATGTGCTCGTAAGATCAATATCAAGTGTCAGTTAGCAATTTAAAGTCATGAGTTTTATGCACAAACAATACACGAAAGAATGATTATATTGTAAATATGAAAGCTAATGACATGAATAGATTATGGCAAGGTATGTTATACTTTAGATGACATGTATGAAATATACATAAGCTATGTGTTTTTTTTTTTTTTATGCACATGTTATAAATGCATGGACAAGTGTTTATGATTGCAGATAAAATCCGTTACCAAATGACCACGTGATGACAGAAACTTCAGAACAATTAAGGCTCAAAGAGATTCCATGATAGGGTATTAACCCTGATTCTACTGGGAGGGGTGGAGGTGTTGCCCACCGTTTATCCTCTAAAAACCTGGGATCATGGGAGGATTGTGCGAGTCACGCTCCCCTAGACGTGTGATGATGATTGCCGGATGCCTACTGGGAAATCAGGTCGAGATAGTCGACGCTGCCATCCTTAGAGTTTATGCATGGTTAGGTCAGTATAGCTGACGCCATGGCATACTCCAGTAGAGGACGGATAGGATGGGAGCGGAAGAGATTAGGAAGGATAGGATGATTTTAGAATAGCTTGGGAACCTGGTTTGGGCAAGGCATGACTATTAAAATTGGAAATCTATCAGCGTCCAAAATCTCAAATTTTAAAGTGTCCTCACGATCATAAATGGAAATTCAATCACATAATACAATCCTTACATACCTTAAAGGAATTATCAATATACTTTATAAACCTTAACTTCGGGACGAAGTTCTTTTGAAGGAGGGGTGTATGTAACAACCCATCTCAAATCCCGAACAACATAGCAATATTAGCATGCATGTGAGGCATGCATGTGATAGCTACATATGCATGCATCATATACAATGCACTAGTATAAGTATATATATATATATATATATATATATATATATATACATCGACTATTCATGGAGAATGTCTATAAGATAAATGAATTAATTATCAAAGGTGTAACTAAATACCTAATTCTCGTAAATAGAAGAAATATACACTCACTAAGAAATATAGTTGAGTTTATTCATATGGTTACATATATATAACCCAAAAGGTGTACTAATAAAACTAAACCCATAAACCTTATGATTAAACTGGATATTTTATAAGACATAAAATAATATGTAATATTTAAATCATCATGGTTTTATACTATTTAAATTAAAGTACCATCTGTCATAAATTAAAGTGACACCATCCGATGTTGTGAAAATCTGATTCTATTAAAGGCAAATATCAAATCTGATTCTATTAAAGGCAAATATCTTGACAAAGCGGTCACCGCCTTACAAAATCTTATCCTTTCATAAAGACGGTGGACTGATGCGTAGAGGGGGGGTGTTCTATGTCTTGGGGAGGATGGATGCCTGTGGATGGGGAAGGTGGTATTTACTGTGAGTGGAAATACTGAACAGGGTGTTGTTGAAGGAAGAAGGAGAGGAATTTATCCATACTGCTTGTAATTCGGAACTATTGAGCCTTACTTGTTTTGAAGTCTCTGGGCACGGGGAACGGTATGCTTCGGGATGAGAGCATACTGGATTGAGTATCCAGTATACTCGGTTCGGCTGGGTGGTTTGGTCATTCGGTAACGAGAGAAGTTCTGCAGCATCCTCATCGCAACAGCCGTAGCAGATCAGGTAAGTACTCCATCAAGTCATTACATCATGGATCAATACCTTGCTACAGGGGTCACAATATTTAGTAGCAAGATGGATCAGTGGCCGTTGATGCAGTCAGTACCAGAGTGACAGTTGCAGACTAGTAACAGTAAAATGTTGGGCAACAGTGCAGTGCAAAGTCGGCAACAATGCAGTGCAAAGTCAGCAGCAACGCAGATTCTTCAGTGATAGTGTAGATGCTAGTAGCAGTGAAAGACTCAAGAGACAGATGCATCATAATGAACGCAGTTGATTCAGTGTTTTGGATGCTTTTCAGTTGTAGATGTTGCAGTTGCAACGACAACAAATGAGAGGGAGTTGCAGTGCAGATGCAGTGTTGGCAGCAGTATGGCAATGTCAACAGCAACACAGATGCAACATATATCAGAGTTGCGCAGTGGTTGGTCGACAGTATGGCTTGACATCAACATCGTGACAGGAGATGATGCAAAGACAGGATGTTGTGGTAGGGAGTGCAGCACTAGAACACATTCATCGCTAAGAGGGAGTGTTAGTTTTTGTAGCATTGAATGCGTTCTAGCCATGAAATTTTGGTGGAGAGGCTAGAATACATGAGATCTCCAAAACCTAGAAATTGTTTATGGAAATTCCACCTAAAAATGACTTAATTAGATTATTAACTAGTTTTTAAATATTTCCAAAATCTAAACTTAGGGAATATGGTTAATTAATCAGTATTAATTAAATGAAGGCGAGAATCATCTAGAAACTCACATGGATCGATTCGGAGATGATCCCAGCCATCGATTATGTTTTAATCTTGGTCGTTGGTGCTCCAACAAAGGATTATAAGAGGAGGTCGTTGGTGCTCCAACAGAGGATTATAAGAGGAGGTCGATGTGGTGATGGAGAAGACACTTGAGCAATTCGATTTCTTGGTAGATCGATTTCCAGAGTAGCAACAGTCAGTTGTCAGAGAGAGCAAGAGATCAAAGTGGTATGTGAGGGGCAGAGACAATGAGGCTGGAGGAAGTATTCCAGGTATAGTGAGTGCATTTGCAGAGAGGCAGAAGAGCCACAAAGAAGCTAATGCAGGGGCTGTGCAGTAGCTTCTAGAGGCAAGTTCGATTTGCTAAGAGGGAAAGACATCTTCAGTTCCAGAGGTCGGGAAGGAGTTCCAGAGTGCTGGAGAAGTATTTTTCCAGCTAGCAAAAGGCAGAACGACTTCATTAGAGACCAATCAGAAGCTTGATGTCAAGCAGACTGTGTAGAGCAGCGCGAGGGTTGATGCAAAGGGTTAGAGGGCCGAGTTTTCTGTAGGCAATTTGTGTCGGGTTTTCCCTGTGGGGTGAAGAAATTCTTGGATTTTTTGCTACTATTTTTCTCTGTAGGTGCTGATCAATGGTTGTCATTGATGTCAACCCAAGCAGCACTAGGGGCTACCCCGATCTTGCAAGGGAATTTTGACTTGACAACTCATATTATTTTGCGTCAAATATCTTCTTGATGGATTCTACTCATCAAGATGTTTCCATTGATATATGGTACGCCTCCCAGTTCTTCACGGTTTGAGAGTTATTTGCATTTGAAGTTAGTAACCCTAGTTAGTGGGCTAAAACCCTATGGGGTTGTGGCATGGCACTCATAATTGGTTGTGGTCATTGAATAGTCAATAATTAATAATATTTTTTTGCTCCTAAAATCCCTCCAATGTTCACTTGTTGAGGACCCTCTCAACTCAAGACATTCATATAAATAATGACCCTCATATCCTCTTCTTGTGGGGATTATGTGGCTTCAAATAGGTCATCGTGGCATTTTTGCTATAACTTTTTTTTGTGAAGCTTCAGAAGCTGAAATTAAAACCCATTTGAGCCGAAATCTTGATGAAACTTGTGACTGAATTTCAAATCTTGGTTCGCTATATTTTCAGAGATATGATCTAAGGAAGGTAGGGTTTTTGCAAGCTCCCGAATTCCATGTCAAACAGGTAACGTTGGGAAAATCGCCATAACTTTCTCTGAGCATTGGATTCAAATTTCGTAAATAGTCATAGAAAGATGACAGACTGTAGTTTGTTGAGTAGCATTTTCAGGGCTGAAGGTCGCAACAGTGACACGTGGCACTTCGTACAAGTTTTCTCTACTGAACCAGGCTATAATTAGGTCATTGTGGGAGATTGGGCATAACTCTTTCTTTAAGAATCCAATCTTGATCAGACCTGTGGGACTGCATAGAGGACTCAGAGGGCTACCACAGGACGAAATTTTAGACCATGGAGATTTGAAATTATAGAGATACAACAAATTCAATATCGAGCTCCTAGAAGGCAAGAAAAAACATGCATTCAAGGATCACTGCAGTAAGGACCACACATCAATAGTCAAGGTAAGTCTCCTACAACAAGGTATGTTTGATTAAGTGTTTACATTTGAATTTTGAGTATCATCTGTGACATGTTTTTGCAGGACAACTTAAGTATATACAGGGTCTTGGTTATATCTCTATGTCTCTATATGTCACAGTTAGTTTTGATACCACATTTCGTATGTCCTATTCTTGATACTACACATTTGATGCTACACCAAGTCTGCTAAATCTATATGATGTTGTAAGTTCATGTTACTTGTCTTGTCATAGTTGATACAATGGTCTCTATTGTTGTACTTAGAACTTGGTTCATCACAAGTCTAGGGATTGTCATCAGTTTCAATTGTATATATCTTTAGGTCAGTTTTGGATATAGTCTTGCATAGAGTCCAGGTCTATATCAAGAGTGAGAGTCTTTGTCTATTGCTGCAACAAGTCAACAACAAAAGTGACAAGCACACTTCAGGTACGCATAGTAATTTTTAATTTGTATTTATTCATTATTATGCACTTACATGTGTTTTGCAGACAGAGGTAAGTTGAAGGGTATTTTGTTTTGTTTTGGGATTGGTTTCGCTAGGCAAATTTTGCATGCAGGTAGAAGAAGATTCAAGTACAACCTCAAGCAAAAATTCACGCGCAGAAGTATCAAATCAAAGGAAGCATTGCAGCGGGACATCCTTTGAAGACATGACAGTCATCCGTATATTGTGAAGAAGTGTCAAGGCCAAGAGTCATCATTGTAAAGTTGTAAAAGAGTCATTTGTAAAAGTGTCATCATTGGAAGAGTCATTATTGTAAAAGAGTGATTGGTAAAGGAGTCTTTGTTGGGATGATGTCATGGTTGGGTTGCAGGTCATAGTGTGATTGGGTGTTTGGTCAAAATCATTGTAAATCATATTGTATCGTGGATCGTTGTCCCTGGTACGGGAATCCACACTTTTGTCTCATTTCAGTCATTATAGGGTGGCAGGGAGGTGCTAGGCTGGTGCATGAAGTCGCCTACAGGTTGGAACCTGTGAACACTTTAGGGTGGTAGGTTGGTCTAGGATGTTGGGGCATTCATTCAGTTGACTACTGAAGAAACAAGGGCATTGGGGTGTCCTTCCAGTGGGAGCTGGAGAATAATGCTTTTCTAGAATTCTCGGAAGTTGTTGCTTTCATTTCAGTTGGGGGTGAAGATTAAAGAATTTATTAGAAAAACGTGCAGTGGTTTTTGACCTGAAGGGGTTTTCCACCTAAAATTCTTGTGTCTACTGTGTTCTTTTATTTACTGTTATTACTGCATAAACATTAATAGTAATTGAAGATTAACTAAGGCTCTGAAAAGATTTAAAAGTGCTAATTGCTAAGGAATACTGATTCACCCCCCCTCTCAGTATTTCCAACAACAGGATTGCCAGATTTCAGCATCCAATTGTACTCAAAATTTCTCACTGCTGCATAATAATAAAACCCTCAGCTGCTTTACCGGTTTTCCCAAGTTGGGTTTTTCTGGGGACATTTGTCCAGAAATAATTTTCTCATATTTTATGTGTGTGCTAGCGTTTCTCAGCTTCCAGCATTTATTTTTTCCACAGAATTTATTTGTGAAGGTTGCAGTGTATTTATTTCGATATTTACCATAGGAGATAAATTGTTAATTAATTGATAATTAGGAGAAATAATATTAGTTGCTGTAATAGGATTCCAGTGTAGGAATTTTCACATTTTCCATGGCTTCTTGACTTTTAGTTGCCTTCTCCCCTTTGGATCTGCATTTTTCCATTTTTGAGGTTACCCATGCTTCTAACTGCTCTAGCATGCTTGCATAGTCTTGGTTATACTCTTCAATTTTTTTTGGGAGCATTTTACCTTTGGTCTTCAATGCCGGTCATTGAATCTTTTCCTCAATATCACCTACAGCTAGCCAGAGTCATGCTCTGATACCACTGTAATATTCCATTCTAGTTAACTCTTTAAATTTGAACAATTCCCTCAGTCTTTGTTTAACATTGTCACTGGTGCCTTTTCTTTCAAACAGTTTGATTGTATACTACTGTAGGTGTTTCTCGTAATTTTTAACTTCAATAAATGGATACAGTGAACAACAAGCATCTAAAGTAAGTGTCCAAGGGTCTAATGATATATTTAGTGTTTCAACATAGGCCCACAGATTTCAAGACAATTCTATACCTCTTTTGTCAAAACCAAAAAATTACATACCACTGATATTTGGAAATAATGCTCATAAAGTGATCCTTTCTCATTTAGAAATTTCATACACAGAGAACAGTTTGGAGAAATGGAACCTGATATTTGATAGCAACCCAATATATCTTCAAATATGAACACATACATCATCGAGAGAGACACTCTTCAGTAGAGGCATCATATATATAATAATGGGCTCTGTTGTCGCACAAAGTGTCTAGGCACCGTGACAACGCTCAGAGTAAGGGCTGTCACTCTTAATCCTTGCTCCGTTTAGACTCTCTCCTAGGCAAGTCAAAGGGGGTAGTCCCTAAGGTAAATGGATGAGAAAGCCTGTGAATCACGGGCTCTAGGAGATTTTAATGATGGACAACTTGATGAATCTAAGCAATTAAATCAGATTAATAGATTAAACGCCAGCGTAAAGAAGACACGACCATAAGATAGAAAAAATTATAGACTAGTGCCTTCGATATTTGAATTAACCATCAATAAAACAAGTTATCCAGAATGATTTTCAATATGTGACGAAAAGTGACAATCATAAATAATCCATATAAATGCCGAACACCGCATCACACAAGATATTCTAGATTTAAAATGATTATCGTTAATGACCAAGATCTAGAACAGTCAATATGATTTATCGTGCCTTGACCATAGAAAAATCATGAAAATTGCATTTAATCACCAAATAACACCAAGGAACTTTAAATTAGAATTTTAATTATTCCTTAGGCAATTAGTTGAATGAAGAAATCAAAATCTTTTAATGTGATGGAAAAATGAATCAAAGGGTTAAAAATTTTAAGATTTTAATGGGCCATAGGCCACATTAAAATATTAAATGTAAAAGCGCAAATCCCCTTAGTTTATTTTATTCTCAGTCACAAAATATTTTGAGATTTTCTTAATCTTTTAGAAATTTTTAATGTTTAAAATTTTTCTAATTTTATATTTTTTAAATGTTTTTTGTATTTTTTAAACTTTTTTAATGTTTTTTAAGACTTTTATATTTTTTTATGATTTTTTAAGTTTTAAAGATTATTATTATTATTATTTTTTAAATGTTTAAGATTTTAGAGTTTTTTAGATTTTTTTATATAATTTTTTTTTAAGATTTTTAAATGTTTTTATGACTTTTCAAAGTTTTTTTTTTTAGATTTTTATTTTTAAATGAAATAAAAAAGAAAGTAAATTGAATGAAACTAAAAGAGAAAAAATCATATGCTAACCCTAACTAAATAAAAATGAGAGCTAACGAATATATGAGTGAAATACATAAAAAAAGGGAATGTGGCTAACCTAAATATATACACAAAATAAAACAAAATCGAATGAGCTGACTAAACTGACAAACACTAACATCGAAAGGAAACTAATTTTGATCATATGACTATACAATATTAAAAAAAAAAACATTGAAATGCTGCTTTGTTGTGTGCAGGTCTGCATAACTCGACGACGACAAGGGTTTTACGCGCAGGTAGCTGATGGACGGGACAATGAGCGGGTAGTAGAAGAGGATTGCAGATAGGTATGAGGGCCGAGGGAGCTCAACGTTTGAGCGATGGGCAACGGAAAGAAGGGATGGAGTAGAAGAGGCACACAAAGGTAGCGAGATGGAGCAGGCTCGAAAGTTTTGCAGGTGGATGGAGCTGTGGGAAGGAGATGGGAGCAGCGGCAACGTAGGATGAATGGCGTGGAGAGGGTTAGGGATAGACACAGATAAGAGGCCGAGAGAGCTGTCTGCGGATAGGCAGCGAGGTGGGTTTGGGCAGGTTTGATGTCTTGGACAAAGTAGCTGAAGGCTTGCAGTCAGGGGTGACAATGGGAGGTCGAAGAGGATGGCCAGCATTTGGATGAGATTTCTAGGCAGCGTTAATGACTATATGTGGATCTGGACAGCGGGATGTTAGATGGCTAGAAATAAACGTGAGGAAGGCAAGCAGCGCTAGGGAGCCACGATGGGGAATGACACGATGGGGAATGAAGCTGCATGGAGAGGGTTGTTCTGGAAGCAATGAGAGGAGGGGATAGCCACGGGCCAAGAAAAAGAGATGATGGGTAGCGAGAACAACAAGGGTTTTAAAAAAAAAGCGAAATTTTCCTGCGACAAAAAAATGAAAACCCGAGGCAGTAGTAGACAAGTGGTCTAGAAACCCCTCAAAACTTTCCAGAAATCTTAATAAATTTTTAAATCCTTCTACTTCAGATTGCTTAATGAAACCCTCGTTAAATTTCCCAGATCTGAAAATTTATTTAAACCTTTGGACTGCAAAAACTGGACATAATCCCTGCAAAAAATGATGCTGACGGACCCTCAGAGTTCCAGATCTTACCCTCCAGGGCCTAGATCTGGACTCTGCGCAACTTTCAATTTCAGATTTGTAGCTGCAATACAACAAAAAAAAAACACCCAAACAATCTACACAATGCCCCATAAAACACTAAAACCTTGAAAACCAAAGTCAGAATACTAAAATTAATTACAGATCTATGTACATGAATGGAAGATCTATCAGAGCTAGGGAGTATGAGTCCGACTTTGCTCCCACGTCTGATGATCTGAGGCTCTCGAAAGCCAGATCTAACGATTTAGCATAGAAAAAATTATCTTTTTTAAATTTTAGAGGAGGTACTAAGCTCAACACCCTTCATGCATCACCCATAAAAAATTATTATGAGAAGCCCGAGATCAAATTCAAACTGGGCTCTTCAGAAAACACGGATCGAGAATTGGCTGGTTTAGCCGAGAACTTTCCGAATGCCCGATGATCTAATAATCAAGGATTTTCCTGCAAAACGCAATTCAGCCATCAACATAGAGTGAGAAAGCGATAATAAAATTCATATTTAATAGAGATACTTGCTATTATATTCAAAACTTAAATTATCATTCAAACCCTAGCGACTGAGCAAGATACCTGTACTCAAATCTCTCTTTAGAAGCTATTATTAATGGTAAAAAAGAAATTACGCATGCAAATAATACATCTTACATCATTTCCATGAAGAGTAACACCGGCGAAATTTAACCCCAAAGTCTTTCTTTATTGCTCATAAAAAGATTACAAGAGAGAGCTTTTCTCTTAGTACACGATCAAAAGATTGGATGACACTCACTGACAAATGACCTCCTATTTAAATGTAAATCCTCCAACGGCTAGTTTGAGTGATCCTTGTCAAAGTGATCTCGACCATTGATGAGGATCAAAAATTCTTTGAATCTCAACCGTCGAAATTTTAAATATTGAGGAAATTTCGAATTTTTCAATTAAATGCATTTTAATAAATTCAAAAATTAAAAATTTGCATTAATTTCCTCAAAATTTTGACTTTGACTTAACCCTAGGGACCCAAAGCATAAAATTTAGCAAAATAATCAATTAACGTTAGTCCCTGGACCTGTTAAGATTTAATTTTTTAAAGGACCCACGAATTTTACCTCTGGAGAATTTAAATTTACATAGGACCTATGAGGAGATAAATTATTTTTCTAACCCTCAAGACACTTTACATCATGATTTTTTTACATTTTTTACATCTCAAGGGGGAAAGGCCATTTGAAAAAGACCCTCACAGACTACCCATTTCTGCGACACAAGTATAATCCAGCAGACTAAGCAACTTGTAATAAAATAACCTAACCAAATAGTTAGGATTATTTCCAAATCACTTTTACACAAGACTCGATCTATAACACTAGGACTCGCCTAAGAACTTGGTGACAAAATTCATTCCGGCTTTGGGGTAAGGCTGAAGGAAAACTTTGCCGACCATCCAAGAATGGATTGGTGAGACAAAAAACCTCCCGGAATGTAGATCGTTACTAAAAAAATAGGTTTACCTAGGCAATTACATACATGACATAGATCTGCTGAGATTATTTACATCACATATATGCAAAATGGGTTTACATTATAACATGATAATCAGGCTGATGATGATAGCTGGACAGCATGAACACATCGATTAGGTGCTATCCCTTTTGTGAAAAAGGGGGTGTATTGCTATGGGTCGTTGACACGTAGTGGTCAACAGGCTCCAAATGTTACATTCTAGGCACTTCCAGTGAGTAAGATAAAGGAACAACACTTGCTATTATTTTGTATCAGTCATATAATAAGCAACTCGTGACCCATTCTGCATCCAAAACTCCCAACGCAGCCAATATTAATCTCTGTCACATCCACCAAATAACACACGCCCCTTTTATGAGCAAGGATGGGTTCCAGCAAGGTGTATACTCAATCCAGTAGCTAACACGCAGCCCAGAAATGAATGAACTTCATTCAGCAGTAAAGTGTGAAGTTGGCCTTTGAATGTAGGCTTGAGCCACCTCTCCACAGTGAGAATCAAGCCACTAATACCTTCAGCTATCCACCCAATGAGTGCAGGCCATTAAGACAATTTACATGTCTACTTTGGCTATGCAAATCGAATCCCAAACTCAGATTTTGGTCCTGGCTTCTTGGACTAATAATTCGGCCCTCATTTCTTGGTGTCTCATCCCTTTTCCGAAGATAAACTTGGCCTGAGGGTTTGATGCCAGAATTCGGTCTTCACAATGCTGGACCTCGGCCCTCCTTCAACAATATTAAACTTGGCCTCTAATGCTTAAGCTGCACCCTCCTAGGAAGATAGTAATATCCGACCAATTGTGGAAGAACGAGTAGGCCTGCAAATCCAATCATAAGGCCAATAACCTCTGATAACAAATATCGATAGATCTTCAATATTGCATCAAACAACCAAACCAATTGAGCACTAATGGAATATTTGGAGTAATCTTCCCTAAGGCTAACTATGGTGACACTCGAAGTCCACTGAAGATAGCTTTGAGTTTCGCTTGAAACTCTTGAACTCAATTGAACTCCTTTCAGTTTATAGATGAAATAGGTAGAATAGAATGAACTGCCATTGAACTCTTCCTCCTTTTATAATTTTCCGTGGAGCCTCCCTTTAGCTTCTACATCCTCCCTTTTTCCTTATTATTTTATTGGTGGGGGCCATTTTGCACTTTTTGCCGCCATTTGAATAAATTAATAATTTGCTGCCATTCAAATAAAATAATACTTTCCTTTCATTCTCCAATAAAATATTACTTTTCCTCCGTTCTCCATTAAAATAATAAGTTACCTCCCTTCTCTAATAAAATATTATTTTGCTTCCATTCCCCATTAAAATAATAGTTTCCACTTTTCTCCCACAAAAATAATATTTTCTCATTTTTATTTAATATCTCCGAAATTGGCAAAAATGTGCAAAATATGCTTGTTGTTCAAATGATGGGGACATTACATCCATTGAGGCCAAGGATATCACCTGTGGGATGAATCTGTGTTTTTCCTTGAAGGCTGATCATTCCAGAAATTGTAATTGAGCCAGATTAAAATTGCCAAGATTATCCATTGCCAGGCTGAGTACTCTTTGGTCCAAGTATAGTACTGGAGCACATCTTTCTGTTACTCTGCTGGAAGTTAAATTATCAGGTTCTTATTGAAATGCCTTGTAAACTCTCAGATCTGATCAATAAAATTGGTAATCTGCCTCTTTACTTTTCTTGCTGAAGGTGTTCTCTGTTTGGTTAACAAAGTGTTTGACAGAACGTATGTCTGCAAACTGTGTCTAAACTCTTCAAAGAAAAGTTTGGTTGCTAGTTTTTGCCCCCCAACTGTTCGAAGAAATTCCTCAGCGAGTGTTTTTATTCTAGTTACATAAAATCAGCTTGGTACATTACACATGGCAACCTTATGATGAGATGCTTCACCTTGATGAATAAAGAGGAGATTCTAGATAGATGATATAATTAATGACTGACGCTCCTCCTCCGTGAGGCCAACACATGAAAAGGTAAGAATCTGGAAAATGTGGGAGCTTGTTAAGAGTCAATAGCTCCTTAGTTTCCGCTAAGTGCAAAAGGTGTCAACCATAGATTTTGAGGGGCCCCAACGCATAATTAGAGATCCATTGAAGCCCCATTGACTTTTGATCTATCTCCTGGATGTAGAAGACATAATTTGGTTGATTGTGGAGAGGAATCTAGAGGGCTCTGGTGTGGGAGTTGAAGTCACCTAGAAGGATAACCTCCCCAACTACTGGGCATTGGGTGATGCCAACATACAAATTGATAAAGGGGTCCTCATCGAGCCCATAATGAATAACATAATAAAAAGAACCCAGAGGGAAGTAATAGACAACAATTTACATATCCTTTGAGAGCAATCAAGTTTGACCATGTATCCCAAGACTACCCTAAAATCTACATTTTTTTCTTTAGTGATCAAGTTTGACCAGGTCACTTATGAATTATTTACAATGAGTTAGGAAAAGGAGTTAGGAAAAGTATGAAATGAATAATACAAATATTTACATATTCAGACTAACTCTGTTGATGGACTAAGTCTCATCAATGCTTGAACTTGTGAAGCAAGTGAAGATATGCAATGCAATGAGTTAGGGACAAACAAAAACTAGGTTTGTAGACAAATTGTAGAAGTTTGCAAAACAATATAGATGTGGAAATTTTTGAGAGAAAAGTATAAGCAGTAATGGTTTACCTACATGTTGAGTGTCTAAAAGGAGGATCTCGATGCACGTAGAAATTTCTTAAACAACTTGGAGTTGAGAGCTCAAGGATAATTTTGGAGGAAAATTTCAAAAATGGTAAAAAATGAACAACTAAAAGGGCCCTAATCTTTAATCTCTAATACCAATTGGTCTGTGCAAATTTCAAAATGCTCAAATACAAATATGAACTATAATTTGGACATCCTAGTTTTGATTTTACACATTTACCATGTTTACAGATTTTTCCAAGGCATAAAGTAAACTGTTTATATCCTTAGAATTCTTAGGGCCTTTCTCAATCTAAACATTTTTAGATTATAGACATTAATCTACATAAAATTTCAGTTCAATTTCCTGTGGTTACATTGCAGATATTATTTCTTCTTGAGTCATTTATTGATGTTGTAATTCAACTTTCAAATGGGGTCATATAACATATTTTTAGTTAACTAAATTGAAAAGAAAATACTAACTGCAAACTCCACAAACTGAAAAATATTGCAATTACACGTTTAGATTGTCTTCTGATTGAAAGGTTTGCTCCAAATTGAATAGTCTGATGGCATTTGGCATGCAAATGTTTGTGAATTCCACGTATGTAACTTGGATTATAACCACCGTTTTTCTTTCTTGTAAAAAATTAGAAATCCACCAGCAACTCCAATGCCAAAGAGAGTGGAACAACTAGCTTCTCCTCCCATGTTAAGATATAATTCTTTCAACTCTGAGAGAATTTGGGGAGGGCATCACCAAGATAATTTGAGGAAGGTAAAATCCAGATGATTGATGCCACTTCTTTTTCTTTCATAATGATATTCTATACTACATTTAACTAGGCCAATCATTATGTTTCCACCACTAGCAGAAAAAGTGTAGCATTTGAAACAGATAGGATTGAACAGTTTAATGATGAGCAGAATGATGAAAAAGTATTAACACATCCAGTCTAGTCTCGTTTACCAGTTTTTATATGTACTTCTCGTTGGCATTGAAAAATTTGTTTCTAGAAATTGAGTTTAAATATGCAATAGAATTTAAAACACAATATTGTGAACCAAAGACTGTGGCTCGAACTAAACTATTTCAATGCACGGTAGTCTACTTATTCTAATTGAAATCTCAAATTTTTAGAGTTTTGTTATCTGAAACGTATGTTCTGTACACTGTTTCTTTAGACTTCAGCAAATTAAAACATAATTTAACTTATGTAAGTAATTTATATATTATTGAAAAATGAATTGATGGTTTACATGGTTGTGGCGGTGCTCCTCAAATAGGAGTTGACTAGCCACAAACCCCATATGACATGTCCTTTGGGACTGGTGTCCATTCATTATTAAATATTCAATCCTTAATTAAATCTATTTAATGATTGGTAAATTAATTACATATATATATATATATAGATATATATATATATTTATTATTATTTTCGTAATTTTATTTTTAATTCATAACATTGCCTCTCCCTTAAAAAATGCTTTGTCCTCAAAGCATAGGTAAGGTAGGGTGTTGTTGAAGGAAACGTTCTGACTCCCAAGATGAGTCTTCCTCCGGTAGTTTATTCCATTTGATGAGGAACTCCTTAATTGTCTTGGACCGTAATACTTTTTCTCGGGTAGCAAGTATGCCTTCTGGTTCTAAGACGATTCTTCCTTCTTCATCAGTTTCCGGTATTTCTGTTTGAGCTATTTGGTTTTTCCCTAGTACTTTCTTGAGGCTTGATACATGTAAGGTGTTTGGATTCGACAATTTTTTGGCAACTTAAGTTTATAAGCCATGCTACTTATTTAATTGGTTATTTGATACGGCCCATAATATTTAGGTGATAGTTTATTTTTCCCTTGTTGTTTTAATGACAATTTCTTATAAGGTTGGAGCCTAACAAAGAACCAATCTCCTTCCTCAAACTCTCTTTCAGTGCAATGTTGGTCGGCTTGTTGTTTCATTCTATTACGTGCCATAGTTAGATTTTCTTTTAATAAATTAATGACTCTTTGGCTTTCTTGTAAGTGGTCTTTTATTGCTAGAACCTTAGAATCGAGTAGTGCAAAGTCCTTCCACCTGGGTGTCTCATAACCATATAAGGCCTGGAAAGGCGTCATCTTAGTTGACGTGTGGTAGGTGGTATTGTACCACCATTTTTCTACGTGTAGCCATTGGGTCCATCGATTTTGTTTGTTCGTGACGAAGCAAGGAAGATATGTTTCCAAGCATTTATTTACAACTTCAGTTTGGCCATCTGTATGAAGGTGATAGGCCGAACTCATCTTGAGGAATATCCCCACTTGTTGGCAGTGTTGACCCTGCCGCCTACTCCTATCTACAAGTTAGTGAGAAAAAGCCTTCAACCCCAGAAGGTGTGGTTGGTGGCAGAGAACTAAGAGAAGGGGTTGTCACGCTAATCCCAACTCTCTCCGTTTGAGCTATCTCCTAGGTTAGCTAAGGGGGGTGGTCTCTAATGAAAAGTTAATTTAAAAAGGATGTGAGTTTCTAGGAGAATTGTTAGAGTTAAATAGATTATCTCTTTAGGATTTCTAAGCAAAAAATTGATATGAGCAATAACCATCATAAGATAAGCATCAAATACATAAACAGCCAGTGCCTTCCCAGTATTTTCTCTTTAAGAATTGAAATTGTATTTTGCTTAAAATGAAGAGAAATGCTTTCAAATGGAAAGCCAAAATAAACCTGAAAAGTGAAACACTAAATTGTTAGCACAAAATATTATAAATGCTTTCAAGATGAATAAGTCTACAAATCAAAGCATGGAAACTATCTTGCTCAAAAGGATACAAAAATAATTTAAATATTAGACCAAGATGACAACAAAGTATGCTACAAAAATAATCTACAAGACGCTAGGCCAAAGAATATGAGCAAACTCTCCTCTTTGACTAGCCATGACTTAGCTCTTTGCAATAGCCAGATATTAATAAATGAAGTACAATACATAAAAAGTAAAATTTTCCAAGTTTGATATTTTGATGCAATAAATAAAAGCTTTCAGAAACTTGAAAGAATCCCTGCAAGACACAAATAAGATATAGATGAGACTTTGGAATTCAAAACATGCAGGTTCTCCTTGAATATTTTTCAAGAATGGGTTGATTCCTCCGAGAATTTCCCCACGCTTGAAAAGTTTTACCAAATAATGATTCATCTACAAAACTTCACCACAAATCATTAAATCGACATGAAATTAAATGAGTGCAGTGGAAAGAATTCCTATAGATACATTTATTATCCACTAGAAGATTTTTTTTCCTAAAACAAATAATTAATTCTTATGCTAATATGAGATAGTTGCATACTAACATAACTTGAAAGAAGCATGAAAGAAATAATGGCATGAGGAAATAAATAGAAGCATAACAACAAGTCAAGAATTTACCACACATGCAAGGAGAAGAACACCATCATGCTTTACCCCAAAGACTGTTGTATTATATTGCAAGTAGTGAATACAATCCCATAGAGTCTCCTCAAGTACAATAGCTCGTATTACATGATACAATGTGAGAGCCCATGGCTCTATTATATAGAGAGTTGGGAGCAAATCCCAATGTAGAAGTGATTAAACAAGTGGCATGAGGTGACAATCCTAAAGAGAAATTTGAATTTGTTGAATGGAGCTCCAATGCCTATTGTCAAAATCGAAGTCTGGCAAGTGGACATCGTTTTTTTCTTCCCTTATGTGTCAAATTCTAATTTTATGATAGAATGAAAAGTGTATATGGGTGGTAACCCATGTGGGGACAATTTCGCACAAAAATCTGAACCAAATATTCTCCCAAATCCTCCCAAATGTGCATTAACTTTACAAATTCGAATTTCCAAGTAAACAACTTTCTCTTTTAATGCCAGAAATTCGATTTTATTTGAGCACATGTCATTTCTTTGATTTTAGGAGTCCACATCACCTTGGGACTTCACTTTAACTCCATAATTTTCCACCTCATTTCCACAACATTTAGCATGTGTGGATATTTATTTTTCTCCATTTATTTAATTTTTGGCTTAATTAATTGCCAGATTTCCCACTAAACTTAGGAAAAGTGGGTTTTGAGGGTTCAAAATACATTTTTAACTCATCAAAGTGTGTCATAGTAGAAAGTTGAGGGTGAAAGGTGCAAATTTCATTATTCATACCCCATACAACTTCTCTAGACATCACTTATTACATTACAAGTACAATTTTATTTGCAATTTTTGACCTGCGGGAAATCTAAAAAATTAAAAAATGACTACCTAGACCTAACCAAATTCCACGAAATTTTTTGTGTGATCTAGTATGGTAATATACATCGACTCTAGACACTAAGATGTGTTAGGGGTTCAACCTTCAAACCGTCACCCCGACTTTGGGGTAAAAAGTGAGTGAAAAAACCCAGAAAATTATCCGCCTCTGAAAAAGAAAGGATAATTAACCAGATAAAAAAAACACTCCAAGGTGTACTCATTTGCTGATCAAGTCCCAACATCCTAGGCTTGTTACATACTCAAAACTCATCATTACTAGTATCACTTATTACAATTCCCTGCAGGGTGTGGAATCTGAGTACAAGAAAGATGATGAGAAAATAGTAGAGTTAAAAAACTCTGTTGACTGATGATATTTGATGGTATAAGTGCCCTTTGGATCATCCTTGGGCCTGGAGTCTTCATATAATCATTAGGTGCCACTCCAGTGGTCAACAGGCAAAAATCCTTCCAAAAATTACCTTTAAACCTTTCGTCTCTATCACTTACTATGACTTTGGGAAAACCATGTAGTTTGTATATGTTTCTACAAAACATATCTGCAATTTTCTTAGTTGTGTCGGTTTTTTTGATAGCCATAAAATGGGCATATTTAGTGAGTCTGTCGACTACTACAAATATCTTGTCCTTACCGTCAGACGCAGGTAGTCCTTCTATGAAGTCCATCGAAATCTCTTCCCATTTTTGGTTGGAAATATGTAGCGGGTGTAACAAACCTGGGTTGGAATATTTTCACTCTTATTCCTTTGACAAATATCACATTTTGCCACATATTTCTGAATTTCCTTGCTCATGCCCTTCCAATAGAATGACTGTCGAATGTTGTAGTAAGTCTTGTAGAATCCGACATGTCCGACCGTGGGTGAATTGTGAGATTCTTTTAAAATCTTCATCTTAAATTTGGATGCTGGTGTTAGGTAAATTCTACCTTTGTACCATATTATGTCATTCTTCCACTCGAAATTGGCATATTGATTGATGTTTTTAATCATAAAGTCACAATCCTCATCTTTGGCATATTTGACTCGTTTTTTGTCTAGCCATTCTGCAACAACTATCATGGCGACACATGTTGTGTTGTCATCATCCTTACGTGAGAGTGCATCGGCTATGACATTCTCCTTCCCCTTGTGCAATATTTCTAGGTCAAAAGTTGATAGCCTCTCCATCCACTTCTGTGTGAAAATTTCTGAATCTAATATATCACAAACTCCCACTGCAATATCTAGTTTATTATCTCCTACTTGTTCTTTACATTAACAAGTTATTTATATGCATAAATATCGAAATAAACACAATTGCAGCCTTCACAAACATACAGATCAACCACTGAAATAAACTGAGACAACACAAGGGACACCGTTATTTTTGGACAATTGTCCCCGGAAAAACCCAATGCGGGAAAACCGGTGCAGCAGATAGAGGGTTTTATTATTATGCAGATTTCTGAATACAACTAGGGTGCCAGAAATGGCTCACCCTTAAGAGATTATCCTCTGTAGAAGTACCTTTCTCCAGAGACGAATATTCCGGCTAATTAGCTATCAGTTGATTGGCCCATAGTGACTTCGACTGTTCCCTAGCTTGACGACGAAAGTTGCTCCAAGCTATCTTGTGGAACTGCATCACCCTCCAGGGACTGCGTCACCCTCCTACGGCTCCGCGTCAGCTAATTAGCTCCCAGTTTGGCCCACGAAATCACCTCAGCGCAGCCTCTTCAGTGCAACGTCAGCTCTGTAGCCCTCTACGCTGCCTGTGTCAACTTCTGCAGCGTCTGCGTTGTCTCATTGAGACTTTCTCTGCCTCTCTGTTATGTATTCTTGGCCTCCTGCTGAACTGCCCCTTGCTGCAACAGATCACTAACTCGATTTCTCAGTAAACCTTGCCCAGGAAAATCGAATTGACTGATCAACTTGGTGTATCTCCAATTGACCCTCAAGCCTCCTCTTATACTTTCCCTGTTTATGAATCAACGACTGAGATTAAGTCTCTAATCAACGACTAAGATTAGATCTTCCTTGATCCTCGTTATTTAGAACTTTCTCACCCATATTATATTAATGCACATTAATATTTTAATTTTCCTAAGTTTAGACTTAGGAACCCCATTAAAAATATTAATTATTTTAATATCTCTCCATCAGGGTGGAATTTCCCCAAACTATTTACGGGTCTTGTAGATCTCATGTGCCTTAGCCTCTCCACCAATTTTCATGGCTAGAGCACATCCGATGCTACCAAAAATCAACACTCCATCTTAGCGAGGAATGTGCTCTAGTAATGCTTCACCATGGAAACATCACATTGATCCTCCGCATCGGTACGTGTGCTGATGCTAGGCCTGCTACCCCACATCCCTTGCACTGCTGCTTCCTGTACTGCTACCCATGACACTGTGACTGCCACTGCTACATATGTACTGCAACTCCCTCTCAACATGTTGCCCATGCTGCCCCTAGCACTGCCATTGCTAATTGCTGCACTGCAACTCAATTACCGAGAAGTAAGTAACTGTCTTCTCCCAAACACTGACATCCTGGTCAGTCTGGAAGCCTCGTGATGCTGAAGCTGCCTCTGCTGCTATCCTGTGCTCCCTCTGCTGCTATCTTGTGTTCCCTCTGTTGCCACTACGCTGCTGCAAACACCTCTGTGCCTCTCGCACTGCTGCAACCTCCACTGTGTTGCCTCAGATTTCTGCACTCTAGCCCTTCCTGGCTGCTCCACCACACTTTTCTCTACCTGACACCTGTCATCATGTTACTGTCATTAAGGGCTCCCGTAGCCAGATGTGATCCATGAGTTTGGGCACCTTAAGGATCCTGCCCCTAGTATGTAGTCCTCCTGACTACAACTCGATGTTTCCCCACCTCTTCTCTAGAGGCGCATGAGCACTCATGGCACAATCGTCATCAGTCTCAACCTCTTTCTCCGCCTTAGTTGGAGCTGCCTTTGAATCGGAAGCTTCTCCCTTGCCTTTCTTCTTGGGGCACTGAGATGCATAATGTCCTAGCTCCCCACAGTTGAAGCACTTGATCTTGGAGATGTCCTTTTTCTTCCTCTTCCCTTGCTATCTCGCAGATGCTAGAGCCGCATTCTCCTCCTCTTTCTTGACTCGAACTCCCTTACCATTACTCCCCGCCTTGTTCATCCTCCTGATCTCTTCCTGTTGAAGAGCTGCCCACATCTCCTCCCAACTAGGGAGAGTCGCTCTACCTAAGATGATTTGGACAAACATCTCCGAGTCCTCGGAGACTGCATTCAAAGCAGTCCTGACCATAAACTCTGGATCCGATGTAGACCCCACGGAAGTAAGCTGGTCCCGAATTTCTTGCAACCTGAGGAAGGGATCTATCTACTCTCCCTTCTTCATCTGATATGACCTTAGCTGATTCTCCAATAGCATCTTCCTCTACACGGAAGAGCCCTGCTATAAAGTGGTCAGGGTGTCCCACATCTCCTTTCATTAAGTGATTTTTGAGGTCTAAAATGGGCTTCCTAAGAAAAATGTACAACCAAATAAAGTTTATAAGAACCAATAGAATTCAAGATGATGATGTCAACCATGGGGGATGATTCACCATTTTTGGAATAAAAAATTAAAAATATTAAAAAAAATAAAATAATAAAACTACTTTTTCAACTCGTATTTTAAACTTATCTCCCTAATGTTTTACTCAAATTTCGAGCGGGAGTACTTGTTGGATGCAAACTTGAATTCCTCATCATGTTTTTTCATGTATTTCTCATTTTTTTTGTAGCAAGGTCCATCGAAAGTATGCAACATGGGTACTCCTTGGTTGAGGAATCAAATTATGCATCCAATGAGTGTTTCCGCTCGAAATTTGAGTAAACCAATAGGGAGATAAGTTGAAAATATGAGTTTTTTTTTTTGGGTTCCCTCTAAAATTTAATGATGTAATCAAATATTATTTTATTATTTCCACTATTGTTTTATAATTTCCTTAGGAGGCCCATTTTAGACCTCAAAACTCCCCTAATGGTTGTGTTCTTCTCAACAATGTGTTATGAGACGATCTTTGACCCCATCTAGGATCATGCACTTTGCCCTCGCCTGAGCCTCCTCATACTTCTCATTCTCAGCTGGGTCAACTGGGATAGCTACTACTTTCAAGGCATAGTCCTTGATGCGATGTCTATCTAGGACTGCCAGGATCCTAGCCTTCCAGAGGAAAAAATTGGAAGCTCCGTCCAATCTGTCCTGATACCTTAGTCCGTTCATTGCCATCTTTGCTTCTCTTCAGGACTCCCTCCGAGTCCTGATTTCCCTCTAAGTGATATGACCTTCTTCACTGCATTTCAGAGAGTATATCTTCTAGCATTTCATATCTCTTTTATGTCACCTCTCCTACTACATAGGGATGAGAGGACCTAGGACTGATTTCATATGACTTCTCTTCTGGGGACTATATCTATCCTCCTTTCTTATGCAAGGAATCTTGATGACCCAACCGATTTATAGATCTCCTTGCAAACACGAAGTCATTTAACCAAACTTGATTATAGAATGAAAAGATACTTACTTGACACGTGAAGATGAACTCTTCCACTTGATCACTTTGATGATGGATGAAGAAGATGTATTAGGGCTTCTTCTTGGATGATCTTCTTTTAAATGGGAGAGCCTTTCCTCAATAGAAAAGGTTGCTCCTTTTGATGAGGATGATTCGCTGCTTCCTCGGACGATCTTCTTCTAGGGAAAGGAGATGATCCTTGCTTGATTTATAGCCTTGAAGATAATGACAATACCTTCTTGCCTTTAATATGTTTTGCCTTCTTTTGTAGTGTCGATAAGGACTGCTTCTAGGATTTCCACCTTCTCCAAGATGATGTAATCTTCGATTTTAGGTTCCTTTGAGCTACCTTACTTTGTAGACAACTTGATGAGGGTCTTGGTGGCATTTTGATGATGACTATGGAGATAAAAGCTCTTGCTGTTGTAGACTATCTCCTTGATTATGTAGACAAAAACCTTTGTTGTTGTAGACTGATCCTTCAATTTTGACAAAGCCCTTCAACTTGCTTTGATGCCCTTCTTGAAGCTGATCCTTGAGTGTCTCTTTTTGTTGCCCTTCCTTTGACTTCAACACCTTAGCTCTGATACCATGTTGAAGAATCTAGGGAAAATCAAGTTTAATATGATTCTTCTCATCATGATAACTATTTGTGAGGTATTTTAACTTTTCTTCTTAGCACAATCTTCACTTGTTATTATTATAGTGTGTCTTCTTAGTTCATCAAATAGCTATCAAAACAAAAGAGACAAGAACACAAGATGTTGGCTTTCTACCAGGGCCAAAAACTCTCACTATTTGAGAGGAAAACTCACACAAAATTCTTCTTATAGAGATTCCAATTGACAAATACGAGAACCATGACCCTTGACCTATTGTGCCACTCCAAGACCAAGACACCAATCCTCTTCTTCCTCACTGCTGAGATCATCATCACTGCTACTTCACCAAAGTCATCATTACTGCACCTTCACTGAGATATTCATCATAACAACAAGATCATTGTTGTTGCACCATTGCCACACCTTTACTGAGATCTGCACCTTGTAACTCTGTCTCCATCAGGATTAACTTTGTCTCCATCAGGATCATGACTGTACCGAGATCATAATTGAATCTATCATGACTGCATCTAGAAGTATGCTGAGACAGAGTGTGTCACTGTGAGATCTCCTCATCACATATATAACGAGATCATGGCTGTGTCCAGGCTAAATGCTGAGACAGAGTGTGATATTGTGGGATCACCAAGATCCTTTTCATCATTGCTATGCTGAGATTTGTGACTGTGTTTTCTTCCTGCACCGAGATCTTCATGATACTGTCGAGTATGCTGAGACAAAGTGTTTTCTTCCTACACCGAGATCCTTATCATTATACCTATGCCGAGACTGTAACCATTAACACTGTGAAGAGACCGAAAAACTTCATATCAGTGGCACCCATCCGAAATTTACAGTGATGTTGTTCGTCTGAAATCTGAGCCTCACATTCATGCGAAGGATCTCAGATCGTACCCATCTGAAATTACAGTGAATTCGAGTTCCTGCACCCTACTGTACCCATCCGAAATCCTATACATCTGTACTCATTCGAAGTTTCAGAGATGTTCGGAATTCTGCCTTTTTGTGATGACCCTCGTCCCCTATAAATAGTGGTTAGCCTTGAATATAAGCCGACACGATAGTGAACTATTGTGTCTCCTAATTTTGAGCCAACATGACGAAGAGGATTGTGCTTGTCATTTGGAGGGCTACTTGACATTGTTTATGACTCAAATACGTTAGATACATGCCCAAGAAGGGTTCTTCAACATTTTCTTTGACTTTTTGGCTTTCCTATAGCACTTCAACATGTGCTATACCTATGCAATGAGCAAGAAACTCATTTTTACAATTTAAAAATAATAATATTTCTTTTCTTTTACAAGTACAAAGATAAAAAATTACATTTATGAAGACCGAACCTAGTTACACTTTCTTCAACAGAGGTATCGTTAATCAGGCCACTGTGTAATGTTCCTAAACAGGAAATTAAGTGATAAACAAAGCACGCAAATAGTTCAGCAATCAAAAAAACGAAATACACATCAAGCACCCATGAAAACACTGGAAATGGAGAACTATTGAGCCATTTTATTAATTCTTCAAGGGAAAATACAATGATAAAATAGAATGGTGCACCTGGGCTTGTCTCTAAGGACAAGCGTGAGAAAACCCAGGTGAGCAAGTGCTGATTTGAAGGCTGCCTAACTGCTGTACCAAAATTGATCTGCGTTTCCTAGAAAATGCATTGTTTGCTGGAATCGAAGGGCTGGAATCACTGCTTCCCGTGCTCAGAAAATTATAAGATTTCAGCTCCCTACTCCTTAGCCAAAACCCACCAAAACCCAGGAAGGGTTTGGCCTGGTTCAAACTTCTGAAATTCGACCCCCAAGGAGCCCAACCTCAGTTGCAACTGCAAAACTCGGCCTACTGGAATGAAGCTGGAAAACCTCCCAAAAACTGCACCAAATCACTGGGCTGAACTCTCCTATGAATCTCCTTCCTTCCCAACTGTGATTTCGGGTTGTAGCTCTTTCCCTCAAGACCCACGTGCTGCCTGGACTGGGACTGACCCTCTGCACTGCCCTTTAAGACTAGAATTCGAATTGCCTATTTGCTACACTCACTTGCTCCAAAATTCCTCTTGAATGTTGACCCAATGATGTCCTTCGAATTCCGTGGTTTCCCTGACTAATGGCTGGCCCAATGAAGCTCCTCCCTCTACTGCGTGTTCCCTACTTGCTGGCCAGAAATACACACTTCCTGGTGATGGCTGAATGGATGTGCTGTGAATCATTCCCGGAGCTCCTCAAGATTCTATGGCATTGCCTTCCTAGGGTGGCACTCGTAGTCCCCTGAAGATAAGGTTGAATCTCCTGCTTGAGAGATTTGTGGCTGAAAACTAGTTGACTCGGCTAAGCAGCTCGAGCAAACAGTCAAGTAAATTTCGATATGCAAGAGTGAATGAATGACCCAGTGAGAGGATCCTCCTCGTTATGACTTCGTGGGCTTCCCTTTGCCTCATGTGGGCCCCTCCAACAGCTATACGAATTCCCTCCAAGCAATTTAAATTGCCTAGTATGCATTCGAACAATGTTATTACTAGGATTTAACTGCAAAACCCTAGATTTCCATATTCAACAATCATTCAAATAGATTTCAGATTGTTATATCACACGTACTAGACAACTTAACTTCACTAGGGTTTAGCTACAACACCCTAGATTTCCAGATATCATCATCCTAGAATCTTAGACAAGGTCTTCCATTAAATCCTAAAAGTCATGACCATCAATGACTAGGTCAACACACATATCTAGGAATTCATAACCATACATAAGCATATCATATGTCCACAACATTAATACATCTGACCTAGACCAAGCTAGGGATTCAACCAAGAGGACACATCTATACATGCCTAGATTTCATCATCATGCAAATATGTTTCATATCATGTGTTAGTCAAACCCAACTTCACAAATATCAATAAGAGTTAGACACAAAACCATCTTGATTACACTAGGGTTTGATCAGACAAACACACACATACCAAGGAAATCATTTCTAAGAAAATATAAGGGTTTTGCTCACACATTCCACCAAACCCTAATGAGCTAGGGTTCCAATGTAGAACACACATTCCATCAAACCCTAATGAGCTAGGGTTCCAATGTAGAAACATAGCAAACCCTATACTACCAAATCTTCAAAGGTTCCAAGATTTTAGACCTTACCACTGAACCCTAACAAGTTAGGATTTCCTGATCATATCAAAAGTCCCAAGCAAGACATCCTCAATAAAACTTCAACTAGCATTTCACAATATCCCTAAGCAGCTTAGGATTTCAAACATTCACATTAGCATACCCTTTGGTTAGGGTTTTCTAGAACCTGTCTAGGGTTTTACCAAAAGAGTTAAGAGCGGTGTGGGTAGATTTATCAAGAGATGAATCTCCCAAAGAAGAATCATTAAGATTCAATACAGCTAGTCACAACAAAGTTAGTAATAGATCATCAAATGAATAATCCTTTCAATCAATGTATTCAAAGCATACCTTTGTTTCTTGACTAACCTTGTCTTGAGAGATCCTCCTCCTTGCAGATGTTTTCCCTAATCAAGACAACAAAGGGAGAAAGGTGATTAGTATTTAATATAATCAAAACTAAATGAATATATGAACCCAAAACTGAAAAAGGCATGAAACACTTATCTTTGGAAGTTGTTGAGGGCTCCCTCCAAAGCTTGAGGGACAACCACAAACTTAAAACAATACAAAAATGTCTTTTCCAAAATATGTTAAAAACTATAATTTTTAAAGCATATAAAACAAGATAAGTAAAGCTATAAGCAAAAGACTTAATAGTGTAAGTCCCTAATGTCAAGTTCTCCTGGCTTGAATTTCTTTGAGTCTCCTTCTACAACAAGGTTGGCTTGATCTCTTCCTCTCTTCTTATTCTTTGGATTCTCAAGACAGTCACTTTTGTAGTGACCCTTCTTATGACATTGATAGCACTCTATCTTGGACATGTCAACTTTCTTCCTCGGTCCCTTTGCTTTATTTCCTTTATGATGAGCAACATAAGCATTTGATACTCCTTCAGGATTTCCAACCATTGAGATCCTTAATTCTTCTTGACTACAAGCGGTCCATAATTCTTCAAAGATGGGGGCTACCTTCCAACTGTTGAGACCTGCAACAAATGCACCCCAAGAGGGTGGCAATCCTAATAGGGCAGTGATTACTAGTTCTTTGTCTGAAACAATCTCATCGATGGCTAAGAGATCATCCCTGAGTCTAGCTATCTTCACAAAGAAGGTTGCCACAATATCTTCTTTAGTCATCTTCGTAGTCCTCAGCTCATTCTTCAAACTTGCTACTTGATCAATGTTATTGATAGTGAACAACTTTGACAAGGCTTCATACATCTCCTGAGCATGATTGATGTTAGCTATGAATTGGGAAAGATTGTCTTTTATCCCTTCTACCATCAGAGTCATAGCCACCAATTCTAAATCCCTGAACTTCGCTTTATCGACATTTTTAGCTTCTTCTGTAGGCTTCTTTACATTTCCTTTTACCAAATCCAACATCTTGTTCTTCTTGAGGATTAGGTCAATCCTCTTCTTCCAGGATCTGAAGCTAGATGCTCCTTCCCTAAGATAGTGCCTCTAAATGAATCTGCCTTTTTCTTCCTTTTTCACTAAATCTCTGATACCATGTTGGAAAATCAGAGAGGTAGATTTTCTTGTTCTTGATAATTACTTGTGATGTTTCTTATTATTACGATTCTTTATATCTTCTTTCTTTTGTTCATCAAGCAATTACCAAAAGCAACAACACATAAAACAATAGACACAAGATGTAAGCACATGCTAGGGAAAAATCCCCCTCGAGGGGAAAAACCCAGTCAAGATAATTCTTCCTTTCAATAGTATGCTTTGAGACTCTTCACCCTAGACCAAGGCCAGACCTTCCCTCCAGACCAAGTCAGCCTCCAGAATTTTGACCTTTTCTCAGCGACTTCGACTATGTAGTAGCTTACGACAACTGACAGCTTCTGGCAACAGTACAACTTGGAAGATTTCGATCTCTCAATCTAGGACATGAAACAGAGAGAACTTCGGCTTCCCGACAACAACCTTTCCCAGCTACAAGAGAACTTCGCACTTCTTCCCAACAATAAGAGATTTTCGCACTTCTTCCCAACTACAAGTGAATTCGAACTTGATGAAAGAGTGATGCTCCAAATGAATTCAATGTCGTTCTTTTATAGGCTTCTTGTGGGGTCGAATAGGGTTCTTAGGACGAATTGAGTTTCCCTTAGGCCGACATGGTGTGGAGGTTACATAATTCATATTTGACTCAATACTTAATCTTTTTACATGATTCAAAAGCCCAAGAAGGGTCTCTTTAAATGTACAATAATTCTATAGACTCGGAATAAATCCTAGAAGTCCTCAATGGGAACTTTGACATAAAACCTGGTGACCCAAGCATGAAACCCATGCTTTAATAAGTCACAATAATAATAATAAAAATTATTTTCTTTATTCTTTTGACAAGTACATTACATGATGACTCAAGTACATTATTGAAGACCGAACATAGTTACATTTTCCAACACTTTTAATGTTATTCTTGTTTACTTTGTCATATACATTGGACTGAGATTTTAGTTGTTCTAGGGCTAATTGTTGCATGCATTTATTGCTTAAAATTGTGAAATTTTGTCTTTATTGTAGCATCTCTCAATGTATTGGCCATGTAATATGAGCGAAATCTCCTAGGGGTAATTCTATCAAAGAATTTGACCTTGATAAGCCATTTCCTTTGCACATCGAAGTATAAACGCTGCAAGATTGCTTCTCCTTGACCTAGAGGGCTAGTGAAGTGATCTTGAGGCCTCATTGATTAGGAATCAAGAAATCCTCCTCATATTCATCATAGCCTCCATTCTCCCAAAGACTAAGGCACTGATCTACCAAGAGGTGGTCACCAAAAATCACATTTTTTCACCTTCTTTCAGGTCTAGCCAAGTTGTGGTACCCAGGGCATCAATTTCCCGACAATCTAGCCCTCCAAAACATTTGATCTCCTAGGGTCTCCTGCGTTAGTGTTTCCTTAAGCTCTCCTCCAATTTTGAAGCCATTCCGACGGTGGAGCCCTAGCTCTGGGATCAAACTTTGCCTTAGCATCCCCAAGGCTAGTACCTAATAGGATCAAATCAGCGCCTTCAAGTGAAAATTCTTTATTTGATCCTTTCCCCACCTTGTCTAAGATAAGAATATCATTGGTTGCTATACTCATCCCCCTATCCTAGACTAGGTCCACTTGGTCACATGTGGTCTCGTTCCTTTTAAAAGACAATTCTTCAAGAACCATTCGAGATACCAATTACAATAAGGATTTTAGGGATTGGGAAGTTCCTTCACAAGTCATATCCCATCAACCCAACCCTTAAATCCTCCCTTCCTTTCCCTAGAAGACATTGCACTTTGCTTAGAAGGCAAGCAAGCCTTGTCTTTCTAACGCTTCTGGGAAAGGGATTGTTTGGGTCACTCCACATCATTCATTGACTTATCCTTTATTGGTGACTCCATAATATACTGGGTCTCGTCTAATCGGTGAAAGTCTGTAAATAGAAGGGAGCCTTAGTTGAGGTGACAGTGGGCTAATCCTCCATTTGTTGCCCTTGGCCTCATTTGCCCTTTAGGGATCCCCCTTAGGTCCCCTGCTAGTTTGAGAGGTAACAAGTCTCAAGTTATAAAAGGGTAAAATCGAGATGACTTGTAAAAATAAATTTTTAAAAAGATAAAAAATATAAAAAAGGTCTTTTATAACTAAGTAAATTAATGTTTCAGAAGCTATAAAAAAGGGGAGTTAAATACAAAAAGGGAGTTGTGTAAGTTTATAAAGGAGTTATAAGGTTCAAACATTTTTCTGAAAGGGATTATAAAGTAGAAAGCAAATATTAGTTTAAAAATTAGAAAGGATTATCATTAAGCCCCAAGCTCATCCCCAAAATAAATAAAAATGGAGTCTAATTCAAAAATGGACGAAGAAACTATGGATTCCATACATAACTCTACATTCTGGACTAGATGTCCATTTTGTCGAATAAAAGATCAGTATTTATCAATTTTCAAAAATCACACAATACTTTGTCCTAAATGTCGAAGATTGTTTACCTTGGAAGAATATCAAGGTAACACCCAGACGCAAATTAAAAGATTAAAAGAAGAAATCACAGAATTTCAACAAAAGAACAAAGCATCAAAAAAGAAATATAAAGATCTTGAAGACATATTTTACAATAAGTCAAAAGAAAAAGACGAGGAAATCTTGTGCCTAAGGGATGCTTATAAAAAATTACTTGAACAGATCAAGAAGTCCAAGGTTAAGAAGCAAAAATTAAAACAAGAAAATGGAAGTTATAAGAAGGAATTTAACGAGAATCTATCGAAAAAGGAAGAAAAATATTTGCACTTAAAAGACTTGAATCAAAGGCTATTAGAACAAGTCAAAAGTATAAAAGATAAAGAGAAGGATACTAAGGACAAAGTTAACGATTAAGAAAATGACGAACTTTTACGTCTAAGGAATCATAATCAAAACCTTCTTACACAAATAAAAAAGATTAAAAGTGACAAGAGGTCACTAAGTGACAACTTAGACCAACTTCAAGAAGAAGTATTGAAGTCTCCAACCATAACAGTGCAAGTTGAAGATAAAGGAACAAATACCGATCCAGTCAATATCATAACTCCAGAAGATGAGAAACCAACAGAAGTTATAACATATTCAGATGTAGCAGTTCAAACAATGGAAATTTCAAGCGATGATTCTGTAGCCAACTCAACAACATCAGTATTTGAAGCGAATTAGGAAATTTCCACACACATGATAAGGGGAAATCCAACCAGGAAAACTCCTTATCGACATCCGAACCATAAGAGCAGAGAACTATGTCATTCTATATATTCGAACCATTCAGAACAGAAACAATAGATTTCCATTCCAAGGAATACTGAAGTTTGCAAAATCCAGTCTTATGATAACAATTCATTGCAATTTTTCAGTGATCAGAAGATTCCACAGAATATTAACTTAGGATGGTCCGATCCATTCTCAGTCTAACAATTGTGTTTATCACTCAGAGCATCATATCGTGTTGTATCAACGAAGATGAATGTTTAAAGACGAGAAAATATTCGAAACGGGAAAAGAGATCAAGCCATTTCATCAGTAAGATTTGAGGACAAATCTTTTTGAAGAGAAAGGCAATGTTATGAATAAAAATATATATCAAACAATACAAATAATGTAAAACAATAATAATAATAAATAATGATTAATTAGTAACTAGTTAATGAAAATGTATGTCGCTAAGGACATAACCATTAGTGAAGAGGTACCTGCGTAGGGTATATAAACATGCGCTCATGCTCATTGTAATCATCTCATATATCGATTCTTTTATAATATTTAATATGCATTACTTGTCCTACAATGGATGTCTTTGACTTCGAAGTATTCTGAATATTTCCGCTGCATATACGAACCTTGTTCGTCACATACTCCAATTACTTGAGCATAGGTATGATACCATTGGCCCCCAATTATACATTGTTTTTGTGCATTACAATCTGATTCCTCAATGTTTGGCTCACATAGTTATAACGTGGCTCTTCCTTGACAATCTGCTACAGTACTATGAGGAATTGCACATGGTGGTTCGATTTACAAAGTCTTGACAGAGATGGAACTCCACCCCAGATTCACTTACTTGGACTATATAGCCCTCCTCTACAACCCTTGCTAACTTGGCCTGGAAACACAGTGACGGATTCCAAATTAATTATTCATGCCCTTGGTAATCCGCACGACCTCTTTGATTTCAGCAGGTGGCTTATTCGATCCTCTGCTCTTATGGAAATCTTGTCCCCTTCAAACCTTAAAGATTCGACCCTTGGATGCATAGGAATTTCAACCACTATTACAGAGCAATTCAATCCCTTAAACTAATGACTTTGTGAAAATTTGGATGCCCAAATTCTCACTGCAGCAACTGATTACGTTTCTCCTATTTGTTAATTACTGAACCAAATTATTTACTGTTTCCTACAGTAAACACTGAAACGAATACACTGTAGCCTTCACCATTTAAATAAAATATGGAAACAAGAAACTGAACAAGAAAGAAATACACAACACATCTACACAGTTATTTTTGGACAAATGTCCCCGGAAAAACCCAATGCAGGAAACCAGTGCAACAACTCTGAGGGTTTTATTATTATGCAGTAGTAATTTCTGAATACAATCTCTGGATGCCTTCTTGACAATCCAGTTACAGAGAATATCACTGACAGAGAGATAAGTGAGGTTACCTCACACTATCACTGGAAATCCTGGTTGATCTAGCCACTGAATGAATTGCCCCTGGCTGCCTCTGCACTGCCTCTTCACAGTCACTGCGTCAGCCCAACATCACACCCTCTGGGGACAGCGTCACCCCTTCAGTTGATTGATTTGCTGCCCGCGAACTTCGTGTTGCTGTTGGCCCTGCCACTGCACACCCTCTGGGGACAGCGTCACCCCTTTAGCTGATCGATTTGCTGCCCGGGAACTTCGTGCTGCTGTTGGCCCTGCCACTGCCAACTCTGCATCTGCATTGTGACCTTCTCCAACTGTTGTTGCTACTACATCAACAATGGAACAACATCCCAAATTTTTGAATTGGTGTTCAGTATGATGCATCTCGTTGCTGGAGTTCTCACTGCTGCTAGTCTGTGCTGACCCTCTGAAGCCTCCGCGCTGCTGCTGACCTTTGCTCTGTGCCATCTGCACTACTGCCAACTCTGCTTTGCGTTGCTCAGTCTCTGGCGCTATTAAGAGCTGCCCAAATTTCATCCCAGTTAGGCAAAGTCGCCCTGCCCAGGATGCTCTGGACAAAGAATTGCCACTCCTCAGACACTGAATTTAGGGCCAGTCTTACCATCTCATAACCTTGAGGTGTTAACCCCATAGATGCCAGCTCATCTCAGGTCTCCTGAAGCTTAGTGAGGAACGGATCAATGCGGTCCCCCTTCTGCATCTGCATAGATCTCATCTTCTGGTCCAAGTAAATCTTACGCTTCTCAGAAGATCCTTGATATAGCGTTGCCAAAGCATCCCACATCTCCATGGTAGTGTCTCTGCCAGCGATGTGACAGACTATATGAGCCTTTACTCCGTCGATGATCATTCTCTTTATCTTTGCCATTTATCCCTTGTACTTCTTGAGCGGATCTGGATCCATGGGCTCCACTACCACGTTTTCGACGTAGATCTTGAGAAAACACTCATCTAGAAGGCACGACATCCTAGCCTTCCAGATCACATAGTTGGATGCACCATCCAACCGATCGTGATCTCTCAATCCACTGGCTGCCATCTCTGCCAATCGAAAAAGTGGAATGACCTCCTCTCTTGCTACTACTCAGCAAATGAGAATTCGAATTCCCTGGCTAGGAATTCTTTGAGGAAGAAATTCCCTTAGGTGTCTCTCTTCTTCCTTCTGATGTCTTTCTGTGCAACAACTTCATGCAAAAAACTACATCCCACCAGAAACCCCTTCTTCGCTGAAGTTTTTGCGGCGTTGCTCCCTCTGTCACTGATAGATTTCGATTTGGAAATCCTACCTCTCTGTCGACTCACTCAGAGAGAGATTTGCCATGAAAATCTAGCCCTTCTGGCCTAAACTATGCAATCCCTCTGGGGATTTGAATTGTTGCCTCTGCAGGAATTTCGAACTCCCTTTCTCCTTCAACACTGGACTCTTCTGACATTGCTCTCTTTTTTCACCTGTAGCTCTGATACCATGTGAAAATTTGGATGCCCAAATTCCTATTGCAACAACTGATTATGTTTCTCCCATTTGCTAATTACTGAACCAAATTATTTATTGTTTCCTATAGTAAACATTGAAACGAATACACTGCATCCTTCAGCATTTAAATAAAATACGGAAACAAGAAACTGAACAAGAAAGAAATACACAACACATCTACACAGTTATTTTTGGACAAATGTCCCCAGAAAAACCCAATGCGGGAAAACTGGTGCAACAACTCTGAGGGTTTTATTATTATGCAGTAGTAATTTCTAAATACAATCTCTGGATGCCTTCCTGGCAATCCAGTTACAGAGAATATCACTGACAGAGAGATAAGTGAGGTTACCTCACATTATCACTGGAAATCCTGGCTGATCCAGCCACTGAATGAATTGCCCCTGGCTGCCTTTGCATTGCCTCTGTGCAGTCACTCCTTCAGTCGAATTTCTCTTTCTTGTGGCCCCCACATTCCATTAGAGTTGCAATCTCCCTTTTTCCTCCTAAGTCCCAATGTTGAAATTGTGTCATCTCCCAAAACTCATCTCTAATGCTGAAAATCAAAATTGGGAATATTACAATCCTTGCAACCATAATGAGATTCGGCCCCTAGGAAATTCAATAATTTTTCCTCATCTTATGGATAGGAAATTTGTCCATCAAGAATGCACAATGATCTTCAATGAATGTATAACTCAGCCTATTTAGTCAATTTTCTTGGATTACTAAATTTCTATTCCCTCTTATGCTGCCAAAACAACTTCTGTAGAATCAACCTGCAAAACACAATAATTGGCAGGGGTGGCTTTGCAATTACTGAAACCAATGCCACTAGCTAGGGTGTATATCTCAACCAGTGTTGCGAACATCATGATTTTTTCAAAAAATCGTGTTTTTTTCGTGATTCCTATTAAATCGCCTAATTTTATCGACGATTTTTTCAAATTGAAAAAATCGCGAGTCGATGGGTAGAAATTGTCGGGCTGTGCGATAGGGTGATTTTAAAGCTAAAATTTGGTTGTTTTCTCTCATTTTGCAGACAGAGAGTAGAGGTGAGAGCTAAGGAGGAGGATAACTCATCTACAAGGGCAAGAGAGGAGAAAAGTGAAGGACTTTAGCATCCCAAGCAAAAGAAATTCAAGTTTGGACCAAGTTTCTTCAGTAGGGCATGGTTTTCAAGTATGGGCATCAAATTTGGCCCTATTTTTTTGTTTGTCCTTGGGTTTCTATCACCATAATTTTTCCATGATTTTTGCTTGGATTTGAGTTTGTTTTTTTGTCATTTTTGTTGCATTTAGTGGAGAGGGTTTTTTTGGTCATGTTGTCACTCAGGTTGTACAGGCACTGCGACAACGATTAAGGTCGGGGACTGTCTCTTTGATCCCCGACCTCTTTGTTCTAGCTATCTCCCAATAGCAAGCTATTGGGGGTAGTACCTATGGAAATGTGAAGATGAATGACATGTTGGCAACCAAAGAGTCCGAGGGCAAGAGAGGAGGAAAGTGAAGGAATTTAGCATCCCAAGCAAAAAAAATCAAGTTTGGACCCATTTTCTTCAGTAGGGCATGGTTTTCAGGTATGGGCATTAGATTGGCCCTATTTTTATTTTTTTTCTTGTTTTTCCTTGGGTTTTTATCACCCATAAATTTTCCATAATTTTTGCTTGGATTTAAGTGTGTTTTTTTTGTCATTTTTGTTGCATTTAGTGGAGAGGATTTTTTTGGTCATGTCGCTCAGGTTGTACAGGCACTGCGACAACTAAGGTCGGGGGTTGGCACTCTGATCCCTGACCTCTCCGTTCTAGCTGTCTCCCAATAGCAGGCTATGGGGGGTAGTCCCTATGGAAATGTGAAGATGAAAGACAAATTGGCAACCAAAGAGTCTGGGAGACACGATTGAGTGGCCTATCTACTTGGTTAATTCTAGGAAGATTTAAGGATTAGATTAAATTCAAATGTGAGACCATTTCCGTATGGAGTCAACTTCTTGCTTATTATCAATTAGATACCAAGTAACCAGATGGACAATCACTGCTTAGGTGCTTCACTATCCTATATGCTATGCAAATCCTATCAACTAGGTGAAATGTAATGTCTTGGTTGATTTTAATTATATGCCTATTCTAAATGTGACCTTCCTCTTAACTGTTTTGGAACCAGTCTTTAGAGTAGGTTGTGGGATAGAAGCCAACGGGAAGCAAGCGAAGTCTTGATTAACGATACCTCCCTCTATGTTCCAACCTCCCGATGCCTCCGGTGCCGCAGAGACTTTGGCTCTGACAACTGTAAGGTCGCCGTGTTAACCACTAGAAAGGTGTTGAATCCCTCAAACTAAATTGAGAAACGGTGGCCCTAGAAGTATATCAACCAAGTTTATGCATGGAGGTATGTTATTAATGCAACTACACTTGGAAGGCTGATGTAAGGAGTATGAGTGAGTCTTGAGTTAAGATTACTTATGTGATTCAAGTACTTTAGTTATTATTAACTTCTATGACAAGAGTACTTAACAATAAATGGAGAGACAATCTTATCACCAAGAATGTGCCAATTATCAAGTGTCAATTTTAAACAATAGATCAATCCAAAGGTAAACTTATCTTCCACAAGATGCTTAATCAATGATATCAATTTAAAACACTTATCCAATAATGACAACTACTTGAGATAATTTAGAATCTTCCAAGATATTTTATCAAAATAAATGCCAATGATCTTATGCCAATATGAAGAGATGCTCACTTAGAATGATTCACCACCATACAACCAATAATTCTTAAATATGCCAATGCTTAAGATAGACAATAAAATTATCAAGGCTTCTTAAGATATGATGGCAAAACAAGATTGTGTGCTTAGCAATGATTCCTTTTGAGACTAACAATGTTCCTTAGACAATTAGATGGTTAACACAATAATGCTAAGTACATGCGAAGATACTCAAGAGAGAGAGAGAGAGATACTTCAATGTTAATTGTGATTTCAATGCCCAAAGCAACCTAAACCATCCAACAAGATTAGAGCTTAGATGTGTAAGTGCTTATTGAGTGATTTTAGTGCTATGTTAATGATCTTAGTGTTAACACAAGACAAGTAAATGTTAGATTCCAATAGCCTAACTCTTCTCCACAATGAACTAATTAGAGCATGAAACAATGAGAACCACTCAGTGATGTGGGGGAGCGCCCCCCCCCCCCTTCGAACCCGCTCCCGAAGCGCGCTCCGGGCGGGAGCGGGTCGGGAGCGCGCTCCCCAAATCGCTCCCGTAAAAAAATTTGCGCTCCCTGGTCTGTGAGGGAGCGCTTCAGGGAGCGATCGCTCCCGCGCTCCCGGAGCGCTTTTTAATGCCCGGGAGCGATCGGGGAGCGATCGCTCCCTGATCGCTCCCGGGCATTAAAAAACGCTCCGGGAGCGAATTTTAGTGAACCGGGAGTGGTTCGGTGGAAAAAAATTCCACGGACCCGAAAAAAACAAAAAATTTAACTAATTTTTTTGGGTTTATAAGCCCAATGGGCCAAAACAAAATCATTTCAATGAGATTGAGCTTGAGTTTGAGAGCAAAGGAGCAAGGAGCAAGAGCTGAGGAGCAAGGAGCCAGAGCTGAGGAGCGAGGAGCAAGTGCCAAGGAGCGAGGAGCAAGCTTGCAGAGGTAAGTAACTTAATCATTTAGTTAGTTTAGTTGGTTAGGTAGTTAGTTTGTTTAGTTTAATTTACCTGTTTGAGTTTAAAGATCATTAATTTAAATTAAATTAATAAATTAAATGAATTAATCCCAATAAACTAAATTAATTTGCAGATTCAAGACTCAAACCCTACAAACATCAAACACGATGGACCTGGGGATTTTTATTGGCATTTTCCTCTTCCTGGTCCCTTTTCTGGTTATTATGGTGGTGGAGAGTAGGAAACGGAGGGGGCCTGAAACTGAAGAGGTGGATGAAGAAGCCGGAGGAAGTCAAATAGGTGAAAACCCCAGTGAGGAGGATGTGGAGGGTGAACATGAGGGTCAAAAAACTAAACAAGACCAAGCTCCATTGTGGAAATATGTTCAGAGGCCTGAAACAGGGAGAGGGGGTGGAACCACTAAATTTCATTGCCCCCATTGCAACAATGATTTCACAGGCTCATACACCCGTTTGAGAAGACACCTTTGCGGGAAAAGGGCATGGGATGGAGAGAAACAAATAGGAATCAGAACTTGCGACGCGGTGTCAACAACAGATAGAGCCAAATACATAAAGGAAGAGGAGGACGCCCAATACAAAGCAAAAAGATCAAGGGGTTTCTTTGAAAGCTCACAAAGAACTCCTTCAGCATCCTCCCAAGGCAGTGGATATGGACATGGAGGCTCAGGGTCATCATCTTTACGCCGTAGAACCATATCAGATTTCCTTGATGAGGGGTGTAGGAATGATGTGGATTCAAAAATTTACAGGTTCCTCTATGCAAATGGGATACCATTCAATGTTCTACGCTCACCTTATTGGCACGAAATGGTTTCTGCCATAAATGATGCCCCTAAAGGATACAAGAGCCCTGGGTATGACAAGGCAAGAACAGTTGGCCTTGATCATGAAAAAGCAAAAATATCACATTCTTTGAATAAAATGACAAGTTCTTGGACTGACAATGGGGTGTCCATTGTATCTGATGGATGGACAAATGTAAAAGGCAAGCCATTGATAAGTGTTCTTGCTGTGTCCCGAAGTGGTCCCATTTTTCTAGCTGCACATGATTACTCAGACAAGTTCAAGACCGCTATCAACATTGCAGAAGCATTGCTTGAAACAATTGAGCGTATTGGCCCATACAATGTCATCCAAGTCATCACTGATAATGCTCCTAATTGTAAGGCAGCGGGAGCAATTATTGAGGATAGATACCCGAACATATTTTGGTCTGGATGTTTGGTTCACACATTGAACCTTCTGTTGCATGATATTGTCAAAACCAAAAATGAACAATACCAATGGATTGGTGATTTGTACAAGAGAGGAAAAAAAATGATAAAATTTATTACAAATCATAGCAATACCCATGGCCTTTGTCACTCGAGATTGGAGTTGCTGAAGATTGCGAGGACTAGATTTGGTAGCTATTACCTCACCTTCAGGCGCCTTTTGAAGGTAAGAGAGGGTTTAGCTAGCATGGTATCAAGTCCAAATTGGCAGGTGTTAAAGGAAAGGGCTACAAATGTAGCTGACATTGCAGGTTTTGAAACGGTGGAGGAGGCCGCTCTTGATGGGTAGTTTTGGACAACTGTGAGACAGGTATTGGATTTCACCAAGCCAATTTATAACATGATTCGGTTTGCAGATACAGACAAACCAGTGATTGGCGAGGTGTATGAGCAAATGGATACCATGTTGGGGGAAATAAAAGACATTGTTAATAACAGAGATCCCGACTTGTACAATCTGATTCACGATTGTGTGTGTGAACGGTGGAAAAGGCTTAACCTTCCACTACATTGCTTGGCGTATATCCTTACGCCAAAATACTACTCAGATTCTTGGTTGGGCAAACCTGCAGCAGGGGGTGGTGTTAGGACCAAACCCCATTTAGATCGAGAGGTAACTAAAGGATATCTGGATGCATTAGAAAAGTTGGTGCCTGACAGGGAGGAATGTGCAGCTGTGCGCCTTGAAATAGGCAGATACTTCACTGGCAGTGGTTTGTATGGTAACTTCCATGCAATGGACGACAAAGATAAATTTGATTCTCTCACATGGTGGGAAACATATGGCGGCGACGGACTTTTGCGAAAATTGGCATTGAAAGTTCTTGCACAGGTTGTAAATTCTTCTTCTGCAGAGAGGTGTTGGAGCACCTACAGTTATATACATAATGTGAAAAGAAACAGGCTCAACGAAAACCGAGCAGAAAGCTTGGTTTATGTGCACTACAATTTGAGGTTGTTGAGCCATTACTGTGATCGGGCTAATGAAGATCCCACATATAAAATTTGGGACAATCACCCTGAGGACGACAATTTGGAGGATGGCATTGTACATATGGAAGAACTAGAAGATGAGCTTGTACGGGATGAAGCTGAAGCAGCTGCAGCAGACATGCCACCTCCACCTCCACCATCCAGTAGCAGTTCTCGGGGCCCGAGTCTTGTTCCATTGCTGTCGCCACCTCCATCGACACCCTCGCGTGGAGGCTCTAGTTCTGGTCGTCGGTCTGGGCGGGAGACTCCTAGAAGACCGCCAAGACCTACTTATACTCCTGGAGACTCTCGTGGCAAGGGCCACTTGTAGATTTACAGTTTACTTGTCTTTTTTAGTTTCTATTAGACTTGTCACTTTAGTTTTCATAACTGTTCAGTGTTGAGTTTTGAGTCCTTGACTCTTGACTCTTGACTCTTTCATATCATTATGACATTATGATATTTTTTGTAAACATTATATCACTGTGACAATGAAAATTTGAAGTTTGAAGTTGGGCCTTGGCAATTATAACTCATTGGTAATGATTGTGAATTATGAATATGATGCTTTGTGAAAGACTAAAGTTGTTTCATTTCATCTCATTATTCATGTTTCATTTTATAAATTTTTAACATTTCATATCATGTTAACAGTTAGAAGTTAGGACTTAGAAATATCTTCGATATTACTTCTTGTAATGCAACTTGTTACTTTGGTGATCAATGATGATAAATGTTATTGAATTGAATATTATTTTAATTTATTATTTTACTAAGGTTGATGACGATTATAATTTCTAGATGATTGATGTGATATGGTTCAATGATCAATTTATGTTTTTTTATGTTTTTTATGTCTATTTCATCATTCTACATGTTTTTGTTGACATATATGTATCAAAAATTAAAAAATATAAAAAATATATATATTTTTAAAAAATCGCTCCGGGATTCGCTCCCAAACCGGGAGCTTCTGAAAATGGTCGCTCCCGCTCCCGCTCCCGCTCCCGCTCCCGCTCCCAAGTAACACTGGAACCACTTATATAACTTATAGTTCATTGTTAAGATAAATTTAGGACAGCGGCAAGTAAATCACTCTAGACCCAAGAAATGACAAGCATGTAAGAACCAAATATGAGCAATGAAGAACCCAATGATTTGCCAAGCGAAAATATGAGATAACCAACCTTCTTATGATATGTTTTTCAGTGTTATATCAGATCTAAAAGCACTTATGACAACAGTAAGAAAAGTGTGTGAATGGTGAGCTATCAATGTGAGAGTGTGTGCCAAAATATGCCAAAAATTTCTAGCTGCCAAAACAAGTTTGCCAATATGAAATTTTGATATTTTTAGCCCTTTTAAGATGTGATTATCAGATCTGATCACTTTTGTTATGCAGAGATATTCAGTCAATAATAAAGTTAAACCTATGCCCAAGAAACAATGCCCAATTCACCAAGTGACCAGTAAATTTTTAACATGAATTTCTTAATGCATTTAGGCAATTTATATGTGATTTTAGGGCACTTAGATTTAAATTTATTCAATGTTCTGAGTATATTCAGAGAGTTGTAAGAAAAACAGTGAGAGAAAATGAGAGTTTAGAGATCAAACCCTATGCCTAAGGCCTTGAATATTGTTTGCCCAAGTTGCCAAAATTTTCTAATGAATGCGCCACTTGAAAACACGAAACTTGAGCCAATTTCTCCTGCAAAACCCACCAATATTCAGTCCCAAAAATCCAAGTGACCAACCAGGGATGGAGGAGAGGCAAACTAGGGCCAAGAAAGGCTAACGTTAGGCCCTAGAGGGCCAGCGTTGAGGAGGAGGAGGGACGCAAGGCCTAGCTAGGCGTGTGTTAGGGAGAAAGAGGCCCCTTAGGGTTGTCGTAAGCCCCACAAGGGCTGCGGCTTAGGGTATAGGGAAGGCCGAGAGGCCTAGGGCCCACGGCAAGGGGAGGAGAGGAGGATGAGAGCGCTGGAAGAGGAAACGATAGGCTAGACGGAGAAGGGCGAGGCTAGGAGAGGGGAGATGGAGGGATAAGGAGGCAAGGGAAGGAGGAAAGGAGAGGGCTGAGGGTAGGGAGAGGGAAAGGAAGGAGGACGGAGGCGAGGCCGAAGCCCTAGGGGCTCACAGCCAGGCAAAAAATGGCCTTTAAGGCCCACAACCAAGAGGAAAAGGGTAGGTCGAGGCCTTTGAGGCCTGCGACTAGCCCTAGAAGGCAAGAAGGAGCTAATGCAAAGGCTATAAGGCTGATGCAGGGGGATAAGGAGGAGGATGTCGGGCCTAAGAACCCTAAAAAATCTGAAATCCTTGCTCCAAAACATTATTTTGCTTCAGATCTTCAATTTCTGCAAAATTTTTCAGTAGCCGACACTGCAAAAACTTTTGAGAGGCTAGATCTTACCCTCAAGGGCCTAGATCTTGCTCTATTCTAGCTATTTTCCTTTGATCTCACCTACACAAATAAATTTACGCTAACCCAAAACCCCAATATATACAAAAAAATTCAAAATTCTCAAAACACCCCAGAAAACCCCAGTTGCAAAACAAGGGTTAGAAAAAAAAATTTACAAGTGTATTATACAAATTATATTTACAAAATATACAAGTGTACAATGCTTAGAGAACTTTTGAGAAATAATTTTTTGTAGATTTTGATGATGGCTAGATGTATTTTGAAAGATAAATGCCAAACCACAGTCTTAGCGAAGTTAGAAAACCATAAAAAATATTCAGGATCCAAACATAGTTAGCCTGTGCCCATAGTTTGTGAACTTGGAGCCCAAGAGCTGGGGAACCTCCAAACAGTATATAATTTCTCAAGACTAAACTGTGAGGACAACAATGAATCAAATCACGTAAGATAAGTCCAAAATTTATGAATAGAATGTTCTTACCATCTACAATGAAATAACATTTTAATAAAAATTTAAATCACTATAAGAATGCCCGTACCCAACACATACCACAAATCAGTAGAATAGAGACACCATGAACTGCACCCCAAAGTCTTTTATTATGATTATTCAAAATGTTCCTAGCGGGACAATAGCTTTACATCAACTTTACAAAGTTACGTTAGCCAAACATTAGTAGCTTGAGAGACAAATGACCTCTAATTTATAGATAAATAATAAATCCTATGTTGCAGGAAACGTGGTATAGAGGTCCGTTTCCGTACGGAAACGGGTACGAAACGCGGAAACGTGTTTGGTACGGCCGTGAAACGCGTTTCCGACCGTACTGCCACGTTTCCCGAAATGGAAACGTGGCCAGTACAACCGGAAATGCGTTTCAGGGCCGTACGACCCACGTTTCCTCATTAACTTGTGTTTTTTTTTAATTTACTTTTAGGGTATGTTAGTGACTTCTTGTTGCTTCTAGATGCGTGTCTAAAGTTATAAAAGTGAATTTTTTCCCTAGTGTTGATATGCAGTTCATCAGGAAGTTTGAGGGATATGCAGTTCATGGTAATGTTAAATTCTTAAAGTAAAAGTGATATTCTCCTTTATTTTTCATTTTCATCCTTTTACTTAAATTTTTAACATTACCATGAAATGACTCAGGATGTTTGAGAGTGGTTTCGCCCTCATTGGATTTCATATGGAGAAAGTAGAATTTTAGATCTCACTCAAAATCCAGCAGACTTATTTGTTTTTCAGGATTTCAGGATTAGAGGGATTGCAATGTTTCCATTGGATTTTATCATGTACTAGGGTATGGAACTTGTATTTAATCAAGAGAACCAAGCCCTCTATGCAGGGGAAACTCCCAATAATCAAGATCATGTAGGGTACTAGGGTATGAAACGTGTATTTAATCAAGAGCACTAAGGTTGTTCGACTATGTAGGAGGAGACTCCCAATACAACAGTGGTCCTTCTAAAGAATGGGATGTGGATGCAGAAAATCCTTATTTGGATCTCTCTCTTGCAGCCTTATAGTCTTTATTGTACTTGCAACCTCATATATTAATATAAATAAAGGCTGATTTTGAGATTTGGATATATAATAAAGGTTGCTTTTGGATATTCCGATATTTTTATTTTCATTATGTGATCATTCATGAGTAAATGTGATGTAAATTAAATCTTAATGTTTAAGTGTAATAAATTATAATGTATCATTTATGCTTTATGATTTCACATATATATATATATATATATATATAAATATTTTCAATATATATATATATATATATATATATATATTTGTGTTTCCCCATTTCCAAAATTTGGGGAGGTCGCGTTTTGTATGGCTTCCCGTTTTGGAAACTCGTACCTGTTTCCCCGTTTCGTGCAACTTAAGATAAATCCTTTAAGTGGAAAATAACGACTAGTTGGCTTGATCCTCGTTAAAATAATATTGGTCGTCGATAAATATTTGATGATCTTTTAATCTTTGCTGTTGAAATAATTATTTTTGATGAATTTTTGAATTTATTATTAAACCCATTTTTTATTAGCTCAAAAATGATTATTTTGAGCTAATTTCCTTAAAAAATGACTTTGACTTGACCACCAAGGGTCCAATTTTTCTTGAAATTTCCAATATTCCCTTGGTGGGGGACTTCCAAAAATTAATTTCTTTAAGACCCACGAATTTTTCCACTTGGAGAATTTAATTTCTCTAACATTTTAATTTTTTGACTCAAATTAATTAATTTTCTGGTTTAGAAATAATTTTATTTTTTGCCAGAAAAATTAATTAATTGACACTTGAGGGGATTGATTATTTTTCCACCCTCAAATATTTTACCCATGGTGTTTGAGGGACCATGTACTAAGGTATTTTTTACATTATTTTACATAATTCAACCCTCAAAGGGGGAATACCCATTCTTTATGGACCCTCAAATAATTTACCCAATTCCGCGACATTATATGATCTAATAGACCAAGTGACTTGTAATAAAATAATTTAACCAATTAGCTTAAAGTATTCCTAAATCACTTTTATAGAAGAATCGATTAAACACTATGACTCACTTAAGACTTTGACGATAAATTCCACCCTAGCTTTGGAGTGAGGTTGGAGGGAAAAACTCTATCGATTATTTGTGTTTAGAAACACAGATGAAGCAGTCAGACGAAAAACCTCCTAGGATGAAATTCGTCGCCAAAATAATAGGCTTACCTAGGTTGTTACATACATACACAGTCTTGCTAGGATCATTTACATTACAATTTTTGCAGAATGGGTTTACAATGACTCAAAAACTGATGGCAAATGATCTTGATCCTTTGAAAAAATTGGTACTGCTTCCTTGGAACTTTGATAAAATGTGTGCAACAGGTCAAAAATGCAAAATCTTGATTGTTAGTTTTATTTGTTTAATTTCTTCTTGTGCCCTAGTTTTTTCCATGATTTTTGCTTGGGTTGGAATGTGTTTCTTTGCCATTATTGTTGCATTGAGTTGAGGGTTTTTTTTGTAAAAAATTCAAAATGTTGTATGTAAATTTTAATTTCATTTATTTAACTTGCAATTCTTCTTGTGCCCTAGGTTCAAACTTCAAACTTCAATCTTACATTAAAACTCAAGATTCATCAAAGTTACAAACATGCCAAGTAAACTGTAATATCCCTAATTTTGATTTTTCATTTAATAACCCGGGTGCTGGGGATATCGGAAGCCCAATCAGGCATTGGGATCCAGGTGGGACTACATATCATTTCGCAAGTATGCCAGTTGATTACGACCTGGATGGGTACAATTGACCTAGCAGTTGAGCGTGCACATTCACTAGGGGAGTTTTGGTCAACACCAGTGGCCAGCCAATTTATGTGCAGACTCCTTAGGTTGTCTTGGTATGATGACTGTACACGGGATCATGGGGTGATCAACATACTCTGCCAGGAGTTTGTTAGAGGAGGTGGCATTGGCAGGCCACTAGACGGTGCCTTGTATGGAGCTGGGGATTCTTCACATTTGTGTGGGGCACAGAGGTGGCATCACCACTGACACATAGGGAGATTCACTTCTTGGATCCCTTAGGGAGGATTTGGAGTGGAGATCCATTCATTGGCAGGTATAGTGATGCAATGGTGGAGGTGATGATACCGATCGGGTGTGGGCCAACATGTAGAGACACAACTCTAGGCCATCACATCAAGGGATGTGTGGGAGCATCTAGCGTTGAGTAGTGGTATACAGGTGGAGATGGATATGCATGGTGGTGTGATGTAGTGTGTTGGATTGCGTTGTGGGGTAGGAGTCTCTCACATCACATTAAGTACATTTGGGAAGTGACTGGTGCCTTGGCACAAACAAGGCACGGGACGGTACAGGGTGGTATAGCGATAGCCGGGGATATCCTGTGGTGTGCAAGGACAGGCTGCGTTAGATAGTGGCATATTGAGGAGTGTGGTGGTACTTGGTGCTATGCAGTGGCATATGGTGTGGCACGGTGGGCCCTTGGAGTGTTGCCTCCAATGAGACTTGTGGACAGGGACATTAGGTGTACCGTTAGGTGCAACTCACCCGGGATCGATGAGGACGCAGTTGAGCTCCTGAGGATGCCATGTTCAGCAGAGACAAGTCTTCGACTGGTTTATCAGCAGATCTGAGGCAAAGAGAGGGGCATCCATAGGGTTATTCTTCAGTACCCCTGCAGACTCTTGATCATACCCTTGGGGACCTACCCACCCATGACTCTCCAGTTGATGCATTTGGTGGAGGCACAGGCTGACGAATACAGGCTTAGGGACGACGTGGTTTATTGCCAAGGTAACATAAGTTCCACTCCTGGGCTCACGTGGGGAGTCGATTGCGAGGGAACTACATGATGCACTTCTAGCGAGACAGTTTGAGGTGTCATAGGAGCTTGAGGGACGGTGGATGGTAGACTTCGTCTACAGGAGGGCACCCAAACTCCGAGCAGTATCTAGGTGTATCATTAGGAGTTGGGATAGCGGATTTCACTGCGTGGTCTGGCAAGAGCAAGGTAGGTTGGCATGCGTGGGACAAACTCCTGATACTTGGGGTCCACCCATGGGATACATACAGGGGTCAAAGATGAGGGCCAGATGGGTTCTAGCAGGTAGCAACGCTACGCAACGACATCCCGTGAGGAGTGGGAGTTATGAGCTCCCAGTATGGTTGGGGGATCCAAGGATCTGGTTGGCGGTTGGATCACTCCACTTTGTGATGAGCAGGGTCATGGCAGAGGGTGATCCAGTTCACCTTGGGTTTGACACATGGGGGATCACTGAGACCTCCACTACATGGCGAGGTAGACTTATCCTCTTGTTGCTCAGGGTCGAGATTGGCAGTGGAGGGGTAGATATTGGCATCATGGAGATGCTCGGGCAGGATGAGCTTGGCCTTCACAGATTTTTCGCCACTAGGCCCCAGAGAGGAGGATATAGTCCACGCACGATGGGGAGTATGTCATAGTTAGAGTAGCGCAGCGTCAGCATGGTGGCACCACTTTGAGATTAGCAGGGGACTTGAGCATTACAACTCTTCACAACTCAATAAACTTTAGGGTTGAGTTGGATGCTACAGGGGAAGATGCAGATCTTCCATTGGGCTTTAGCGAGTCACTGATGGAGTGGGGAACTTCATTAGCATGGCAGGTTGGTCAGAGAGATGATATCAGGAGAAGCTCACGTGAGCAAGACGCTATCTCTGCAGGGATTGGGTGGTATCTTCGAGAGTATACTCTTGGAGTGCATGGGATGGCCTACGTGGTAGGACAACTTCACGAGGAGTTGGGCATAGTGTCACATTATCATGATCCCCTACTTATTGTTGCTATGAAGGGGACTTCTGATACTTATATCGTGCAGGATAGTGAGTGGAGCAAGGGGAGCTTCAGGTTGGACAAGATGGCTTGGGATCCTGGTATTGAGGGATTCCTTCATGTCAGGACGGTGCAGAGGTCAGGGACGATTCAGTGGCGCATCTGGGACCCTGGCACATTTTGCAGTGACAGTGGGGAGCAACAACTAGAGAGGATGCTTGTTCAGGCATTGCTTGAGGACAAGCAATTTTTGGCGGGGAGGACTGTAATATCCCCAATTTTGATTTTTCATTTAATAGGATTAACGAAGTTTATTGGGGAAGTGCTAAGCCTAGCACAATTTTGTAATCTGGGCATTGGAGACATTTTGGGTATGTGGGACTTAGGAGAAATCCAAAATTCCAACCTTAGTGGAATGTGGGGGCAACCCCTCATGGAATACACACCCCTTGGAGGAAAATTCAGTTGTGTGGGAAGGGGGTCGAAAGTGTTAGCTAAGAGACCCACAAGGAAAAAGGAGGCAACAATTATAAATAGGGGGTTGATGGCAGCAGAGCACTTTTTGATCATTTGACATTTTACACTTTGTTGCTCAAGTTGTTCCGCTGAGTCACAGGTGTTGTTTAGCACCAGAGTTTTCCAAGGGGAAATCTCACCCTCTTCTTTGGTGGACCACGAGTGCCACCCTAGGGAGGCAAATTCTACTCACCTTTGGTAGCTGGGAGGATACTACGCAATAGCACGAGTTTTGGCATCAGTGGGACACAGAAAAGGGAGCTACGCAGGGCTTGGAGAGGTATTGGGCTAGAGGGAAGAGATTTGTTGTTGCTGGGCTATTCCATCACATAAATACTTGCTAGAAGAAGGAAATTTCCAAGAGAAGTGGTGCCTTTCTCAGTAGAACGAATTTGGTGGTTGGGCCTGTGTTATTCTTCCCCCGGACTGCGCAGGGAGTGGTGGAGCTTTTTGTGGGAGGCCCAGTGAGAGGGATTGAGGAGATGGATTTGTTTGGGATTTGATTGGAGGGAAATTGGAGGAGATTTCTTATCTTTTGAGGAGCAGAAAACACTCCAACTATCACAGATGACATTTTCTAGTAGTAGAGGAGGGCCAAGCATCTTGGGGTCAATTTTGGAGCTTCAAAACTAGGAAAAACCCTTTATTTGTTTTTTTGGGTTTATTGATGAGAGGCCAAGATAAATTTGGCAGAATTTTCTTCGCAGATTTGAGGGGTCAAACAGGGATCCCAACTCAGCCAGAAGCTAGAGGAGCTAGGGGAAATTGGGCCAAAATTCCAAGGTCCACAATGACATTTGCAGACCGATGTCCACAAAGGCTCTTAGTGGTACGGACCGATGTCCACAAAGGCTCTTAGTGGTGCTGAATACTTCATCACCTTCATTGCTGACCATTCTGGGAAGACTTGGATCTACTTTCTGGAAACCAAGAATGAGGTTTTTGGTCGACTCAAAGAGTTCAAGGCTCTAGTGGAGAAACTGATAGGAAAGAAGATAATAGTGTTGCGCTCAGACAATGGTGGAGAGTATGTTGAGAAGGACTTCACCGATTTTTGCGCTAAGGAAGGCATCAGAAGAGACTGGACAACTCCCTACAATTCAGAGCAAAATGGAGTAGCAGAAAGGAAAAACATGACTATTGTGCAAGTAGCTATGGCAATGTTGTATGATCAGGATATGCCTAAATTCCTGTGGGTAGAAGCTTGCAACACGACAATTTATGTCTAGAACAGGACTCCACATAGGGCATTGGGAAAAATCACTCCACAGAAGGTCTTCACCTGGAAGACACTTGAAGTCAGTCATTTCAGGATATTTGGGAGTTAAGCGTATTGCGTATACTCGAAGAAAAGAGAAAGACATTAGATGAAACTGGTGAGAAAGGATATCTTGTGGGATATAGCGAGAATGCTAAGGCATATAGAGTCTATCTTTCAGGGAGTAGGAAGGTAGTAGTTCGGCGAGATGTAAAGTTCATGGAGGACAAAGCTTTTAGGAAATCCCTAGAAATGCCTTTCGAGGAGCAGTTGACAGACGAGCTGTTGGTCAAACCACTTCGACTAGCAGAAACTAGTGCCAGAAATTCTTTTGAAGATAAAGCTTCAGAACATGAGGAATCTCAGGAAGAGCAAGAGCTGATAAATGTGCCTACTACCAGTGGAAGAATGAGCTGGGAACTCCGACAGATTCTACGAGATGCAGAGGACTTCATTGGTGCACCTAGAAATAACAAAAGGGATCGAAGACAGCCAGACAGATACCAGGCCTTCGTAGCTCAGGTTGGGGAACCTTCTAGTTTTTAGGAGGCCGTTCAACATCAAGTATGGGGAGATGCTATGGTGGAGGAATACATCTCTATAATGGTCAATGATGTCTGGGAACTGGTACCTAGGCCTCAGGACAGGTCAATGGTAGGTTCAAGGTGGATATACAAGGTTAAATATGCTGCAAACGATAGTGTGGCGAAATACAAAGCTAGGTTTGTGGCTAAGGGGTATGCTCAGAAGGAAGGGATAGACTACAAAGAAACCTTCGCCCCAGTAGCCAAGTATACTTCTATTAGAACCGTGATATCTCTTGCAGCACAGATGGGGTGGGAGATTCATCAGATGGATGTCAAGATGACATTCTTGAACGGGGTAATAGAAGAGGAAGTATACATTGAACAACCAAAAGGTTTTGAGACACATGAGAAGAAATCTCATGTATGCAGATTAAAGAAAGCCTTGTATGGGCTTAAATAGGCACCTAGAGCATGGTACGGTCGAATTGATGGCTACTTGCAGAAGATGGGGTTCGTCAAGAGTGACGCAAACCCTAATCTCTACTATCTTGTCATAGAGAATGAGCCTCTAATCCTAGTGTTATATGTGGATGATCTTTTCTTGATAGGATCATCCAAGCTCATCAAAGAGTGCAAGAAGAACCTAGCCACAAAATTTGACATGAAGGATTTGGGACAGATTCATTATTTCCTGGGGTTGGAAGTTTGGCAGCACAAGGGTGAGATCTTCCTTGGACAAGGGAGATATGCTACAGAGATCTTGAAGAGATTCAAGATGCAGGACTGTTGACCTATGGCTACTCAAATGATCACCAACTGGAAAAAGATTGATGCATAAGAAGATAAAGACGTTGATCCCACCTTGTACAACAGCTCATAGGGTCCCTGATGTATCTCATCAATACCAGGCCAGACATTTGTTACGTTGTCAATAGCCTCAGTGATTTCATGGTGGAACCTCAGAGGATGCATTGGGCAACAACCAAACATGTTCTCAGATATATACAAGGAATAGTCGAGCATGGATTATTGTGCACTCAAGGCAATGACATCAGATTGAGTGGGTTCACTGACGTAGATTGGGCTAGCAGTTCAGTAGATTGGAAAAATACAATTGGGTATTGTTTCAACATTGGATTAGGAATGATCTCCTGGTGCAGTAGGAAACAAAAATTCGTGGCTCTGAGCTCAGCTGAAGCATAATATATGGCAGCGTGCATAGCTTCGTGCGAAGCCATATGGTTCAGGAAATTGCTTGTGAATCTATTCAGGAGAAGGATGGAAGCAACGAAGATCATGTGTGATAATCAGAGTTGCATCAAGCTCTCTGAGAATCCAGTATTTCATGATCTGTCGAAGCACATTGATATCAGGTGTCACTTTGTCAGAGACTGTGTCCAACGAGGAGCAGTACAGTTGAGGTACACTCCTATAGGAGAAAAGGTGGCAGACATCCTCACCAAGGCTCTAGGAAGAACAAAGCTTGTTTACTTCAGGGAGAAGATGGGGATGGTAAAGAATCCATTTCAGTAGTAGTAATGGATAAGTGTCGAGAGTTGTAGTGCAATAGTTAACAGTTGCAGTGCTATGGGCAGCATGATGCAACATGTTGAGAGGGAGTTGCAGTACAGAAACAGCAGTGTAGTGGATGTGGGGCAAAAAGCCAAACATCCGCACAGAGGACCGATGCGAAGGATCAGTGTGATGCTTCTATGGTGAAGCATTGCCAGAGCACATTCCTCGCTAAGAGGGACTGTTGATTTTTGGTAGCATCGGATGTGCTCTAGCCTTGAAATTTGGAGGAGAGGCTAAGGCACATGAGATCTCCAAGACCCATAAATTGTTTTGAGTCCACCTGTATGAGGAGTTATTAAAATAATTAATATTTTTAATGGGTTCCTAAGTCTAAACTTAGGAAATAAAATATTAATGGTTATTAATAAAGATAAGGGTGAGAAGCTTCTAAGAGACGAGGATCAAGTCTGTTTTAATCTTAGCCATTGATTATAGACTTAATCTTGGTCATTGATTCATCAATAGGAAAAGTATAAGAGAAGACTTGAAGATCATTTTGAGACACACTAGCAGATAATTAGTATCTCAAGGAAAAATTGATTCTCAAGTAAAGGAGATCGATTTCAGAGGGAGAGTTGCAGTGTGGAGGAAGAGGAGAGCATCAACAGCAGGTAGTGACTGAGGAGGAGGTGATGCAGGGACAATGAGAGATAGCGCAGAGAGAGACGTAGCCCTCACGCAAGCTGATGCAGAGGGATGCAGAGCCACACTGAGCCAAGCAGAGTGACACAGAGGTGACACAGGAGTGGGAGCAGGGTCTCCAAAGGGTCAGAAAGTCTCAAAGGGAAAGTCTCAGGTTTTTTCTTTCAGTTTCTCTGTAAAATCATTCCTTGTAAAAGCAATTGCTGTTGAAGATTAATAAAGCCCTCATTTGTTGCACCGGTTTTCCCGCATTGGGTTTTTTTGTTAGGATATTTCGACACATGGGAAATAGTTAAGTATAACTTGGTCTAGTGTAGAGTTAGGTAAAGTGTGTTTCTTTACTATGTACTTTTGTAACTTACAATTCGATGGTCGCGATATGTAGTGATTTGACAGTTCATTCTCTCCTCGGTATTGCCGACACTTGATCCGTGGCTTAGCATTCGATTGGTCCATGATCTCTATTTAAAGAGCATGGAGGGTCATTTGTAGAGAAGCTTATGCAAATTTTCATTATTTTATTAATAAATTGCCTGAAGTGGCCACGTTGGCTCAGACCGTGCATTGTTTTCCTCTTTGAGGGTTTTAACCACGTCAAGAATAATGGGGTATTAATCTGTGATCTGTTTGTGAGCGGTGTCCTTTGGTGTTCTGTCTAAGGAACTTACCCTGTAAATTCCTACATGGTATTAGAGCTATTTGAGGGCCGCATCCGTTGGTGATCCAAATCTGAAGCCGATACAACTGCATCCGATTGTCGTTTCCTAGATCTATTGTTTTTGACTGCTTTTGGGCCGAGATGACTGCTCTATTGTGTTAGGAGCATCTGTTCCAGTGAGGAACCCCTTTCGTTTCACGTGAAAAGGTTTCCGGTAGCCCTAGCTACGTCATTTTTAAGATCTGGAGGTATATAGTCTTTATTTGCAGTTCTAGCTATTCATCTCTCTGTTTATTTCGGTTTATTTAGCTCTCTGTTTTTTATTATCGGATCTATACATTTCATTTCTGCGTATGCTCTTTGCTCCGCGACTCTGTGCGATCTGGGCAAATCAGAAACAGAAAGGAATGATTTTTCTCATGCGTATGCTTTTTTTCGCTGCGCCTTAATGTGATCTCGGAAAATTAGAAACATTGAGGAAAATATTTATTTTTCGGCTAAAGCTAACTTCAAGCCACAAGGTTTGTTTTTTTTGTATGTCCATGTTGGGTTTTGTGGTTTTGTTTTGTAAGCAAAAAATAGATTTTTCAAGTAAGCATGCACCCCAAAGCTTTAGTGACTACTAAAAAAAAAAAAAAGAAAACCCTTCCTCTTTTCCAAAAATTACTAACCTTTTAAACTAGTTCACTTGGTCCAAAGTTACTTTATGAGAATAGAGGTCTTGAGTTGAAGTCTTTCTTTTTGTTGAGTTACATTTTCAAAAAGCACATGTAACTTATGTTTTAAAGTTACTTTATGTAAAAGTGTTCTCACCCATTATAAAAAGTGAGTCACTTATAATCCTAAAGTCTCTTTATCTTTTATTTAAGTTACAATTTAGTGGGTAGCTCATAAAGTACTATTGTAAAAGTGACTTTCACTTATTTATAAAAGTGAGTCACAATTTTTTTTTTAAAGTGAGCTAATTAGATTAAGTTTGGAAAGAGGAGGGATTTTTTTTAAATATAGCCTTATCATTCATTTCCACACATTCACGCACTTTGTCGGCATCTTCAACAACTTTTTTTCAAAAAGCCATAACTTCTTCAAACGGAAATCGTTTTCAGAGCCGTTTTTTTGAATCAACCTAATTTTTCGAGATCTTTCCATTGGAACACTTAGTTTCAGCGTTTACAGCTTCAGTTTCTATTAAAATGGAAAGTCCATGCCAAATTATTCTTGACAACACCAACTACTTCCAATGGTGGTCATACATTGTGGATTTACTTAGAAGTAAAGGTCTTTACAGAATAACCTCAGGACAAGAAACCAAACCTCACGATGAAGATAAGGTAACCAAATGGGAAAATAGGCAAGATCAAGCACGTGGGTTGTTAGGGATGTCTATTTCTCTAGACCTTAGATTCCATATTGCAGAACTTGATACTCCTAATGAAGCAATGAAACAACTCACTAAAGTTTTTGGAATTAAAAATGAAATTAGAGCCCATCAACTCGAAAATGAGTTGCTTACATTGGCCTCCAATAATTTTTCTTCCATTGAAGATTTTTTGTCTAAGTTCAAGACCCTTAGACTTCTCTTGGAAGGTGTTAAGGTTAAGAAATAAGATGGTAGCCTTATCTATTCCATTCTTACTAAGTTGGGACCAACCTACTCTGTGTTTGTTTCCACCTTCCATTCTACTAGAGAAGCTTTTATTTCTCAAGGACAAGACTACAAGTCCCCTTCTTTTGATGCCTTTTGTGATTCTTTAATAAGAGAACAAGAAAAACTCTTATATCTTGGTCTTCTTAGTCTTGGAAACTCTTCTAAGAAAGGCTTAGCTACCCAGCAGCAACCAAATTCAAAAAATCCTAAGAAGCAGTATCCTAAAAAGAATGGTCCTAAACCAAACAAGGGTCCTAAGCAATTTCAGTCTCAAAATGAAAAATCATTTCAACAAAATAATAAGACGAATAAAAACAAAGAGAAGAAGACTGATAGACATTGCCACTTTTCTAATCGAGATGGCCACTTCGAATCCAAATGCTTTAAGAAGATGGAATCCTTGTAAGTAGCAATGAAGAAGCATAACATCCATTTGGAGCACTCTTCAATTTCAACTTCATCTTCAGGAATAACACTTTCTACATGTGGTTGTCAAGCATCTCAGTCTGGTTTTGCACTAAATGTATTTTCCTCTTCTCATTCTCATGAGTGGCTCATTGATTCTGGAGCTTCTTATCACATGGCCAAAAGCAAAGCCATGTTTTCTTCTTTAAATGATTATAACACCAAAAATATATATGTTGGTGATGATAGATCTCTTAGTGTTGTAAGACTGGAACTGTTCATCTAGACAATGGTCAATTTAATGATGTATTATGTGTTTCAACCTTATCATGCAACCTTCTATCTGTATATCAGATAACTCATTCAGGTGAAGGTAGAATCGTTGAATTTTCACCTCACGATGTTGTAATTAAGGACCTAAGAGATCCTAGACAGATTTTAGCTATTGGCATTGCTGATGATTCTTCAAGGTTGTATAAGTTTAACAACCTTGGGTCATTAAATCTTCCCTCGATATTTGTTGCTTATAATGATGAAGTGAACAAACTTTGGAATGAGCGATTTGGTCACTTAAACTATTGCTCCCTTCAGAATCTATGTAAAGAAAATATGGTGACAGGTCTTCCAATGGTATTTTGCAAAGATGGTGTTTGTTCCGGATGTGTACTCGAAAAACATCATCGGGATTCGGGATAGTTTTGAAAAATGTGCCTCTTGGCACGCCTCAGCCCCTTTATAGCTTGTGCATAGTGATTTATGTGGTCCACTTCTAGTTGTTTCATTTTCTGGCTACAAGTATTTTTTAACTTTCATTGATGATTTCTCCAGACGCACTTGGGTATACTTCTTAAAACTCAAGAGTGAAGTATTTAACATGTTCTTGGCCTTTAAGGCCTTTGTTGAAAACAATATGGACATCAAATTCTTAAACTAAGATATGATAATGGCGGAGAATATGTTAACAACGAATTCATTAACTTTTGCACTAAGAATGGAATTCAAATGCAACGTACTATTCTATATACTCCACAACAAAATGGTGTGGTTGAAAGGAAGAATCACACCTTAAAGGAAATGGCTAATTGTATGCTTCAATCTAAAGGACTTAGTTTTAATTTTTGGGCAGAAGCAATTAACTGTGCAAATTACATAGTAAATCGCACTCCTACTAAGGTTTTAAAGAATATCACTCCAGAAGAAGCATGGAGCTCAATTAAACCAGATGGAAGTCACTTTCGTGTTTTTGGAAGTGAAGCATGGGCCCATATTCTAGATGAGAAACATAAAGCTTTAGAACCTAAGAGTGAAAACTGCATTTTTTTTGGATATTATGAAGATGTCAAAGGATATAAACTTATTCCATTTAAGTCCAAAAATGTTATCATTAGAAGAGATGTAAAGTTTGCTGAAAATATATCAGCCTACGAGCCTAGTTCGACGGATGTGCCACCTCCCTCTATCCCTTCTACTTCCAAAAATATTTCTTCTTCAGATGATGAGAGCGAGGATGACAATCCTCCCCCACCTTCTTAGGATCCTCCTTCAGTTCCTCAGCTTCCAAAATGGGTCTGTGCTACTTGGGATGCAGCAGGTGCTCTTGGTGGTGATCCTATAGATCAATGACGTACACGTTCTCAGTTTGATAGAGCCTCTTCTTTACTGGCTCAAGCTTCAGCGAATTATGATCCTGACACCTTTGCAGAAGCTTCAGGCCATCCAGATTGGGACATAGCTATGAATGAAGAATATCATTCATTATTAGCAGATGATACATTGGATGTTGTTCCTCTTCCAAAGGGACGAAAACTTGTTAGATGCAAATAGCTTTACAGAACCAATTATGGACCAGATGGAAAAGTTGATAAACATAAAGCTCATCTTGTTGCTAAGGGTTTTTCACAAGTTGAAGGCATTGACTATACTGAAACCTTCTCCCTTGTTGCCAAAATGAACCCTATCCGGTTTGTTCTTTCCCTTGCTGCCTCTTTCAAATGGGAAGTCCATCAGATGGATGTTAAATCTGCCTTCTTGGATGGGGACTTGCATGAAGAAATCTATATGGAACAACCTACTAGATTTATACAAACAGACTCCAGCTTTGTATGTCGGCTTAAGAAATTCCTCTATGGTCTCAAGCAAGCCGCTCGGGCTTGGTATGCCAAAATGGATAGCTTTCTTTTAGAAACTGGCTTTTGTAGGTGTCATTCTGACAATACTGTCTACACCAAGAAAGTGGGCAAGTCTCTTATCATTCTTGTTCTTTATGTTGACGATCTTATCCTTACTAGTAGTGATCCCAACCTTATAAACCATGTGAAGTCCAGCCTTAAAAAGAAGTTTGAAATGACAGACTTAGGACACTTGCATTATTTTCTTGGTCTTCAAGTCTTGCAATCCAAGGAAGGTATTTCCCTTTCCCAGTCCAAGTATGCCTATGATCTTCTACGCCATTTTCACATGGAAGACTGTAAGCTAGCCCCTTCTCCCTTTTAGTCTGGAACCAAACGTTCAGTCACTTGTACTTCCCCTGAAGTTGATGCTACCTTATACTATCAACTTGTAGGAAAACTTTTGTATCTGACCCGTACTCGTCCTGACCTTTTCTTTGTTGTTGGCCTTATTGCTCGGTTTATGCAAAACCCACATGAAAGTCATTGGAAAGCAGCTAAAAGAATACTTTGTTATGTTCGAGGTACAATTCAGTTTGGGATTCATCACAGTGCAGAAGCATCTCCTCTATTGGTTGGTTTCACTGATTCCGATTGGGCTGGTGACCTTGATGATCAGAAGTCTACTATAGGTTATGTGTTCACTCTTGGTTCAGGACCTATTACATGGGTTTGCATGAAACGAAGTGCCATTTCTCTTTCTTCAGCAGAAGCAGAGTATCGTGGTGCTGTAGAAGCTAGTAAGGAAGCCCTGTGGCTTCGTCAAATCCTGTCAAAGTTTGGCTTTCAGCAGCAACATCCGACTACACTTCGGTGTGATAATCAAAGTGCCATTCAACTATGCAAAGATCTAGTCCAACATTAGCGTAGCAAACACATTGAACTGCACATGCACTTCATTAGAAAGCTCATTCATGACCATGTTCTTGAAGTGCAATATTGTTCAATAGAGGATCAAGTTGCAGACATCTTTACAAAGGCTCTCACAGAGGCGAAGTTTACTAAACTTCGATTTATGGTTGGAGTTCAGGAAGTTGTCACTAAGGGGGGATAGGCTCTAATGCCTCCTTCCTTCTCCTATTGTGTCATATTTGTACATCCGTCAATCCTATCCCAAGTTTTTCTTAAGGGGGGATGTTAGGATATTTTGACACATAGGAAATAGTTAAGTATAACTTGGTCTAGTGTAGAGTTAGGTAAAGTGTGTTTCTTTACTATGTACTTTTGTAACTTACAATCCGACAGTCACGATATGTAGTGATCCGACGATTCATTCTCTCCTCAGTATTACCGACATTTGATTCGTGGCTTAACACCTAATTGGTCCATGATTTCTATTTAAAGAGCATGGAGGGTCATTTGTAGGGTAACCGTTCATGAGAGAAGCTTATGTAAATTTTCATTCTTTTATTAATAAATTGCCTGAAGTGGCCGTGTTGGCTCAAGCCATGGACTGTTCAGTGTTTCCCTCTTTGAGGGTTTTAACCACGTCAAGAATACTAGTGTATTGATATGTGATCTGTTTGTGAGCGGTGTCCTTTGGTGTTCTGTCTGAGGATCTTACCCTATAAATTCCTACATTTTCCGGGGACAATTGTTCAAAAACAACTGTGTCGATGTGATTGGTTCTTGTGCATGTATTTTTTCTCTGGGTAATTGTGTGATAAGTGCAGTAGAATTTCTTTTAATATCTCTGAAGGGATTTCGTAAATAACTTATTGTGAATAATAAGTAGGTGAAATAAATCAGTTGCTGCAGTAGAATTTCAGTTTAGAAATTTTCACAGGTCAGAGCCCGAATGAGATGTAGGGTTGGAGCCCTTGAGGTTGGTGTCTCAAAATTGACAAGATTGGAGCCTTGGAAGTCCAAGTTGGTGCTTGGCATAATACAGGTTGGAGCCTGGGAGATTGAATATTGATGTCTTCATCTAGGGTTGGAGCCCTACATATATTGTGCTTGATTTATTGAAGAAATTAATAAAAGCATTTATTCTTATTGTTGTTCATTTTGTGTTCTAAATATAAGTGATCTAACTGGTAAAAGTAACAACTGAAAAGGAATACTGATTCACCCCCCGAGTATTTCCAACAATTGGTATCAGAGTCGTACCTTCACACAAAGCCTAACAGCTTGAAGGTTGATCCTTAGAACACAAATGACAAAGCCAAGGAAGAAAACCTCCAATCCTCCTAAAGATGTCTCCTCCTCAACCATGAAAATTGAAGACAATCAAATTGGGAAGGTCCCATTGTTCAATGGAAATTTTGATGTATGGAAGATAAGAATGAGAAATTTCTTAATGGCTCAAGGCGTTGGAGTATGGGAATCAGTGATTATTGATAGCATGATGGACGATGAATCCAAAGAGTACAATACAAGAGCAATGAAGACAATTTTGAATGGGCAACCAAATTCTATAATGGCTAATTTGGAAAAAAAAATTCAACAAAAGATATATGGGACAAACTTCATGACCTTCACTCAAAAGGAGCATTGACCATGACCTCTTGTCAAGAAGATGATGGAAAGCAAGAAGGAAATCCAGAACCCATCAAGGAAGCTAAAAATAAGAATGATGACATCAAGGCCAAAGAAGACCTAGAAGAAGAAGAAAGCAAAGAAGGCATTGAAGAAGAAGACTAAACTTATAGCTGCCATGGAAGAGATTAACAATTTGAAAAAGGAAAATGAGGAACTTAAGAAGAAAGCGCAAGATGATGACTAGGACAAGACAAGGAAGGAAGTTGACCTTTTCAAGCTTCAAGTACAAGAAAGAGATGAGGAGCTCACCAAACTTAAAGAGGAATTTCATTAAAACAAAAGAAAGCATCATGAAGAATTCATATCCATGACAAATCAATTGGATAAGGCAAAGAAAAGGGGAGAAAGTTTGTCAAGCCACCTTAAGCAAAGACTCAAGAGCTTGAAAAAACTTGAAGAAAAGATTGGTCAATACAAGGAAGAGGTCTCCTCCCTTAAATCTCAACTATAAGAAGCGAGGAAACAAGCACAAGGAGCTGAGAAGGTGATGGAAGGTTTGGAATTCATGGAATGACAAGTTGATGAAGCAAAAAGGGAGAGAAACACCATGATATGCCAACTAGAAGAAAAGGATGATGACACCACCAAGTTATGATTAGAAATCACTTCTCTTAAGGCCCAATCATGTGATGCAACCAAGATGAAGGAAGAAATGGAGATCATTCTATCAAAAAAAGGATGAGGAATGCAAGAAAATGAAGGAAGAAATTGATATCCTTAAAAAGGAAGTTGATCATCTGAAGAAGAGCCTAAAGAGCTCTCAAACTCTAGATGACATCCTAGTCATCAAAGATCTCCTTTTGATAAATCAAGTCTTGGCTATACAAGTGAACCCTCAAGCAAGAATGATGCAAACCCTAATGCTTCAAACTACAAGGATGTGAGGAAGCTAGAAAGAAATATTGATGCTCCCAGTTCCAACAAAGACAAGGAGAAGAGTCAAGACAACTATGGAAGAAATCCTACTCCAAGGAGATTTGCAGATGGTGTAGGAATACAAACGGAAATAAATATCATCAAAGAATCCCAAGGCAAAAATACTTCAGAAGTACATCAAGGAAATCTTCATCTTCCAGGCACCAAAGTATATTTCTTGGTTATTGCTATTCTTGTACAAACTTTGGGCACATGGCAAAAGATTGTAGGGCATATCACAAAGACAAATCTAATGGTCCCCGTCAATCTCTTAGAAGCAATTTTACAAGAAGAAGTCATGATTTCTCATTCATGAACAAGATGGAGTGCTTCAATTTCCATAACATCGGACATATGGTGCGTGATTGTAACTTGACTTGGGTCCCTACACAAGCTAAATGTTGATTTGGGGTAGCATCGGATGTGCTCTAGCCATGAAAATTGGTGGAGAGGCTAAGGCATATGAGATCTCTAATACCCAGAAAGGGTTTGGGCAGATTCTAAACAGTTTGAGAGTTATTAAAATAATTAATATTTTTAATGGAGTCCCTAAGTCTAAACTTAGGGAAATTAAAATATTAATGTGAATTAATATAAAACTGTGTTAGAATGGTCCAAAAGTCATGGAGAAAGCCAGATCTAATCTTAGCCGTTCATTAAGGACTTAATATCGGCCGTTGATTTGTCAACGAGAAAAGTATAAGAGGAGGCTTGAGGGTCACTTGGAGAACACACAAAGAGATCAAGGTTTCGACCTTCTGGGGTTGGGTTTGTTGAGAAAGTTGAGAGAGTGATCAGAGTTGCAGCTAAGGGGTAGTGAATACAGAAGTAGAGAGGCAGAGATAGCATCGGGAGGATCAACGCAGTAGCCGGAGAGAGGGACGCAGAAGTAGCCAAGGGTTCACGCAGAGCTAGCCAGGGCTCACACAGAGGTAGCCAGGAGCTGTGCAGTGCCTCAGAGGGCCAACGTGGGTGACGCAGAGGGCCAGAGGGCTGACGCAGTGCCTCCAGACGCTGACGCAAGCCAAGCCAGAGTGATGTTGGGCTAACGCTGGGCCAGAGAGAGGCTGACACAGTTCCTAGAGGCTGACGCTAGGGTTTTGTGGGGCAGATTGGAGTTGTGGAGCAGGGAGTGTTTATCCGGGATTTCAGCCGGAATATCTACTTCCGAGTAGAGAGGTACTACTGCCAAGATTTTTCTTTGTTGGATAAGCCGGATTTAGCACCCAGATTGTATTTTGAAACTGCTTTAATAAATCAAACCCTCAGATAGTTGCACCGATTTTCCCGCATTGGGTTTTTTTGGGGACATTAGTCCAGAAACAACTGTGTCACTTGTGTGCTTGTTTCTATTTCCTTTAGTTGGTGATTTGTAATGTGTTGAGCATGTACTTGTATTTATTTCCAGTATTTACATGGTAAATAACTTGTTAATTAACAGAACAAGTAGGTAGGAATAAATCAGTAAAGTGCATGAAGGGTTTCTAACGCGTTAGACTTAGAAATTCCAACACTAAAACCATGACAACCAAGCTAGAAAAGAAAGTTACACAAATATGGAGAAAGAAACAAATTGGATCCGAAAGTCTCTTGGACACTCTAGCCAACAAAACATGTTGTTGATTTGATGAAGACATCCTTGACTGATGTGATATCCCAAGTGATTGATGAGACTCTGCCAAAAAGGAGACCATGCATACAGTTAGGGGGAGCTTGGGATCATTCTTGCAGAAGCTATCCATGAAAGGGCCCTATGAAATCCTTGATGAGTCACTCATGGACAATCATCCTTTGATAAATCATCTCTCGGGAGCAACTCCATTGAAGAACATAATCCCTTACTCATCCAATGGACTATTGTGGAATATTTCTCCCATTTGATCACAAAGCAAGCAATCTTTCTTGAGCTAAAGGAGTTTATAAAGGTCGGGGGAGTTGGTTCATCACATGAAGAAATGTAAACACATCTATCATGGACCACATTGCCATAAGGAAGAGCACCATAATAGGGAGAGCAACATACCTATGAAGAACTACTATTGAGAAGAAGCAGCTTGACAGGGGGAGTACTTGGGCACCCAGTTTTCCATTGATGTCAAAGGGGGAGAGAATGTTGGAAGGGCAAGGATATTGCCATCAATGACAGGGGGAGATTGTTAATCTAGGTTGTCATTGATGTCAGTATGGTATTTGGCCGGGATGACAAATATTATTGAGATGCCAAATAATGTCATAACTCTTGAAGATATCAAGACACTAACAAAGAAGTGCCAATCATGTACCTTTGATGAACTTGATGATGAAGCAATAACCTTAGATATTTTGACCTTGGATGATCTTGATGATGGAAGACTTTATGATGACATGGAAAAGTCAATGCTGCATATAATTAATGGCATATCACTATCTTGATGACATTATAAGTCTATGGTGAAGAAGCCCAACAGGAAGCCAAACCATGAAGAAGCCTAACTGCCCTACCTCAAATTCTGCATTAATAAACGACCAGTCACATTAAAAAATATTTTTTCACTACCTTAGAGCCAACATTTCATTATGACACCTACGCCATCTTTTAGACAATATTTTTGCCTTTTCAACGAGCTATTACTTGGCCTGAAACTCCAAGCGGTTTGGGAAAAATGGATTTTTGAAGTTAAGAAATTTATTTATGACAGTAAGCCGACCTGTGCTAGCCTACCCAAGTCGGCCTACCTTTAGTGACGTGTCTCTTCGCTTTGGCTTGCAAAAACCACTATTTATAAGGGTTTCAAAATTCATTTCCTCATCCATTACTTCGGTCAAGCATAGAGACAGATTTCGGACTTGAAGTGAGAAGAATAAAGAAGGACGTGGAGCTACAAATATATCTTTCTATGGTTTGGGTTCTGAACAAGGATTATTTATCATTTATTGGAAATTGGTACAGATCTCAGGATTATTTGCAGAATTTTCTTTTTGTTGGAGAAACCTCAGGACATCCCTTATTAAGTTACAGACTTTGTTGGAGAGACCTCAACCCAGTCTTTATTGTAGACCGAATTACAAACTTGCAATTTCAGGCTAGCACAAACCTGCAACTTGACCTATTATAGGTCTGTAACTTTGACCTTTCTCAGAAGCTCGAACCTGTTCCTTTATTATAGAACTCGGCCTGCTCAAACCTCATTTCAACCTTGTTACAGTGTATAGAGCTCGGCCTTACAAGGAATAGAACATAGACTGTATGGTTAATCATTGCAGACCTCAGATTGTGGATTGCCACAGACTTTGGGCATGTTTGTTACATATTTTGGGCTTATCACAAATCTCTACCATAGATACAATTTCAGACCTGTGCTGACCTTGGACCTGTAACACTTGAAACACTCTTGACGAGTTCTGGAGAGTGAGGAGGACAAATCTCTGTAATGCTATAAATTTGTGAAAGAGTTGTTGACATATTGCCTTGTGATTAGATTTGAAGGAGGATCTCTGTATCATATTTGGAAGGCTGACTTGGGGAAAGAGGAGTACTGTTGAGCTTCAAATCTGACCTTGGAAGACAGTAGTGGGCAGAGGCAAAGATTTGGATTTGGTTTGTATTTGGACTAAACCTTGGGCCTTGTGGATAACAACATACCTTAACTAAGAACATTCAGATTTGAAAAAGTTGACAACATCTGAAGTAGCCCACTAATATTCTGAAGGTCATCATCTGAATATTTGTTGAAGCAGCTTGAGATCACCATTTGAACCAGACTTGGGCCTTTAGACAATGAAGTTTGTCGATGACAATTTGAAGATATCCTTGTAGCAGCCATATTGAAGCATCCTTGAAGCAGCAGTGTTGAGGTACATTATAGAATCCTTAGAAGAATTACTTGGTGCAAACTTTGAGGCTTAGTGCAGCTTATTGTAGACACATTGTTGAGAAGCCCTAGCTGTCCTTGGAGTTAATCTTGGAGACCATGATGCATTAGTCTTCCTGAAGTAACCTTGGAGAAAGTTGTTGGGTAATATGAAGAGCAGTGGTGACACATTCATGGTAAGACAAGGTTGTCATTGATGATGAGACGTGGAGACTAAAGTGAAGGGATAACTGAGGATTGACAGGACTCGTTGAAGAAGACATTGGGAGCCGTGAAGTATAACCAAATATATCTTGACGAAGTAAAGCTAAGGGTTGGAGCCTTGAAAAGACAAGGTTGGTGCCTTGGAAGATAGGGTTGGAGCCTAGAGGATCAGAGTCCTCAAGAAACCAGGTCGGAGCGTGAACCAGATATAGGGCTGGAGCCATTGAGGTTGGTGCCTCAAAATTGACAAGGCTGGAGCCTTGGAAATCCAAGTCGGTGATTGCCGTAATACAGGTTGGAGCCTGGGAGATTGAAGATCAGTGTCTTCATCTAGGGTTGGAGCCCTACATATATTGTACTTGATTTATTGAAGAAATTAATAAAAGCATTTATTCTTATTGTTGTTCATTTTGTGTTCTAAATATAAGTGATCTAACTGGTAAAAGTAACAATTGAAAAGGAATACTGATTCACCCCCCCCCCCCTCAGTATTTCCAACATATTTGTTGTAGATGCATGGTGGAGAAGCTATGGTGGCAGAGTATCCAATCTCCAAAGGCTTGCCATTCGAGTGCTCAGCCAAACATGTAGCTCCTCCAGATGTAAGCGCAACTGGAGTGTATTTGAAAAAATACACACCAAGAAGCACAACAGGTTAAAAATATTCCAATTAAGGAGGAAGCATCGTATTTTTGTTTTTAAATGTGAATAAATAATTTTTTTTTTTTAATGTTTGCCACTTTTTGTTAAAATTGGCAACTAGGGCCAAACTCCATGTGGGTCATCTTATTCATGGTTGATAATATTTTTATTAGATTCCTCTCGTTGAGGTGTAGGATTGATCTAAAGATCATCCGATTCCGATAAGTATTTATGGAGATATGAATTTATTTTGATTATGGAATAATTATCAAGCCGACCAGCAACTCATGTAGGCTCAAAAGCCCAACAGTTGCATCTATTCAATCATCAACATTTGTGTATAAATACAGGAGGTCTTTTCCTCATTTGGACACACTCATCTCATCACATCTCTCTCTCTCTCTCTCTCTCCTACGCAGAAAAGAGGCTCTTCTCCTACTGTGCAGAAAGAGACTCTTCTCTCACATGTGTGGAAGGAAGGACGCAGATTTAGGGCTGCAACTGCAAATCAGAAGTTTGACCAGCATTGACCATCTTTCTCCCTCTCTGAATTGTGCTGTAGGTGGATCTGACTCTCCTCAGAAGGCCGCATTTTTTGGTGAAGGAATCAAGCCGATCCGACGGTCAGTTTGCAAGATATTGTCTGCCCTAGTTGAGGGCTGATCTAGGGTTTGTTGCTGCTAATGTAAATTAGATTTCTGTACTATTTTTCTCTGCTAAATTATTGAAGATAAAAGAAGATTTGATCAAAGGGTTTTCCCATATTGGGGTTTGTCCTTGGCTAGCCACCACATCTTATGTCTCTTGTCTTGGCTTGTTTTCTATTGATCATTTAATGTTCTATCTGCACTTTACTTTATGTACATGTGATTGCTAATCTGTGGATAATAATAAGAAAGATAAGTAAACTCCTATAAGCATAGAACATACCATAACTTAACATGGTATTAGAGCAGAGGTGAAGACAAAGCGCGAGCAAGAGCAAGAGCAATCACCAAAGAGAAGATTGGCAAAGCTATCCTAAAAGAACTATGGGGTCCTCAACACTCTTCCCTGCTGAAGAAAAGCTCCGTGAGAAAGTTGACTATCACGGATGGAAGATGTCTCTCGATCTAACCTTAGAAGATCAAGGAGTGTCGGACCATGTGAGAGGCAATATTGTTGAGCCTCCATCAAATGCACTCGCTGCTGCCAGAAACAAATGGAAAACTGGCGAAATCAAAACAAAGAAGATCATCTGGGACTCTGTCGACAAGCGCTTGGTGGCCTACATCTCCGACCTGAACACCTCCAAGGAAATCTACGATAGACTGGTGAGTTTATTTAAAGTTAATGATGCAAATCAAGGTTTGTTTCTTAGAAATAAGCTGAAGGAAATTAAGAAGGGCAAAGATGAGAGTATGCAAACATACTTCTTAAGAATCACCGAGATCAGGAACGATCTCCTATCTGTTGGGGAGACTATTATTGATAGGGAAATGGCACTCACAACTCTTGGAGGATTACCATCCGAATGGTACGTGTCAGGACTACTCTTCTGAACAATAATGTAATTCCTGGTTTCGAGGAATTAATGGCTAGATGCATTCAAGAAGAAACAAGGGTAGAAGAGCAAGAAATGCCCATGCCTAAAGGTCCTCCTGCTGCCTTCTCTTCTCATGCTAAGAAAAGTAATAATTCCGGGACTAAATAAAAAAAAAAGGATGGACCTAAGGGTGGAAGAAAAGGACGATGTTACATTTGTGATAAAGCAGGTCACTATGCAAGGGAGTGCCCTGATAGAAGGGACTCACACCGGGACGATGATGAAAATCCCTCTCATGGCTATCAAAGGAATGACAAATCTAATAGCAGAGGTAAAAGGAGTGTTGGAAGTCAAGGAAGAGGACAATCATTCAAGAAGGCTAGAAATTCCAGGTATGAATCTAACACTATTGACAATAAGCAGGATGAATATTATCTACCAGCTGCTCTATCTACCTGTGCTCCTTCGGACTCAATGGGAATTTGGCTTATTGATAGTGGTGCCTCAAGGCACTTCACTGGTTACAAAGAAGTTCTCCATAATCTAATAGAGAAAGAAACTAACCTGGAAATTGTCCTTGGAGATAATATGAAATATCTCGTAAAAGGTGTAGGCAATGTCTCTTTTAAATTGAATCAAGGTAATACGGTCCACTTACAGGATGTATTATATGTACCTGACCTCAAAAAGAACCTGGTGTCCATCTCGGCAATGGAAGACAAAGGCTACAAGGTGGCTTTCATCAATGGCAAGGTACGTGCATGGAAAAACAATATTAAAGATGCCTTCACTCTTGGGTTTTGAGTTGATTCATTATATCAGGTCAGAGGAAGTCCGCTAGGTGTCATGTCTTGTGACACATCTCAAGCCTTGATCGAGAATCAAACCAAAAAGAAGATCAAGATCTTAAGGATTGATAATGGAATTGAATATGAATCTAACGAGTTTCATGACTTTTGTAAAGAGGTTGGCATTAAGAAGGAGACTACTACACCATATACTCCTGAACAGAATGGTGTGGTGGAAAGGAGGAACCGTATGATTGTGGAAGTTGTTTGTGCCAAGCTCCATGATCAAAGACATCCGAAGTTTCTTTGGGCCGAAGCTGCAAGCACCATCGTATATGTACAAAACTGATGCCCTCATCAAGCATTGGGTTCCAAGACTCCTGAAGAAATATTCACTGGTAAGAAACCTGACATATCTCATTTTAGAATTTTTGGAAGCCCTGTATATTTTCATGTGCCGAAAGAGAAAAGGAATAAATTGGGTGCATCTGGAAAGAAAGGAATCTTCGTGGGCTATGGTGAAAATACTAAGGGCTATAGAATCTATGTAGCTGATCAAAGGGAAGTCGTGATTAGTCATGATGTCACCTTTGATGAAGATATGGCTCTCAACAAGGTGAACAATCTTCCTACAGTGAGGAGCTCTCAAGAAGCTGACATCAGGGAACTGAAAGGAAAAGAGTATGTCGAGATATTTGCACCTATTGCCATATATATCACCATCCGCTCGATCATAGCCCTTGCGGCTTTACAAAGATGGAACCTACATCAGATGGATATCAAGACTGTGTTCTTGCATGGTTCGATCAAAGAAGAGGTCTACATGGAGCAACTCGAAGGATTTGAGATTTATGATCGAAAATCTCATGTATGCAGGTTGAAGAAGGCTCTCTATGGGCTGAAGCAAGCACCTCGAGCATGGTATGAGAGGATCGATAGCTACTTGATGAAGTTGGGATTCACTAGGAGTGAATCCGATCCTAATCTTTACTTTAAGGTTGAAGATGACAAATCTCTCATACTGGTGCTGTATGTGGATGACCTCTTTCTAACAGGTGCAGACCCTCTCATTCACAAATGTAAGAGGGAGTTGGCCTCTGAATTTGAAATGAAGGACCTAGGACTAATGCACTATTTCCTAGGACTTGAAGTCTGGCAGAAGCCAAGGGAAATTTTCCTATCTCAAGGAAAATATGTGGTGAAGATATTGGAAAGATTCGGTATGGTAGACTGCAAGCCTGTAACTAACTTGATGGAGCTTGACTTCAAGAAGTTAAGCAGTAGTGCCGCTGGACCTGTTTTACGAAATGCTACGGAGTATCGGCAACTCGTCGGCGCATTAATGTTCTTAGTGAACTCCCATCCAAATACATGCTTTGCAGTCAACATATGGTTGAACCTCACCACATACATTGGATTGGTGCCAAGAATCTGTTAAGATATCTTCGTGGCACAATTACATATGGGTAAGATACACTACCGGAGATATGAGACTACTTGGATACACTGATGCTGATTGGGCAGGGAGTGTGGTGGATCGTATGAGCACTTCTGGGTGTTGTTTCTCCTTGGGATTTGCTTCTATATCCTGGATGAGTAGGAAGCAGAAGTCGGTGGCTTTGAGCACCACCAAGGCAGAGTATATTGCTGCTAGCATGGCCTCCTATGAGGCAGTCTGGTTGCGGAAGCTCTTCAGTGAGCTGTTTGGATTTACATTGGATACCACCATGATCCTATGTGACAACCAGAGTGGGATTCATTTGTCAGAGAATCCCGTATTTCATGATCTCTCCAAGCATATCGATATCAGGTACCACTATATTCGAGATATGGTGCAGTGGGGAGCTTTAAGGCTCTAACATATCGGTACAGATGAACAGGTCGCCGACATTCTGACAAAGCCCCTAGGAAAAGTCAAATTTTTTATTTTCCGAGAACGACTTGGTGTCATTCAGAAACCCATCTGATGAGGGTCCCGTATGATGTATGGAGTTCTTGTAGCTCCGAGGGGGGGGTGTGGGGTACTTCTTGGAGCGACATATGACCACAGGGTAAAAGAATCAAAACTTTCCCTGTAACACCCTGTGGCGACTATGTAGCAGGATGATTAGTTCTCTTGTGAGGTTTGGATGATGTGTTCTCCATGACGATTATGTAGCAGGATGATTAGTTCTCCTATGAGGTCTGGATGATGTGTTCTCCATGACAATTATGTAGCAGGACTATTAGTTCTCCTGTGAGGTCTGAATGATGTGTTTTGCATGACAATTGTGTAGTAGCATGATTAGTTCTCCTGTGAGGCCTGGATGATGTGTTTTCCATGGCGATTATGGACAGGATGATTCGCTCTGCTGTGGACAGTATGATTCGCTCTCCTGTGGACAAGATGATTCGCTTTCTTGTGGGACAAGATGATTCGCTCTCTTGTGGGACATGATGATTCACTCTCCTGTGGACAAGATTGATTAGTTTTCCTGTCGAGGCATCCTACCCATGCAGTTCGAGACTCATGGGAAGTACCTCTCATCTGATCAATGAGTAGGGAAATGAGGATAGGGACCATAATAGTACCGATGGACGCATCGCTGTATCTACTGTACTCCCTATGCTAGGATGACCTTCATTGATCTAGGATCAATGATACTAGTCTGCGACCAGTGGTAGGAGTTGTACCCACTATGACGCTGACTTCGGGTCAGTTGAGACTGGTTTGGGACCAGTGGTACATACTCTGAGACTTACTTCAAGTCAGTTGAGGACTGATCTGGGACCAGTAGTAGGAGTGGTACCTACTATGATGCTGACTTCGGGTCGGTTGAGACTGGTCTGGGACCAGTGGTACACACTTTAACACTGACTTTGAGTCAGTGGAGGATGATACTGGTCTGGGACCAGTGGTAGGAGTTGTAACCTTTATGACACTGACTTAGGGTCGGTTGAGACTGGTCTGGGACTAGTGGTACACACTCTGAGACTGACTTTGAGTCAGTATGATACATCCTCGATCATTTCTCCTTCTTCATAATTCGAACAAAGCAGAGCAGATTAGAACAGGGCAGAACAGAACAGAGCAGATCAGAACAGGGCAGAACAGAACAGAGCAGAGCAGGCAGGATAGAGCAGAGCAGAGCAGGGTTCAAGCTGTATAGGGCAGTGCATTTGTTGGTTGAGACTGGTCTGGGACTAGTGGTACACACTCTGAGACTGACTTTGAGTCAGTATGATACATCCTTGATCATTTGTCCTTCTTCATAATTCGAACAAAGCAGAGTAGAGCAGAGCAGATTAGAACAAGGCAGAACAGAACAGAGCAGATCAGAACAGGGCAGAACAGAACAGAGCAGAGCAGGCAGGATAGAGCAGAGCAGAGCAGGGGTCAAGCTGTATAGGGCAGTGCATTTGATGGATGAATAGTAGCGACTGATAGACGAATTGCAGATGGAGTTCTCCCTAGTTGAGAGGGAGTGTTAAAATTGGCAACTAGGGCCAAACTCCATGTGGGTCATCTTATTCATGGCTGATAATATTTTTATTAGATTCCTCTCGTCGAGAGGTGTAGGATTGATCTAAAGATCATCTGATTCCAATAAGTATTTATGGAGATATGAATTTATTTTGATTATGGAATAATTATCAAGTCGACCAGCAACTCATGTAGGCTCAGAAGCCCAACAGTGGCATCTATTCAATCATCAACATTTGTGTATAAATACAAGAGGTCTTTTCCTCATTTGGACACACTCATCTCATCACATCTCTCTCTCTCTCTCCTGTGCAGAAAAGAGGCTCTTCTCCTACTGCGCAGAAAGAGACTCTTCTCTCACATGTGTGGAAGGAAGGACGCAGATTTAGGGCTGCAACTGTAGATCAGAAGTTTGACCAGCATTGACCATCTTTCTCCCTCTCTAAATTGCACTGTAGGTGGATCTAACTCTCCTCAGAAGGCCACATTTTTTGGTGAAGGAATCAAGCCGATCCGACAGTCGGTTTGCAAGATATTGTTTGCCCCAGTTGAGGGCTGATCTAGGGTTTGTTGCTGCTAATGTAAATCAGATTTCTGTACTATTTCTCTCTGCTAAATTATTGAAGATAAAAGAAGATTTGATCAAAGGGTTTCCCCATATTGGGGTTTGTCCCTGGCTAGCCGCCACATCTTATGTCTCTTGTCTTGGCTTGTTTTCTATTGATCGTTTAATGTTCTATCTGCACTTTACTTTATGTACATGTGATTGCTAATCTGTGGATAATAATAAGAAAGATAAGTAAACTCCTATAAGCATAGAACATACCATAACTTAACACTTTTTCATTTTAAGAAATATATTTTTCAAAATAATTTCATCATTTCCTGCTTTTGTATTCTTTGAGAAGAAAAATACAAGGGGCAACTTCATTTTTAATTTATTAATTTTGACCCTTGTATAGGTTGGAGTCCCAACGACTCAATGACATGGTCTACGTCTACTACAATCTTTGATTGGGGTGAGGTAACTTGAGATGACACCTGATGTGGAGGCCATCTCATTGGATGGGATTGACACCACTATTGCATGGAGGGTTGAGGTCGAGAGGCCTATCATGGCGTCGATCCCTGATTGGTTAGAGCAGGAGGTAGTGAAGGGGGTAGAGGAGGAGGAGGAGCAACAAGAAAAGGAGGTGACACCACCTACCCTTGTCACTAGTAGAGGACATGGTCTACCTCCTATAGCTCCTAGTTATTCAGCTTCGAGAGCACATAGAGTCCACTACAAGCCCCAACGCCTTCTTCATCTAGAGGGAAACTGTTACATTTTTTTGCAAGAAGGGCAGAGGAAATCAGTGGTATTAGTTATTTGGTTCATTTCATTGTATATGATATTATGACTCATGATATGAGATACATTATTATATTTTTTGTTGATATTTTGAGGCTGAGTTAGGACTTAGTATTCATGACATGATTCACTGTTATGTGTGATGTAGCACTAGAAATGATATTACACATCTTATATATTAGTTCTCTTTTCATATTTATGTGAATGTGTTTATTTTATGTTGTGGATGCTTTATATATTAAAAAAATTGAAAAAATGATTTTTTTTTTGGGCCGATTTTTACAATTTTTTCCGATTTCGGACCCTCGCCAATTTAATCCTGATCGCAATGTTCGCAACATTGATCTCAACACTGAAATTGGGATCCAATGAGGGTTTGTACCTCTCTTAACAAGCTTCTTGAGCTCCTCAATCAGTTCACCAATAATTCTTCACATGTTTCCCCTTGAGTCTCCTTCTCCTTTTTAATAACATTTCCCTCCTCTGAAAACCATGGGTGGTAGACAAAAACCATGGGTCACTTTATTTTTCCTAAAGTGACTTTTACCACCTTTATTTAATTATTATTTATTTTATTCCGGTGCCCCCCTTACTTTTCTATCAATAGCCCATGGGATCTAGATAGGCTATGAATCCAAACCTTTATGCTTCTAAGGATTGGAAAGGGACATCATAGAATGATCCCTGCAACTAGAAAATTGTCTCTACTGACCGCAATTTGGCCCTCAACCTGGGAATTATTTCGGCCTCCAACAATAAATTGGCTCTCCAAAATAATTTAGTTTCCTTGGAGATATTTCACAACCCCCAATTAACTAGATCTTTGTAATGTAATTCCTCTTGCTAGAATAATCCCTGTCTACTACAAATATTGTAATATCCCAAATAGATAAATTTCTAATAATTCCGAGATATTATAAAATGTTCTGTTATTTAAGTTTTGAACATTCTCAACAACGAAAATTCTCACAAATATGCAAAAATAATTGAAATGAGAAACCATGCCAAATAGAGAGAAACGAAACAAATCGTTGATTTGGGTCAGCATCGGATGTGCTCTAAACCTCAAATTTTATAGGGAGGCTTGGGCACAGGTATTCCAAAGAACCCATAAAGTGTTTTGGGAAATTCCACACATAAGTGATTTTATTAAAATAATTAATATTTTTAATGGGGTTCCTAAGTCTAAACTTAGGAAAATTAAAATATTAATGGGTATTAATCTAATCAAGGGTGAAACTTCTAGAAAAAGCTACAGATCAAGCCAAAACAATCTAAACTTTTGATTATGATTTAATCTAGGCCGTTGGTTGTCCAACAGGAAGACATAACAAGGGGCTTGAGGGTCATTTGGAAAACACACAGACAGAGAGAGAATTGATTTTCTGAAGTGAGAAGTTCTCAGGAGGAAAAATCGATTGAGGAGATCTCTTGTAGTTGAGGGGCAGGGATAGCAGCTTCCGGAGAGAGAGATTCTCAGCCGGAGATACATCAGCAGAGAGAGGCAGTGAGTGATCCAGAAGCCTTGACGCAGAGGCTGATGCAGGGCCAGAAGGGCCACGCAGAACCAATGCAGAGGGAGAGAGAGGAGTCCGAAATCTACAGAGGAATTCGATTTTCAGACGCTGCGAGTGAGACTGGGAGGCAGAAATCAAATTTCCTGGGCAGCAGATTGACCAGCCAAAGAAGTGATGCAGCACCCAGAGAGCTTGACGCTGGGCTGACGTAGACACTGTGTAGAGGCAGCTAGAAAAGCCGGGGGGCAGTCAGTTTGGGGCTAGATCAACCAGGATTTCTCAGTGATTGTGTGAGGTAAAACTCACAAAGCTTCTGCCAGTATTTCTCTCTATAACTGAATAACCCTGTGAGGTATTCAGTGATGTATTTAGATTTTTCTACTGCTTAATAATAATAAACCCTCAGAGTTGCTGCACCGGTTTTCCCACATTGGGTTTTTCCAGGGACTTTTGTCCAAAAATAACTGTCCTATGTGTTTCTATTTTCCTTGCTTAGTTTCTATGTTTCAGAATCATATTTAATTTGGTCGAGTCTATTTCAGTAATTTGCTTCGATATTTCATGAAGAAACCTTAAATAAGTTTTTAACATAATTTACAATCTAGGAGAAGTAGATTCAGCTGGTTGCAGTATGATTCCTAAGATTGCTAGATCTAGGAATTTTCACATAGTATCGGAGTTGTTGATGTGAAACAAGGAATCGCTGATCTAGCACTGAAGCAAGGGCCAACTTACTGCAGCAAGCAATAGTTCGAATCCCCTGAGGGATAACACAGTTCTAGCAAGGAGGGTTGTATTTTCGTGGGTATCTCTCTATAAGTGAGCCGACAGAGAGGTAATACTACCAAATTGAAAACTTGACAAGGAAGAAGGAGCTACGTAGAGCTACGCAGAGCTAGAGGGAAGTAGTTTCTGCAAGTAGAGTGTTGGGTAGAAAAGCCGTCAGAAGGAAGAAGCAGATCACATAGTGAGGGAATACTTCCTTAGTGATTTCTTGCTGAGGAAATCAGTATTTCTCATTTGCTGAGCAGCAGAGAAGCAATAGATTACCAACTCCACCAGGGAGTGCGTAAGTCAACCTAGGAGCTACATAGTAGGGAGAAAGAGGGATTTGTTCGGCAATTTTCAGAGGATATGGTAACCAGTGGCTTGAGGGATCAAGACAGGTTGGACAGGGCTTCCAATTATTCCATCTGGAAGGCTAGAATGACTTTCCTTCTAAATGAGCATGCCCTTAAGACGTATGTTGATAATGTGGTAGATGTCCCAGCGGATGCAGATCCATTGAAGAAGTACAGAGCTAGGATGGCTAAGGCGAAGAGGATGATCCTGGATGGAGTCAAGGATCACGTGGTGTGCCACGTTGCTAGCAAAGGGACTGCTAAGGAGATGTGGGATGCCTTGGCCACATTGTATTAGGGTTCTTCCAAACAGCGAAAGATGTACTTAGAGCAGAAGCTGAGATCTGCTCAGATGCAGAAGGGAGAACGTGTGGATCTGTTCCAGACGAAATTGAAGGAAACCTGTGATGAACTGTCAACTGCGGGGCATACACCTCAGGATTCGAAGTTAGTAAGACTGTCTCTAAATTTTGTCTCGGATGAGTGGAAAATCTTTGTCCAGAGTATCCTGGGCAGAGCAACATTGCCAGGTTGGGACGAGATGTGGGCAGCTCTGAAACAAGAAGAGCTGAGGAGAGACCTGCTCAAGGTCAAACTTGATGGGAGCAGTAGCAGTAGTGGGTTGAAGCCCAAAGTAGAGGAGGAGGATAACGCAGCCCTTGCATCGAAGGGACAACAGTGGCAACATAGATGTAAGAAGGACATCTCCAAGGTGAAGTGCTTCAAATGTGGCGAGATGGGCCACTATGCATCCCAGTGTCCTTTGAAGAAAAAGGACAAGGATGAGAATTGTGATCCATAGGTTGCAGCAATTGAACAGGAGGAGGAGTTCACCATGACAGCCAAGATACCTCTAAAAGGGCGGTGGGCTGATATAGAACTGTAGTTCAATAGAGTTACAGATGGGCAGGATCCTTGAGGAGCCCACATCTTGGATCATCACCTTGCTATGGGAGCCCATGATTAGTAGTAGTGGGATGGTGGGGTTTCAGTTGGTGCCATGGAGTATTGATTCGATAGATGCATTGGTTAGTAGCGCCAGAATGTGAGTAGCGCAGACCAGAGAGGCAACAGTGCAAGGAGGCACAGTGTAGAGCCTCAGCAGCACAATGGCTTCAGAAGAGAGTGTGGGACTAGCAGCAGTCAGGATTTCAATGTTGATTTGGGGTAGCATCGGATATGCTCTAGCCATGAAAATTGGTGGAGAGGCTAAAGGACATGAGATCTCGAAGACCTAGAAATGATTTGGGCAGATTCTTCCCGGTTTAGGAGATATTAAAATAATTAATATTTTTAATGGAGTTCCTAAGTCTAAACTTAGGAAAAATAAAATATTAATGGGTGTTAATATAAAACTGGGTTAGAAGGTTCCAAAAGTCATGGATCAAGCCAAATCTAATCTTAGCCGTTGATTAGAGATCTAATCTTGGCCGTTGATGGACCAACGAGAAAAGTATAAGAAGAGGCTTGAGGGTCAGTTGGAGGACACACCAAGATTGATCAGTCAGTTCGATTTTCTGGAGCGGGGTTTGTTGAGAGAAATCAAACAAGTGATCTGAGTTGCAGCAAGGGGCAGTGAATACACAACAGAGAGGCAGAATTAGTACCAGAGAGACAGCGCAGAGCCTGGAAGGTTCCAAATGACATGGATCAAACCAAATCTAATCTTGGCCATTGATTAGAGATGTAATCTTGACCGTTGAAGGAACAATAGGAAAAGTATAAGAGGAGGCTTGTGGGTCAGTGGGAGAATACACCAGAGTGATCAATCATTTGATTTTCTAGAGCGGGGTTTGCTAAGAAAAGTCGAATCAGTGATCAATTTGCAGCGAGGGGCAGTGAGTACGAGATAGAGAGGTAGAGATAGTGTCGAGAGACCAGCACAGAAGCAGAGAGAGGCAGACGCTGAGCCAGAGGGAACACACAGAGCCCAGCAGAGACACTGCAGAGGCTAGAAGGGCCTGCGTCATCCACACAGAGGGCATCAGGAGTGACACACATGGTCGTAGAGGCTGCGTAGTGCCTCAGAGGGCTGACGTAAAGGGTTCGGGGTTGACGCTGAGGCCAGGTGGGCTGACGTTGAGCTTCAGAGGTTGCTGGAGAGGGTTTCGTGGGGCAAATTTTTTGAATATCTGCTTCCGAATAGAGAGGTATTACTGCCGGATTATTTTCTTTGTCAGGTGAGCCAGTTTGGCACAGAATTGTACTCAAGGAAAGACTGCATAATAAAATAACCCTCTGAATTGCTGCACTAGTTTTCCCAAGTTGGGTTTTTTCGAGGACGAGTTGTCCAAAAATAACGGTGTCACTTGTGTGTTTGCTATTTCTTTTCGCTGTTGATCTGTAGATGGTTGAGACTTTATTGTGTTTATTTCGATAATTATATGCTTAAATAACTTGTTCGTAATTAACAAGTAGGAGAAATAAACTAGAGAATACAGATAAAATTTCTAACGGGTAATACTTAGAAATTTCAACATGGTATCAGAGCATGGTTGCAGATCACAAGAGAGCTGAAGCAGAGCATTTGCAGCAGAAACAGTCGTCCCGAGCGATAGAAGCTGTTCCTAGCAGAAAGTAGTAGAGAAGGGTTGACGCAAAGTGATTGCGTCATTAGTTCGGGTTAGAGAGTGGTCAGCGTAGAGGCTAAGGAGGGCAGAAAAAGGCTCAGGAAGAGCCACGCAGAGACCAGGAGGGTTGACGCAGTTGGCTTGGGGAGCATTTCAGCCAGTGCTGGGATTGTGCAGAGCCTAGAGGCTCAGTCCTTCGATTGCTGGGGCTTAGGAAGCTGTGGGCAGTTTGCAAGGAGTGAAGCTGGTGAGGTGCTATTGCTGCCAAGACAGAATAGTACCTAACGGGGCAAAACCAAGCTAGAGGGAGTCGTTATCAAGGCGGATTTCTAGCTAAGGAATCCAGATCAGTGTTGCAAGTGCATAGGAGATCGGAGAGGTGCAAATCGACGGTTGGTGAGCGGAATTCCAGGATGGAAATCAAGACTCAGAGGGAGTCTAACAGAGAGCTTCCAGATGGGAAGTAGCGACTCAGAGGGATTCGAAGAGAGAACTTCCAGAGGGAAGTAGAGACTTGGAGGAGTCGAAAGGAGGAGCAGAGAGATGGTCATGAATGGACCGAGGGATTAGGATAGGCTGGATGGGGCATCCAACTTTGTGGTCTAGAAGCCCAGGATCCTGTCCATTCTAGATAAACATCGCATCAAGGCCTTCGCCTTGAGAACAATGGCTATCCCAGTTGACCTGACTAACAGTGAAAAGTACGAGGAGGCAATGGCCAAGGCGAAATGCATCATCCTTGATGGGGTCAAGGATCATGTGGTCCCGCATATTGCCGAAAAGGAGACGGCAAAGGAAATGTGGGACACCTTGAAGGAGTTGTACCAGCATACTTCCGTGTAGAGGAAGATGTTACTTGAGAATCAACTGCGGTCATACCAGATGCAAAAGGGGGAGCAGATAGATCACTTACTTAGTAGATTGAAGGAGATCCGAGACCAACTAACTTCCATAGGGGCCATGCCAGATTAGGAGTTGATGGTGAGGACCTCTCTAAATGCAGTCTCTGAGGATTGGGAGACATTCGTCCAGAGTATTCAGGGCAGAGTGAATCTTCCAGATTGGGAAGAATTGTGGGCGGCTCTTCACCAAGAAGAGATGAGATGGCTGTCCAAGACGGGAAGTAGCAGCAAAGGAGTTTGGATCAAGAAAGAAGAGGAAGAGGATGCAACTCTGGCATCTGCGGGGAAGCAAGAGAAGAGGAAGAAAAAGGACCTCTCCAAGGTTAAGTGCTTCCATTATGGGGAACTAGGTCACTATACGAATTGGTGTCCGAGGAAGAAGAATAAGGGAGAGGTGTCTGACTCCAAGGCAGTGCCAACGTGGCGGAAAAGGAGGTAGAGGAGGATGACGATTGTGCCATGAGTGCTCATGTATCTCTAGATAAGAGGTGGGGAGACATCGAGCTGTAGTCAGGAAGACTAGAGGCGATGAGTGGGAGGATTCTTGAGGTACCCAAAGTCTTGGATTATACCTTGCTACCGAAGCCCCGAAGAGAGATTAGCAGGACTGGCGGATGTTGGTAGAAACGGATGCGGATGAAGCGACGGAGAGTGCTACAGTGTAGGAGTCTCAGACAACACAGAGTTAGCAGGCTGCAGCAGTGCGAGAGGCACAGAGAGGGTTGCAACAATGCAGGATGGCATAGAGAGGTTTGCAACGGTGCGAGATGCAGGGAGTTGTTGCAGCAGCGCAGAGGCAGTAGAGGGAGCACTTGATAGCGGTAGAGAGAGCTTCAACATCGGGAGTGTTTCTAGCCTGATAGGGATGTCAGTAGTTGGGTGGATCAGTTACTTACTTCTCAGTAATTGAGTTGCAATGCAGTAGCAGTTAGTAGTAGCACGATGCAACATGATGAGAGGGGGTTGCAGTGCAGATGCAGTGTTGGGAGAAAGGACCAGCAACAACACGGATGCAGAGGGAGCTGCCGTATGGATGCAGCAGTGGCAGTGGCAGGGCCATGGGCAGCAGGACAAGATGCAGCAGTGCGGAGGATGTTGGGTGCGGAGGCCTAGCATCAGCACAGGTACCGGTGCCGTATAATCAGAGTGATGCTCAGTGTGGAGTATTACTAGAGCACAGTCCTCGCTAAGAGGGAGTGTTGATTTGGGGTAGCATCAGATGTGCTCTAGGCCTCAAATTTTGCATGGTGGCTTGGGCACAGGTAGTCCAAAAAACCCAGAAAGCTTTTTGGGAAATTCCACTTAGAAGTGATTTTATTAAAATAATTAATATTTTTAATGGGGTTCCTAAGTCTAAACATAGGAAAATTAAAATATTAATGGTTATTAATCTAATCAGTGGTGAAACTTCTAGAAAAGGCCATAGATCAAGCCAAAACGATCTGAGCCTTTGATTAGGATTAATTCTACGCCATTGGTTGTCCAACAGGAAGATATAAGAAGAGGCTTGAGGGTCATTTGGAAAACACAAAGAGAGATAGAGAAAATCAATTTTCTGAAGTGAGAAGTTCTAAGGAGAAAAAATCGACTGAGGAGATCTCTTGCAGTTGAGGGGCAGGGATAGCAGCTTCCAGAGAGAGAGATTCTCAGCTGGAGATACATCAACAGAGAGAGGAAGTGAGTGATCCATAAGCCTTGACGCAGGGCCAGAAGGGCCATGCAGAACCAGCACAGAGGGAGAGAGAGGAGTCTGAAATCTGTAGAGAAATTCAATTTTTAGAAGCCGGGAGCTGGGGTGTGAGACCGGGAGGCAGAAATCAAATTTCCTGGGCTGTAGATTGACCAATGAGAGAAGTGACACAACACCCAGAGATCTTGACATTGGGTTGATGCAGACACTGCATAGAGGCAACGCAGAGCCAGCTAGAAAAGTCGGGGGGCAGTGAGTTTGGGGCTGGATCAACTAGGATTTCTCAGTGATTGTGTGAGGTAAAACTCACAAAGCTTCTGCCAGTATTTCTCTCTGTAACTGAATAACCCTGTGAGGTATTCAGTGATGTATTCAAATTTTGCTACTGCTTAATAATAATAAACCCTCAGAGCTGCTGCATCGGTTTTCCCGCATTGGATTTTTCTGGGGACTTTTTTCCAAAAATAATTGTGTCCTATGTGTTTCTATTTTCCTTGTCTAGTTTCTATGTTTCAGAATCATATTTAATTTGGTGTAGGCTGCTTTAGTAATTTGCTTCGATATTTCATGAAGAAATCTTAAATAAGTTTGTAACATAATTTACAATCTAGGAGAAGTAGATTCAGCTGGTTGCAGTAGGATTCCTGAGATTATTAGATCTAGGAATTTTCACACAAATAATGGAACTCAACTTTATTTATATAATATATATTGTTATAACAAAAATTTAAATAACGGAGAGAGAATAAAAAGAAATGAAGCACCGGTTGAGGATATGAATGAATCGTTGATGCTCTTTGAAATTCTTAGGTGGAATCTCCTCAATGGTGTTGGGTTTTCGTCCAACACACAACAGTAAACCCGACTGTTTCCGTCTTGGGGCTTAACTGAAGCTAAGAATTCCATTCTCCAACAGTCACCTACAACAATGATCAACCAAACCAAGATGTCTCAAATGATTTGATTCTCCTTTTTTAGATCTAATGGATCCCTCTCCAACCTTCTAGAAGCCTTTATTTTATTATTTTATTTTCTCACTCTAGAAGCTTCTCCTCTTATCCCCTTTCTTAAGTGACTTTAATTTTATTTTAGTCACTTGGCCTTTTTCTCCATTTAGCAGTTTTCCCTTTTCTTATTAATTAAAGTGACTAATTAAAGTCACTTTTAATATGAGAAAATGGTAAATTGGCCACCATCCTTTCTTTGGTCACTAAAATCCACTTTTCACCATCCCATCCTGTAGATATTCTCGTCTTAGTTCCAACGAGCTATTACACTAAGGTGTTTTATTAAATATTCCTCCCAAAATGACACCTTAAGCGTAATTAATTTAAACAGGCTCAATAATAACCCCGTTTTACAGGAATTATCAGAATGTAGTAGAACCAAAAGCAAGTTGTGCGGATGATAGAATATGCCAACCGTACATCGTCGGATTCCTTAAAACTTCTCAAAACCCCTCTAGGACCTCTGATGATATAATCTTGCTCCACTGACTTGGCCATCACGTACCCTGGAAATCCATCCTGGAAACTGAAAATGGAGACATTACATATATCGATCTTCGAAACCCTGGATTTTGACGATTCTCAACCCTTCTTCCTCATTAAACACCAATGAAGAACTTGAAGTGGTTCTCCCTCTTGGCTATCTATGGTGGATGTTTCACCACCGAAACTAATTGCCACTAGCTAGAGTATATAGTTCCAACAGTGAAATTGGGATCTCCGCAAGGGTTTCCCCTCACGCAATAAGCTAATGGAGCTCCAATTTTCAATTCACACTATTCCAATCATGTCTCATTGAATGAGCTCCTTTTTTTATAGAGATGGTCATTCCGAATACCATGGGTCAATAACATTGGTCATCCAAATACCATGAGTCATTTTTTCCTTTTTTAATAAGTCACTTTATAATATTTCTTTTCCTTAGTTACTTTTTTTAATAAATTCATTCCTTGATATTTGATATTCTATAACTTATGGGAATTAGCTAGGCCACTGAAATGTCTCTACTATGAACATCTGGAAAAAGGGACATTAAAACCAATGTATAGTATAAGTTTTAAAAAACTGTATTACACATATTGAAGGGGCATACATAGATATATATTAATAATGCAAGAAAGTACAATAATACAATGTTATCTTGATACTATTAAAGTAAGTTCTAGCTCCAGGCTCCTTGATACTATCCTTAGCCCTTCATGATATATGAATGGACCAAGAATGACCTTTGGGGACTGTTGTCGCCCGAATTGTACAGGCATTGCGACAACGCTTAGGACAGGGGGCTGTCACTCTGATCCCTGCCCACTACATTATAGCCGTCTCCCAACAACAGTCTATTGGGGGTAGTCCCTATGGAATGAAGTAAAGGAAAGCAAGTTGAAAATCAACTTACTTGGGAGACGCGGATGAGTGGCTTAGTAACTTAGTTGAATTTAAACAAGATTCTTGATTAAATTAGATTTTTCTATTATGAGACTAGGGCCTTAATGGAGTCACAAATTCTTGCTTCTTATGAATTGAAACCAAATGACCATATGGACACCCACTGCTTGAATGATTGACTAACCTATATGATGTGCAAATCCTAGGACCGATGTGAGGTGCAGGGATCTTGGTAAATTTTAGTTAAATGCCTAGTCTAAGTGTAACCTTCCTTTAATTATTTTGAAGCTGGGCTCCAAGGTAGTTTGTGGGAAGAAGGCTAACAGGCAACAGGCTAGGGCCTGATTAACGATACCTTTTGTTAGGATTCTATCACCCAATTCCTCTGGCACTGTAGAGATTGTGCCTCTGCCCACTTCAAGTTCACCGTGTTAACCACTGAAGAGTTGTTGAGGCCCCTCAAGCTAGATAGGAAGGGTTGACCTATATCTCTTATCACCCTAGCTTATGTTAGAAGGTAAATTATTAATGCAAATCTAGATCTTGAATGCTTATGCAAGATATTATGAATGAGATTTATGTTGAGTTAAGATTTTCTTAAGTTGTTTAAGTACTTTGATTAGAAACCTTTTAAGAGTACTTATCAGTAGTGAATTGCAATCTTAAACAAGATAAATTGCTTATAGATACAAGTGCAAATTTCAACAATATTTCACAAGATACCAAGTAAACCAAGATGCCAAATGCTTAAAATAGTCAATCAAGATGTTGATCACAAATTTATGACAGTTTATACCAGCAATACTACTTCAAAAAATTCAGATCTTATCAATGTTGTAACAACAATGCATAAACCACTTCAAATGATGAAATTTGCCCAACACATAAAACACCGAAATTCTAATGACCAACAAATGTAATTCAACTTGTTTAAATCAATTTAAGATGATGTATTCAGTAAAATTTCAGATCTGATTTCTTGATTTTCAGCAGTAAAACTATGAAAAATGGATGGCCAACATTCCAAAAAATAACAAAATGCACTAGAACTTGAAAATTTCAATTTTAAAGCTTTTAAAGAGTTTGAATCAGCAATTTTCAGAACTGATATGTTTATTATCGCAGTGAGTTAAACACAGATCAGCAAATCAATCAAGCTAAAAATAGATGCCCAATATTTCCATAAATAGAAAAAATATCTAGAAATTGAAAATTTCAGTTTTTGGCTCTTATTAAGTATTTGACTCAGAAACTTCAGATCTGCAGAAATTTTCAGTTATGCAAAAAATTAAGCAAGTTTAAATGTTAGATCTAGGCCAAAACTCAAATACCCAAGAGGCCAAAATTTGTGAAAATGAAGATTTTGCAATTTTAGATGACCTTGACCATTTAGTTTGTGATTTTAAAGACTAATTATTAGTAATTTGCTTGTTGTAATAAAACTACAGAAAAAAGGGTTTAGAGGTCAAACCCTAGGCTCAAGGCCTTGAAAATCTGCTGGTGAAAATCGTTTAAACTGTGAGATTACTTTGCCGCTTGAAAAAATAAGAATTTTGAGACCTTAATCTCTCAAGGGCCTAGATCTAGGTCTTGTCCCACTTGGTTCCTCAATCTAACCTGCAAAAATGAAAATAGAAACACCCAAACCCCAATATATACAAAAATAAAACTAAAACCCCAACCCAAATTAGAAAAATAATTTACAAATTTAAATTTACAAAATTATTTACAAAATATACATGGGTTTTCAAATGGATTTTGAGAAAATAATTTTTATGATATTTTTTCCTTGAAAGAATGGTTAAAACGCTTCAGAAAAATTAATGCTCACTATAGCCCAAGCGAAGATTCAATCCACCATATAAAAACCAGAGATCAAAGCAAAGTAACCCTTGCCCACAGTCTGTGAACTTGGAGACCAAGGATTGAGTATCTGCACACACTATGTATTATCTCAAAATAACAATATAAAGCACCACGTAGGAAGCACGTAGTCAATACATACCGTAGATCAACGACAAGAACACCTCTAGTTGCACCCCAAATTATTTTATTATAGAAGAAAAAATAGTTCCTAGCGAGACAATAGTTTACAAAATGCTTCAACAACAATTCTAGCCAGAGATCAAGATGATTAGAGACTCAAAATGACTCTAATTTATAAATAAATCCTTCAAATTGAAAAATAATGGCTAGTTTCTTTGATCCTTGTCAAAATAATCCTGGCCGTTGATCAATACTTCAAAATCTTTTAATCTTGGCCCTTGATTTCTAATTTTTGAGGAATTTTCAAATTTATCATTTAATTCCATTTTAATTAGCTCAAAATTTATTATTAGAGCTAATTTCCTAAAAAAATTGACTTTGACTTAACCATCAAGGTCCAAGGGTCCAAATTTTCTTGGAAAAGACAATATTCCCTTGGTGGAGGACCTTTAAAAATTGATTCTTTCAAGAGCCACGAATTTTTCCATTTGGAGAATTTATTTTCCTAGACAATTTAATTTTGAGTCTGTAACAACCCATTCCGAATCGCGAATAACATGGAAATATTAGCATGCATGTGAGACATGCATATGATAGCTACATATGCATGCACCACATACATTGCACTAATATATGTGTTAATTACTCATTAAGGATGTCTAAATATAGAGTAAATAAATTAATTATCAAAGGTGCTAATTAAACACCTAACCCTCGTAAATATAATGAATATATATATATATATATATATATATATTAAGAGATAATGAATATATTGAGTTTCTCCACAAGTTTACCACCCCATATATATATAGATATACCCCAGTATATAAATACACTTATAACCTTAGATATAATTTAAATAATTTCATAAGCTAAATCCGAAACTTTATTGTTAAACCTTATATGTTATAAAATAAAGATTATTAAATCATTATATAACTATATGCTAATTTATTAAATCAAAATAAACGACTGCCTAAATTAAAAGAAAGGTGATGTCACACCATGTGTAGTGTCATTCGATTCAATTTAATTGAAACCATGACTAGGTAGCCACCGTAACTCAATTGAATGAAGAAACATGACAAGGCAGCTACCGTTTAACAAAAGATAATATTCTTTCATAAGACGGTGGGCGAATGTGTAGAAGGGAAGGAACCTCTGCTACTTAAGAAAGGGAGGGGGGGTTTTGTAAAGGGGGAATGGAAGGTTATTATTTTCTTTGAAGTTAGAGGAAAGAATTTCAAGAAGAGTTACTAATAGAATAAAACTGAGCGTTGGTTGTTCTTGAAGTTTTTGGGCACCGGGGCCAGAGTGCTGAACTCTCTAAGTATTTTGGAGCTGGGTACCGAGGTTGTGCCTAGTTTGGCAGGGAGGAATTGGTCATTTTGGTAATGGGAGCAAATTTGGAGCTTCAAAAGCTGAGGATTGACTTCAACACCGAAAGCAGGTATGTATGAGTGAACTATGTTGATAAATTACTGTTTAAATTACCACTGTTAAACCCTGGTAGGATTTAGAGAATTGGTTCTGGTTAGGTTATTACAGACTCTAATTAATTAATTTTCTGGCTTATGATTTAATTTTATTTTGCCAGAAAATTAATTAATTTACACATGAGAGGATTAATTATTTTTCCAAGTCTCTAATACATATGATTTTTCATTTACAAGACTCAAAGAGGGAATACACATTCGTTTTAGACCCTCAAGACACGTAATCCATCTGCGACTAAATATGATCTAGTAAACCAAGTGTTTGTAATAAAATAATTTAGCCAATTAGCTTAAATTATTCCCAAACCAGTGTTACATCAGACTGGACTAAAACACTAGGACTCACCTAATAATTTGACAATAAATTTCACCCTAGATTTGGGGGTTTAAGATGAAGGGAAAAAACTCTTCTGATTAGCCATGTTAAAAAAAACAGGTAATCAGTGAGGTTATAAAACCTCCTAGGATGGAATTAGTCATCAAATTATAGGCTTACCTAGGTTGTTACATAGACTCAAGGATTTACTAAGATCATTTACCATATATAATTTGCAGAATGTGATGACCATGACACATGGACGGCTAATATATTATCCAATTCTTGTTGAAAAAGTTGGCACTTCCGCTTCCTGGGAACTTTGACAATTTGAGCGCGACAGGGACAATAACATAGGTCTTTCTCTGGTTATGTTTTGGCAGCACAAGGCTATCAAATTCTGGCTTTTGATGTGTAACGTTCCCAATAAAGTTTCTCTTTATAGAATGGCGGAGGAGGGGAAGAGATAGGTTCAAGGATGAGAACCTAGTGAAAAACAAGTTATGCACAAGTTCTAGGACTCGTGATGCATCATGGCCTAGCCATCCTTTGCTGATCTCCTCGTAATTCATCAGATCTAGAAGGTTATAGGGGTGGTTGATCGGGGACAACAAGCAACTGGTCCTTCATATAGCTAGAAAAAGAATGACTGCTAAAAAAATGGATCTTGCTGGCACAAACATGTAATTTTGACACGATGACATCAACGGCCCCCCCTATGAGGCCTAGGGTGACAAATAGAGGTATAACAATATCCTAGTTATGTTTTCTTAAGAATACTCTTATTGACAAACACAAGACCTTAGGCTTAGCTTTTCTCCTATTGGAGTTGAGCTATCACCATTCCTCTGGAATCTTATAAGCTATGAAGATTTTTTTATTAAGATATTTAGGATAGTTTGAATTTTAATATGATTCTTGGTGATTGGTCTGCATCTTAGGACATCTTGATTCATTTGTCACTTATCCAGAGCTATAAATAAGAATAATAAGTTCTCTTTTTGGCTTCTGTGTTTTGGTTCATGTATGCAGGATTTTAACTTTTCCACAATGCCAACAAATGCATCTTTATTAACAGACGAGACCATGTTTGGTACTATTTCTCGGCTTCAGTATATAATTACATAGTTTGCATCCAATATTCCCCATATTGATCATGAAAGGCTAATTGATTCAGCTCCATCATCGGAATTTTAACCCGTGAAAATGTCTTGTGTGCTGATTTTCAGTTTCTAATTCAACATCTCAGCATGAAGAAAATCATTCCTATGTCTTCCTCTCTTTATTTGTCCCTTGTAAAACAATTATCTACTTTTTATATGAAAATAAAGGTATACCTGTGCATTCCTTCTAGGATCTAAAGCCAGAATCGATAGGATGATTAAGAAAAGGGAAGTATATTCTTGCAGCCTATGGCTTTATCCCACTTGCAGCCACATTGTGCTGAAAAAGATGAGGCTTGGGCATTCATTATTTGCATGATTATGCACACGGTACAAGCTCATAGGAAAATAATCCAAAAGTATTCATATAATGCAAGCTTCACCTTTACTCCAAGTATTTGAATCTTCAACTAATTGTCAAATTTTATAGTTTCCACATTTGTTTATGCCGCCTTATGCAGTTCCTACCCTTTGCATAAGAAAGATACCGCTTCTTCAACAGAATACTCAGGCAATTTGCAATACAGTTGCATATTAAATGGGTTAATTAGTTTCTTGAATACAGAGGGAATTTAATTCCCTATCAGTGATGTATGAATGGGAAGCTCAGAAGATTTAGCCTAACTTCCCAAGTGTTGAGCATTAGACTTGCAACAATTCTTTGGAAATATTCCATACTTTTCAATGGATTATCAAATTTGATATTGAAATTCTGTATGGAACAACAATAATAATTTCTTACATTTTCTTGCACTTTCATTGATCATTTATTATCATTAGACAGAGGCTTGTATTCCTGAGATTCATTTGTACTTTCTTGAATTTTGACCTTGCTTCTAGTCTTTAGAGTGCTATATATGCATTTTAGGTCCAAAAAACAAATTGTGTGTTATTTGATGGCTTAATATTGATCATTTTCTAAATCTGTTCCCAGAATCAGAAGATATCAAAACTTGGCCGCACCTAAAACAGTAACATTGAAATAGTTTGATAATTGGAAATGTAGGTATTGTCATTGCATGAAGGGCGGTCTATTTCAATGAATTTATTACCATTTATACATTTATTGGTCCAAAAACATTCTGCTTTATAAGTTTGTTGTAATATATTTCGTATTCTATTGTTTTGATTATTTTATCTTATTTTAGACCAGAGATGAATGATAGTGGCATGGAATTCAGTTGATGTTGCAACATCAATGCTGAATTTTTCAGCAGAAGTTAGTGTACTAAAGCAAAATGATATCAGCACAACAATGATGGATAAGGGGGTAGGGGCATAAATGACAACAGAAATCATATAACTTAGAAGCATGATGTTTGGAAGCATTTGGGAGATGATGGTGGCCCCCACAACATTTTCTGTAATAAAAGTTTGTGAAATATACACAGTGGAAGCACATTTGCAGGCACACTATGCATGAACCCTGTTGAAAAATGTGTAACTAGGTTCGGTCTTCATAAATATGAAATGTACTTTTTGATTCTTGTAAATTGTAAAATGAAAGAAATTTATTATTATTATTTTTGGAGCATGGGTTTCATGCTCAAGGTCTTTTACTTTATAGGTCAAGCACCCATTGAGTGCTTCTAGGGTTTGTCCTAGCTCAAGATGTCAAAAGAGTCATTGTCATAAGTTGAAGACCTCTTTGGGCAAATTGTAACTTGTAAAGAAAATTATTTTTTTCTTTAAAAGTGTCAAAATACCCTTCAAGACCAAGTCCGCCTAAAATGACGAGCCACATCCACGTTGAGGAGCCTATATAAGGAAGAAACTCGACCTCCTTGAAGCACATTCATCTCTCACTCATTCAAGCAAAGGAAGAGGAAGAAGAAGGCAGAAAAGAAGGAAGAGGACGAAGAAGAGTTGGTTTTGGGCTATTTCTCTCTCACACATGCGAAGGAAGGCTAGGGTTTTTGCAGTAGATCTAGGGGTTTTCTCTGCAAGTTTGATCTTGAAGAAGGGAAGGCAAGAAAGTCAAGCGAAGGTCACAAGAAGTCATCCTCAAGTTCTAGAAGTCAGAGAAAACCAAGCAAAGGTCTAATGAAGCCTTGGAAGGCTAAAACGAAGCTCACATGTGTGGCAACAACAACTGCAGGAGGGCCAAAAATTTCAGGTTCGCAGTGGAGGCTGAAATTCTGCAGACGGGGGTTGAAGTTGTGCTACTGAAGAGATTTGATTGGGTTTGACTTGTTCAAGGAAAGCACATCATCCATAAAGATTGGACTTGGTCTTGGAGTGTATTGGTCTTGGTCTAGAGGTTCTTGGAATTCGTCTGTTGAAGAATGTAATGTTCATTTTTTTGGTGTTCCTTAGGATGGACTTTTGGAGTTGGGGGCAGATAAGTCACAGGTGTAAGTTGCTGTCATCAGCAGGCCTAGGGGCTTTTGGAGGGTTTTTGAGGAGTTTCTATTGGGTCTAATGGTATTCACTTGGTATATTCCCTCGCACAATTTGCCATTTGTTTTGGCACATTCCGACAACTTTCAGAAAGTAGAGTTATTATTGGGCCTGACTCAATTAATTACGCTTAAAGTGGCATTCTGGGAGGAATACTTGACGGAACACCTTAGTGTAATAGCTTGTTGGAACTGGAACAAGAAGATCTACATGATGAGATGGTTAGATGTGAGTTTCAGGGACCTGAGGAGACATGGTGGCCAATTTACCCTTTTCCCGCATTAAAAAGAATATTTTAACTAAAATAAAATAGGGAAAAGTGCTCCATGATTAAAATAATAATAAAATAGGAGGTTCTAGAGGGGTCAATCAGATCTATAAAAGAGGAGGAGGAATCCATTACAGGACATCTTGGATTTGCAATTTCTTCTTGTGGAGAGGTTTGAAAACTCGGTTCTCTATTTCAGTAGTAGCCCCAGGACAAAAACCCTCAAGTGATCTTGGTGAGAGTGGATGAAAACTGTTAAAATTGGAAACTAGGGCCAAATTCCTCCTTGGGACAACTCATTTGATGGAGATGGTGATTGCATTGGGTTCCTCTTTTCGAGAGGTCCAAGATTGATATAAAGATTATCTCATTCGGACAAGCAGAAGTGTGATTTTGAATTTATGACCACACGTGCAATTGTTCAGGTCAACCTCAACTAAATGTAGGCTCAAGGAGCCCAATGGATGTGTCTCTTCGCCCACAAAAAATTGTATAAATAGAAGAGACCTCACACCTCATTTGGACATCCATCAGTCACACATTCTTCTCTCTCTCTTCGTCAGATTGGTTCATACAGCTTGGGCAACCTCTCTTTCTCTCACACGTGCGGCTAGGAGGATAGAATTTATGGGCTAAATCACATAATTGAAATTGCAGAATTTTAGATAGGTTGACTAGCGTTGACGGAGGTTGTTTGAACCATTTTGAGGGAAGAATTTCGATTTCCTTAAGACGCATTGACTAGGACAGAAATCAAAGTTTTTTGGGCAGTTTGACCTGCGTTGACTGCAGGTTGACTGAGTTTGACCAGAGTTTTTGTGACTATTTTGGGCTAACTTTGACCACTGTTGGAGGCTGAATTTCACTGCCTTTGACTGAGATTCATACGAGGTGTTTTACTGTTGTTTTGATTAAAGTTGACTTTTTGGTTAGGGATGAAGCTTGACTGCAGTTGACTGCAAAATTTGATAGGGCTGATTTGAATTTGTATTGACTTTTGTACCATCTCTGTGTGTTTAACTATTAAATAATAATAAGAAGATTTGATCAAAGGGTTTTCCCCACATTGGGGTTTTTCCTTGACATCTGCCAAATTCAGTGTTCTCTTGTCTTGGCTTGTCTTCTGCAATTTTGTTTTATGTTCTATCTGCATTTACTGTCAATGTGATTAATGGTTAATGTGATTGCTACTGGAAATAGTTGGAAATTGTTATTGGGCTACTAAAGGAACATTGAAGTAAATTGTGCTAAGCATAGAACATACCATTGCTATCTAAAATTAACATGGTATCAGAGCACAGGTGATGACAAAGCCCAAGCAAGGGTGAGAAAAGCAATCACTAAGGAAAGTTGTTGGACAAGAATTTTGAGCTAGCTTCAATGACGACTACATCATACTTCAAATATGAGGACAAGCTCAAGGACAAATCCAACTATCATGCATGGAAGATGTCTCTGGATTTGACTTTGGAAGAGTGATTGTTAATTTTTGGATAAAAATGGTATGTTCTATGCTTAGAGCAATTTTACTTCAATTTCTTTATTAGCCCAATATCAATATCTAGTTTAGCAATCACATCAACATGATAGTAAAATGCAGATAGAACATAAACAATAACAGTAGAAGACAAGCCAAGACAAGAGGACACAAGATATGGCACCAGCCAGGGACAAACCCCAATGTGGGGAAACCCTTGATCAATTCTTCTTATAATTCTTCAAAAGTTCGCACAGAGAGAGAGTACAATATACAATATTCACTTGCCCAATCACAATGAAATCTGATCAGTCAAACAACAGAAACAGAAAGTCCTAACCAGAAAGTCAACGCTGGTCAACAGGGCAGATTTTGACCTCCAAAATGGCTTGGTCAAACTCGGTTAACTCGGCCTCCAACAACAAGTCAAATTAGCCCAAAATTAGTTTGAAAAAGTCCAGTCAAATATGGTCAACAAAAGTCAACACTACAACAAACCCTAGCACAGTCAATGCTGGTCAAACAGAGGTCAAACAACCTCAGATTTCGTGCCTAGAATTGCGGCTTGCCCAAACAGAAATACCCCACACAAAACCGCAGTCAAAGATGGTCAACGCTGGTCAAAACAACCTTCTGCAATTTTCGGTCAACTCTGGTCAACGCAGGGACAACAAAAGAATAGTGCCTTCTTCGCACGTGTGGAGAGAGAGAAGCCTCAAAAATCCGTACCCAATCAAGAAGAGAGAGATGTGTGAGTGAATGAAGTGTCCAAATGAGGAGGAGGCACCTTGTATTTATATGCAAACGTTGAGGATGAATAGACATGACTATTGGGCTTCTGAGCCTACATGAGTTTGCTGGCCGACCTTGACAATTTGTCCATAATCAAAATAAATTCATAATTCCATTTGTACATGTTAGAATGGGATGATCTTTAGATCAATCCTACACCTCTCGGAGAGAGGAATATAATAAAAGTATCAGCTCCCTCATATGAGTTGTCCAAGGTGAAGTTTGACCCTAGTTGCCAAAATTAACACTCCCTATCAACTAGGGAAAACTTCACCTGCGAAACTGTCTGACAAGCAGTACCATTCTTGTCTCTGCTTTTCTTTGCTCTGCTGAACCATGAAGAAAGAAGAAATGATCGAGAATGTATCATACCATTCTCCACTGACTTGAAGTCAGTCTCCAATAATAGAGAGTGTGTCATACCACTCTTAACCGACCCAAAGTCAGTTTCCATTGATCCCCAATCAATATCAACATCCTAGCATAGGGAGTATGGTAGTACACGATGCGTCCATCAGTAGTACTGTGGTCCCTATCCTCATTTCCCTAATCATTGGCCAGATGAGAGGTACTTCCCATGAGTCCCAGATTGCATGGGTAGGATGTGCTAGTAGGAGAAGGTGAACCACTCATCTTGCTCATATGCCATAGGAGAAGGTGAACCACTCAACCTATGCATATGTCACCATGGGGTATCACAGGGGAAGGTGAACCACTCACCCTGTACATCGCGCACCATTAGGGGAAGGTGAACCACTCACCCTATGGTCGCTCATCGCTCCAAGAAGTACCCCAAGCCCCCCGGAGCTCCTAGAGCTCAACATCCATCTCATACAGGACCCTCATAAGAGGGTCTCTCCACGACTCCAAGTCGTTCACGGAAGGTTAAGAATTTGACCTTCCCCAGGGGCTTCGTAAGAATATCGGTGACTTGATCATCAGTCCCAATGTGTTGGAGCCTTATTGCTCCCCGTTGTACCATATCCCGGATAAAGTGGTACCTAATATCAATATGCTTGGAGCGGTCATGAAACACGAGATTCTCATAAAGACGAATCCCACTCTGGTTGTTGCAGAAGATCACAGTGGTATCTAGCACATGTCCAAACAACTCACTAAAGAGCTTCCTTAACCAAATAGCTTCACAAGAGGCCAAACTATGTAATGTCCCAAGCCAAGGAAATTTGGAACAAACCCTTCAAATCAAATTATCTAGCACTTAACACTTAATTGCCATGGAAACCCAAACACCAGAAATTTGTCTGGAACCATAAACTCACAAATTGCATAAAATCTCATTAAAAATCACAACATGAGGAACAATGAGAAATGCAGCAACCAAAATCTAGCTTTATTATATATAGATAGATGCCAATACAATAGTCGGGAATGACTCTTTGGTCTCCAAACCGAAACAGAAAAACAATCACTACACCTGTGGATTCTGAATGAATCCACCAAGGGGAGATGGGTGCTCGCCCAATCTCTCTAAATCACCCAAGGGTTTCCGTCCTGGGGCTACCAATGGAGTAGAGAACCACATTCTCAACCTCTCATACAAGAAAACTCCTCAAAACTCCATCGGAATCCCTGATGACAGAAACATGCTCCACTGACCTGGTCATCCACTGCCCTGGAAATCCACCCTGTCCGTACTATGAAGAAGAATAAAAATGGGGACATGAAAGTCCTCCCACCCCAAGATTGCTTGCCCTCAAGCAATCCAAATTTGTGGACCAATCTGGTGGCCCAATGCAATTGAGACCCAATGCCAGGATCCCATACGAACCACTGGGTGATGCTCTATTTTTGTGTCAGCCCACCATGACAGACCCCTCAATGCCCGGATCCCAGACCAATCTCCGACTGAACTTGGCATCAACAAATCCTCCTGGATCCCAATGCCACCAAATATCAAGGCTCCAAGGCTCCAACTGTGTTATAACTCCACCCATGAATGTTGCTCCATCCACCGCGTACCAACTCATCACCTCTCTCCAATCCAACCCCTGACTCGATCCACCGCTAATCCAACTCTCCTGATGCCGGGAAGGAATGTTGAAGAGTCGTCGACCTGAATCCCACTGCCAACTGGAGCATGTAGTCTCTGACATGTCTGGGGGTCCCTGCTCTACTACGCCCCTGACTAAGGATATCACACCATCAATAGGATACCAACTCATGATCTCCCGCCAATCTAATATATGAACACCTGTGCAAGGGATACGTCTGCTATGTTGATACTAGTCCATGCTCAACTCCTGAGGCTCTACCCGGTCAATCAAAACAAGTCTAAGGAATCCTGCCTCTCCCCCTCTAATGGGAAAAAGTGGGCAAATTGTGCTGCAAGCCCCATCTATGTAATCCTCGAGAGGGTTGCTGCCTGAAAATGCTGCAGCTCGGCTGACTGCCACTACATCGATTTGCACCTCATCAATGGGTAGACCCAAAGATGGATGCATTGCCATCTCCCCCGCCTGATAGGAAACTCCATGCTCCTCCAGTCCACCAATCTCCTGCCAAACTGTCCTCTCATACTCCAACATCTCCTGAGGACAAGTGTCAGCGAATACTGTCACCCTACCAATTGTTTGTACATCTGTCTGCTCCTCATCAACAACTGACCCCAAGGGTGGCTGCTCATCCTCCATCATCACGGGTTCAATATGAACCTCCAACTGGCCCTCCCTAGAAGGCTCGCCATGCATACTGCGCACATCCTCCTCCTCAGTTGACTCAAGATCCACCATATGTTGCTCATGCTGAATCACCACTGGTGACTCATCATCCTGAATGTCTCTCCTAGGACCCAATGACTGCTCATCATATGAATCTGGCCTACTGTCAACGATTCTACATGACTCATGCTCCTTGGAAGCATCCTCGTACGAACCCATGGACTCGTCCAAAGAAGAATCCTCACCCTGATGGTCAGAAGGAATCTCAATCTGCTCTACCTCCGTCATCTCCTCAGTGTCACTCAAGCATGAGTGGTCAGGTCCCCAAGGTTCCTTGCAGATGAAGCAAAGTCCCTTCCTCCTCAGCTCATTCCTACTGCATGATCCCCCAAACCTGAGTTACTCCTCCCTGGTCAACTATCTCTTGAACAATCCAATGTTCTGCTCAACCAACCTCTCGGCTAGTTCATAAGCAGCAGGCGGAACCAACTGCTCTCTCCTCCAAACGGACAACAATTGAGACTGCATCTCCCGACAAATGGCATCACGACCTCTCATACATGATGACAAGATGGACTGCATGTGTGCTATGACTGTGTCAGGATGATGTTTCCTAATGTTGAAAAAGCATCGAAACATCTGCAGGATAAGGTCATCACACTCAAGATCAAACATGGCTTCATAAGTCCTAGTCATGGCCATGACTTCTAAAATCTCAAGCTTCTTCCCAAAGGTAGAGCTTGCACTGTTGTCCAAGTCCTGGAAAGTCTCTACTATCAGTCTGAAAGCTCTCCTCATAACATCATCATTGTAAGGAGCTATAGGGGCAGTTAGTCTCATGATGTTACTGAGACAAGATGCAACTGGAAGTCTAACCCCTTCACAAGGTTCCCCCAAGAACTTGGGTTGTATGAGAGCAAGCATAGTTGGTTTTAGCACCCAAATCAGTTTTCTCCCTTCTAACTGGGTCACTTCAGAAAGTTGTGCATCTAGTTCATCCAGTTGGAAAAGAACTTTCCATGTGACCCTCATGCGTTTTAATTTTGTCCCAAGTGCAAAGATTTTGTGTCCTATTTCCTGCCCCTTCTGCACATCCTTTGGTTGTTCTTTATGAAGAATGGCATAGATCCCTCTTGAAATGGGTTTGTTGTACAATTTCGCTTTCTGGTCTATATGATAGTCCATGGAGGTACTATTGTGTTGGTTCATGAGGTGTTCTAAAAATTCCATTATTCAGTGGCATATACAAGGCTATGGCGTAAATACAATAGTGTTGTCATATATGGCAGTTATGAATCCAATGACAATTTTGCTCACATAGCAATAATATATACATACATCACTCATTCAGCCAAATCTAACATCCAATTCACTATTCTGCGTCCAATCCGACAAGATATTCAGCCTTATCTCTGTTCAATGGAGCCCACAGTCTCTTTTATGTCATGGAAGGATATTGTCTCTCACACAGAACTTAGCCAAAAAGAAAGACTCGATTTATTAAAATAGATTTATGAGTTTGTATGGTAGTTCCAGTGATGCATTTAGTCAAATAATCAGGTTCCACATTGTTGTAGGTGTTATCACAATTTTTTTCATATAAGATGCACAGTAGCAATGTCCAATATGGAAAACGCCTTATAACAACCAAATCTGATTTGCACCAAGTTCAGAAATATATTTATAACTGATACAAACTCGAATGGTGATGAAGATGATAGTCATGATAGTCATATTGTTACTAAATATCACAGAGATTAGAATCTGGGAACCTGGCGTGTATACACACTGAATCTTCAAAACAAGGCTCAGTCTCAATTCCTACAGCTGTTGCAAAGACCCCAAAGAATCAATTGCTTTTATCTTTAACATGTTTCCCCTGTATTAGTAGCAACCCAGTCACACTGCCCCTTTCCCACTGTGCTTCACCAAGACGACCAATCAATCACTGCGTTTCTCTTGGGACAATATGGAAAATTCCTTCAGGGACAGTTTCGAGCTGATCACGATTTTTCTGGGTTTTTAACTGACCTCAGTTAAGTATTTCGTCAAACATATCACCTATACATGATTGTAGGATTTTTCTGAGAGATTTCAGAGGTCTACTGCTTCAAAGGTGACAATGTGCAGTTCAACATATAACAATAGGCAAATTATTTTACTGGAGGAAATAACCCACTTCAGAATAAAATTGGTACCATCATTTATAAAATATCAGCTCATGGTATTGAAGCAATTTCTCATCAAAGTTCAACACTTCACAACAAGTTAATAATCTGAACCTAACTCAGAAATAATACACATAATGGAACCTGGTAATGGTGTGACAGCTCCTCTGCCTTAGTTCCTCTCGTCCAATGTCCATCTCAATGTACACCATCACACCGGCAGTTTGTTGCACTCAAAATGCTACGATTTAAAACTGCTCGCATTGTGCCCATGCTCCACGATAATGACATACAACCTAGCCAACCCGTAATATCGTTCTTTGTGGGAACAAAAACATGTCCGTCGAGCAATGGTGGCCCCACGACCTTGGTTGTAGCAAGAGATACAGCCCAACAGGTGTTAATTTTTTTCCCAGCTACCAAAAAGAAGTAACTCGACTCCCTTTTGCCCTCGAGAAAACTCGACCTAGTTATGAAATCTGTCCAGCAAGGAAAATGTGACTAGAGCCTTGTAGTGCCACAATAACCCATCCAATCACACGAGGAAATTCGTTCTCCATTTGCACCCATACGTATTTTCAAACCGGGTCACAGCCAATGCTCCATCTGATCATCGCATCACACACATACATCGCACGACTCTGTTATACTCATGTCACCAATACGCTCATGCCACCAATAAGCAGACCGCCAATGATTTTCTCAGATCGCACATTTAGAGCACCGCGCTTGCGCATTCAACACTTCATTCAACCTCTCTTCTTAGTCATTAGTTTGACCTCCTGTCAGTCACAGCGACACATAGGTATACACCCATTCTTGTCCACGCGCAGCGGGAATGGAGTCGACAGAGGGAGGAGTTGATCCAAGCAACGTGCGAACTGAATTGATCAAGGAATATTGGCTCGACTCATAAATTACAGTTGCACTCTTCTCACGAACTTCAGTCATCACAATGCATAACAACTCAGCTTGGCCTTCCGCTGCTACTATGACTCAGCAATAGGCTCATCCGTCTCCAGTTCACTAACTGTATCAACTTGGACCAGGGATTCAACTCCTTAATGGTGTACTCAATCTCTGATCTGTTACAGGGCATGGGTGTCACACAAGAATGCTCTATCGTTCATCTTCTGTGCAGGAAATGTACAATCACACCCACCTCCATGTACAAATATCCACGGGCAATGCGGACACAGCTTCACTGACTCCAGTCAACGATTTGAGGGACCCGCTGGCAATGAAACCATCGCTGGTTTTTAATAATTCTGAATGTGGCCCCATGCATAAGCACGCTCACTCTCAGCTAAGGAACGGGCTTGACCCATGATTGGAACTCGACCCATCTTCACAAATGCGTGCTTCAACGAAATTCAGTTCAACAAGAACTTCCCGTCCAAGTAGACCAAGAATCGAACCCTTGGGAATGACAAGATCAACTTCTGTCTGTGCACAGTTCCTTTATAGATTCGGCCACCGAACTTTAAAATTAAATATTCACCCTAAAAAAATACCCACGGCAACGAAACAAATAATTTGGCCTCTGTTTGAAACAATGCAATATTGGCCCCTTCCAAATTTTGATCAATGACTTCTCGCAATTCCAAAATAAACCCTTAAAATTGACACCGAAAATCCAAACTCGCAGGCTGAGCCAAGTTCGATGCTCTGATACCACTGTAATGTCCCAAACCAAGGAAATTTGGAACAAACCCTTCAAATCAAATTATCTAGCACTTAACAGGAAATTGCCATGGAAACCCAAACACCAGAAATTTGACTGAAACCATAAACTCACAAATTGCATAAAATCTCATTAAAAATCACAACATGAGGAACAATGAGAAATGCAGCAACCAAAATCCAGCTTTATTATATATAGATAGATGCCAATACAATAGCCGGAAATGACTCTCCAGTCTCCAAACTGAAATAGAAAAACAATCACTACACCTGTGGATTCTGAATGAATCCACCAAGGGGAGATGGGTGCTCGCCCAGTCTCTCTAAATCACCTGAGGGTTTCTGTCCTGAGGCTACCAATGGAGTAGAGAACCACATTCTCAACCTCTCATACAAGAAACAATATCAACTCCAAGATGTCCTCCAATGGCCTCCTCCTCCTCTTTTATAGATCTGATGGACTCCTCTAGAACCTCCTATTTTATTATTATTTTAATCATGGAGCACTTTTCCCTCTTTTATTTTAATTAAAATATTCTTTTTAATGCGGGAAAAGGGTAAATTGGCCACCATGTCTCAGGTCACTGAAACTCACGTCCAACCATCCCATCATGTAGATCTTCTCGTCCCGATTCCAACGAGCTATTACACTGAGGTGTTCTGTCAAGTATTCCTCGCGGAATGCCACCTTAAGCGTAATTAGTTGAGTCATACCCAATAATAACTTTGTTTTCTGAAAGTTGTCGGAATGCGCCGGAATGAAAGGCAAACTGTGCGGATGATGGAATATGTCGAGCAAATGCCATCAGATCCCAAAAAAACTCCTCAAAACTCCATCGGAATCCCTGATGACATAAACCTGCTCCACTGACCTGGTCATCCCCTGCCTTGGAAATCCACCTTGGTTGTACTATGAAGAAGAATAAAAATGGGGAAATGAAAAACTAGCAGCCATGTATTCAACCTTAGCGGTGCTCAAAGCAATTGACTTTTGCTTCCTGCTCATCCAGGATATTGAAGTAGAACCTAGAGAGAAGCAACATCCAGATGTGCTTTTGCGATCCACTACACTGCCAGCCCAGTCTGCATCAGAGTAACCATGGAGCCTCACATTCCCGGCAGTGTATCTCAGTCCATAAGTGATTGTGCCCCGAAGATATCTCAAGAGATTCTTGGCAGCAATCCAATGTATGTGATGAGGCTCGACCATAAACTGACTCAATGTATTCACTGCAAAACATATGTCTGGATGGGAGTTCACCAAGAACATCAAGGCCCCCATGAGTTGACAATACTCAGAAGGATTTCCCAAATTGGTCCTAGTAGCACTTCCACATAACTTCTTGAAATTAAGTTCCATCGGAGTAGTCACGGACTTGCAGTCTACCATCCCAAATCTTTCAAGTATCTTCACAATATATTTTCCTTGAGAAAGGAAAATCTCACCTAGCTTTTGCCAGACCTCCAACCCTAGGAAGTAATGCATCAATCCTAGGTCCTTCATCTCGAATTCGGAAGCCAACTCCCTCTTACATTGATGAATAAGAGGGTCTGCACCTGTCAGAAAGAGATCGTCCACATAGAGTACCAAGATGAGAGGTCTATCATTCTCAACCTTAAAGTAAAGGTTCGGATCAACTTCACTTCTTGTCAATCCCAACTTCATTAGATAGCTATCGATCCTCTCATATAAAGCCCAGGGTGCTTTTTTCAAACCATAGAGGGCTTTCTTCAACCTACATACATGTGATTGACGATCTTGAACTTCGAACCCCTCAGGGGTTGTTCTACATGGGATTCCAATCCAAGGCTAAAGAATACATATCAGAGAGGCAGCAAAGTGCGGGAAGAGGCAACAAAGAGCCTAGGAGGGCTGACGCACAGACTAAGGAGGCCAGTGCAGAGGACGCAGAGGGCTGTAGAGGTTGATGCGAAAGTCGAAAAGGGCTTCAGAGGTAGCGCTGGGAGAGTCTGTGGGGTAGACTAGGAGCTGATCAGCTGACGTAGAGCCAAGGAAGGGTGACGCAGTTCTAGAGGAGTGCTTGGAGCAGCTTTTGCTGTCCAGCACAAGGAACAGCCGAAGTCACTGTGGGATTGTTCATCCAGTTGCTGATTTGCTAGAATATCTGTCTCCGGATAGAGGTACTACTGTCGAGGATATTCTCTGAAGGGTGAGCCATTTCAGGCACCCTAGTTGTATTCATAAATTTGCTTAATAATAAAATCCTCATATATGTTGCACCAGTTTTCCTGAATTGGGTTTTTCCAGGGACGATTGTCCAAAAATAACAGTGTCCCTTGTGTTGTCTCAGTTTATTTCAGTGCATGATCTGTATATCTGTGAAGGCTGCATTTGTGTTTACTTCGATGTTTATGTAATTAAATAACTTGTTAATGTAAAGAACAAGTAGGAGATAGTAAACCAGAAATTGCAGTAGGGGTTTTTGATGTGTTAGATTCAGGAATTTTCACATGGTATCAGAGCGATTGCAGATCATAGGAGATTGAAGGCACTAGCTGGGAAATCTGAGAGTTTGCAGCAGAGAAGCAGTTGTCCCGAGAGACAACGTTGTTCCAGAGCCAGAGACACAGAAGGAAGAGTGACGTAGTGCAGAGAAGGTGACGCAGAGGCTCACATAGTGCCTGCATCAGCATTCTGAGCCAGGAGAGGAAGATGCAGTAGCTGGGAGGAGCCCACGTAGTGTTGATTTGGTGTAGCATCGGATGTGCTCTAGCCATGAAAATTGGTGTAGAGGCTAAAGCACGTGAGATCTCCAAGACCCAGAAATGGTTTGGACAGATTGTACCTGGTTTGGTAGATATTAAAATAATTAATATTTTTGTTGGAGTTCCTAAGTCTAAACCTAGGAAAAATAAAATATTAATGGGTATTAATATAAAACTAGGTTAGAAGGTTTCAAAAGTCATGGATCAAGCCACATGTAATCATAGCCGTTGATTAGAGATTTAATCTTGGCCGTTGAAGGACCAACGAGAAAAGTATAAGAAGAGGCTTGAGGGTCAGTTGGAGAATACACCAGATTGATCAGTCGTATATTTTGTTAGAGCGGGGTTGCTAAGCAATGTTGAATTAGTGATCAACAGGAAGGGGTAGTGAGTACGAGGCAGAGAGGTAGAGACAATACTGAGAGACAGTGCAAAAACAGAGAGAGCGAGAACAGCAGCCAATCCAGGCTAAGCAGAGCCCAACAGAGACAATGCAGAGGCCAGAGGAACTGCGTCATCCATGCAGAGGTTGCTGGAGTGACGCAAAGGGTCCCAAAGGCTGCATAGTGCCTCAGAGGGCTGATGCAGAGGGTCCTGGGGTTGACGCAGGTCAGCAGGAGGCTGATGTAGAGGCCAAAAGGGCTAGCGCTGAGCTTCAGTTGTGCCGGAGAGGGTTTCATGGGACAGGTTTTCTGAATACCTATTTCCGGATATAGAGGTATTGTTGTCGTGTATTTTTCTTTGTCAGGTGAGCTAGTTAGGCGCCCAGTTGTACTCAGATAGACTGCATAATAATATAACCCTCTGAATAGTTGCACCAGTTTTCCCTCATTGGGTTTTTTCGGGGACATTTGTCCAAAAACATCAATGTCACTTGTGTGCTTGTTTTCTTTTAGTTGATGATCTATAGATGTTGTGACTATATTGTGTTTATTTCGGTACTTAAATGTATTAAATAACTTGTTCGAATTTAAACAAGTAGAAGAAATAAACCAACAAAATATAGATTAATTTTCTAACAAATAGACTTAGAAAATTCAACGTGGTATCAGAGCGAGATTGTAGATCATAGGAAAGCTGAAGGCATCAGCTAAGCAGAGCATTTGCAGCAGAATCAGCTATCCCAAGTGACAATAGTTGATCCTTGCAGAAGCAACAGAGGAAGGGTTGACGCAGAGGGACTGCGTCATCAGTCCGGGCCAGAGAGAGGCCAACGCAGAGGCTGAGGAGGGCAGAGAGAGGCTCACGCAGAGCCACGCAAAGACCAGGAGGGTTGACGCAGTGGTTGAGGGAGCTATTTTTGCTGTAGCCGGGATTGCGCAGAGCCTAGAGGCTCAGTCCTTCAGTTGCTGGGGTGAAGGAAGTTGTGGGCAGTTTGCGGGAGCGAAGCTGGTGGGGTACTGTGGTTAGAACAATACCTAACAGGGCAAGACCAAGGTAGAGGAAGTTTCTGCTGAGGCAGATTTCTAGCCAAGGAATCTGGATCAGTGTTGCAGTTGCACAGACGATTGGAGAGGGGAAACTTGACAGTTGGCAGAAGGATTTCTAGGAGGGAAATCGGGACTCAGAGGGAGTCGAGAAGAGAACTTCCAAACGAGAAGTAGAGAGACCCAGCAAGAGAGAACTTCCAGGCGAGAAGTAGAGAGACTCGGAGGAGTCGACAGAAGAGCAGCGAGATGGCCGTGAATGGGCTGAGAGATCAGGACAGGCTGGACGGAGCGTCCAAATTTGTGGTCTAGAAGGCTAGGATCTTGTCCATTCTAGACAAACATCATATCAAGGGCTTCGCCTTGAGAGTGATGGCTATCCCAGTTGAACCGCTAGCCAATGAAAGGTACGAAGAGGCAATGGCTAAGGCAAAGTGTATCATCTTTGATGGGGTGAAGGATCATGTGATCTCACATATTGCCGAGAAGGAAACGACAAAGGAGATGTGGGAAACTTTGAAGACATTGTATGAGCATACTTCTGTGCAGAGGAAAATGTTCTTAGAGAATCAGCTAAGGTCATACCAGATGTAGAAGGGAGAGCAGATAGATGTCTTCCTCGGCCGGTTGAAGGAGATCTGTGACCAATTGACTTCCATAGGGGCCACGTCAGATCAGGAGTTGATGGTAAGGACCGCACTTAACGCAATCTCCGAAGATTGGGAGACATTTGTCTAGAGCATACTGGGCAGGAGGAGTCTTCCGGATTGGTAAGAACTGTGGGTGGCTCTTTGTCAAGAAGAGATCAGACGACTAACCAAGGCGGGGAGTAGCAGCAAAGGGGTCAGGATCAAGAAGGAAGAGGAAGAGGATGCGGCTCTAGCATCTGCGGGAAAGCAGGAGAAGAGGAAGAAGAAGGACCTCTCCAAGGTCAAGTGCTTCCATTGTGGGGAACAGGATCACTATGCGAACCAGTGTCCGAGGAAGAAGAGAAAGGGAAAGGCTTCTGACTCGACGACAGCGCTATCGAGGGCGGAGAAAGAAGTTGAGGAGGATGACGATTGTGCCATGAGTGCTCATGTGCCACTTGAGAAGAAGTGGGGAGACATCGAACTATAGTTAGGAGGACTACAGGTGATGAGGGACAGGATCCCTGAGGTACCCAACCTCTTGGATTATACCTTGCTACGAGAGCCCCGAAGAGGAGTAGCAAGATTGGCGGATGTCGGTAGAAACGGATGCGGATGAAGTGACAAAGAGTGCTACAGTGCAGGAATCTCCGGGCAGCGTGAGGCTAGCAGGCTACAACAGTGCGAGAGGCACGGGAGTGTTGCACCAGTGCAGGATGGCACAAAGAGGTGTGCAACGGTGCAAGATGTAGGGAGTTGTTGCAGCAACGCAGAGGTCAGTAGAGGGAGCACTTGTTAGCGGCAGAGGAAGCTTCAACATCGAGAGTGTTTCTAGCCTGATAGGGATGTCAAAAGTTGGGTGGATCAGTTACTTACTTCTCAGTAACTGAGTTGCAGTGCGGTAGCAGTATGCAGTAGCACGATGCAGCTTGATGAGAGGGGGAACAACAACGGCACAGATGCAGAGGGAGTTGCCGTACAGATGCAGTAGTGGCAGTGGCAGGGCCATGGGTAGCAGTACAAGATGCAGTAGTGCAGAGGATGTTGGGCGGGGAGACCTAGCATCAGCATAGGGACTGGTGTCGGATAATCAAGGTGATGCTCAGTGTGGAGTATTACTAGAGCACAATCTTCGCTAAGAGGGAGTGTTGATTTGGGGTAACATTGTATGTGCTCTAGCCATGAAAATTGGTGGAGAGGCTAAAGCACATGAGATCTTCAAGACCCAGAAATGGTTTGGACAGATTGTACCCGGTTTGGTAGATATTAAAATAATTAATATTTTTAATGGAGTTCCTAAGTCTAAACTTAGGAAAAATAAAATATTAATGGGTATTAATATAAAACTGGGTTAGAAGGTTCCAAAAGTCATGGATCAAGCCAAATTTAATCTTAGCCATTCATTAGAGATTTAATCTCGGCCATTGAAGGACCAACTAGAAATGTATAAGAAGAGGTTTGAGGGTCACTTGGAGAATACACCAGAGAGATCAATCATTCATTTTGCTAGAACAGGGTTGCTAAGCAATGTTGAATTAGTGATCAACAGCGAGGGGTAGTGAGTACGAGGCAGAGAGGTAGAGACAATACTGAGAGACCAGCGCAGAAGCAGAGAGAGTGAGAGCAACAGCCAGTCTAGGCTACACAGAGCCCAACAGAGACAACACAAAAGCTAGAGGCACTGCGTCATCCACGCAGAGGCTGTTGGAGCGACGCAGAGGCTCCCAGAGGCTGCGCAGTGCCTCAGAGGGCTGACGCAGAGGGTCTTGGGGTTGACGCAGGTCAGCAGGAGGCTGACATAGAGGCCAGAAGGGCCAGCGCTACTTCAGTTTTGCCGAAGAGGGTTTTGTGGGACAGGTTTTCTAAATACCTGTTTTTGGATATAGAGGTATTGCTGCCGTAAATTTTTCTTTGTTGGGTGAGCTGGTTAGGCACCCAATTGTACTCAGATAGACTGCATAATAATATAACCCTTTGAATAGCTGCACCAGTTTTCTCGCATTGGGTAGCAACCTCATCTAGAAGGCCAGGATTTTGGCAATCCTGGATAAACATCGCATCAAGGAATATGCCTTGAAAACCATAGCTATCCCAGTTGACCCTGATGCAAATGAGAAATATGAGGAGGCCATGGCGAAGGCGAAATGCATGATCTTAGACAGGGTCAAGTATCATGTCATACCACATATTGTTGAGAAGAACACAACAAATGAGATGTGGTAGATGCTAACCACTTTATACCAGGGCTCTTTCGTGCAACGAAAGATGTTATTAGAGAATCAACTAAGGTCATATTAGATGCAGAAAGGAGAGGAGATAGATCACTTCCTTCTCAGATTGCAAGGAATTCATGACTAGCTTACTTCCGTGGGGTCTACACCGGATCCAAAATTTATTGTCAGAACTGCTCTGAATGCAGTCTCTGAGGACTAGGAGACGTTTGTCCAAAGCATTTGGGCAGAGCGACTCTCCCCAGTTGGTAGGAGATGTGGGCAGCTCTTTGACCGGAAGAGATCAGGAGGTTAATCTGTTGATTTGGGGTAGCATCGGATGTGCTCTAGCCATGAAAATTGGTGGAGAGGCTAAAGCACATGAAATCTTCAAGACCCAAAAATAGTTTGAGCAGATTCTAACCGGTTTGGGAGATATTAAAATAATTAATATTTTTAATGGAGTTCCTAAGTCCAAACTTAGGAAAAATAAAATATTAATGGGTATTAATATAAAACTGGGTTAGAAGGTTCCAGAAGTCATGGATCAATCCAAATTTAATCTTAGCCATTGATTAGAGATTTAATCTCGGCTGTTGACGGACCAACGAGAAAAGTATAAGAGGAGGCTTGAGGGTCAGTTAGAGAACACACCAGAATGATCAATCATTCATTTTGCTAGAGCTGGGTTGCTAAGAAAAAGTGAATCAGTGATCAACAGCGAGGGGTAGCGAATACATTGCAGAGAGGCAAAGTTAGTACCAGAGAGACAGCATAGAGCTTGGAGAGGTTGATGCAGAGGCAGCTGGGAGCTGCGCAGAGCTAGAAGAGGTCAGCGTGGGTGACGCAGAGGGTCTAAGGGCTGATGCAGAAGCTTCAGTAGCTGAGCAGAGGCTAGTAGAGTTGATGCAAGGCCAAGAGGCTGCGCTGGGAGGATTTTTGTGGGGAAAACTAGGTGCTGGTAAGCCAGATAAGGTGACGCAGAGCAGTGGAAGCTGCAATTGTTGCTGTGGGATCATTCATCCGGTGATTATTCAGCCAGAATATCTGTCTCGAGGAGAGGTACTACTGCCGAGGGCATTCTCTGTTGGGTGAGCCATTTCTGGCACCCTAGTTGTATTATGAAAACTACATAATAATAAAACCCTCTGAATAATTGCACCGGTTTTCCCGCATTGTGTTTTTCTGGGGACATTGGTCCAAAAATAACGGTGTCACTTGTGTGCTTGTTTTCTTTCAATTGTTGATCTGTAGATGTTGATACTGTACTTGCGTTTATTTTCAGTATTTACATGGTAAATAACTTGTTAAGTAATTAAACAAGTAGGAAGAAATAAACCAGATAGTACAGAAAGAATTTCTAATGGGTTAAACTTAGAAGTTCCAACATAACCAAGGTGGGGAGTAGCGATAAGGGAGTTTGAGTCAAGAAAGAGGAGGAAGAGGATGCGGCTCTATCATCTATAGGACAGCAAGGGGTTCAAAAGAGGAAGAAGAAAGACATCTCCAAGGTCAAGTGCTTCAACTGTGGGGCGCTGGGACATTATGCATCTCAGTGCCTTAGGAAGAAAGGCAAAGGAGAAGCTTCCGACTCAAAGGCAGCTCCAGCAAAGGCGGAGAAGGATGTAGAGGTTGATGACAATTGTGCCATGAGTGCTCATGCACCTTGAGAAAAGAGGTGGGGTAACATCGAGTTGTAGTCGAGAGGAATACATGTAGGGGGCAACATCCTTGAGGTGCCCAAACTCTTGGATCACATCCGGCTACAAGAGCCCTTAACGATAGTAGCATGATGACTGGTGTCGGGTGGAGCAAAGTGTGGTGGAGCAGCAAGGCAAGGCTAGAGTGCAGAAGTCTATAGCAGCACAGTAGAGGTTGAAGCAGTGCGAGAGGCATAGAGGTGTTTGCAGCAGCATAGTGGCAGCAGAGGGAGCACAGGATAGCAACAGAGGTAGCTTCAACATCACGAGGCTTCCAGACTGACCCGGATGTCAGTGTTTGGGAGAAGTCAGTTACTTCTCGGTAACTGAGTTGCAGTGCAACAATTAGCAGTGGTAGTGCTATGGGTAGCATGAGGCAACGTTTTGAGAGGGAGCTGCAGTACAGATGTAGCAACGTCATGGGCAATAATACAAGAAGAAGCAGTGCAATGAATGTGAGGCAGCATGCCAAACATCATCATAGGTACCGATTGAGAAGATTAGTGTAATGTTTCTATGGAGAAGCATTACTAGAACACATTCCTCGCTAAGAGGGAGTGTTGATTTTTGGTAGCATCGGATGTGCTCTAGCCATGAAAATTGGTGGAGAGGCTAAGGCACATGAGATCTCCAAGACCCAAAAATCGTTTAGAAAAATTCTGCCTGGATGAAGAGATATTAAAATAATTAATATTTTTAATGAGACCCTAAGTCTAAACTTAGGAAAATTAAAATATTAATGTGTATTAATATACAATGGGTGAGAAAGTTCTAAGAGATGAGGATCAAGCCAGATCTAATCTTAGTCGTTGATTAGGGACTTAATATCAGCCGTAGAATTGTCAACAAGAAAAGTATAAGAGGAGGCTTGAGGGTCAGTTGCAGATACACCAAGAGAGATTAAGAATTTGATTTTCTAGGGCGAGGTTTGCTGAGGAAATCGAGTGAGTGAACAGTTGCAGTGAGGGGTAGTTCAACAAGGGATTTTGATCCAAGGCTGAAGAATACATATTAGAGAGGCAACAAAGTTCCAGAAGAGGCAGCAAAGAGCCTAGGAGGGCTAACGCAGAGGCTAAGGAGGCCAGTGCAGAGGACACAGAGGGTCGTAGAGGCTGACGCAAAAGTCGAAGAGGGCTTCAGAGGTAGCGCTGGGAGAGTTTGTGGGGTAGACTGGGAGCTGATCAGCTGACACAGAGCCAAGGAAGGGTGACGCAATTCTAGAGGAGTGCTTGGAGCAGCTTTTGCTGTCCAGCACAAGGAACAGCCGGAGTCACTGTGGGATTGTTCATCCAGTTGCTGATTTGCTAGAATATCTGTCTTCGGATAAAGGTACTACTGTCAAGGATACTATTTGAAGGGTGAGCCATTTCTGGCACCCTAGTTGTATTCATAAATCTACTTAATAATAAAACCCTCATATATGCTGCACTAGTTTTCCCGAATTGGGTTTTTCCGGGGACGAGTGTCCAAAAATAACAGTGTCCCTTATGTTGTCTCAGTTTATTTTAGTGCATGATTTGTATATCTGTGAAGGCTGCATTTGTGTTTACTTCGATGTTTATGCAATTAAATAACTTGTTAATGTAAAGAACAAGTAGGAGATAGTAAACCAAAAATTGCAGTAGGGGTTTTTGATGTGTTAGATTCAAGAATTTTCACTTTAATTAAACTCGCGGTGTAACTTATAGAAGAAGACGAGGCTCAAGCCAAAATGATCTGAGCCATTGATTAGACTCTAATTTGGGCCGTTGGTCACTCAACGAGAAGATTATAAGTAGAGGCTTGATGGGCATTTGGAAAACACATAGAGTGAGAAATCAAGAGATCGATTTTTGAAGAGAGTAGCGGAGCAGTTTCCAGAGAAGTGATCGAGGTGATTTCTTGTAGTGAGGGGCAGATATAGTTTTTCGGTTGGAAAGTTTTTCTAATCCAGGGATACATTGTAGAGGAGGCAGAGAGAGATCCAGAAGGGGCAACGCAGAGCCATGCTGGGCAGCATAGAGCCACGCTGAGGCAGCGCAAAGCCTGAGAGGAGATTCGAAATTTGTTGGAGAGTCGAGTTCTAGAGCCAGAAGCTAGGGTGTGAGACTGGAAGGGCAGAAAGTCGAAGTTCCAGAGGAAAATCAATCAACCAAAGGAGTGATGCAGTCCCCAAAAGCTGTGACGCAGAGCAACGCATTGATTGTGCAGAAACTGCGCAGAGGCAGCGAGGGGCTAGCCATTCAGTGGTTGGATTAGTATTGGGTCGCCAGTGATAGTGTGAGGTATATCTTACTCATTTCTCTGTCAATCAGATTCTTTGTATTGGATAGCCAGTAAGGCATCCAAATATTGTATTCAGAAACTACTACATAATAATACAAACCCTCAGCTGTTGCACTGGTTTTCCTACATTGGGTTTTTCTGGGGATGTTGGTCCAAAAACAACGATGTCACTTGTGTGTTATTTCTTTCTTGCTCAGATTCTTGTTTCCGCGTATTATTTAAAGTTGTAAGGCTGCAGTGGTATTTACTTTGATATTTACAGTAGAACATAGTAAATAACCTGCATGGATTAACAAGTAGGAGAAGTAATGTCAGTTTGTTGCAGTAGTGATTCGGGGATTCTCAAATTGTCACAAAATGTTTAACCCAAGAGACTTAAATGTTGAGAGAACAGTCACTCCAACCTCTTCTACTCACCCAAGGACAATATGGCATGCACTATTCCTTATTTTCTTTGCTACTCCCATTTGGTTTTGATATTGAGCATCACGTTGTGAACTATCTCCAACTTCCCATGAAAATTCCTCAAAAGGTACCTCAACAATTTCCGGATGAGGGTGCTTCACCGACCGCTTGAGGAGTATGCAGACTACTTCTTTTTCCTTTTACAAATGGAATAGGATTAGCGATTTCTGTTCTTAAACCCGTGGGAACATGATTCTGAAAATTTGAGACCAAACCTTCTAGGTTATGCCGTCCAAGCTTCTCAAAAAAGGCAGAAACTATAGGGGCAAATATTCCGACACTTTCTTGCAGGGACTGTACCATGCTTCTTGGTACCTTGAAAATTTCACAAACATTTGTAAGGGGTATTTCCTCTACCGGCTGCTCCGACATGAGTGCGACATTAAAGCACCAACACACACAAAGTGTTTGCTCCATTGGAAATCTAGTGATCTTGCTTCATGGGTTTGAAAATGACAGTGAACTCTTATCACGAGAACTTTCTCCATTTGGGAATGTTTTATCCCATAATCGCCTGATTGGTGCCTTATGTGCCCCACACATAAGAAATGGTTTCCTTACCCCAGCTTTATTAACAATAACCTGCTTGTAAAGTATTCTTTCAAGATCCTCTCTGTCTGGAAAGACATCTGCCTGTCTTGGGAAATTAACATCACCACCATCGATGAGATATACACAGGGTGGGCCACCCTGTGCAGCTTCTTCTTGGGCACGAAAGTGATTCTCATTGGGAAGAGGATAATAAGTCCCACCTTTGACAGTAGGGTCACATGCTACACGTAAACACCACTTTCTTTTATTTCTTGGTCCCTTTCTTGTCATAATCCCTTCAGAGGGTAAATAGCTCTTCATACAACTCATGTCCCCAATTGCTATGCTCATTTTCAAGATTAGCGACTGTGGCCAGCGAGTCCACAACATGCACCATGAGGCCCTTGTCACTAGTACTGACTTCCATTTCTGCGTACAACACAACTTCTGACATATGACTTGGCCTACATCTAACCAGGAGAAGTGAACCATAGGTGACTCCAAAAATACCCAATGCCTTATTGATGAAAGAATGGTCAAATAAGTGTCCATTAGTGGCCTTTGAGTTCTCAGCGAGTAACATTGGCCAAATCCCTTCATCAAAATTCCAAAGCTCAAAAATGGTAAGGATTACCAATAATGGCACAACAGCAATATCATGGAGAAGAGGGGTCCCGAGTTTTACTGTCCCAAATCTAGTTGATAGTTCACCCCTCTTCAGACAACTGGAGGGAAACTGTTGAAAACAAAGCAGCATCAATGTCCATAACTTCATTAATACTTTTTATGTGGACTAAATCAGGTTTCGGATGGAACAGAATTTGTGGGATTCTTGCTCCAATAGCTCCATTTGGAGGAAGTTCGAAGGCTTTAAATGCCAAAGTAGACAATATGTCTTAGAACAAACCCATTCCAAATGCAAACTTGGCTGGTATTTTTAATCAAGCAAAGGGATAACTGCATTCCACCTTCAAATAGCTGAAAAAGAATTTCCCATTCTGATAGGACCTTAATTTCGGTTAGGTTTCTCGCAGAAAAAGATTCCAAAATCAAGCTAGATTTGATGATCTTGAGCACTGCTGAAATCATAACCAAAACCATTTCCTGACCAGTCAGTCGACCTTGATAGATTCTTTGACCTGCGCTGATCTCTCGTGGTCCCACATGGTAATTTTTATTCCATTCCAAAACAAATTGCCTTCCACTAGCACCAATACACAACATTTTCTTATCAAAAACAAATTCCAATTTGGACCCTTCTTCAAAGCTGCAGGAGCTCCTCCCTTGGTGAACCTTCAATAGCTCAGGAATGTATGCACCCTGAATATCTAGAGAGAAGCCATCTTTGTCTCCAACAGGGGCCCCATTGATGTCTGCCTGTTTTCATAGAGGCAGCATCTTAGATTCTGCTTCCAGGTGGTAATATCTTTGTGCCTTCAGAGTTAACTCAGCATCATATGAGAAGTATAAGATAGGAATTTTCTCTGCATCTTGAGGCAGATTTGTAAAATCACCTTCAGCTTTCTTCTCCTGAGGAGTAGACTTCTTCAAAGCAGAATTGCAGGGCAGAAAGCGCATTGATACAACCTTGTAAATGGGATGGCCCCCATAAGATCCAACACACTCACGAGCAGTAATAACCAGAGCATATGCCCATGATGATCCTGTGACAGGCTTGGCAGCAGAGGTTGCCAAAGACCTCCAGCCTAGTACTAACTTCACTCTTTCCAGAATTGGATATGAGGAAAAATACTCCACAAAATAGACAGGTACTATATAGGAGCAAAATGGCTGCATCTTGACATCATTGCAAAATTATGGTGGCCTTATGCAAGCTCCCATGAACTGAACTGTATTCTTACGCCGGAATTTACTCATATTGATCCCTTCAACAATTTTCTTCAGTGTGTGCGTGGTTTGGCTAGATGTAGTTTCAAAGACTGGTACACAGTAAGGGGGCATTGAGGGACAGTCAAAAGTCTTCACACTTAATTTTTCTAGTGCGTTCCGAGGAATTGGTTCCAATACCACTAGACTTTTCACTGCAAATTTTGGATATATATCAGTCCCCGTTTCCCTTGAAGTTTCCAGAGATCTTGATGATTCAATCACACAGACTGTGGAAACTGAGTTATTCAGGGACTCTAAACAGTAGATGTGCTTCTTCTCTGCTTGAGCCCTCTCCATGGCAGATCTATAAATTTCAGCTTCTCTAATTTGGCCCTTGGCACCCTGATCTTGGACTTTACCTTCAACTATAGGAGTTGTCTCTTCTTTATTGGACTCTCCAACTGAAGGGACTAGGTCTTCAGCGAAACTTGCATCTCTAATGACCCTTTCATCCTCAGCTCCTGGGTCTTGGGCTTTAAGCTTGCAATTCCTCCTTTCTTTCCTTGCTAATAGCCAAGCTTCCAATAGTTCAGCCACTTCTAGGGTAGCTCTAGAACACTGCTCCATCAATTCACTTGTTGTCTTTTGCTGCCTTCTAGTGGCAGCTATTAGACCTTCCATGGTACCTTCCTATCTCTGATTCACTTGTCTTTAGGCCCACAACTGGCCAAGACCATTGCTTTGATACCACTATAATATTCCTAATTGGAAATATTAAGTGATAACAAGCAATGATCAAACATGCAAGCAGACAATTAGCACACACAAGCAGAATTACCAGCTACGCGAAGAAATTGTACCAAATGCTGATCCATTTTATTGATTTCATGGAGATGGAGTACAATAGATATGGGTAGATAAACTTGGGCTTGCTACAGCAAGCAAAGCCAAACCCAGGTGAGAATGATGTTGCCCAAATGTTGTGTTAAGCTCCCAACCCTGGACTACGCTGACCTAGAATGCATTGCTGCAGATATGAAATGGGATTTCTGACCTCCAGAGCTCCCAAAAAATTCTGAAATTTTTGCTGTAGCACTTCCTCCCTTCAGACCAACAAAACCCAGAAAGAATTTACCACCAATCGAGCTCCTGGAAAAACCCACAAAAAGCACGAATTGCCCAATATGCCCTCTGTACGAACTTTTGATAAACAGTTGTTGAACACCGCTGAAATTCTCTTCCAAACTCCTGCAAAATTCCTCCTCAACCTCCCTTGTTCCTCCGACACTTTCCCACCTCAATTCTTCCTTTCCTTGACCCCTTGCACATGCGCAATAAAGCTCCTGCACTGGCCCAAAAAGATCAGAATTTGTTTTGGGGTTTCCCCATGGATTTGGCCTGCAATCCTCCACCAATCTCCAGCACTTAGCCAAAGGAAATTTCTCTAGAATCCTCGGAATCTGCTATGCCTTAGAACTAATTTCCAGAAGAATGTGAGTTCCATTCTGCGTCCATTCTGCTCTCTGAAAACACTAATTTCTCCTTCAATTACTTCGGAATGGCCTGCAATAGTGAAATGGATACCCTCCTAGAGGGCACTCGAAGTCCACTGAAGGTAGAGGTGAGATTCCCACTCGGAAATCTTGTGCACTAAACAACATGGGTTGACTTGGCTTAGTAGCACAAGCAAGCTATGGTTCAGATAGGAAATTGGAAAAAAGTCCCCAAAATGAGGTCCTCTACCTATATTTATCTTTTCTGCTCCTTCCTTCCTCCTTGTGGGTCCCACTAATTGAATTCCCTCCTTTCTCTCTTCCCACAAGTTCAAATTCTCTTAAGGGGTGTGAATTCCCTTTTGGAGTGGCCCCCACTTCCCACTTGCTCTTTAATTTATCTTCTTTTCTAAACTTTGGGAACTTTCTTTCCTCAAAATTCAAGTGGGGTCTTCCTAACTCACTTTCCCTAAGCCAGCTATGTCAAAATACCAAAATCATGCAAGAATATATTTACTTAGCAAAACTTGCTAAGTGGGGACATTACATAATATCCCCACTATTTAATTCTACTAAGCAAGTTCCAAATTTTTTCAATTTTGGTGATGGGAGAAATTTTGTGCACAAAACTTAGGAAAAGTGGATGAAGAGGCACCGATTTAATTTTTATGAGAAGGGAGGCTCCAAAACATTAAGAAGAAGGAGAAATTAAATGGATAGTGGAATGTCGGGACCACCTCAAGGAGGGAATTCAAACTCCCTTGAGGAAAGTCGATGTGGAGGGAAGAGAGAAGAAAGGAGGTCGAATTGTGGAGCCCACAAGGATAGGGGGAGCAAAAAGTATAAATATAAGTGGAGGGCTTCATTTTGGGATGCCAATTTACCTTCTCAACTTGATGTTCGTTTGAGTTGTTCAACCAAGTCCACTAAGTTGCTTAGCACAAGGGATTTTTGGGCGGAAATTCCAACTCTACCTTCAGTGGACTTTGAGTGTCAACCTAGGAGAGCTCTTGGTTACATCGTGGAGTTGTTCCTGAGTGGATTTCAAGAGAAACGAGCTAGTTTAGCATGCAAGTTTCTGGAAATTAGTGGAGTATTTTGCCTTAATTTATGCTGGAGGTTTGTGGTGGATTGCAGAGATGAGTGTGGGGGAAAACTTCAGGCCGAATTTGTGTCTTCTTGGTCTTGCCCAGTGGTTCACTGGCAGAAATTGCGCAGGGATTGTGGGGCTAGGATTTTGAAGGGAGAAAGAACTGGGAGAGATCAGGGAATTTGAGGAGGAAATTACAGGGATTTGGAGGTGATTTCGGGGGTGCTCTGTAGTAGTTTCCAATAGTGCGTTTTGGTTAGGAGATTGAGGAATTCACACTATTTTGTGGGCTCCCAGGAGAGTTGGTTTGGAGCCAAACCCTTTCTGGGTTTGGTTGGGCTTGATGAAAAAGGAAACCACTACTAGCTAATTTCTCACAATTTTCTAAGCACATGTGAAGGCATATTTACCATTTTCCACCTAGTAGCAACAACGATAAATTTTTGGGTTAGCGCAAAATTTGGAGAGGAACTCTTCCGACACTTGGGCATTATGATTGCAACCTGGGTTTTTCCTTGCTTTCTGTAGCAAGCCCAAGTTCCTCTATTCATATCTATTTGTACTCCATTCTGCTTCAAAATAATAAAACGACTCAGAGTTTTGGTGCGATTTCTGGTGTAATCTGATATATTGTGTGTGTGTTGAAATTTTGTTTGTTGTTTGTAGTTTTTTCTTTTGTTATCACTTAATATTTCCATTAGGAATATTACAGCCACACCAACTAGTAGTCCACTTCTTCTTCCACATGTGGACATGCAGGTCCACAGTGATCAATGAAAAAATGGGTAAAGAACCCACCAAAAGTGGCCAATCCTTTCCTCAAGGTTAAGTTCTCTCCAAATGTATACACAAGGGCTTCATCTGCATAAACAAGGTTATCCTATTAGCAAGCATATCCAAATTTATGGTCAAAAGTGTCTCCTAAATTCATTTTTACATCCTAGAATGTCAGCCTTGAGACTTATATACATAAATCAGCCTAATCAAATAGTGTTTAGGGTTGACCCCCCAAGTTTGTAAATTGGCTCACTTCAAGTCCAATAAATTTTTCCTTGCCTTAATTTCCTATCCCACTAGCCCCATTGGCAAGATCTACCTCTACGTTGCTATTCCTTGGACCATATGTTCCATGGCATCATGCATAGAAGACGAATCTCTAATTCCCTACAAGATCCTAGGAATTTGCCACTTGGGTTTTGTCGTCCTATTTTTGTAGGCCACTTTTGATGTATTGCATGCAAAAATGTGTCATGTCTTGTTCCTATTTTTCCACCTATAATCCCAACATTCCACCAGACCAACTTTGAGTTCCTATTTCTAATCAATTCCTTCACATTTTGGAAAAATTACAATGTGGCATATCATCTTCTATTCATTCTGAGCATTTTTAAGCCAACTTCACTTTTTGACTCACGGGAACACATGCATTGGGAAATGTGAACGACCTCAGTAAATGTGAAACTAAAATTGTGAGATTGCTATGTTCAGGACTATTCGAGTAATATTGCACCAAGGCTAAGGACACGTATAGACTCTATGACTCATAACCATGTGGTAAGACATAGGTGCTCCCCCGATGTGGGTTGGATTGGTCTATACACTAGTGATCACCCCTACATAACCAAGGATCCCATAAACCATGAGCCCCATGGAGAATCGAGATCCATCCCAAACCTTTTGTGTCCTATACAAGACAAAGGGACCAAGGACTTAACCCAAAAGGACAGGCCATGGCCCACCATCACAAGGCCTGGGACACCTATATAGAAATAATCACATGGTTTTTACATGGATTTTGACTTGTGACCTTGGGATTATAATGGTGATAATGCATAGTGAAAAAATGGATGTAAGTGAGGGGTAACAAGATTTATCACTCACTCTTTTGCTATTATTAGAGATAAATAATTAAAGGTTTCAATGAAATTTTTCTTGTTGGTATACATTTTTTTTGCTTTTTAATTTCATTTCTAGATTAGTAGATTAGGTAATAAACTCCTACCTTCACCTTAGACATCAAGATGAAGCACTAGTCTACTCATCTTGGATGAAGTTTCTTATGTATGTCAGGGAAGCCTCTCATAGCCTTTAGTAGGGATTGGGATTAAAGAGTGGGGATTTGTGTTTAGGTCACAATGGGAACTTATCTTATGTGGTACCATTTTAGCACCCGAAGAGAACCTTTTCAAGACCACTAAATTGGTTAGTAACAAAACCTTGGTCCAAACTTAGGGAAATAGTAAATTAATCCCCATTATCCAGAAATATGTGTATTCTCCACTAGGGAGTATCCAAGGATGCTTCAAATGTCTTTAATAAGAATAAAATTCATGATAAAGCTACCAAGACACAAAACTAACCATGATACTCAAAGGGGTGAAAATTGGTGAGGTGATAAGCCATCATAAGCAAGTATGCCAGCAAGGAAACCATCCATGTGTGGAAAAATAGTGAGGAATGTGATGGAAAAATGTCAGTAGGGGTGTGTGTATGTTTGTTTCAATACCTTCACAGGAAAGAACTACACACTTATTGTAACAATTAGTTGCTAGGAAATTTTGGGATTTCTTAGTGAACCATAAGGGCCATGCTCGGGAAGGTATGTGAATCCATGAAATGCAACCTAGGAAAATGTAATGTCCCCATTTTTATTTTTCTCCATAGTACAGCCAGGGTGGATTTCCAGGGAAGGGGTGGCCAGGTTAGTGGAGCAGGTTTGTGTCATCAGGGGTTCCGATGGAGTTTTGAGGAGTTTTCATGGGATTTGATGGCATTCGCTTAGCATATTTCATCATCCACACAATTTGTCTTTCGTTTTGTCGCATTCTGACAACTTTCAAAAATTAGCATTATTGTGGAGCCTAACTTAATTAATTATGCTCAAGGTGGCGTTCCAGGGAGATTAATTGATGGAACACCTCAGTGTAATAGCTCGTTGGAACCAGAACGAGAAGATCCACAGGATGGGATGCTAAGAAGTGACTTCCAGTGGCCGAAGAGAGTATCGTGGACGATTTTCCATTTTCCTTAATTAAAAATGACTTTAATTAGTCATTTAATTAAGGAAAAATAATTAATTGGGGAAAAGGGGCCAAAAGTGACTTAAGTGAAATAAAATAAAATTAAAAGGTCACTTGATAAAGTCAATGGAGGAGCTTCTATAATAATAATAAAATAATAAAATGAGATGCTTCTAGAGGCTTGGAGTTATATCCATCAGATCTATAAAAGAGGAGGAGGACATTTGGACACATCTTGGATTTGTGTATTGTCTTTGTGGTGAGGTTTGGAGAACCTTGTTCTCTACTTTAGCAGTGGCCCTAGGAAGGAAACCCTTGGGGGATTTAGTGAGAGTGGGCAAGCACCCATCTCTTCCCTTGGTGGATCTATTTAGGGTTCACAGGTTGCAGTTGTTGATTTTCAGTTTGTTTTGGAGGCTGATTGCGACAATATTGTAGATTTGTTTGAGGCCAGTTTATCTCAGCTATATGGTTTGTATGTGCATGTAAACCCCAGTTTTCCTAATATAATAAAGCTGAGAATTTTCTGTTCATTGTGTTATGGAATTGCAATGCTCTATTTACTTAATTTTACATGGCAATCTTCTGTTAAATGCATGATAATTTTATGTGAAGAGCTTGTTCCAAATTTTTGTCATTTGGGACATTACAATGGTATCAGAGCTCAGATTATGACTCAGCCGTGGGAGAACTTTTCTATGAGTGAGGAGGACCGTCATAATATTACTTACATGAGGCAGAGGTACTGAAGCAGGGAAAGGGAGTTGGAGATTACTCCAAACACAAAGGATCGTGGGAAGGCTATGGCAACAAAAGATATGGGTGAGCCCAAGAGCAAGGAAGAAATGGCCTTCGACAGTCTCTTGAAGGCCTTCAGTGATTTGGCAAAATGGCAGAAGGAGATGTTGGATGAGATCAAGATGCAGAACTGGGAACGGAGCACTCACCAGGAGTTTATATTTGGAGAGACTTCAAGGGCCTCTCAACAGCTCGATCACCTTTCACCTACTGTGCAGCAGCGATCCTCGAGTGAGCCAACTCGAGCTACTTTACCTTCTTTTACACCGTTGGCACAAGGTGAAACAAGTGGAGGAGAGGATCCATTGTTGATGGGAGAGCATTTCAAGGAGTGGCAATCCATGGGAGTAGATTTCAAAGAGCCTCTATCTTTCAGAGATTATTGCCAGCTCAAACAGAATGAGAAGGGTAAGGGCTATGGAAGAAATGGAACACAGAATTATGAGCTACACCACACCATTGGGAAGATGTTTTTTCCCACCTATGATGGCACTACCAAGTGCACAACACGCGCTTGGGTAAAGAAGCTGGACATAGACTTCTAGCTCAACAAGATGACAGAGGTAGAAGCCATCAAGATGGATACATTGCATTTGGAGGGGGAGGCACACGATTGGTGGTTTCATGGCTTGTCCACTCTAGGGCATGCCGGCGTGACCTCCTATGAGGACTTCACACAGAGAGTAGTGGAGCATTTTGATCAGAGGGATCCAGAGGCTCACTTCAGGGAGTTGACTCAGCTCAGGCAGACAGGACATCCAGAGCATTATATTTCAAAGTTCTTGAGGATCTCAGTCATGGTGCTTGATTTGTCAGATGCTAGGAGAGTATATACAATTGTGGAGGGGTTGACAGAGCCATTGCAAGGACTGGTGAAGTCATGCAGACCATCTACTCTTCTAGAGGCAGTGACCTGTAAGTGAGATTTGCAGGGGGCACTATCTCAAAAGGGAGGTGACACTAGAGCACCTACAGCGCAGAGAGAAGCCCAGGGCCGGGGACAGTTGGATGATGAGACTAGGAGGGACCTCAGGAGGAGGAATTTGTGTTTTACATGTTGAAAGCCTTGGGCACCAGGCCATCGGTGCACAGTGGGAAAGGCCCATTACATCGAGGTCTTCTCCGATAGTGATCAGGAGAACGAGGTGGAGTTAAAGCTTGGTGGAGGAGACAACGAGGATCTAGCAGGGAGGGGACCACCACCACCACCATAGGGAGGAGCATCTTTTGCACCAGCCAAGAGAGTCCTAGCTTCTTTGTGCGAGATTCCCAATTTTTTGACCATGAGGATCAGAGGTACGATGCAGGGGCAACGTGTCTCAGTTTTAGTAGATAGTGGGGCCACCCACAATTTTATTGATTCTCAGATGGTTCAAAGGAGGGGCATCACCACTGCAGAGTTTGAGGGGTTTTCAATCCTAATACTAGGAGATAGGACTATGCAGTGCACTCGATATGTTCCTGCTTTAACAGTGACTATGGGGAATTATTCGATGACAGACTACTTTTTCGTGGTGGATGTACCAAACACCAATGTGGTGCTGGGTGTCCAATGGTTGTATTCCCTTGGCTGAGTTACCATTGATTGGAAGTAGCTTGTGATGGAGTTTGCTAGACCGGATGGCAAGCCGGTGGTTCTTCGGGGCATGCATTTGTACCCCCCTCAAACAATTTCGGCCCATAGGATGGAGGTCGATTTGAGGCATGGAGACATAGCATGGGCAGTAGAGCTGAGGATTTCAGAGGCTGGGGGGAAGGGCAAGCCACCACATCCAGACATATAGGCAGTACTGGATAGATATCTGGTAGTTTTTGGAGATATACCGTCGGGACAACCACCTAACAGGGGGTTCGAGCACACTATCGAGTTGGAGCTTGGTGTGCAGGCAGTCATTACTACACCCTATAGGCATCCCAAAGCCTATAAGGATGAGATTGAGAGGGCCATTAGGGAGCTATTGGCATTGGGCCACATTAGACCGAGTTCTAGTCCATTTGCTTCTTCGGTTGTGCTGGTGAAGAAGAAGGATGGGACTCTCCGCATGTGTATTGACTACAGGGCCCTCAACAAGAAGACCTTGAAGCACAGGTATCTCATTTCGCTTATTGATGAGATGATGGACGAACTTAAAGGAGGAAAGTACTTCTCTAAGATAGATTTGCGGTCAAGGTATCATCAGATTCGGGTGCGAGAGCATGACATCCCGAAGATAGCTTTTAGATGTCACTATAGGAATTTCGAGTTCTTGGTCATGCCTTTTGGGTTGACCAATGCACCGGCTACTTTCCAGTCGTGCATGAACCATGTGTTCAGAGGCCAACTGAGGAGGTTTGTACTAGTATTCTTTGATGACACCTTGATCTACAACAAGACATGAGAGGAGCACCTGCAGCACCTAGAGACAGTCTTGCGTATATTGGAGGAGCAGACAGATGTGCAACAACCTCCAGGGAGGTAGTATTTGCAGACACTTCTCCTCGAGAGGAATTGGAGATTGACGGATTAGTTTTGTAGGTGGCTAGTAGGTGGCAGGAGTTGTTGGAGATGGTGGTGCATCCATCTTTGGGCCAACCCATTGATGAGATGCGGGTAGATGCACAGGCAGCTGGCAGAGCTATAGGACATTCAGGGAGCAACCCTCTCCAAGAGTACATAGATAGGGCGTGTAACACATCTTGCCTGCCTAATAGTGAGAGGGGTAGGTTGCCTTAGATAGATCTAGTTGATTGAGCAGATAGAGAATCACCTGTTAAGCAGGGAACCATATCAGCCTAGTCGACTTGTTCCTTGCACAGGTGTCCATGCATTGGATTAGCGAGAGATCATGAGTTGGTATCCTTTTGATGGAGTATCATTTTTAGTCAAGAGCATTGTATTGCAGGAGCCCTCAGAGGTGAGGGATATCACATGCTTCAGTTGGCAACAAGATGTAGGTTGGCCACTCATCAATATTTTAGCACGGCATCAGCATGATGAGATTGACCTTGGTCTATGCCAAGGGTTGGATTGGAGAGAGGTGATGAGTTGGTATGCGATGGATGGAACAACAGTCATGGTTGGAGTTATAGCACAGCAGGAGCCATGGAGCCTTGATATTTGTTCTTGGTGGCATTGGGATCCAAGAGGATTTGTTGATGACAGGTTCAGTTAGAGATTGGTCTGGGATCTGGGCATTGAGGGGTTCGTTCATGATGGGTTGACATAGGAGCAGAGCATCACCTAGTGGTTCATATGGGATCCAGGCATTGGGTCTCAGTTGCGTTGGGCCACCAGATTGGTCCATAGATTTGGATTGCTTGAGGGAAAGCAATCTTGGGGCAGGAGGACTGTAATGTCCCCATTTTTATTTTTCTCCATAGTACAGTAGGGTGGATTTCCAGGGCAGGGGATGGCTAGGTTAGTGAAGCAAGTTTGTGTCATCAGGGGTTTTGATGGAGTTTTGAGGATTTTTCATGGGATCTAATGGCATTCACTTGGCATATTTCATCATCCACACAATTTGCCTTTCGTTTCGTCGCATTCCGACAACTTTAAAAAATTAGCATTATTATGGAGCCTAACTTAATTAATTATGCTCGAGGTGGCATTCCGTGGAGATTAATTGATGGAACACCTCAGTGTAATAGCTCATTGGACCAGAACGAGAAGATCTACAGGATAGGATGTTGAGAAGTGACTTTCAGTGGCTGAAGAGAGTATGGTGGGTGATTTGCCATTTTCCTTAATTAAAAATGACTTTAATTAGTCATTCAATTAAGGAAAAATAATTAATTGGGGAAAAGGGGCCAAAAGTGAAATAAAATAAAATTAAAAGGTCACTTGATAAAGTCAATGGAGGAGCTTCTAGAATAATAATAAAATAATAAAATAAGATGCTTCTAGAGGCTTGGAGATCTATCTATCAAATCTATAAAAGAGGAGGAGGAGGAAATTTGGAGACATCTTGGATTTGTGTATTGTCTTTGTGGTGAGGTTTGGAGAATCTGGTTCTCTACTTCAGCAGTAGCCCCAGGATGGAAACCCTCGGGTGATTCAGTGAGAGTGGGCGAGCACCCATCTCTTCCCTTAGTGGATCCATTCAAGGTTCACAGGTTGCAGTTTATTGATTTTCAGTTTGCTTTGGAGGTTGATTGCGACATTATTGCAGATTTGTTTGAGGTCGATTTATATTAGCTATATGGGTTGTATGTGCATGTAAACCCCAATTTTCCTAATATAATAAAGCTGAGAATTTTCTGTTCATTGTGTTATCGAATTGCAATGCTCTATTTGCTTAATTTTACATGGAAATATTTTGTTAAACACATGATAATTTTATGTGAAGAGCTTGTTTCAAATATTTCTCATTTGGGACATTACAGAAAACTGCTAGGCAAGGTCGAATGATCACGAATGTAAATTCAATGATGTCTTTCTTCTGATGTATACTTCTTTGAAACTGCTACAAGGGCATGAGATCATGCTACATAGACCCCCATGCAATATATGTGGTAAGGTGACTTTCTATCTAAGAAGCAAACTTGGGAATACCTAATGGAATACTTGTGCAAAAAATCTCAAAAGCTGGTAGAAAAACTAGTGGGCAACCCTAGAACTTTTCATCAAGAATATAAAGGTTGGAAAATTTGGTTGGTAAAACCCATTAAGCAACAACTAACCTAGTTGTACTTTTGTTAGACTTTTCTTCGAGAAGAAAGAAGCTGAAATAACCCAAGTGGAAAATTTTGGTAAGTAGGAGAAAACTTGGTTACCTTGCTTGACAAGAAAGAAAGGATTGTGCTCAAGGAAAGTGGATGGTACATAACTCTCTAATCATTGAGCAAAGACATTGTCTCTCCAACTGAGAAAAGGAGTTGATCCATTGAGCAAAGAGAAACAATTCCCTGAGCAAAGGAGTTTGTGTGCTTTGCTCCACAATCCATGCTCGATAAGTAAGGACTTGTGCTCAACTCAACAAACTTGCTCACAACCAAGTCCCAAGTAATTGAGTGAAGGACTTGGTAGATCCATTAAGCAAAGGAAGAAATGAGATTAAACTTTTCCTTTTTCACAATATGTCTACTCCTAGTCATGAACAATCATTGCCATGTGGACAATTATGGAAAGCAAGTATTTACAATGATGAAGGAATTGTTTCATGGATAGTTGAATGAATTCTTGGTGAGAGTAATGAAGAGACACTGAGGAACTTAAATATGAGGAGAGGAGATTCACATGACATTTAAATTCATGAGGGGGCCACAAGTTCTATAGATAAGTAGAGTACATCGAAAAAATTGACATAGAGCATAGTATAGGGAATAAGAATTTTGTTGTAGCAATTTGGAATGCTATACTACAATTCTCTAAAGTTCCACAATGAGTTTGTCCTATGTAATTTGTATTATCCTTGTGAACAAATAAGGTATAGGGGCACAACTTCATTTTAATTTTGGAATTTTCACCTTCATGAGTTTCTGGAGTGTAAATTGCATGTTTCTTGGTGTATGTTGTTATAGCAATTGTGCCAATGATTTCTCCTCATTTATTAAATAAATTAAAGAAGTCCATCATAACATAAGATCTATTGTAACAATTCAGCTATTGGAATATCCAAAGCAAATTATAGATCAATGCGAGCATTGTGTATTTGTAATTAATATAATGTTTTCCTTTTTCACTATCCATATTGATGTGAATGTATATGCACTTATGTGAAGTACAATTAGTATATGTTTCTGTAATGTCTCCATTTTCAGTTTCCTCTATAGTACACCCAAGATGGATTTCCAGGGTATGTGGTGACTAGGCCACAGGAGCAGGATGACATCATCAAGGGTCTTAGAGGGGTTATGAGTGGTTTTATGGGATCTGACGACATTCACTTGGCATATTCATCATCAGGAGCAGTTTCACACAACTTGTTTTTGGCTCCATTTCTTTCTGATAATTCCCGTAAACTGGGGTTATTATTGACCATAACTTAATTAATTATGCTTAGGGTGGCATTCCGGGAGGAATATTTGATGAAACACCTTAGTGTAATACTTCGTTGGAACCCAAATGAGAATAACTACAGGATAAGATGCTAAGAAGTGACTTCCAATGGCTAGAGAAAATATTGTGGGCAATTTACCATTTTACTAGATTAAAAGTGACTTTAATTAGTCACATAATTAAAAAAGGGAAAAAATTAATTAAGGGCAAAGGGCCAAAAGTGACTTAAATAAATTAAAAATTCACTTAAGATAAAGTCAAGGAGGAGCTTTTAGAATGATAATAAAATATTAAAGTAAAATACCTCTAGAAAATTGGAGATCTATCTATCAGACCTTTAAAAGGAGGACGAGATCATTTGTGACATCTTGGATCTGAGTATTTGCCTTTGGTGTGGTTTGTAGAACCTAGTTCTCTGCTTCTGTAGCCTCGGGACAGAAATGCTTGGGTGATTTAGTGAGAGAGGGTGAGAACCCATCTCTTCCCTTGGTGAATTCATCCAGAATTCATAGTTGTGTTCATTGATTTTAGTTCTATTTCAGAGGTCGATCCAACATTGTAGCAGATCTTTTGATGGCCATCTTTGCAGCTATCTTCTATAGAGGGTTTATATTTAAATTTCTCAGTAAATAAATAAAGCTTCATTATTTCCATTTCTTGTGTCTTTTGCAATTGTCGCATTTCTAAGATTTACTGCAAATCATATTTGTTATGCTGCAAATTTTATGATGTAAAGGCATAAGTTTTGATTGGGTTTAAAGAAGAAATTATACGTCATAAACCTCTCTCAGAAAAGCTCATCAAATTAAATCCTGGGATATTAACGATCTCAGATTAGGTTAGTTGTTGAAGGAAAACAAAAATCACACAACAAAGGGGGCACTAAAATTTGTGGCCTTATTTAAATTTGCATCACTCAAGAGTCAAGACCTTACCCTTCAAGGAGATCCATAGTGAGAAACATAAGCATCAAATGTCAGTTACATAAGCAAACACACAATTGGTTAGCTACCGTGGAGCATGTCATCTCTTTACAATGTTGTTATAAACTTATAACATGTGGGTCAATGTCCCGAGTTCTATCCAAAAATTTCTTGCACTAACTAAATTGCGAGTAGTTATTTACGTCACCACCTTGTGTTTCTTTCTTGTTGTTATTTTTGTTTATTAATAAAGGTTTTCTTTGTTTAATGATTTCTTGTCTTTCAAGGTTTTATTTGTTTAATGTTTATTAATAGTAAGAATATTGACTTTTCTAGCTAACCATGAAGAATCTTGTCCAGGATGGGAGGATGAAAACCAACAAATGGACATGTTTCCTGATAAATCTATCTTTTGTGAACTGCCACCAACTATTCCATCTATTGAAGACAACCTATATTCCTTGAATATGAGAAGAGTTAATAAAAGCTCTAATACATCTTGTCACGATGGAACCTATGAAATGGACTATTCTTTCCCAGACTGTTTTTGTTCACCAATAGACACAAGTGTAATTTTGGACAATCACTTGAGGACTTCACATGTTGTTAATACAAGGTATGTCTCTAGTTTCATATCTTCATTGACTTTAATGACTCCAAATATCTATAAAAAAAAATTGACATTGAACATTGTTATGTTTTCCATTTTTTCATTACAGGAATGTTAACGAAGACGTTGCAAAGCTATTTAATGAAGATGATCTAGGTATGTTTTACCACTATGGATGCTTGATCATCACCATTATATCACATTATGCAATGATCTTGGTAAACACAAATTTTACTATGTTTTTTTGTATATTTTGATTCTCATTGAAACCCTTAGCTGTAGACAAGTTTTCATTTGAAAAATAGTTGACTCACTTGAGTTTGACAAATTACAAGTCATATAGAAAACCATAAAAATGGGATGTTAAAAGGCGCTTCTATATTATTAATGACGATACACACACGCCAAGAAGAAAGCTCTTGCAATTTATCTGTTCAGAACTCACAAGTATCCAAAATTGCATGAACCATTTAGGAAACCATATAAATGGTTCCTTGAAAGGTTTTTATATCGTCAAGGAAGATCGACATACTTCTTTATTTGGAAGAAAACTCCAGATTTATCTATTCAGATTTAGTAGATATTCTGGATTTTAGGCCCGTCAAAACTTAAATTTTCAAATTCCATGACACTTCTGAAAGCATTTCGAAGAACCAGAACATCCACAGCTTGACAGTGTTAAGAATTTACTAAAATGATATAATATTGCATCTATCACTGGCCACTAGTAGAACCAATGCATGCTCTTCGTATGAAATTGAAATTTTAAAAGATTTAGTCAATGATCGCATTCCTATTCTTAACAAACTTTTCGCTAGCATTGCTATGAGAGCATACCCCTATAAGGTAACAACTTACAATTATTAATAAGATCATAACTATCTTTTATGAGCTTAATGGGTTGCTTTCTTGTTGAAATACTCATTTTTTATTCTAAAAGGACTAATTGGGTCGTATTATGACATAAGTGAGTGCTTAATCTTTTTACTACCGCATCCCTTGAAAAAACTGAACAACAATGCCTAAAATGGTTATCAGAAGATAAAAATACAGACTATTAATTGGTTGGATTGTTGACAAAAATAACCAATCTAATGTCACAATTAGACTCTTAAGAGGAGTTTATAAATAGTAATGATTAAGAGTCTTAAAGGAATTTATACCACAGTCTTAGGATTTAGATGGGATTTAACAGTGCGATTTAAATTATCTACCCCCAAATCCATAAAGCATGGGACCACAAAGTCCACCTACTAACCACCATGTGGGATGTAACCGTCAACAGAAGGTGAGCTATAAATGAAATTAATGACTACTAAGGGACTACTAAATTGATCTTAACCACAGTTACACCATAGTAACATGCATATTGCTCCCAAGTATTGGGGAGCTCATAACTCACATGTGCCCACTCCTGGGAGCTTTGGAGCTTGTCAAAAATGCTTCCTTTTTTCTTGAGAGCTTCTTTGGGAGCTTGGAAATGTTCTAGGAGCTTATTGAGAGCTTGATTTAGGTGGTCCCTTTTTTTGGGATCTTGTAGAAGTTCCTTGTCTCTTTAGGAGCTTCCAGAATCTCCTTGACAGGTAAGGAGCTTCTACAAATTCCCATCCATTTAGGGTCCAAAATATTAAGAAAAAGTGCAAAAAATCACTTGAATCATCATTGTTTCTCTTGTCAAAAAGCACCAAAAAGAAAAATCATTTGAATCTATTGATTGTGCATTTTTTAAACTTTTCAAGGTTCTATGAATTAAGAGGGCTTGCCCCTCTTAGGTATATATATTTGTTCACAATCAAAATATAGGCTACCGATGTGCTTATGTGCATAAATATGGATCTTTCTATACTATTACTAAGATATTGAACAACTCTAATTCATTTCTTAAATGTTTATAGCTAGTTCACAATATTCCTCTTGATTGATATATCAATTTAGGACCACAAACCACATCAAACTCAAAATATCAAAGGCTGAAAGTTTGATGTTAGTTGAAACAACTAGTTCATTCACATGACAAATAAGTAGTGGTTACGCTCTAAAAAGACATAGAGCCACCCACGCATTGACTAGTATTGGGAGAAATAATAGACCTTGAGACTGTTAATGTGATGTTCCCTCTACATAAAATTACCAAGCACCTACACCAATTTTGCAATTTTGCCTAAGTACATAAAATTTTGGGTCACAACTTAGGAAAAGTGGGTAAATCCAAAGAAGTAATTTTTGGTAGAGAAGGGACCCACTATAGGGAAAAAGGGAAAATCGTGGAGCCAGTGGAAGGTGGGGGCCACTCCATGAGGAAATACGCACCCCTTGGAGAATTCTACTTGGAGAGAAGAGAGGAAGAAGGAAGTTCGATGGGGTGGAGCCCACAAGGAAAGAAGGGGGTAGAAATTACAAATAGGAGTTGAAGCACTCATTTTGGGGCTTTTGAACCTTTGACATTTACACTCATCTAACACGCTTGAGTTGTTGAGCCAACTCTGCTAGTGTTGTTCAACACATGAGATTTTCATGCAAAAATGTCACCCTACCTTCGGTGGACTTTGAGTGCCAACCCAAGGAGGAGATCTAGACTACGTGGGGAGTTTCTCTAGTTGTTTGCTCAGGCAATTCGTGGGTTTATTACAACAGATTGGTTGCAGTAAGGGGAACCGGAATACACACTTCCTAGGAGAGCTGGTTGTGGAGCAGCGTATTTGTTGAGCTTTCTGGGAGAGCATTAGGGTACTTTTTGCTGAATATTTTGTTGGTTGGGCATACTCCTGTGGGTTTTGGTTGTAGCATTCTCACCATTTCAAGAGTTGCGTGGGCCCGTGTAGGGCTATTCCTGGGCCACACGTGGGAGTTGGGTGGATGCACATTTGAGGGTGAGTTGAGCTAGAGATTGGAGAGGCATTCGGATGGGAGTTTTGGTAACATTTACCATCATTTCGGAGGAGCTGAGCAGGGTCATTTCCAGGTGGGTCGAATTACCTAGTAGTTGGAGGAACACATGGAAATTGGGGGTAATTTCGGGGGTCTGAAATAGGCCAAACCCTTTTGGGTTTCGGTGGGTTATTTGAGAGGAGACCGCAGTTAATTTGCCAAAAAATTTTGAGCACCAAAAGAGGGTCAAACAACAGATTCTTCCAGCCAACAGTGCAGCTTTTCTAGGGCCAGCACAGAACATTGAGGGGGATATCTTTCCAGCATCTGGGTAGTTGTTTTCATCACCTGCAACTTGTTAGCTCGCCTTTGGCAAGCCCAGGTGCATTCATTCCATACTTATATTGTATCCCATCTGATTTATAATGAAAATGGCTCAATTTGGTGCAGTTTTTGGGGTATTTCTAGGTATTTAGTTTTATGTGTAAATTTTGTGATGCATGTACCTTGAATGCCTTGTTTATCACTGTTAATTTTCCCTTAGAATTATTATAGTGGTATCAGAGCTCATAGTCTTAGCTCAACCTATGGGAGAAGCCTTCAGTCTATGACATCAAAGGATAGACATAATATCACATACAGGAGGCAGAGGTACAAAAGCAAGGAAAGACAACTATAGATTACCCCTAATCCAAAAACCCTTGAGCAAGAGGTTGAGGAGCCAGATATGGGGGATAATCAGAATGACAAAGAGAAGAAAGAGGACGAATTTGCCCAAAGCCTCTTGAAAGCTATCCATGACTTATCTAGGGGCATTGGTGAGTTGAGACAACACAACAAAAGTAACAACAAGGGTAAGGAAATCCGGGGTGACATCCATTTGGGAGAGGGTTCGGGTACCTCACACCATCAGGCCACCAACCCACATAACATGCCCCACATTTACAACGCACCACCTAGGTCGACTATCCCCACATTTCTAGCATTCGGTGTAGGAGGGCCGCAGGTGTATGAGGACATGCCCATGGGAGACTACTTTGTGGAGTACCAATCATATGGGGCTGATTTCAGAGAGGCCATTACCTTCAAAGACTTCTGCCAACTTAAGGGTAATAATAGGAGCAAGGGGCCGAGTGGGGGAGGCTACATGCATGGCACTGATTTGCAGCGCATAGTGGGAAGGTTATTCCATCCGAATTTTGATGGTTCGCCTAAGAGATCAACCAGGGTGTGGGTTGAGAAGCTAGATGTCTACTTCTAGATCAACCAAATAATAGAGGTGGAGGCAATCAAGATTGTCACTTTACACTTGGAGGGAGAGGCCCAGGATTGGTGGTTCCATGGGTTGACCACTATGGGGCATGTAGGTGTTATCGCCTATGAGGACTTCACACGAAGGGTGCTGGAGCGCTTTGAGAGGAGAGACCCTGAGGAGCACTTTGGGGAGTTGACGCGGCTCAAGCAGACTGGTAGTGTAGAGACCTTATCTTTGATTTCTTAAGGATATCCGTGATGGTGCTAGATTTATCAGAAGCTAGGAGGGTATTTTTTATTTTGGAGGGTTAGCAGAGCCACTGAGGGACTTGGTGAGATCCAACAGGCCCACCACTTTGCAAGATGCAGTAGGTACAACACGAGATTTGCAAGATGCTCTTCTCAGGTCCAGAGCGCAGATACCCACTAGACCTATGTTCTAGTAGAGGGGAAGGGACACTAGACCTCCTCCACAACAAGATATTCAGGGGTGTGGGCAGTTGGACGATGAGGCTAGGAGGGACCTTTGTAGGAGGAAGTTGTGTTGCACTTGCTAGCAGCCATGGGCAACAAGGCACAAGTGTACCAAGTGTAAGGCACACTTTATAGAGGTGTTCTTGATAGTGAGTCAGATGATGACATAGAGAAGGATCTAGGCGTGAGTGATGATGAGCCACTAGTGACAGGAGGAGGAGGAGGAGGCCCACTAGGAAGAGCTCCTTTCCTACTAGCAACAAGAGTTATCGCTTCACTTCGGGGAGTGGTGAAGTACCTTACGATGAGGATCTTCAGCACGGTATAGGGGCAGCATGTTCCAGTGCTAGTAGATAGTGGGGCCACCCACAATTCATAGATGCCCAGATGGTGGAGAGGAAGGGCATACGCACAGAGTCCTTTGAGGGATTCTCGGTCGTGGTGCCTGGAGACCGTACCATGCAGTGCACCTGATACGTTCCTGGGACGACAGTGGTGATGGGGAACTATTCTATGATGGACCATTTATTTGTAGTTAGTGTCCTAGACACCAATGCGGTGCTTGGTGTGCAGTGTCTATACTCCCTTGGGCATGTTACCACTGACTGGCAGAAGCTGGAGATGTAGTTTGCAGGGCCCGATAGGAAGATGGTCTTGTTGAGAGGCATGTACTCATACCCCTTGCAGACAGTGTCAGCGCATAGGATGGAGGCAGACTTGAGACATGGGGATATAGAGTGAGTCGTGCAGCTCAGGATATTTGATGCAGGGGGCCAGCCCAAACCACCACATGCGGACATCTTGGCCATTCTAGATAGGTACCTAGCATTATTTGGAGATATCCCACAAGGATGACCACCTTACAAGAGGTTTGAGCACACTATCGAGCTAGAGTCGGGGGTCTAGGTAGTTATTATGACCCCTTACAAAAATCCAAAGGCCTATTGGGATGAGGTTGAGCAGGCTATCCATGAGTTGTTGGCATTGGTGCATATTAGGCCTAGCTCTAGTCCCTTCGCTTCATCAGTTATTCTGGTGAAGAAGAAGGATGGCACGTTGCAGATGTGCATCAACTACAAAGTCCTCAACAAGAAGACGCCGAAGAACTGGTACCCCATCCCCCGCATAGATGAGCTTAGAGGAGCCAAGTACTTCTCTATGATAGACTTGCGTTCGGGGTACCATCAAATTTGGGTCAGGGATCAGGACATCCCTAAGACAGCTTTCACATGTCACTACGACCACTTCGACTTTTTGGTTATGTCCTTTGTGCTAACCAATGCACCTGCTACCTTCCAGTATTTGCATGAACCATGTGTTCTGCAAGCAGTTGCGTTGCTATGTGCTGGTGTTCTTTGACGACATACTGATTATAGCAGGACGTGGGAGGAGCACCTGCAACATGTAGAGGAGGTGTTGATTTGGGGTAGCATCGAATGTGCTCTAGCCATGAAAATTGGTGGAGAGGCTAAAGCGCATGAGATCTCCAAGACCCAGAAATGGTTTGGGCAAATTCTACCCAGTGAGAGAGATATTAAAATAATTAATATTTTTCATGGGTTCCTAAGTCTAAACTTAGGAAAATAAAAATATTAATGGGTATTAATATAAAACTGGGTGAGAAGGTTCTAAATGACATGGATCAAGCCAAATCTAATCTTAGCCATTGATTAGAGATTTAATCTTAGCCGTTGAAGACACAACAGAAAAAGTATAAGAGGAGGCTTGAGGGTCAGTTGGAGATACACGAAGTTGATCAGTCAGTTCGATTTTCTGGAGTGGGGTCTGCTGAGAGAAATCGAACCAGTGATCAGAGTTGTAGCGAGGGGCAGTGAGTGCATAGCAAAGAGGCAGAGATAGTTCTGGAAGACCAGCGCAGAGGCAGAGAGGCAGACGCAGAGCCAGTAGGAGCCACGCAAAGGGCCAAAGTGACTGCACAGAGGGACAGAGGGCCTGCGTGGGTGATGCAGAGGGCCAAAGAGGCAGCGTAGAGAATCTGTAGGTTGACGCAAAGGCCAGGAGGGCTGATGCAGAGCCTTAGAGAGATGTTGGAGAGAGTTTCATGGAGCAAACTTTCCGAATATCTGCTTCCGAAGAGAGGTATTACTGCCAGATTAATTTCTCTGTCGGGTGAGCCAGTTTGGCACCCAGTTGTACTCAAGAAAAGTTGCTTAATAATAAAACCCTCAGAACTGCTGCACCGGTTTTCCCAAGTTGGGTTTTTTTGGGGACAATTGTCCAAAAATAACGGTGTCCCTTATGTGTTTGTCTATTTCTTTCAGTTGATGATCTGTAGATGGTTGAGACTGCATTGTGTTTATTTCAGTATTTATATGGTTAAATAACTTGTTCAGTAATTAAACAAGTAGGTGAAATAAACCAGATAGTGTAGGAAAAATTTCTAACAAGTTAGACTTAGAAATTTCAACAGGAGGTGCTTCATATTTTGGAGGGACAACAGTTTTGTGCAAAGCTATCCAAGTGTTAGTTTGGGTTGACTGAGATACTCTACTTGGGGCATATTATTGGGAGGATGGAGTGCGGGTGCATGAGGAAAAGATTAGAGCCATCCAGAACTGGCCAGTTCCCTAGAACGTGACTGAGTTGAGGCGATTTTATTACAGGAAGTTTGTAAAGGGCTTCTCATATCTAGTGGCACCCCTCACAGACGTGACCAAGAAGGGGGCATTTACGTGGACGGACAGGGCACAAACAACATTTGAGCACCTCAAGGAGGTGATGAGCAATTGTCCGGTGTTGGCTTTACCCGATTTCACACAGTCGTTCACCTTGGAGTGTGATGCATCAAATGAGGGCATTGGTGTTGTATTGTCACAGGGAGGCCAACCAATAGATTTTGAGAGTCGGAAGCTCCTTAGTCATAAGAGGCAGTATTCGATTTATGACAAGGAGATGCTAGCCATCATACATTCATTGGCCAAATTCTAATAGTATTTGGTGGGAAACCAGTTTAGAGTGAAGACTGATCATAACAGTCTTCACTTTCTGGGGCAGAAGGCCTCAATGATAGACAACAAAAGTGGGTAAGAAGGATTTAGGCCTACGATTTTGACATAGAGTATATCAAGGGCAAGCATAATGTGGTGGCAGATATCCTATCCAGGAGGCCCGCAAAACTTTCACTCATGAGCATCTTCCATGATTGGAATGCACAACTTTTGGTGGAGTACTCTAAGGATCAACAGGCATGTGAGATCCTGGATGGTACTCATGGGGATGAGCGCTACCGGGTGATGGCCAATGTCATTTACTACAAGGGCGCATATATTTGGTACCTGGTTCACAGTTGAGGGAGAAGATCCTCCATGCAGCACATGATTCACCATTATCAGGACACCAGGGGTTCCTGAAGACTTACAGGGCAGTCAAAGAGCGTTTCATGTGGAAGGGCCTCAAGGGGGACGTGTTGAGCCATGTGCAGGAGTGTGAGGCCTGCCAAAGGAACAAGGGGGAGTTGACCCATTTTGCTAGGTTACTATAGCCGCTCGCTATTCCGGAAGGGAAATGGGAGGGTATCTCGATGGACTTCATCACAGGAATTCCCATGGTGCAAGGTCGTGGACGAAGTATGCCCATTTCTTTGCTATTGCCAGGTACTTTGCTTCGCAAGTTGCGCAGCTGTTTTCAGGGAGGTCTTCTGGTTGAATGGTCTTCCCAAGACCATAGTCAATGATAGAGACAGTCGTTTCATGGAGGCATTCTCGTAGGAGCTTTTTAAGTTGGTGGGCACGGAGCTCACCCCCAGTACTAGCTACCACCCTCAGATGTGTTACCCACCATTTTGTGGATAGTATCCCTAGGAGAATTTTTTCTCCAAGATGGTCCTCGGCTGGAAGCCAACAACCCCTTGCAGCCACCAACTAGCTCATTGTGCCATTTTCTCCGCCACTTGAGTCAGCCATGTGGTCCCTCACCCATCTTCCATGATCGTATGTTTGAAGGTGGGCCTCTCGAATCTAAAGGCATGCCTTGTCATTTGGAAATTGAGTATTGTAGTTTTCTTATCATGGACACTTCTGGGCATGGATTAATAGGGGAGAATGGGTTAGGTCTGTGCTTCTGACCCCTAGACCCCTTTTAGGAATTAACTTTGTATTCTAGTCCCGTGGGATCTCTTTGATTGACCATTTGGTTCTAGGGATGGTATTTCAATGGAAACCCCGATTTTGGTTGTGTGGTCCCGCTCCCTTATCCGCTATTATTACCCCCTTTCCATTTGTTACTACCCCATCCATCATTTTTCCCACCTGGGTCCACATTCCTCCCCCGAGTCTACATAGGGTTAGCTTGCCCCTTCCCCTTGCCCACACCTTGGGTCATGGCCTTGAATGAAGCCTGGAGGTTGATGCAACTAAAAAGAAAGTTATAAGCATATATAGCCACGTCCAACAGGAAAATGTACCACAAAATGCAAAAGATGGTCGGGACAAAAACATTTAGCATGTGGGCAAAAGCCAATACATGAGCTCTACCCCATCATCATTGCCATCACCCTGGTTCATATAGGTTCTATGAGCCGTCTTCATCATATAGGAGCCCATGATTGTCCCAATCCCTGGTAGGTGATGAACTGCTCCTCCTTAAAAGGGGGAATTCACTGCTATATCTTATACATCATGCTCTAACCCCTTGAGCCCCAAGCAACTAATCAAATAAAATCATAAAAACGCAAAAGGCATATAAAGAAGGGTGGAAAAATCAAGGCTGGGGCACCTCATGTACCACGTGTTGATTTGGGGTAGCATCGGATGTGCTCTAAGCATGAAAATTGGTGGAAAGACTAAATGGTTTGGGTAGATTCTTCCCAGTTTAAGAGATATTAAAATAATTAATATTTTTAATGGAATTCCTAAGTCTAAACTTAGGAAAAATAAAATATTAATGGGTATTATTATAAAACTAGGTTAGAAGGTTCCAAATGACATGAATCAAGCCAAATCTAATCTTAGCCGTTGATTAGAGATGTAATCTCGACCGTTGAATGACCAACAGGAAAAGTATAAGAGGAGGCTTGAGGGTCAGTTGGAGAACACACCAGAATGATCAGTCATTCGATTTTCTAGAGTGGGGTTTGCTAAGAAAAGTCGAATCAGTGATCAGTTGCAGCGAGGGGCAGCGAGTATTGGACAAAGAGGTAGAGATAGTGCCGAGAGACTAGCGTAGAAGCAAAGAGAGGCAAACACTGAGCCAAAGGGAACACGCAAAGCTCAGCAGAGACAATGCAGAGGCCAGAAGGGCTTGCGCCATCCACGCATAAGGCAGCAGGAGTGACGCAGAGGGCCGTAGAAGTTGCGCAGTGCCTCAGAGGGCTAACGCTGAGACCAGGTGGTCCGACGCTGAGTTTCAAAGGCTGGTGGAGAGGGTTTCGTGGGGAAGATTTTCTGAATATCTGCTTTCGAATAGAGAGGTATTACTGCAGGATTATTTTCTTTGTCAGGTGAGCCAGTTGGCACCCAGTTGTACTCAAGGATAGACTGCATAATAAAATAAACCCTCATAATTGCTGCACCAGTTTTCCCAAGTTGGATTTTTCTAGGGATAAGTTGTCCAAAAATAACAGTGTCACTTGTGTGTTTGCTATTTCTTTCAGCTATTGATCTGTAGATGGTTGAGACAGTATTGTGTTTATTTTGATATTTATATGTTTAAATAACTTGTTCATAATTAACAAGTAGGAGAAATAAACCAGAGAATACAGATAAAATTTCTAACGGGTAATACTTAGGAATTTCAACATGGTATCAGAGCGTGGTTGCTTATCACAGGAGAGTTGAAGCAGAGCATTTGCAGCAATGACAACTATCCCGAGTGACAGAAGTTGTTCCTAGCAGAAAACAGCAGAGAAGGGTTGATGCAGAGGTACTGCGTCATCAATTCGGGCCAGAGAGAGGCTAGCGTAGAGGCTGAGAAGGGTAGAAAAGGCTCATGAAGAGCCACACAGAGACCAAGAGGGTTGACGTAGTTGGGTAGGGGAGCATTTCAGCCAGTGTCGGGATTGCGCAGAGCCTAGAGGTTCAGTCCTTCAGTTGTTGGGGCATACAAAATTATGGGCAGATTGCAGGGAGTGAAGTTGGTGGGGTGTTGTGGGCAGAACAGTACCTAACGGGGCAAAACCAAGGTAGAGGTATTCGCTACCGAGGCGTATTTCTAGCCAAGGAATTTGGATCAATGTTGCGGGTGCATAGGAGATCAGAGAGAGGCGACTCGATGGTTGGTAGGCGGATTTCAAGGAGGGAAATCGAGACTCAGAGGGAGTCTAGCAGGGAACTTCCAAACGGGAAGTAGCGACTCAGAGGGAGTCGAAGAGAGAACTTCTAGAGGGAAGTAGAGGCTTGGAGGAGTCGAAAGGAGGAGCAGAGAGATGGCCATGAATGGAATGAGGGATTGGGACAAGCTGGACAGGGCGTCCAACATTGTGGTATGGAAGGCCAAGATCCTGTCCATTCTAGATAGACATCACATCAAGGCCTTCGCTTTGAGAATAGTGGCTATCCCAGTTGACCCGACTGACAATGAAAAGTACAAGGAGGCAATAGCTAAGGCGAAATGCATCATCCTTGATGGGGTCAAGGATCATGTGGTCCAACATATTACCGAGAAGGAGATGACAAAGGAAATGTGGGATGCTTTGAAGAAGTTGTACCAGCGTACTTCCGTGCAGAGGAAGATGTTACTTGAGAATCAACTATGGTCATACCAGATGCAAAAGGGGGAGCAGATAGATCACTTCCTCGGTAGATTGAAGGAGATTCGGGACCAACTGACTTCCATAGGGGCCATGCCAGATCAAGAGTTGATGGTGAGGACCATAGTTGCAGGAAGCGCCCCCCCCCCGGATCCTAGGCCGGAATCGCGTCCCGTACGGAAGCGTTCCGGAAGCGCAAGCCGAAGCGCAATTCCAGTTTTTACGAAGCGCGGTTCCGAGTTTTTGGAGCGATTCCTGGTTACACTTACGTGCTTGTGACACTGGGTTACACTTTCGGGTTGGGTAGCCATGAATATTTTATTGTCAACGTTTATTCTTATACAACTACATGTATAAATTTCGTTTCGTTAATGTGACGTGGGAAAGAAATTACGCGTGGCCCAATTACGTAGAGCTTAGGGCCTTTTAATAAGACTGTTATAGTTATCGTTATTTATAGTCATGTGTTTAAACGAGACTCGAAGGTATAATTGATACGAAAATCCATTTCTTATAAATTAATGCTTAATTTAATTTCAACTTCAAAATTATTGTTATAGTGTTATAAATAGAAAACAATATATCACGATTATATTTATATTTTCATATAATCTTAATGCTTTTGAAAGTAATAAAATAAATAAATTTTATAATATATCTATATATATAATAAATTTTTTATTTTTATATATATATATATATATTCGAGTACAAAAATAAATATATTTAACAATTATTTATTTATTATATTACATAAATAAATTATGAATATATTTAATAATTCTTTATTTATTATCTTGTCAAAACATAATCATTTTTAATATTTTAAATGGAGAAGAAGTGAGTAACATGTTGCAAAGTATATAATACCATTTAAATTTATGATCCAGATTCTAGAACAAAGTTTTTGGAATAATAGCGCCATATTAATAGAACAAAGTTTTGGAATCATGGATGCCATATCTATCTTGATTTATGCAAAAATATGCATGTTTTCATGTCTTCTACAATTAATTTTGGTATTTGGGATGTTTGTTTTGAGTATAAATGCAAAAAAATATAAAAAAATATATATATATAGCAGACGCTTCCGCGGACGCTTCGCTTCCTAGATTTTTGAAAAATGACGCTTCCGCGCTCCCGCTTCCGCTTCCGCTTCGCTCCCGCTTCGTGCAACATTGGTGAGGACCCCCCTAAACGCAGTCTCCGAGGAGTGGGAGACATTTGTCCAGAGCATTCTAGGCAGGGCGAATCTTCTAGACTTGGAAGAATTGTGGGTATCTCTTCACCAGGAAGAGATTAGACGGCTGAGCAAGACGTGAAGTAGCAGCAAAGGATCCGGATCAAGAAGGAAAAGGAAGAAGATGTAGCTTTGGCATGTGCGGGGAAGTAGGAGAAGAGGAAGAAAAAGGACCTCTCCAAGGTTAAGTGCTTCAACTGTGGGGAACTGGGTCACTAAGCGAACCAGTGTCTAAGGAAGAAGAATAAGGGAGAGGCATCTGACTCTAAGGCAACGCCAGTGATGGCAGAAAAGGAGGTAGAGGAGGACGGCGATTGTGACATGAGTGCTTATGTACTTCTAGAGAAGAGGTGGGGAGACATCAAGTTGTAGTCAAGAGGACTACAGGCGATGAGGGGCAGGATCCTTGAGGTACCCAAACTCTTGGATCAGATCCTTGCTACGAGAGCACCGAAGTGAGAAGTAGCAGGACTGGCGAAGGTCGGTAGAAACGCATGCGGATGAAGCGGCAGAGAGTGCTACAATGCAATAGTCTTGGGTAGAGAAGATCTAGTAGGCTGCAGCAGTGCAAGAGGCACAAAGGAGGTTGCAACAGTGCAGGATGGCAGAGAGAGGTTTTACAGTGGTGCGAGAGGCAGGGAGTTGTTGCAGCAGCGCAGAGGTAGTAGAGGGAGCACTTGATAGCGGCAGAGGGAGCTTCAACGTCGAGAATGTTTCTAGCCTAACAGGGATGGCAGTGTTGGGTGGATCAGTTACTTACTTCTCAGTAACTGAGTTGCAGTGCAGTAGCACGATGCAGCATGATGAGAGGGGGTTGCAGTGCAGATGCAGTGTTTAGAGAAGGGACCAACAGTAGTACAGATGCAAAGGGAGCTATCGTACGGATGCAGCAGTGGCAGTGGTAGGGCCATGGGCAGCAGTACATGATGCAGCGGTGCAAAGGATGTTGGGCGGGGAGGCCTAGCATCAACACAGGTACCTGTGCCGTATAATCAGAGTGATGCTCAGTGTGGAGTATTACTAGAGCATAGTCCTCACTAAGAGGGAGTGTTGATTTGGGATAGCATCGGATGTGCTCTAGCCATGAAAATTGGTGGAGATGCTAAAGCACATGAGATCTCCAAGACCTAGAAATGGTTTGGGCAGATTCTTCCCGGTTTAGGAGATATTAAAATAATTAATATTTTTAATGGAGTTCCTAAGTCTAAACTTAAGAAAAATAAAATATTAATGGGTATTAATATAAAACTGGGTTAGAAGGGTCCAAATGACTTGGATCAAGCCAAATCTAATCTTAGCCGTTGATCAGAGATGTAATCTCGGCCGTTGAAGGACCAACATGAAAAGTATAAGAGGAGGCTTGAAGGTCAGTTGGAAAACACACCAGAGTGATCAGTCATTCGATTTTCTAGAGTGGGGTTTGCTAAGAAAATTTGAATCAGTGATCAGTTGCAGCGAGGGGCAGTGAGTACTGGACAGAGAGGCAGAGATAGTGCCGAGAGACCAGTGCAGAAGCAGAGAGAGGCAGACACTGAGCCAAAGGGAACACGTAGAGCCCAGCAGAGACAACGCAGAGGCCAGAAGGGCATGTGTCACCCACGCAAAGGGCAGCAGGAGTGACGTAGAGACCCATAGAGGTTGCGAAGTGCCTGAGAGGGTTTACTTTCTGAATATCTGATTCTGAATAGAGAGGTATTATTGTTGGATTATTTTCTCTGTTGAGTGAGCCAATTGGCACCCAGTTGTACTCAAGGATAGACTGCATAATAAAATAAACCATCAGAATTGCTGCACCAGTTTTCCCAAGTTGGGCTTTTCCAAGGACGAGTTGTCCAAAAATAACAGTGTCACTTGTGTGTTTGCTATTTCTTTCAGCTGTTGATTTGTAGATGGTTGAGACTCTATTGTGTTTATTTCGATATTTATATGTTTAAATAACTTGTTCGTAATTAACAAGTAGGAGAAATAAACCAGAGAATACAGATAAAATTTCTAACGGGTAATACTTAGGAATTTCAACACCACGATTGCTCCCTCCTGCACATTCCAAACCCAAGTGTGGGCTTACCTCTTATTAGCTACCCTTGTACCCCATCACGTGACCCAGGACTGACACTTCTCATCCCCTACTTCATTCACCATATATTTCACATGCCACCACCTTTTGAAGGATGTACCTTGAATATTGTCTCCTTTAAAAGTAGAAACCACCTTATAGGGTGCTTGGTTAACCCATTTGGAGTTTAGGAGACATTGGCACATCTGTTAAATTATGATATGTTCTATGCTTAAGAGAAATTTACTTCAAATTTTCTTATTAGCCCAATCTCAATTTCTAGAATAGCAATCACATCAGCATGATAGTAAAATGCAGATAGAACATAAATGTAAATAGTAGAAGACAACCCAAGACAAGGGACACAAGATGTGGCACCAACCAAGGACAAACCCCAATGCGGGGAAACTCTTGATCAATTCTTCTTATATTCTTCAATAATTCAGCGAAGAGAGAGAGATAGTACAATTACACAGTTATGTAATTTTATGACAGTAGCAACAAAACTCTAACCAGCAAAGTCAAAGTTGGTCAAACAAGTCAGAATTGACCTCAAGTCAACCTCAGTCAACTTAGCCTCCAATAGCAAGTACAGGTAGCCCAAAACAGTCCGAAATGATGGTCAAACTGTAGTTAATGAAGGTGCAGGCCTACAGTCAAGCCTAGATAGTCAACGCTGGTCAAACAGAGGTCAACGTTTACTATCCAAAACTGCATATTGTCTAGGAGAGGCTCCCCACACTAATCCGTAGTCAAAGATACCCTCACGCTGGTCAACGCTGCTGAAACAGTTCACCTGCACCTCAGTCAACCCAAGTCAACGCTGCCCTAGATCAGATTTGCGTCCTCTTTTTAGCCACACGTGTGAGAGAGAGATTCTCCTCTAATGCGTAGGAGAAAGAGAAGAATGTGTTGAGATGAGTGAGTTTATGGCACAAGGTCTCCTTCTTCTATATGCCACATTGAGGATAAGCTGGGGGTGCAAAACATTGTTTTGCTTGCTACCTGACCTTGACAAATTGTCAAGAATACAAATAAATTCATATCTCCATGAATACATGTTGGAATCGGATGATTGTTAGATCAATCCTACACCTCTCGATGAGAGGAATCCAAGAAAAATATCAGCTGCCATAAATAAGGTGACCCACATGGAGTTTGGCCCTAGTTGCCAATTTTAACACTCCCTCTCAACTAGGGAGAACTCCATCTGCTAATCCATCTGTCTGTCGATACTATCTCTGCCAGCGATGCACTTCTTTGCTCTGCTGAGCTATGAAGAAGAAGTGATCGAGAATGTATCATACCATCCTCTACTGACCCGAAGTCAGTCCCAGATAAAAGAGAGTGTCTAATAGCACTCTTATTGACCCGAAGTCAGTCCCAATGAAGAGAGTGTGTCATACCACTCTTACTGATCCGAAATCAGTTCCAAATAAAGAGAGTGTCTCATACCACTCTTATTGACCCGAAGTTAGTTCCAAAAGAGAGTGAGTTATATCACTCTTACTGACCTGAAGTTAGTTCCAATTGATCCCAGATTAATATCATCCTAGCATAGGGAGTATGGTCGTTACACGAAGCGTCCATCGGTACTACTATGGTCCCTATCCTCATTTCCCTACTCATTGCCCAGATGAGAGGTACTTCCCATGAGTTCCAGACTGCATGGGTAGGATGTCTCAACAGGAGAAGGATGAACCACTCTGTCGCCACGGGGTATCACAGGGGAAGGTTGAACCACTCACCCTGTACACAACAAACCACTAGGGGAAGGTTGGACCACTCACCCTATGGTTGCTCATCGCTCCAAGAAGTACCCCAAGCCCCCCGGAGCTCCCAAAGCTCAATGTATATATCATACAGGACCCTCATAAGAGGTTCTCTCCACAACTTCTTGTCGTTCTCAGAAAGTCAAGAATTTGACCTTTCCCAGGGGCTTCGTCAAAATGTTGGTGACCTGCTCATTAGTCCCAATATGATGAAGCCTTATCACTCCTCGTTGTACCATATCCCGGATAAAGTGGTACCTGATATCGATGTGCTTGGAGCGATCATGAAATACGGGTTCTCTGATAAACGAATCCCACTTTGCTTGTTGCAGAGGATCACGGTAGTATCCAGCGTATGACCAAACAACTCACTAAAGAGCTTCTGCAACTAGACAACTTCAGATGAGGCCATACTCGCAGCAATGTATTCGGCCTCAGCGGTGCTCAAAGCCACCTACTTCTGCTTCATGCTCATCCAGGATATTGAAGCAGAACCCAAAGAGAAACAACACCCGGAGGTGCTCTTTCAGTCCACCACACTGCCTACCCAATCAACATCGGAATAACCATGCAGCATCACATCTTCGGTAGTGTATTTCAGTCCATGAGTGATTGTGCCCCGAAGATATATCAGAAGATTCTTGGCACCAATCCAATGTGAGTGATGAGGCTCAACCATATATTGGCTCAACGTGTTGACTGCAAAACATATATCTGGACAGGATTTCACCAAGAACATCAATGCTCCTATGAGTTAACGATACTCAAAAACATTTCCCAATACTGGTCGCATAACTTCTTGAAGTTAAGCTCCATCGGGTAGTCACGGGCTTGCAGTCCACCATACCAAATATCTCCAATATCTTCACCACATATTTTCCTTGAGATAGGAAAATTTCTCTTGGCTTTTGCCAGGCCTCCAACCCTAGGAAATAGTGCATCAGTCCTAGGTCTTTCATCTCAAATTCAGAAGCCAACTCCCTTTTGCATTTGTGAATGAGAGGGTCTGCACCTGTCAGAAAGAGGTCATCAACATACAACACCAGTATGAGAGACTTATCATCTTCAACCTTAAAGTAAAGGTTCGGATCGACTTCACTCCTAGTAAATATAGCTTCATCAAATAGCTATCGATCCTCTCATACCAAGCTCGGGGTGCCTACTTCAGCCCATAGAGAGCTTTCTTCACCCTGCATACATGAGATTCCCGATTATGAATCTCAAACCCCTCGGGTTGTTTCACATAGACTTCCTCTTTAATCGAACCATGCAAGAACGCGGTCTTGACATCCATCTGATGTAGGTTCCATCCTTGCGAAGCAACAAGGGCTATGATCGATCGGATGGTGGTGTATCAGGCAACTGGTGCAAATATTTCATTGTAGTCCACACCTTCCTTTTGAAAGAAGCCTCGAGCAACAAAGCGAGCCTTGTACTTTTTAGCACTCCCATCAGCTCCATGCTTGATTTTGTAAAGCCATTTCGAGGTGACAACTGTTTTGTCCTTGTTAATTTATGGTATGTTCTATGCTTAGTACAATTTACTTCAATTTCTTCTTATTAGCCACTGGTTAACAATCACATTAACATATAGTAAATTCAGATAGAACATTAATAGATCGATAGAAAACAAGCCAAGACAAGTGACACCAGATGTGGCGGCTAGCCAGGGACAAACCCTAATGTGGGGAAAACCTTTGATCAATTCTTTTATAATCTTCAATAGTTCAGCAGAGAGGGAAATAATACAAATACATAAATCTGTAATTTTAGGACAGCAACAACAAACCCTAACCAACAAAGTCAAATCTGGTCAAACAAGATGAAATTGACCTCCAATATGTTTGGTCAATTTCCGGTCATCTAGGCCTCCAACAGCAAGAAGAGGCAGCCCATAAACAGTCTGAAAAACCTAGTCAAACTGCATTCAACTGAAGTCAACCTGCTGCCACAAACTAGGGCAGTCAACGCTGGTCAAACTAGAGGTTAGAATGCCTCGGTTTGTGTGCCAAAATCTGCGGTCTGCCTAGGAGAGGCAGCCACATCAAAACCACACTCCTAAAAGGTCAATGCTTGGTCAACGCTGGTCAAAACGACTTGCTGCAGCCTTGGTCAAAGTGAACGTAGTCAAACAGATCTGCGTCCTTTCCTATGTCCTTCTGCGTCCTCCAACTTCATCCTCTTCTTTCCCACGTGTGTGTGCTGCTCCTTGTGTGTAAACCCAATCAATAAAGGAGAGAAGAATGTGAGAGATGAGATGATTGAATAATGCCTCAATCTCACTTGTATTTATAATTTTATATGAAACATTGAGCATGTGTGCCACTGCCACACATTTCGCTGCTGGCCGACCTTGACAATTTGTCAAGTAAATACAAATAAATTCATATCTCCAAAAATACTTGTCGAAATCGGATGATCATTGGATCAATCCTACACCTCTTGACGAGAGGAATCCAAGAAAAATATCAGCTGCCATAAATAAAATGACTGACATGGAGTTTGGCCCTAGTTGCCAATTTTAACACTCTCTCTCAACTAGGGAGAACTCCATCTGCTAATCCATCTAACCGTCAATACTATCTCTGCCATCAAATGCACTGCCTTACACTGCTCAGCTCTTCTCTTCTCTTCTCTGCTGAACTATGAAGAAGAAGAAATGATCGAGGATGTATCATACCATCCTCCACTGACCCGGAGTCAGTCCCAGAGAGTGTGTCATGCCACTCTTGCTGATCCCAGATCAGTTTCATTGATCATAGGTCAATGGAGGTCATCGTAGCATAGGGAGTACGGTAGATACAACGATGCATCCATCGATAGTACTACTATGGTCCCTAACCCCATTTCCCTACTCATTGATCAAATGAGAGGTACTTCCTATGAGTCCCAGACTGCATGGGTAGGATGTCTCGACAAGAGAACCAATCATTCTGTCCCTAAGTCGCCATGGGGTATCACAGGGGAAGGTTGAACCTTTCACCCTGTACATAGCACACCACTAAGGGAGGGTGAGTCGCCCCATGGTCGCATCTTGCTCCAAGAAGTACCCCTCGCCCCTCGGAGCTCCCAGAGCTCAGTGCATCTATCATGCAGGACCCTCATAAGTGGGTCTCTCAACGACTCCAAGTCGTTCTCGGAAAGTCAACAATTTGACCTTTCCCAGGGGCTTCGTTAGAATGTCGGCGACCTGCTCATCTGTACCGATATGTTGGAGCCTTATTGCTCCCCGCTACACCATATCTCGGATATAGTGGTACATGATGTCGATATGCTTGGAGTGATCATGAAATACGGGTTCTCTGATAAATGAATCCCACTCTGGTTGTCACACAAGATCACGGTAGTATCCAATTTAAATCCAAACAGCTCACTAAAGAGCTTCCGCAACCAGATAGCCTCACAAGAGGCCATACTCATAGCAATGTACTCTGCCTCAGTGGTGCTCAAAGCCACTGACTTCTACTTCCTGCTCATCTAAGATATCGAGGCAGATCCCAAAAAGAAAATCCACTCGGAAGTGCTCTTTCGGTCCACCACACCGCCTGCCCAATCAGCATCGGTATATCCATGTAGTCTCACATCTCTGGCAGTGTATCTCAACCTATGACTGATTGTGCCATGAAGGTATCTCAACAGATTCTTGGCACCAATCTAATGTGTGGTGAGGCTCAACCATATGTTGACTCAACGTGTTGACTGCAAAACATATATCTGGACGGGAGTTGACCAAGAACATCAATGCTCCGATGAGTTGACGATACTCGTAGCATTTTGCAAAACAGGTCCGGTAGCACTACCGCTTAACTTCTTGAAGTCAAGCTCCATCGGCGTAGTCACGGGCTTGCAGTCCACCATACTGAATCTCTCTAATATCTTCACCACATATTTTCCTTGAGATAGGAAAATCTTCCCTGGCTTCTACCAGACTTCCAGTCCTAGGAAATAGTGCATCAGTCCTAGGTCCTTCATCTCAAACTCGGAAGCCAACTCCCTCTTACATTTGTGAATGAGAGGGTCTGCACCTATTAGAAAGAGGTCGTCAATGTACAACACCAGTATGAGAGGTTTATCATCTTCAACCTTAAAGTAAAGGTTAGGGTTGGCTTCACTCCTAGTGAATCCCAGCTTCATCAGGTAGCTATCGATTCTCTCATACCAAGCTCGGGGTGCTTGCTTTAGCCCATAGAGGGATTTCTTCAACCTGCATATGTGAGATTGTCAATCATGAATCTCAAATCCTTCGGGTTGTTCCACATAGACTTCCTCTTTGATCGAACCATGCAAGAATGTGGTCTTGACATCCATCTGATGTAGGTTCCATCCTTGCGAAGCAGCAAGGACTGTGATCGAGCAGATGGTGGTATATCGGGAAACAGGTGCAAATATCTTGTCATAGTCTATCCCTTCCTTTTGAGAGAAGCCACAAGCGACAAAATGAGCCTTATACTTTTCAGCACTTCCATCAGCTCCATGCTTTATCTTGTAAAGCCATTTCAAAGTGACAACAATTTTGTCCTGGGGTTTGGGGACCACATCCCAGACATCGTTCTTCATGATGGACTCATATTCCTCAGTCATAGCATCCTTCCATACTTGATGCTTCACAGCTTCAGCGAACAATGAGGGCTCATTTTGAATGATCGTGCTCATAATGGTCAAGTATCCATGATACCTGGTCGGCTTCTTGCTTTCCTGGAAAGTCCCTCTGGGTGCAATGTGTCCTTCAGCATCATCAAGTGTCCCCCTAAGCCATGAGGGCCTCTTCCTAAAAGAGGACGCCTCTTGCAGAGGGGGATCAATAGGGTCCATGGGTTCTTCCATTTCGGGCATTGTTTCATCCTGCTTTTCCTCCAGTTTGCTGGTGTCAGCTTCTCCAGATTTCCGTAGTATAGGAAGATTGTCAACTTTGTTAAGAGCCATATCTTCGTCAAAGGTGACATCATGGCTAATCTCAAATTCCCTTTGACCAGCCACATAGATTCTATAGCCCTTAGTATTTTCGCTATAGCCCACGAAGATTCCCTTCTTTCCAGATGAACCCAATTTATTCCTTTTCTTCTTTCGGCACATCAAAATAAAGAGGACTAACAAAATTTCTAAAATGAGATACATCAGGTTTCTTACCAATGAACATCTCTTCGGGAGTCTTTGAATCCAATGCTTGATAAGGGCATTGGTTTTGAACATATACAACGGTATTTGCAGCTTCGACCCATAGAAACTTCAGAAGCCTTTGATCATGGAGCATGGAATGAACAACTTCCATAATCATACGATTCTTCCTTTCCGTCACACCATATTGCTCAGGAGTGTATGGTGTTGTGGTCTTCCTCTTAATGCTTACAAAAGTCATGGAACTCATTGGATTCATACTTAGTCCCATTATCAGTCCTTAAGATCTTGATCTTCTTCTCAATTTGATTCTCGATCAAGGCTTTGAAGTGATGGAACCAGGGGAACACTTCATCTTTCATTTTCAAGAAGTATATCCAAGTCTTGCGAGAATAATCATCTGTAAAAGTGAGGTAATATAAATATCCTCCCAAGGAGTTCACAGGCATCATATCAGATATGTCGGAGTGAACCAATTGTAATATACCGGAGCTCTTGCTATGGCTTGAGGGGAATGGTTCGATTTTAAGCTTTCCTTCGGCACATCCTGGACATACACCTTCTTGCTCTACTTTAAAGTCGAGCATCCCTGTCACCATTTGTTTCACATCGAGTAAAGCTTTATAATGAAGGTGGGCAAACCTCCAGTGCCATAGTTCGGACTAAAGACGTGTCACAAGACATGACACCCAGCGGACTTCCTCTGACTTGATATAGAGAGTCAACCTAAAACCCAAGAGTGAAAGCATTTTTAAAAGTCTTTTTCCATACATGTACCTTTCCATCGATGAAGGCCACCTTGTAGCCTTTGTCTTCCATTTCCGAAATGGACACCAGGTTCTTTTTGAGATCAGGTACATATAGGACTTCTTGCAAATGAATTGTATTACCCTGATTCAATTGAAGAGAGACATTCCCTACGCCTTTCATGGGATATTTGGAGTTGTCCCCAAGAATAATTTCCAGGTTGGTCTCCTTCTCTATCAGATTAGAGAGAGCTTCTTTGTAACCAATGAAGTGCCTTGAGGCACCACTATCAATAAGCCAATTGCCCAACGAGTCCGGAGGAGAAGTAGTAGAGAGGGCCGATATCAGATAATATTCATCTTGCTTATTGTTAACAACATTAGATTCATACCTGGAGTTTCTTGCCTTCTTGGAGGGTTGACCACTTCCTTGATTTCCAGCATTCCTCTTTCCTTTGCCATTGAACCTGCCCTTCCTTTGATTGTTGTTGGAATTGCCCTTGGAGTGATTTTGATCATCGTCATGAGATGTGTCCTTTCTATCAGGACATTCCCTCGCATAGTGGCCAATTTTGTTGCAAATGAAACATCTTCCTTTCCTTCCACCTTTCGGTCCGGCCTTTCCCTTAGATTTTGCCCCGGAATTATTTCTCCTTTTAGCATGGGAGGAGAAAGCAGCGGGATTGCCTCTAAATGCAGGCATTTCCTGCTCTTCCATCCTTGTCTCTTCTTGAATGCATCTCGCCATCAATTCCTCAAATCCTGGAATTACATTATTGTTGAGAAGAGTGGTTTTGAATACATACCATTCGGATGGGAGCCCTCCAAGAGTTGTGATGGTCAGTTCCCTGTCAAGAATGACTTCCCCAATTGATAGGAGATCATTCTTGATCTCGGTGATCCTTAAGAAGTAGGCTTGCATACTCTCATCTTTGCCCTTCTTAATTTCCTTCAGCTTATTCTTAAGGAACAAAACTTGATTTGCATCACTAACTTTAAATAAGCTTACCAGTCTATCGTAGATTTCCTTGGAGGTGGTCAGCTCGGAAACGTAGGCCACCAGGTGCTTGTCGATAGAGTCCCGAATGATCTTCTTTGCTTTGACTTCACCCCTGGTCCACTTGTTTCTTGCAGCAACAGATACATTTAATGAAGGCTCAAGGATTCTACCTCTCACATGGTCCAACACTCCTGCTCTTCCAATGCCAGATCGAGAGACATCTTCCATCCGTGATAGTCAGAATTCTCACAGAGCTTGTCTTCAGCGGGAAAGTGTGATGAGGACCCCATGAAGTCTTTAGGATTGCTTCAACAGCCTTCGGTGATTGCTTTTTCTCTTGCTCTTGCTTGGGCTTTGTCTTCACCTCAGCTCTAATACCATGTTAATTTATGGTATGTTCTATGCTTAGTGCAGTTTACTTCAATTTCTTCTTATTAGCCACTGTTTAGCAATCACATTAACATATAGTAAAATGCAGATAGAACATTAATAGATCGACAGAAAACAAGCCAAGACAAGAGACACCAGATGTGGCGGCTAGCCAGGGACAAACCCCAATGTGGGGAAACCCTTTGATCAATTCTTCTATAATCTTCAATAGTTCAGCAGAGAGAGAAATAGTACAAATACATAAATCTGTAATTTTAGGATAGCAGCAACAAACCCTAACCAACAAAGTCAAATCTGGTCAAACAAGATGAAATTGACCTCCAATATGCTTGGTCAATTTCCTGGTCATCTAGGCCTCCAACAGCAAGAAGAGGCAGCCCATAAACAGTCTGAAAAACCCAGTCAAACTGTAGTCAACTGAAGTCAACTTGCTGCCACAAACTAGGGCAGTCAACATTGGTCAAACCAGAGGTCAAAATGCCTCGGTTTGTGTGCCAAAATCTGTGGCTTGCCTAGGAGAGGCAGCCACACCAAAACCGCACTCCTGAAAGGTCAACACTGGTCAAAACGACTTGCTGCAGCCTTGGTCAAAGTCAACGCAGTCAAACAAATCTGCGTCCTCCAACTTCGTCCTCTTCTTTCCCACGTGTGTGTGCTGCTCCTTGTGTGTAAACCCAATCAATAAAGGAGAGAAGAATGTGAGAGATGAGATGATTGAATAATGCCTCAACCTCACTTGTATTTATATGAAACGCTGAGCATGTGTGCCACACATTTAGCTGCTGGCCGACCTTGACAATTTGTCAAGTAAATACAAATAAATTCATATCTCCAAAAATACTTGTTGGAATCACATGATCGTTAGATCAATCCTACACCTCTCGACAAGAGGAATGCAAGAAAAATATCAACTGCCATAAATAAAATGACTGACATGGAGTTTGGCCCTAGTTGCCAATTTTAACAGTCCTGGGGTCTGGGAACCACATCCTAGATATCATTCTTCATGATGGACTCGTATTCTTCATTCATAGCATCCTTCCATACTTTATGCTTCATGGCTTCTTCGAACGATGTAGGCTCGTTTTGAATGATGGTGCTCATAATGGTCAAGTATCCCTGATAGCTGGTCGGCTTCTTGCTTTCACAGAAAGACCCTCTGGGTGCAATATGTCTCTTGGCATATTCAAGAGTTCCCCTAAGCCACGAGGGACTCTTCCTAGAGTAGGAAGGCTCTTGCAGACGAGGATCAATAGGATCCATAGGTTCTTCAACATCGGGCATCAAATCATCTTCCTTCTCATCTGGCTTCCTAGTGTCAACTTCTTTATCTTTCCTTAGAATAGGAAGATTGTCAACCTTGCTAAGAGCCATATCTTCGTCAAAGGTGACGTCATGACTTATCTCGACTTCCCTTTGACCAGCCACATAGATTCTATAGCCTTTAGAATTTTTGCTATAGCCCACAAAGATTCCTTTCTTCTCAAATGCACCCAATTTGCTTCTTTTCTCTTTCGGCACATGAAAATATACGAGACTTCCAAAAATTCTAAAATGAGAGACATCAAGTTTCTTACCAGTGAACATTTCTTCGGGAGTCTTGGAATCCAATGCTTGATGAGGGCATCGGTTTTGAACATATACGATGGTATTCGCAGCTTCGGCCCATAGAAACTTTGGAAGCCTTTGATCATGGAGCATGGCACGAACAACTTCCACAATTGTACGATTCTTCCTTTCAACCACACCATTCTGCTCAGGAGTGTATGGTGTTGTGGTCTCCCTCTTAATGCTAGCTTCTTTGCAAAAGTCATGGAACTCATTGGATTCATACTCGGTCCCATTATCAGTCCTTAAAATCTTGATTCTCTTCTCGGTTTGATTCTCGATCAAGGCTTTGAAGTGACAGAACCAGGTGAACACTTCATCCTTCTTTTTCAAGAAGTATATCCAAGTCTTGCGAGAATAATCATTTGTAAAAGTGAGATAATATAGATATCCTCCCAAAGAGTTCACGGGCATCATACTAGATATGTCAGAGTGAACCAACTGCAAAATGTCGGAGGTCTTGCTATGGCTTGAGGGGAATGGTCCCCTTTTGAGCTTTCCTTCGGCACATCTTGGACATACACCTTCATGCTCTACTTTGAACTCGGGCATCCATGTCACCATTTGTCTTACATCGAGTAGAGCCTTATAATGAAGGTGGGCAAACCTCCAGTGCCATAGTTCAGACTGTAGAGATGTGTCACAAGACATGACTCCCAATGGACTTCCTCCAACTTGATATAAAGAGTCAACCCGGAACCCAAGAGTGAAAGCATCTTTAAAATTCTTTTTCCAAACACGTACCTTGCCATCGATGAATGCCACCTTGTAGCCTTTGTCTTCCATTGTCGAAATGGACACTAGGTTCTTCTTGAGATCAGGTACATATAAGACTTCTTGCAACTGAATCGTGTTACCCTGATTTAATTGAAGAGTAACATTCCCTACACCCTTTACGGGATAGGTGGAATTGTCTCCAAGAATAATCTCCAAGTTTGTCTCCTTCTCTATCAGATTAGAGAGAGCTTCCTTGTAACCAGTGAAGTGCCTTGAGGCACCACTATCAATAAGCCAATTGCCCAACGAGTTCGGAGGAGAGGTAGTGGAGAGGGCCGATATCAGATAATACTCATCTTGCTTATTATTAACAACATTTGATTCATACCTGGAGTTCCTTGCTTTCTTGGAGGGTTGACCATTTCCTTGATTTCCAGCATTCCTCTTTCCTTTGCCATTGAACCTGCCATTCCTTTGATTGTTGGAGTTGCCCCTGGAGTGATTGTGATCATCATCATGTGATGTGTCCTTTCTATTTGGACACTCCCTCGCATAGTGGCCAAATTTATTGCAAACAAAGCATCTTCCTTTCCTTCCACCCTTCGATCTGGGCTTTCCTTTGAAATGACCTTTAGACCCAGAATTATTTCTCCTTTTGGCATGAGAGGAGAAAGCAGTGGGGTTGCCTTTGCTTGAAGGCATTTCTTGCTCCACCATCCTTGTCTCTTCTTGAATGCATCTCAACATCAATTCTTCAAATCCTGGAATTCGATCATTGTTGAGAAGAGTGGTTCTAAATATATACCATTCGGATGGGAGCCCTCCAAGGGTAGTGATAGTTAGTTCCCTATCAGAAATGACTTCTCCAATCGATAGAAGATCATTCTTGATCTCAATGATCCTTAAGAAGTAGGATTGAATATCCTCATCCTTGCCCTTCTTAATATCCTTCAACTTATTTTTGAGGAACAAAACTTGATTTGCATCACTAACTTTAAACAAGCTTACCAATCTGTCGTAGATCTCCTTGGAGGTGTTCAGCTCGGAAATGTAGGCCACCAAACACTTGTCAATAGAGTCTCGGATAATCTTCTTCGCTTTGACTTCACCCTTAGTGTACTTGTTCTTTGTAGCAGTTGGTGCATTTGATGGAGGCTCTAGAATTTTACCCCACATAGTCCAACACTTCTTGCTCTTCCAATGTTAGATCAAGAGACATCTTCCATCCGTGATAATCAGATTTCTCACGGAGCTTGTCTTCATTCGGGAAGTGGGATGAGGAACCCATGAAGCCTTTTGACCTTTCCAACTGTCTTCGGTGATTGCTTTTTCACTCTTGCTTGGGCTTTGTCTTCACCTCAGCTCTGATACCATGTTAAATTATGGTATGTTCTATGCTTAAGAGCAATTTAATTCAAATTTTCTTATTAGCCCAATATCAATTTCCAGAATAGCAATCACATCAACATGATAGTAAAATGCAGATAGAACATAAATGTAAACAGTAGAAGACAAGCCAAGACAGGAGACACAAGATGTGACACCTTCCAGGGACAAACCCCAATGCGGGGAAACCCCTGATCAATTCTTCTTATATTCTTCAATAATTTAACAAAGAGAGAGATAGTACAATTACACAATTCTGTGATTTTATGACAGCAGCAACAAAACCCTAACCAACAAAGTCAAATCTGGTCAAACAGGTCAGAATTGACCTCAAGTCAACCTCAGTCAACTCGGCCTCCAACAACAAGTACAGGCAACCCAAAACAGTCTGAAAATGATGGTCAAACAACAGTCAATGAAGGTGCAGGTCTGCGGTCAACCCTAGATAGTCAACGCTGATCAAAGGGTGGTCAAACAGAGGTCAACATTCGTTGTCCAGAACTGCGTCTTGCCTAGGAGAGGCTCCCCACACTAATCCGCAGTCAAAGATACCCTCACGCCGATCAACGCTGCTGAAACAATGCACCTGAACCTTGGTCAATCGAAGTCAACGCTGCCCTAGATCAGATCTGTGTCCTCCTTTCAGCCACACGTGTGAGAGAGAGATTCTCCTCTAATGTGTAGGAGAGAGAGAGAGAAGAATGTGTGTTGAGATGAGTGAGTTTATGCCACAAGGTCTCCTTTTATATGCCATGTTGAGGATAAGCTGGGGGTGTAAAACATTGTTTTGCTTGTTGGCCGACCTTGACAAATTGTCAAGAATACAAATAAATTCATATCTCCATGAATACATGTCGGAATCGGATGATCGTTAGATCAATTCTACACCTCTCGATGAGAGAAATCCAAGAAAAATATCCGCTGCCATAAATAAGGTGACCCACATGGAGTTTGGCCCTAGTTTCCAATTTTAACAACATCCCGAAACCCATTATGGAAGGGCGGGCCATTATGAAGTCCCCACCTGTGGTCCATGATTAGGTAAGCTCATTTACTAGATTTCTCTAATGACTTCTTGTATTGGAAGGTTAGGGGACGCATTGGATCTTATGCAAGATTGCAGATGGTTTCCATTTGGGGTTTGGTCTCCCTATACAGGGTTTTAATCCTTCAAAGGGCTACATTGGCACATGTAGGGTGAGCGTTGAGAGCCATGGGCCTCCACAGTAGCAAATTGCACTCCATGGATCCCCACAACCATTCAGAGATTGCTCGTGGTTCACTCATTGGACAAGGAGGATGCATCTGATTCATCATGCCCAGTTGGCCCCAGATCTACACCATACACTTGGTAAATGATCCAGGACTTGCATGATAATGTGGCATCACCTACACCATTATCCTAGCCCATCCAGGCAATCTACAGGCACCTTCGATTTGTTTGGAGGCCCATGAGGACGCTTGTGTGCCCTCAGATGTCATTTGGAGCACCACAAGTTATTACAAGGGGCCAATCCCTTGTCCACTTCTTTTGAGGGTCCTATTCTTCATTGTGGTGCCCATGGACCTCATTAGGCCTCTTAGAGGGCCCTACGACATGCATAGATTATTATTTGACCTCTTGAGAGGCTTACTTTTTCATTTATGAGCTAATTTGGTGGGCTTGTCACCAAAAGTTGTATTATTAATTTATTATAACGTTATTTTATTTTTGGGGCTTACGTAGGCCAAGGAGGCTAATTCGGACTCCTAAGTAGTGTATAAATACAAGTGAGATGAGTTCATTTCTCATCATCACTGGGATTGGGTCATATCTTCTTGTGAGATTTTCGCTATCTTTTGAGGATGAGACTTTTTGGATGAATGGATGAATTTCGATGTTTGGTTATTCTTATTTGTCTTGGAGCTTCTATGATTGGCATATCTTGGTGATTGGATATATTCTTCTTACATGTAAGTATTATGTTAATGCTATTTTGATTATTTATTTTTCTGTATTCATGATATTGGAATTTTTGTTATTCTAGGGTTAATTTGTTGCTTTTCTTGGAAAAAAATTGTGGAAATTAAATCTCTAAATAGTGTTGTATCATGATTGGGCCATGTTTGAAGGAATGAATGTTCCTAGAGACATCCTTGTATTGAAAAGTCACCAAATATTGTTGAACGAAGTATACATGACCTTGAAGCTACTTCCATTAAGCCCTAATACTTAAGAAAGTTGTTTTTTAGGCCTCCTTAACAAATGGAAATCAATCCAAACTCCAAATCTTCCATGACTCCTGTTAGTTTTTGGTAGCATCAGAAGTGCTCTAGCCTTGAAAATTGTTGGAGAGGCTAAGGCACATGAGTTCTAAAGAACACAGAAACCATTTGGTGAAATTCCACCCGGATTGTATTTTATTAAAATTATTAATATTTTTAATGGAGTTCCTAAGTCTAAACTTATGAAAATTAAAATATTAATGGGTATTAATCAAAATATGGGTGAGAATAATTGAGAAGGCGGATCAAGTCATGTTTTAATATTATCCATTGATTAGAGACTTAATCTCGGCCGTTGAAGACTCAATAGGAAAAGTATAAAATGGAGGCTTGGGGTTCATTTGGAAACACACATAGAGAGATTGAGGAAATCGATTTTCTGAGGTGAGAAGTTCTCAGGAGGAAAATCGATTGGGGAGATCTTCCAGCTAAGAGGCAAAGAGAATCTGGGAGGACTTTTCAGAGAATACTGACAGAGAGGCGGAGAGAGCTTGCAGAGAGGCAACGCAGTAGCAGTAAATCTGAATCTACTTCACCTACTTGATTTTTAAATTACATTCATCAAGTTATTCTTCTGAATACTGAAGCAAATTACTTATGCAACCTACACTAATTAAATATTTGATTTTATGAAACAGAAAACAGAGCAAAGAACAAGATACATAGGACACACTTATTTTTGGATACAATAGTCCCCGGAAAAACCCAATGCAGGAAAAACGGTGTAGCAGCTCTGAGGGTTTATTATTATGCAGGAAAAATATCTAAATACAAATCTAGGATGCTCATCTAGCAATCCTTTACAGAAAAAATACTGGTGGAAAATCTGAGTGAGTTTTACCTCACTTCACCCAGCAGAATTTCGGCTGATCTGACACACATTGGCTAACCCCAGCTATTTTTGCGTTGGCTCTGTGTCAACCCTGCGTCACCTTCTCTGCACTCTGCGTCAACTCTTCCGACAATGCCGGCAGTTCTGGATTCTTTGTGACAGGCAGCTTTTCTGCGTTAGCTCTCTCGACTAGTGCACTGCCTCTGCGTCATCTCTCTCGGCTGTTCTGGTAGTTCCCAATAATTTCGGCAGTTTTGACAGTTCTGGATTCTGCTTGACAAGCAACTTTTCTGCGTCAGTTCTCCCAGCTACTGCGTTGCCTCTCTACAAGCTCTGTCTGCCTCTCTGTTCTGTATTTTCTAGTAAGTCCTTCTCCCGGATTCTCTCTGCCCCTCAGCTGCAAGATCTCCCCAATTGATTTTCCTCCTAAGAACTTCTCACCTGTGAAAATCGATTTCCTCAACCTCTCTGTGTGTGTTTCCAAATGAACTCCAAGCCTCCATTTTATACTTTTCCTGTTGAGTCTTCAACAATCGAGATTAAGTCTCTAATCAACAACTAAGATTAAAACATGACTTGATCCGCCTTCTAAATCATTCTCACCCATATTTTGATTAATACCCATTAATATTTTAATTTTCCTAAGTTTAGACTTAAAACTCCATTAAAAATATTAATTATTTTAATAAAATACAATCCGGGTGGAATTTCACCAAACAGTTTTTGGGTTCTTTAGAACTCGTGTCTTAGCCTCTCCACCAATTTTCAAGGATGCTACCAAAAACTAACACTCCCTCTTAGCAAGGAAAGTGCTCTAGCAACAATCTTCACCACATGTTGCTCTGTTTCTGAAGCACCACCTTTTTGCACTATTGTTGCCACCAACATTGTGTTGTTGCTGTTACTGTACCACTGCCCATGACACTGCCACTGCCACTACTGCATCTGTACTACAACTCCCTCTCAAACACTGCGTCTGTTATGCTGCTAACACTGCATCCATACTACAACTCAGTTGCTGAGAGAAGCAACTGAAAAACATCCAAAATTAGTTGAACTTAACTGTGTTCAACATAATACAATGAATGTTGGAATCTGACTGCTGCTGATTCTGACCCTCTGAATCTTCTGCGCTGCTGCTAACTCCTGCACTATGCCAACTGCACTGCTGCCAACCTTGCTCTGCGTTGATCAATCTCTGGTCCCCAACTACTGCATTTGTCCTCCAAACACTCCACTGCATCATCTGACACAAAGTCCATCTTGCTATTGTTGAATCTTGGGCTCTCGTAGCAAGGAATTGATCCAAGAGGTGGACTCCTCAAGGATCCTGCCGACATGTAGTCCTCTCGACTACAGCTCAATATCGCCCCATCTCCCTCCTGGAGATGCTTGGGCACTCATGGCAAACTCATCCTCGTCAATCTTTGCTAAAGCAACCTTAGGATCATGTTTCTTATCCTTATCCTTTTTCTTCAAAGGACACTGGGATGCATAGTGGCCCATCTCTCCACAACTGAAACATTTCACCTTCGAAATTTCCTTATTTCGCTTCGGCTTCTGCCAACCCTTCGATGCTATAGCTGCGTTCTCGTCCTCCTCCTTCGTCTTTGTGCCACTCCCATTGATGCCACTGAGGGTGACCTTCACTAGGTCCCTTAACTCCTCTTGTTGAAGAGTCGCCCACATCTCCTCCCATGAAGGTAGTTTTTCTTTGCCCAATATGCTTTGGATGAAAACTTGCCATTCATCCGTGACTCCATTCAGGGCTATCCTCACCATCGTGGTTGGATGAGGAGTGAAGCCCACTGCAGCAAGATGGTCTCTAGTGTCCTGAAGACGTTGAAGATAGAGGTTCACCCCTTCTCCTTTCTGCATCAAAGTCCACTGCAATTTCTGCTCTAAATACATCTTTCATTGTTCGGAAGAGCCTTCATACAGAGAAGACAAGGCTTCCCACATCCCTTGAGTTGTATCCTTGCCCTGCAAGTGTGAGACCACATGATCTCAAACTCCATCGAGAATGATCCTCTTTGCCTTCCCCTGCTCGGCCTTGTACTTCTTTTGATCGCTGTCCACAGGAACAACTACAACACTATCGACGTAGGCCTCGAGATCATATTCCTCCAGAACAGCTAAGATTTTGGTCTTCCATATGACATAGTTGGAGGCTCCTTCCAACCTATCCTGATCTTTGAGTCTATGTGATGCCATCTCACCCAACTGTCGAAATGACTCCTCTAGTCACTGCTTAGCACTACTCAGCTGCTCAGCAAGTGAGAAATTCGAACTTTCTGGCAGAAAGTTCGATGAGGAGAAAATTCTCCTTCTACGTGTCCTCGTTCTTTCACAGTGGATTTCTGCCCCGGTAGAAACTGCACCCTTCAAGCATTGTGTTGAGGCTCTGCGTCACTCCTTCTGCCTCTGCAAATTCACGAATTGGAAATTGTACCTCTCTATCATCTCACTTAGAGAGAGATTTCCTCGGATCTGCTTCCCGGCAAGGACTACGCAATCCCTTCAAGGGGATTGGAACTACTGCCAAGTACAGCTTTCGGCCTCATTGCTCATCACTAGATCTGCTCTTCCTATTTCAAAATCAATGCTCTGATACCATGTGAAAATTCCTACACTCTAGGAACCCCTACTGCAGCAAATCTGAATCTACTTCACCTACTTGATTTTTAAATTACATTCATCAAGTTATTCTTTTTAATACTGAAGCAAATTACTTCTGCAGCCTACACTAATTAAATATTTGATCTCATGAAACAAAAAACAGAGAAAAGAACAAGATACATAGGACACGCTTATTTTTCGACACAATAGTCCTCAGAAAAACCCAATGCGGGAAACCAGTGCAGCAACTCTGAGAATTTATTATTATGCAGGAGAAATATCTGAATACAAACCTAGGATGCTCATCTAGCAATCCTTTACAGAGAAAATACTCACAGAAAATCTAAGTGAGTTTTACCTCACTTCACCCGACAGAATTTCGGTTGATCTGGCACAAGACTGGCTAACCTCGGCTATTTCTGCGTTGTCTTTGCATCAACCCTGCGTCACCTTCTCTGCCCTTTGCATAAGCTCTCCCGGTTGTTTCGGGAACTATCAGAACAACTAGGATAGCTGACACAGGGTTGACTCAGAGCCAACGCAGAAATAGCTAGGGTTAGCCAGTGTTGTGTTGGATTAGCAGGAATTCTGCTAGGTGAAGTGAGGTAAAACTCACTCAGATTTTCCGCCAATATTTTTTTTGTAAAGGATTGCTAGATGAGCATCCTAGATTTGTATTCAGATATTTCTCCTGCATAATAATAAACCCTCAGAGCTGCTGCATCGGTTTTCCCGCATTGGATTTTTTCGGGGACTATTGTGTCCAAAAATAAGTGTCCTATGTATCTTGTTCTTTGCTCTGTTTTCTATTTCATGAGATCAAATATTTAATTAGTGTAGGCTGTAAAAGTAATCTGCTTCAGTATTCAGGAGAATAACTTGATGATTAAAAAATCAAGTAGGTGAAGTAGATTCAGATTTGCTGCAGTAGGGGTTCCTTCGAGCCTAGGAATATTTAATTAGTGTATAGGCTGCATAAGTAATTTGCTTCAGTATTCAGAAGAATAACTTGATGAATGTAATTTAAAAATCAAGTAGGTGAAGTAGATTCAGATTTGCTGCAGTAGGGGTTCCTAGAGTGTAGGAATTTTCACAACTCCATCTCTCCCAAAAGACAAAGCACTGGTCCTCCTCTGGTGATCACTTTAAAGCTTATTTCTTTTACCTTCCCCTCCTTTTCTAGGCCTAGCCTAAATAGGTCACCTAGGGCATTAATTATTTCACAATATAGCCATCAAAATACTTCGAGTTTTCATCCACAATTGCGTTGTGTCCTCAAGAAGCCCTCTAATTTTCATGAGATTCCGATGGTGGGATTTTGAGATATCGCAAGCCCTAGCTCAAAGTCCAATTCTTGCCCTTGGTTTCCCTTAGGCTAGAAACATCACTGGAATCCTTGCATTTGCTTTCATTGAAAACTCATTCCTTGATCCCTTTCCCCTCCCTAACTAGGTCAAGTACATCATTGGTTTCTAAATCCTATCCTCTTGACCTAACCTCGGGTCCACTTGGTCCTGTGGGGTCCCATGCACTATCAAAGTTCATTCTTCAAAGATCACCTGGAACCCAAGTTTCCACAAGAATTCTAGGACTTAGGGATCTCCTTTATAAAACACATGCTTAAAACCTAACCCTTGAAATTCTTCCCAAGCCCTTCCTAGAGAGCCTTCCATCTTGTCTTCCAATACAAGCAAGCCACAATCTTGAGCCTCTCTTGTGAATAAGCTTCTAGGATCACCCTTCATCCTATCTTTGATCTATACATCTTTGTGATTCTTGTCATACTGGGTCTCCTCCCATCGGTGAAGGTCTGTAAAGAGTAGGGAGCTTTAGCTAAGGTGACAGTGGACTATTTCTCCATTGTTTCCCTTCACCTAGCAATTGTTTCTTTAGGATTCCCTCCTAGGACCCCTGCTAGATTGAGCGATAACATTTTGGCGCCATTCTCGGGGACTATTGATTTGGGGTAGCATCGAATGTGCTCTAGCCACGAAATTTGGTGGAGAGGTTGGGGCACATGAGATCTCCAATACCCAGAAAGGGTTTGGGTAGATTCTAAACAGATCAGGAGATATTAAAATAATTAATATTTTTAATGGAGTCCCTAAGTCTAAACTTAGGGAAAATAAAATATTAATGGGTATTAATATGAATCTGTGTTAGAATGGTCCAAAAGACATGGATCAAGCCAGATCTAATTTTATCCGTTGATTAGGGACTTAATCTCGGTCATTGATATGTCAACATGAAAAGTATAAGAGGAGGCTTGAGGGTAACTTGGAGAATACACCAAATGATCAGTCATTCTATTCTCTAGAGCGGGGTTTGCTAAGAGAGATAGAATCAGTGATTGGGAGAACAGTGGAAGGGCATTGAGTACAGAGAAACAGAGAATGCAGATATTGTGTCGGGAGAGCGGCACAACAGCCAAGGAGGGTGATGCAAAGCCAGCAAGGGCTCACGCAGGGCCATGCAGAGGCAGCCAAGTGTTGCGCAGAGCGCCGAAGGGGCCAGCGCAGCTCATGCAGAGGCTCCCAGAGCTGATGCAAGGTCTCCTGGGGCTAACGCAAGCTTAGAAAGGCTGATGCAAGGCCAACGTGAGACAGAGAGGGGTTGACAGAGTCCAGATTGGGCAGATGCTGGGGTTGTAGAGCAGTTTTGTGCTAAGGAGCTGCCCAAAGGATTTTCCGGGGTTTCAGCCAGAAGATTTCTCTCAAACTGTGAGGGATAGCTGCTAAGGAAATTCTCTGTTGGGTAGGCCAATTTCGGCACCCAGATTGTACTCTGGTATTGCTTAATAAGAAAACCCTCAAATAGTTGCACCAGTTTTCCCGCATTGGGTTTTTTCGAGGACATTGGTCCAAAAATAATGGTGTCATGTGGTGTGTTTGTTCTTGTTTCTTTTAGTTGTTGATCTGTAATATGTTGAGCATGCACTGGTGTTTATTTTTCAGTATTTACTTTGTAAATAACTTGTTAAAGAAAATAACAAGTAAGTAGGAATAAATCAGAAAAAGTGCATGAAGGGTTTCTAAACTAAGTAAACTTAGAAACTTCAACATGGTATCAGAGCGTGATTGCAGATCATAGGAGGACTAAGAGACATCAGTCGTGCGGAGCAATAGCAGCAGAAAACAAATGTTCCGAGGTGGCAGAAGCTGTTTCTAGCAGCGCAGAAGCCAAGAAGTGTGACGCAGAGCCAACTAGAGCCACGCAGAAGAAGCCGGGAGCTACGCAGAGCCTCAGAGAGGCCAACGTTGTTGATGCGGGGGGCCATCTGGGGTGTCGCAGGGCATCCCAGGGCTGACGTAGACCCATCTGGGGTGACGCAGAGCCAACGTGAGGCAGAGAGGGGCTAACGCAGTTCACAGAGAGGTAGTTGCTGGAGTCTAGAAGGTTGCAGGAATATTGCAGAGTGGAGCTGGTGAGGTACTATAGTCAGAATAGTATCTGACAGAGCAGGGCCAGAGGAGTTGTTACCGAGGGTTTCTAGTCGAGGAACCTGGATCAACAGTGCAGTTGCACAAGACGATTAGAGTAGGGGGGCATCTCGACAAGCGGCAAAAGGATTTCCAGGAGGGAAATCAGGACGCAGAGGGAGTCCAGAAGAGAACTTCCAGACGGGAAGTAGAGACTCAAAGGAGTTGAACAGAGAACTTCCAGGAGGGAAGTAGAGGAGCATCATGGCACTACACAGGGTAAGAGACTAGGATAGACTCGACGGAGCATCGAACTTCGCAGTCTGGAAGGCCAAAATCTTATCAGTGCTTGACAGGAATCGTGTCAAGAACTTTGCCTTGAAGGTTATAGCTATCCCAGTCGACCCCAATGATAACGACAAGTACGAAGAGGCAATGGCGAGGGCCAAGTGCATTATCCTTGACGGGGTCAAGGATCATGTGGTACCAAGAACTTGTACTAGCATACTTCTGTGCAGAGAAGAATGCTGCTTGAGAACCAAATGAGGTCATATCAGATGAAGAAGGGTCAATCGATTGACACCTTCCTCCGAGGACTGAATGAGATCCGAGACCAGTTGACTGCTATAGGAGCAACACCGGATCAGGAGCTTATGGTGAGGACAGCCCTGAATGCTATCTCAGAAGATTGGGAAGTGTTTTTCCAGAGTATCTTGCGCAGAGGGACTCTCCTACCTTGGGACGAGATGTGGGCAGCTCTTCGCCAGGAAGAGATTAGAAGGCAGTCGAAGACAGGTAGCAACAGCAAAGGGATCAAGGTCAAGCAGGAGGATGTGGCCCTAGCATCTGAGGGAAAGCAAGAGAAGCGGAAGAAGAAAGATCTCTCCAAGATCAAGTGCTTCCACTATGGGGAGATGGGTCATTATGCGACACAGTGCCCAAGGAAGAAGAGTAAGGGAGAGTCTTCCAAGACTAAGGCAGCGCCAGCACGAGCAGAGAAGGAAGTTTTGATAGACGATGATTGTGCCATGAGTGCACACGCACCACTTGAGCAGAAGTGGGGGGACATCGAGCTGTAGTCAGGCGGACTACAAGGAATGAGGGGCAGGATCCTTGAGGTACCTAGCCTCTTGGATTAGACCTTGCTACGGAGCCTCGACGAGGAGTAGCAGGACTAGCTGAGTGGGTAGAGACGGATGCGGATGGAGCGGCAGAGAGAGCTATAGTGCAGGAGTCCCGAGACAATGCAGAGCTAACAGGCTACAGTAGTGCAAGAGGCACAGGAGTGTTGCACCAGTGCAGGAAGGCACAATGAGGTGTGCAATGGTGCGAGATGCAGAGAGTTGTTGCAGCAGCGCAGAGGTCAGAGAGAGGGAGCACTTGTCAGCAGCAGAGGGAGCTTCAGCATCAGTGGGTGTCTCTAGCCCAACAGGGAGGTCAGTTGGGAGATCAGTTACTTACTTCTCAGTAACTGAGTTGCAGTGCAGCAGTGGGCAGCACGATGCAACATGATGAGAGGAGGTGCAGTGCAGATGCAGTGCTGGGAGGAAGGACCAGCAGCAACATGGATGCAGAGGGAGTTGTCGTACAGATGCAGCAGTTGTAGTGGCAGAACCATGGGTAGCAGTGCAGAGGATGTTGGGCAGGAAGGCCTAGCATCAACACAGGTACCAATGCCAGATGATCAGAATAATACTCAGCGAGGAGTATTGCTACAGCACAGTCCTTGCTAAGAGGAAGTGTTGATTTGGGGTAGCATCGGATGTGCTCTAGCTACGAAATTTGGTGGAGAGGTTGAGGCACATGAGATGTCCAATAGCCAGAAAGGGTTTGGGAAGATTCTAAACAGATCATGGGATATAAAAATAATTAATATTTTTAATGGAGTCCCTAAGTCTAAACTTAGGGAAAATAAAATATTAATGGATATTAATATGAATTTGTGTTAGAATGGTCTAAAAGACATGGATCAAGCCAGATCTAATCTTAGCCGTTGATTAGGACTTAATCTCGGCCGTTGATATGTTAACAGGAAAAGTATAAGAGGAGGCTTGAGGGTCACTTGGAGAATACACTAGATGATCAGTCATTCTATTCTCTAGAGCGGAGTTTGCTAAGAAAGATAGAATCAGTGATCAGGAAAGCAGTTGAGGGGGATTGAGTACAAAGAAACAGAGAAGGCAAAGATTGTGCCGGGAGAGTAGCGCAGCAGCCAAGGAGGGTAACGCAGAGCCAGCAAGGGCTCACGCAAGGCCACGCAGAGGCAGCCAAGTGTTGTGCAGAGCACCAGAGGGGCTAGTGCAGCTGACGTAGAGGCTCCGAGAGCTGACACAAGGCCTCCTGGGACTGACGTAGGCCTAGAAAGGTTGACCTAGGGCCAGTGTGAGATAGAGAGGTGCTGACGCAGTCTAGATTGGGCATACGTTGGGGTTGCAGAGCAGTTTTGTGCTGAGGAGCTGCCGGAAGGATTTTCCGGGGTTTCAGCCATAAGATTTCTCTCAAACTGTGAGGGATAGCTGCTAAGGAAATTCTTTGTTGGGTAGGCCAGTTTCGGCACCCAAATTGTACTCTGATATTTCTTGATAAGAAACACTCAGATAGCTGCACTAGTTTTCCCACATTGGGTATTTTCGGGGACATTGGTCAAAAAATAATGGTGTCATGTGGTGTGTTTGTTCTTGTTTCTTTTAGTTGTTGATCTGTAATATGTTGAGCATGCACTGGTGTTTATTTTCAGTATTTACTTTGTAAATAACTTGTTAAAGAAAATCACAAGTAGGTAGGAATAAATCAAATAAAGTGCATGAAGGGTGTCTAAACAAAGTAAACTTAGAAACTTCAACAGTGACACGAAACGTGTGTTTCGTTCCCCATACGACATATTGACATATCATTATTTGCGACTCCATTGGAAGAATGAAGCCCTGGTTCTTCATTCAAACTTCAAAGTCAATGCTTGTAGGGTGAAGCAAGCATCTATCAAGGCACCTACATTCACCTTGGCGACTCCATTTTCAATTCTAATGTGTAAAAATCCTGAGAAATGGACCATTTCGAGCTCCCTCCTTCTCCCTATGATGCCCTTAGTCCTGAAGAAGCTCTAGAGCACCCTGACATCAAGAAATGGGTGAGAGGTTGGATGCCTAAATTCAAAGGAAGTCCTAATCAAGATCCCAATGTCCATCTTGACGAATTCTCTTGGGCTTTAGCCCTGACAAGGATTGAGAATGAGGACACAATCATGAGATTGTTGGCCTTATCATTTGTAGGCCAAGCCAAATATTGGTATGATAGCCTCCCCCATAAGATTGCCACTGATTATGAATATTTTGAAGATGTCTTCTTAGAAAGATGGGGTGGCACCCCTCATAAAGAATGGACGGCTCATAGATACCCTTCTAAGGAAAAGCTTCAAGGAACAATCTTGAAAAGGGTCCAGGTAAAGGTGTGGAAGATGCCTCAGGTCCCCCTTTAGTGTCTAAAGAGAACCCTCCTCCCATTACATGTGATAAAACCTTGGAAAAGGAGGTTGGTGAAAGCTTTGGTAATCTAGGCGATGATCAATTTTTGTCAGGTCCACATGATGAACCGAATGACTTTGAGAACATGTGTGTTGAGAAAACTGAGTCTATGGAAAGTGAATTTGAGACTAATCTTAACTTTCTCAAGGATAGTACTCCCGATGAATCTCCTTTTGAGAACCTTGAGGAAGGTGGTCCCATTAGCCCCTTAGAGGATATTGAAGATTATTTCCATATTGAAAAGAAAAAATGGGAATTTTTTGGTCCTCAATTTCACTGTGCTCTTGTTTATGACACCGACAGGGAGGATGAGGTTGAGACCGGTCCTCCCTCTCTCCCGGGCATTATTTGTGACGACATATCCATCGATACCTTTGGGAAGGAGAATTATCATTTTCCCTTGCATGAAAAGGAGCAATTGGGGATGATTGATTCTCCTTTTTGGAAGACCCTATATTAGGTACCAGCAAAGATATGATTGATAAGGCCCTTACTCATACCTACCTTCCTCATGATTCTGGGAGTATATTTGAATCACTTGAGCCTCTAGAATTGGATTTTCAGGAAAAGGGTCTCGCCGAGACTTCACCTTCCCCTTTGCCCTTTTCTATTGTTCATCATCTTGAGTCTTCATCAAGTGATCCTCTCACTCCTTGTCATATAATCTCATTGAACCATGAGCCCGAGTATAGTGTCAAGGAAGATCCCCTCATTGATTATACTTTACCTCCTTGGACACATCCTCAAGGTTTTGATTACTCTATGACCTCCCCTCTCCAAAGTTACCATCACTTTGAGAAACCCATTTGTTGCCCCCCTTCTTGCCCTAACCCTTTGTTCCCATTTTATCACAACCTAGTGGCATCTACAAAGCATGATATTATAGACAATGATTGTGATAAAGAGTTCTTGAGGGTGACCATTCATTCCCCCATTGTGTACCTCGAGGGAAATCCCGGGACCTCTAGATTGACCTATTTGCTTTCCCCTAGGACTTTCCTTTATTTCAGATGGAGATCATATTTTCCCGCCTCCCACCTGCTTCATCCTCCATGTGACTATGTACACATTCGATTTGGGAGTTGCTACATGAGTAATCATACTGGCAAGCATATGTATATTGATGTAATGATATGTTGGTTGCACTAGCTTTATGATTACACGTAGTACTAGCCTTACTATATGCATGTTAGGATAGGTTGCATTGCATGCTACTTTTTTGTATTAGAAATAACATCATATGATATTTCTCATGGTAGATAGGTCCATATTCGCATATCTTTATTTTTCTGTTGATTTTATGGCCTAGCATATTAGCATGTGCGATCATGAGATGCTATGAAAGCATGCTACCCTGTATTTTTCCATTTGTTATATGTGCATGTGACAAGTCTACGGTAACCAAGAGATTGTTGGAGTTCTCGTGACCTCCCATTCAAGTAGCTTTGCTCACTTCTTTGAGAGATCACGGCTTAGTTGGAGCCAAATGTTACCCACCATTTTGTGGGTAATATCCCTAGGAGAAATTTTTCTCCGAGATGGTCCTCAGTCGACAACCAGCAACCCTTTGTAGCCACTAGCTAACTCATTGTGCCATTTTCTCCTCCACTTGATCTAGCCATGTGGTCCCTCACCCATCTTCCATGATCATATGTTTGAAGGCAGGCCTCTCGAATCAAAAGTTATGCCTTGTCATTTGGAAATTGAGCATTGTAGTTTGCTTATCATGGACTCTTCTGGGCATGGATTAATGGGGGGATTCGGCGAAAAGAATGGGTTAGGTCTGTGCTTCTGTCCCCTAGACCCTTTTTAGGAATTAACCTTGGATTCTAGTCACGTGGGATCTCTTTTACTGACCATTTGGTTCCAGGAATGGTATTTCACAGGAAACCCTGATTTTGGTTGTGTGGTCCCGCTCCCTTATCCACTTATATTACCCCCTTTCCATTCATTACTACACCATCCATCCCGCTTGGGTCCACATTCCTCCCCTGGGTCCACATAGGGTTAGCTTGCCCCTTCCCCTTGCCCACACCTTGGGTCATGGCCTGGAATGAAGCCCGAAGGTTGATGCAGTTGAAAAGAAAGTTAAAAGCATATATGGCCACATCCAACAGGAAAATGTGCCACAAAATGCAAAAGACAGTCGGGACAAAAACATTTAACATGTGGGCAAAAGCCAGTACATGAGCTCTACCCCATCGTCATGGCCATCACCCTGGTTCCTACAGGTTCTATGAGCCTTCTTCATCAAATAGGAGCCCATGATTGTCCCAACCCCTGGTGGGCGATGAACTGCCCCACCTTAAAAGGGGAAATTCACTGCTATATCTTATACATCATGTTTTAACCCTTTGAGCCCGGAGCAGTTAATCAAAGAAAATCATAAAAAGGCAAAAAGCATATAAAGAATAGTGGAAAAATCAAGGTTGGGACACCTCATGTACCACAATTGCTCCCTCCTACACATTATAAACCCAAGTGTGGGCTTTGCTCTTATTAGCTGCCCTTGTACCCCAGCATGTGACCCAGCGCTGCCCCTTCTCATCCCCTACTTTATTCACCATATTTGTCACATACCACCATCTTTTGAAGGATGTACCTTGAATATTGTCCCCTTTAAAAGTATAAACCACCTAATAAGGTGCTTGGTTAACCCCATTTGGAGTTTAGGAGACATTGGCACATCCCGAAGCCCATTATAGAAGGGCAGGCCATTATGAAGTTCCCACATGTGGTCCATGACTAGGTAAGTTCATTTACTCGATTTCTCTAATGATTTGTTGTACTGGAAGGCTAGGGGATGCATTGGATCTTATGCAGGATTGCAGATGGTTTCCATTTAGGGTTTGGTCTCCCTATATGGGGTCATAATCCTCCAGAGGGCTACATTGGCACATATTGGGTGAGCATTAAAAACCATGGGCCTCCACAATAGCAAATTTCACTCCATGGATCCCCACTGCCATTTGGAGATTACTTGTGGTTCACTTATTGGATGAGGAGGATGCACCTGATTCATCATGCCCTGTTAGCGCCAGATCTACTCCATACACTTGGCAGATGATCCAAGACTTTCACGATGATGTGGAATCATCTACACCATCATCCTAGCCCTTGCAGGTGATCTATAGGCATCTTCGATTTGTTTGGAGACCCATGAAGATGCTTGTGTGCCCCCACATGTCATTTGGAGCACCACAGGTTATAACAAGGGGCCAACCCCTTGTGCACTGCTTTTGAGGGTCCTATTCTTCATTGTGGTGCCCATGGACCTCATTAGGCCTCTTAGAGGGCCCTACGACATGCATAGATTATTATTTGACCTCTTGAGAGGCTTACTTTTTCATTTATGAGCTAGTTTTTTGGGTTTGTTTCCAAAAGCTGTATTATTAGAATATTATTTTATTTTTGGGGTTTATGTAGGCCAAGGAGGCTAATTTGAACTCCTAAGTTGTGCATAAATACAAGTGAGAACTTCATCACTGGGATTGGATCATATCTTCTTGTGATATTTTCATTATCTTTTGAGGATGAGACTTTTTGGATGAATGGATGAATTTTGATGTTTGGTTATTCTTCTTTGTCTTGGAGCTTCTATGATTGGCATATCTTGGTGATTGGATATATTCTTCTTACATGTAAGTACTATGTTAATTATATTTTGATTCTTTATTTTGTTGCATTCATGATATTGGGATTTTCACTATTCTAGGGTTAATTTGTTGCTTTTCTTGGAACGAAATGGTGGAAATTAAATCTCTAAATAGTGTTGTATCATGATTGGGCCATGTGTGAATGAATGAATGTTCCTAGAGACATCTTTGTCTTGATAAGTCACCAAATATTGTTGAACGAAGTATAAATTACCTTGAAGCTACTTCCATTAAGCCCTAATGCCTAACGAAGTTGTCTTTTAGGCCTCCTTGACAAGTGGAAATCAATCCAAACTCTAAATCTTCCATGACTCCATCTCACCCAAAGGACAAAGCTTATCCTCTGGTGATCACTTTAAAGCTTATTTCTTTCACCTTCCCCTCTTTTTCTAGGCCTAGCCTACATAGGTCACCTAGGGCATTAATTATCTCACAATCTAGACATCAAAATACTTCGATTTTTGGTCCACAACTGCGTTGGTGTGTCCTCAAGAAGCCCTCCAAATTTCATGAGATTCTGACAGTGGGATATTGAGATATCGCAACCCCTAGCTCGAAGACCAATTCTTGCCATTGGTTTCCCTTAGGCTAAAAACCTCACTAGGATCCTTGCATTGCCTTTCATTAAAAATTCATCCCTTGATCCAGTTCCCCTCCCTAATTACGTCAAGTATATCATTGGTTGCTAAATCCTATCCTCTTGACCTAACCTCGAGTTCACTTGGCCCTGTCTGGTCCCATGCACTATCAAGGTTAAGTCTTCAAAGATCACCTAGAGCCCAAGTTTCCACAAGAATTCTAGGGCTTAGGGATCTCCTTTATAAAACACGTGCTTCAAACCTAACCCTTGAAATTCTCCCCAAGCCCTTCCTAGAGAGACTTCCATCTTGTCTTCCAAGACAAGCAAGCCACAATCTTGAGCCTCTCTTGTGAATAGGCTTCCAGGATCACCCTTCATCCTATCTTTGATCTATTCATCTTTGTGATCCTTGTCATACCGGGTCTCCTCCGATTGGTGAAATTTCGTAAAGAGTAGGGAGCTTTAGCTGAGGTAATAGTGGGCTATTGCTTCATTGTTTTCCTTGACCTAGCAATTGTCCCTTTAGGATTCCCTCCTAGGATGTTCTGCTAGTTTGAGCGGTAACAAGATGGATGGGCAGACCGAGATAGTCAGCAAGTGGTTGGAGGGATACTTGCAACTACGTGACAGGGTAGCGGCGAGCTTGGATGAGGTGGTTGCACCTGGGGGAGTATTGCTACAATACTAACTACCATACGCCCATTGATATGTCACCTTTCCGTGCTTTGTATAGGTATGATGCTTTATCTTTTGCTGACCTTGTTTTTGGAGACATCAAGGCCCCAAGGGCCAAGGATTGGATTCAAGAGAACCAAGCCATCCTCAAGGCTCTCAAAGACAACCTACAGACCACCCAAAATCAGCAAAAAATGTATGCAAACAGGCATAGGATTGAGAGGCACTTTGAGGTAGGAGACTTGGTCTTTTTGTGCCTCCAACCATATAGACAGACCATGCTAAAGCAGAAGGGGGCCGAGAAGCTACAACCACATTTCTATGGGCCCTACAGGGTGAGGAGCGGGTTGGAGAGGTATATGAGCTGGAGCTTCCACCTAGGAGCAAAGTACACAACGTCTTCCATGTCTCATGCCTCAAGAAGGTTTTGGGGCAACATGTGACAACAACTACTGAACTAACCTCCTTGTATGATGAGGGGCATTTGGTACTTGAGCTAGAGGCCATTTTGGAGACGAGGGAGAGGAGATTGAGGAGTAGGATTATTCGAGAGTATTTTGTGCGGTGGAAGAACTTGCAAGACGAGGATGCCACATGGGAGGTTGAGCATATTCTACAACACCCGACATTATAGATGCTTGGGGACAGGCAACATTTGGGAGGGGAGGACTGTAATGTCCCAAATGGAACAATTTGGGGTTTTCTTGAAATTCTAATTCAGAAATACTTCAGATAAAATTTCCATTCATAAATAGAAGATTGGCATGTAAAATTTAACAACATAGAACATGCAAATAATGATAATGAGCAGAAGGAAATATCAGCTTTATTTATAATATATAAACTGGGGTTTTACATGTCAAAACAACTGAGATAGTTGAGATAGAACTAGCCTCAAGAATCTGCTCCAATGCTGCTTTGGCCCTCCACCAAAACTAAACTGAACTTCCGCTGCTAAGATCTCCTATGAATTTTGGATGAATTCACCAAGGGGAGATGGGTGCCTGCCCAATCTCTCTAAATCACCCAAGGGTTTCCATCCTAGGGCTACTTCTGAAGTAGAGAACTGAGTTCTCAAACCTCTCCACAAGAAGAAAATACAAGTCCCAGATGTCCTCCAATGACCTCCTTCTCCTCTTTTATAGATATGATGGACCCCTCTAGAACCTCCTATTTTATTATTATTTTAATCATGGTGCACTTTTCCCTCTTTTATTTTAATTAAAATATTCTTTTTAATGCGGGAAAAGGGTAAATTGGCCACCATGTCTCCTTAGGTCACTGAAACTCACATCTAACCATCCCATCATGTAGATCTTCTTGTTCCGGTTCCAACGAGCTATTATGCTAAGGTGTTATGTCAAGTATTCCTCCCAGAATACCACCTTAAGTGTAATTAATTGAGTTAGGCCCAATAATAACTCTATTTTCTGAAAGTTGTCGAAATGCACTGGAACGAAAGGCAAACTATGCAGATGATGGAATATACCAAGAAAATGCCATTGGACCTCATAGGAACTCCTCAAAATCCCTCCAAAAGCCCATGGGCTCACTAATGACACCAACCTGCGCCTGTGACCTGTTTGCCCCCAACTCTGAAAGTCCATCCTAACCATGTCATAAGGAACACCAGAAAAAGGAACATTACAAATCCTCTCGCCCCAAGATTGCTTGCCCTCAAGCAATCCAAACCTGTGGACCATTTTGGTGGCCCAACACAACTGAGACCCAATGCCCGGATCCCATACAAACCACTGGGTGATGCTCTGCCTCTGTGTCAACCCATCATGAATGGACCCCTCAATGCCCGAATCCCAAACTGATCTCTGATTGTACCTATCATCAACTAATCCTCTTGGTTCCCAATGCCACCATGGCTAATGATCGCCCAAGTCCCATGGCTCACATTGTGTTGTGTCTTCAGCTATAGCTGCTACTCCATAAAGCGAATACCAACTCATCAACTCTCTCCAATCCCGCCTCTATTATAAGCTGAGGTCAACCCCGCTCTGTTGATGTTGGGCTAGTGCTACTAAAAGACTGATGAATTGTCAGTCGGCGGACGTAAGGTAGGCTCTGGTGAGGTGAGGTAGATTCAGATAGCTAGTACTGACCTAACTGTTTTCCCCTGTTGTATTGTGCCCCGGACTAAGGTTGATACTCCATCAAAAGGATACCAACTCATGATCTCCCGCCAATCTAAGGCATGGACTCTGGTGTAAGGAACAAGTCTACTATGCTGATGCTGGTCCATGCTCAACTCATGCTGCTCTATCTGGTCAATCGACAATATCCACTGAGAGAACCCTACCTCTCTCCCTACAATGGGTACGAGTGGCCAAACTGTGTTGCATGCCCTGTCTATGTACTCCTGGAGAGGGTTGCTGCCTGGAAACACTGTAGCTCTGTTGGCTTCCACTGCACCTATCGGCACCTCATAAGTGGGTAGGCCCAAAGATGGGTGCACCACCATCTCTAGAAGATCCTCTCTCATCTATCTGAAAGTACCATACTCCTATGGTCTACTCATCACCCGTAAAACTGTCCTGTCAGGTCCCAACACCTCTTGATGACCAATATCTGCAAACACTAACTCCCTAGTGGTTACCTGCACATCTACCTGCTGCCCTCTAATGGTTGGCCCCAAGGGTGTCTCCTCATCCTCCTCCAATGGGGGCTCAATATGAACCTACAACTGGATCTTCGCAAAAGGCTCATCATGCATATTGTACACATCATCCTCCTCGGCCAACTCATGCTCCACCATATGTTGCTCATGCTAAACCATCACTGGTGACTCGTCATCCTGTATGTCTCCCATAGGTTCCACTCGTTGCTTACCATACACACCTGAATATAAATTTGGCATGTTGTCAACAACTCCATACGACTCATGCTCCTCAGAGGCATCCTTGAATGAACCCGTGGACTCATCCAAAGAAGAATCAACACCCTGAGAGTCAGAAAGAATATCCTCGTGCTCTACCTCTATCATCTCCTTAGTGTTACTCAAGCATGAGTGATCAGGTTCCCTAGGTCCCTTACAAATGAAGCAGAGAGCCTTCCTCCTCAGCTCATTCTTGCTTCATGATCCACCAAACCTGAGCAACTCCTCCCTAGTCAATTGTCTCCTAAACAACCCAATGTTTTGCTCAACCAACCTTTCGGCTAGTTCATAAGTAATAGGTGAAAGTTGAAACCAGTGGTTCTCTCCTCCAAATGGTCAACAATTTAGCCCACAACTCCCTACAAATGTCATCACGAACTCCCATAACTGAAGACAAAATGGACAGCATGTTTGCTTTGACCATGTCAGGGTGATGTTTCTTAATGTTAAGAAACATTGGAACATTAGTTGGATCATGTCATCACATCCCAAATCAAGCATGATTTCATATGTTCTAACCATGGCCATGATTTCTGGAACTTTAAGCTTCTTCCCGAAGGTAGAGCCTGCACTATTGTCCAAGTCCTGAATAGTCTCAACAATTAGCTTGAAAACTCTCCTCATAAAATCATCATTGTAAGGAGCTATAGGGGCGGTTAGTCTCATGATGTTACTAAGACAAGATGCAATTGGAAGTCTAACCCCTTCACAAGGTTCCTCCATGAACTTGTGTTGTATGAGAGCAAGCATAGCTGGTTTTAGAGCCCAAATCAGTTTCTTCCCTTCTAACTGGTTCACTTCAGAAAGGAGTGGATCTAGTTCATCTAGTTTGAAAATGAATTTCCATGTGACCCTCATGTGCTTCAAATTTGTCCCAAGTGCAAATATTTTGTGCCCTATTTCCTGCCCCTTTTGCACAACCTTTGGCTGTTATCTCTGAAGAATGGCATAGACCCCCTTTGAGAAGGGTCTATTGATTGTTGTGTTTGGTTTATTAAGGGAGTTCATAAAGGTTTGATCCATGTTTACAGTTTAATGATGGCAAGTACATCAAGCAAGGCTTTGACTGGCAACTCAACAAGGTATACAATGATTTTACAATGATATGACCAGTGGTCTCAAAACATACTCAGCCTCACATTTCAACTTCTAACCTTGATTGTAGGACACTTGGTTATGACAACACTCTAGTATTAATGATAAACTACAATGCATTAACTGACCAATATATGCACCCAACTTTACCATCTAACCAACAATAGATCTCTCTTTCATAGAGCTAATACATTCATGCCTACACAGACCGCTTACGAATGAAAAATTACAAGCTCTGGACACTAAAGGTTTGCTTCAATAATTACTCAATGAATTAAAATGTATAAGCACACAACAGGACAATTTATACCCAACAAAGCACTTCCAGCGCACAACACCACATCCTGTAATAGAACACAGATAGCACCACTGAATCTCAGTCAACGCACCTTTGTATTTTACCAAACGCAGTCAGCTAAAAAAACAATTGAGGCCTTGAGATCACAATCTGGTAGTAAGCTGGTCACTCCACCAATTGATATGTTAATGCCTTCATTCCAACCCAAGAGGAATTCTCATCCCTGGAACCAATCAATGGAGCGGCCTGAGGCTGCCAACAAAGCACGACCTCTTCACACTATATTCCCTTCAACGATTTTCACCAAATCAATTGCAATCTCATGCTCCTTTTCCACGCAGAATGACTCCTGGTGACTTTCCCAATTAATCAATACAAATAATGTGCATAGCTCCCTGCCCATAGTTCAACCGTAGAGAGAGATTCACGCTCAGGATTATATTCTTTGGTGGTTATGCCGAAGACTTGGTTCCGAGAATATTACAATGGTACTGCGGCCCCTGGGACGTGCTCTCAAATGGGGTCAACCGATTTGTGCAATAAGTGCAGTCCTCCGGAATCCACACCATCCAAATCTTTGTTACTTAGTTGGCTGTCACGAATGCAAATGATTTTTTTCTAGAGGTACCCTTCCTACACGCACTCGAATTTTCTTGTCATCATGTATGTAATTGAGCGTGCCTACACTTGTATGGAAAATTCCTGCAATTTACGTCCCCTAATTGCGTGACTTCCCGACGGATCTCCTATGCCCAATCTTCCACACTGCGCCCCAATTAACAATACCTTGGCAGCCACGACTCCAACACTTAATGGATCAAGCTAGATGCACTATAACAACAACCCATCCACGTTCAATTTGAGCCTTCGATCCTTGATCCGTTGAAATATGATGCGCAAGGGAGTTCCACAAAAAATGTAGTGTTTGACCTCTATTCTAGCAATTTGCAAGGCTCAGTTGTTAGGTCTGTTGTTGTGGTCTCTACGTGGAATCACGTCCCCAATATGCCTATTGCTCCAAACTAACTGAAATTATGCACAATGAATTCTTAATTTGCTTCCACCACGACAGCTACACAATAATATTTGCCCGATAATGTACTCTCGATTCCCTAATTCAACCATCGATCAAACTGCAACGCTGGTGCACAGTAGTATTACTTCTTTTCACTGTGATTCAATGGACAAACCCTTGAACGCAAAGGGAACTCCCGGTCAATAATTTTTCCCTCTTATCAATAATCTCATATCCAATCCATTTAATTCAAATTCTAAGAGAACCAAAAATATCCTCAAACGGCCACGATTTCCTCGGATTGCCATGATCTCCTGTTGCAGCAGTCTCCAATCATATTGTGTGTCACTAATTGGCCCAACCACTACAACATCCACGTATGCAGCATTAAAACAATTACACTTGGACCATCGCTTCCACAGGCAAAGACATATGAGAAAATGTGAACTTCACATGGGCCTGCACACGCTTTCAAGGCATTACGATCCACTCATTTCGCGTCACCTTTCAACAATCAATTTGATCCACTGAAAGATATCTCGGCCCTAATGGATTTTGATCTTTAATATAATAACTCTGATACCATTGTAATGTCCCAAATGGAACAATTTGGTTTTTTCTTGAAATTCTAAATCATAAATACTTCAGATAGAATTTCCATTCAATTTAATTATTTCCATTTAATTTTATTATTTCATATTCTATTAATTTTATAATATTAATATTTACGTATTTAAATATAATTAAATAAAGTTAATTATAAACATTAACTTAATTAATAATATTAAGTTAATATTATCTTATTAGTAGCTAATATATTCTTTCTCCTAGGGTTTGTAATTAGGAGAAATGGTTACATCAATTAACGAACTAAATTCATTTTTCTTTTAATAAACCTTTATTAATTTTTATACTCTATTATAACTTTTTATATAATTAGTAATTAAATACAATAAATTACTATTAGTCAATTATGGTAATAAATATAACATAACTAACTTATGAATTAATGAAACTATTTTTCCCTTTCCCTATCCCTTGGTCCAGTCCAGTCAAATATAGCTGTTGTACCTATCCCTTGGTCCAGTCCAGTCAAATATAGCCGTTTCCTAGTCTATTATAGCCGTTGGATGATCTTCCCTCTCTATTTAACATGCAACCATGATTTGGTTCCTCAACTTGTCCTGACGACGAACTACACTTGTTGGTTCAAAACACGTCGACAAATGATTGATGATGTGATTTACGCCGAAACCCCTCTCATAGACAAATCCTTGTCGCAAAGCTTTGAAAGATTAGAATTGTATTATGTGAAATTTTTGTGTTATTAATTTCATGGGTTTGTTTATACAACTTCAATTGATTGAATATCTTATTTATTGATCCATGCGTTCTTAGATATTTGTTGGTTTGAAGCGTTATAATTCATGTATGTTTAAATCTATAGATGCATATAAATTATCATGGGATTTTTAATGAATCAACCATGATTAGAACTAGTCGCTTTACTTTTGTGTTCTAAAAAAAAATCGCTACTATGTTAAGAGAAAATCGTTGAACCCACGAGAGGAAATATGTTAGACCCAACACCTCGCACTCGATTTGGAACGAAGGTCAATGGATGTTTGCACTAAAGGATTCCATCAGCCAAAGGATTTTTTAATGAGAAGACATTTAGGAATTGAGTAGTAACCAACAAACTTAGTAGACTAGACTAACAAGAAAGTCAACTACTTATTGGTTGTTTTCTTTACATGTAATAAAATCCACCACCTCAAACTTCTTGATTACCTCCCTTATCTAGGTTAGTGTTAAACAAACATGGAATGTGGACAACAGATAGGATAGATAATCGTGAGATACTTTATTATTCACAAGATATACATTTATAATACATATGTGTGACTCTTGGATTTATTTTCCAAGGTCTCTTGGACTCCCTTTGACTATTCAACTTCCACACCATAATTCTTAGCGAATTAGGTGTCCAAGATTCCCCCGTTAATCCGAAGGGGTATATACAAGTCCAAGAAAAGAGCTATAATACAAAATATAATAATGCATGACAACAATAGGCTAAATGTGCTCTCTGAGATGATGGGATAAGGTGGGAGAACTCGAGGTCTCAACTGACGATGGTTTAAGGATTACCACCAACACTTGAATGCTTAGTGTAGTTCTTGGAACTCTTCTATTGAATTTTCTAAATCTATCTGTTAGAGAATTAATCTGTATTCTGCTGGTTTATTTCTTCTACTTGTAAATTTTAAACAAGTTATTTAAAACATTTAAACACCGAAATAAACACAATACAGTCACAACATCTACAGATCATCAGCTAAAAGAAAACAAACACACAAGTGACACCGTCTATGTTGCCAGGAAACGTGACTTCGGGGACGGGGACGGCATTTTTGGAAACAGGGTGCGTGGGTTTGTCGGGTAATATAATAATATTAAATTTTAATAATTATATTAAATAAATTATAAATTTATAATTAATAATATATATGAAATTTGAATTTGTATATTTTTTCAACTTTAAACAAGAAAACTTTAATGATAATCATTTAAACATGCACATCATTGAACATTCAACATTGACATTGAAATTTCAAAATTTATCACCAAAAAATTGTTCATTGTTTACATATTAACATGAATCATGATATGGGACAGATTTTGTCACACACAGCTAAATGAGATACACTAGCCAAGTTTCTTACAAACTCAGGAGTACGCTCAAAAATCCTAAAGTATTCTAAGTTCTCAAAGACTCAACATTTTAAACTTTATTTTATTGGGCTGCCTTGTGTGTTTGGTGGGACAGCAGTGAAATATACGCTGCTAGCAGCCATAATTTATACTTTAATGTAGCCACAAGCCTAAAAAAAAACCACAAAATTTATATGTTAATGTAATGATTCAATTTTTCAAAAATTAAAATATATATACTATGAACTGTTTTACTTTTTCCTGAACAAATTCTGAACCATTTAATTGGATTTTGTTGATCCATGGTGAAATTACATTGCCGCAAGCAACACCATTGTTAGAGGGTAGATAATGAACTGGCTTGAATGTTGTGTAGATGATTGAGTTGAAATACATTCTCACTGAACGGTTTATATTGTAAAGAATAGCACAGAGCTATATTCAGTGTATGAATGCATTTATGTAATGCCATTCATTAATGCAAAAAATGATGAAGATTTTTTGTGCTTTATTAATCTAATTGCAACTATTTCAGGTTAAAAGAACTGAAACGTATACTTCTCATATTATAGTATATAGTATAAAAAATTAAAAATTTAACAAGTCTGGGCTGAGTAGAAGTAAGTTTGTGGCATTGTCATCTCTGTTTAGGGGTTCAGTTGGGTACAAGAGTTTGCATAGGGAGGCCGAGGTCTGTTCCTTAGTGAACAGTGAGCTGTTTTGTGTAAACAGTGGCATGAATCAAGCCCTACAGCTCAGCGTTTGACAACAACAAGGAGGAGGGACTATGCCGCAGTTGTAGGAGGCAAATTGAGTGTATAAAAGTGGACTGACAGTTGTGGCTCATGTTGCAGATAGTCCGAAACAGCAAGAAATTGTGACATTCATTCCGGCAAGCCTTTAAAAGAACCCAAAGAACCCAACCCGAAGAACCTAAGAACCCAAAGAACCCAAGAACCCATTAAAGGAAAATAACCCAAAATTTTTTTTTTTTGAAGAACCCGGTTCTTCATGGAAGAACCCGATTCTTTTGGGTTCTTTTTGGAAGAACCCGTACCCAAATACGGTACTTGGGTGCGGGAACCCGGAACGGGTTCGAGAACCCCACCCTCGAGTGCGGGAACCCATGCAACATAGGACACCGTTATTTTTGGACAAATGTCCCTGGAAAAACCCAATGCGGGAAAACCGGTGCAGCTATTATGAGGGTTTATTATTATGCAGTATTTCCTTGAGTACAACTGGGTGTCTGATCGACTCACCCGACAGACAAAAAATACACGACAGCAATACCTCTCTATTCGGAAATAGGTATTTAGAAAACATGTCCCACGAAACCCTCTCCAGCATCTTTGAAGCTTTGCGCTGGCCCTTCTAGCCTTTGTGTCAGCCTTCTGCTACCCTGCGTCAACCTCAAAGCTCTCTGCGTCAGTGCTCTAAGGCACTGCGCAGCCTCTGGGACCCTCTGCATCACTCCTGCAGCCTTTGCGTGGATGACGCAGTCCCTCTGGCCTCTGCGTTGTCTTTGCTGGGCTCTACGTGGCCTGAACTGGTTTCTGCCTCTCACTCTCTGCTTCTACACTGGTCTCTTGGCACTATCTCTGCCTCTCTGCTTAGTACTCACTGCCCCTCGCTGCTAATCACTGATTCGACTTTGCTTAGCAACCCTACTCTAGCAAATCGAATGACTGATCACTCTCATATGCCTTCCAACTGACCCTCAAGCCTCTTCTTATACTTTTCTCGTTGGTCCTTCAACGGCCGAGATTAAATCTTTAATCAACGGATAAGATTAGATTTGGCTTGATCCATGACTTTTGGAACCTTCAACCCAGTTTTATATTAATACACATTAATATTTTATTTTTCCTAAGTTTAGACTTAGGAACTCCATTAAAAATATTAATTAATTTAATATCTCCCAAACCAGGTACAATCTGTCCAAACCATTTCTGAGTCTTGGAGATATCATGTCCTTTAGCCTCTCCACCATTTTTCATGGCTAGAGCACATCCGATGCTACCACAAATCAACACTCCCTCTTAGCGAGGATTGTGCTCTAGTAATACTCCTCACTGAGCATCACTCTGATTATCTAGCACCAGTACCTGTGCTGATGCTAGGCCTCCCTGCCCAACATCCTCTGCACTGTTGCATCCTGTACTGCTTCCCATGGCCCTGCCACTGCCACTGCTGCATCCATACGACAGCTCCCTCTGCATCCGTGCTGCTGCTGGTCCATCCTCCCAACACTGCATCTGCATTGCATCCCCCTCTCATCATGTTGCATCGTGCTACTGCCAACTGCTACTGCATTGCAACTCAGTTATTGAGAAGTAAGTAATTGATCCACGCAACTACTGACAACCCTGTTAGGCTAGAAACACTCCCGATGCAGAAGCTCTCTCTGCTGCTAACAAGTGCTCCCTCTACTGACCTCTGCGCTGCTACAACAACTCCCTGCATCTTGCACCATTGCACACCTCTCTGTGCCATCCTGCACCATTGCAACACTCTCGTGCCTCTCACACTATCGCAACCTACTAGCCTCACACTGCCCGGGGACTCCTGCATTATAGCACTCTCAGCCGCTTCATCTACATCTGTTTCTACCAACATCCGCCAGTCCTGCTACTCTATCTTCGGGGCTCCTATAGCAAGGTATAATCCAAGAGGTTGGGTACTTCAAGGATCCTACCCCTCATCGCCTGTAGTCCTCCTGACTACAACTCGATGTCTCCCCACTTCTTCTCTAGTAGCACATGAGCACTCATGGCACAATCATCATTCTCCTCGACTTTTTTCTCCGCCTTCGCTGGCACTGCCTTAGAGTTAGACACCTCTCCCTTGTTCTTCTTCCTCGGACACTGGTTCGCATAATGACCCAGTTCCCCACAGTGGAAGCACTTGACCTTGGAGAGGTCCTTCTTCTTCCTCTTCTCCTGCTTTCCTGCAGATGCCAGAGCTGCATCCTCTTCCTCTTCCTTCTTGATCCGGACTCCTTTGCTGCTACTTCCCATCTTGGTCAATCGTCTGATCTCTTCTTGACGAAGAGTCGCCCACAATTCTTCCCAATCTGGAAGATTCGCCCTGCCCAGTATGCTCTGGACAAATGTCTCCCACTCCTCGGAGACTGCGTTTAGTGCGGTTCTTACCATCAACTCCTGATCCGGCGTGGCCCCTATGGAAGTCAGTTGGTCCCGGATCTCCTTCAACCGACCAAGGAAGAGATCTATCTACTCTCCCTTCTGCATCTAGTATGACCGTAGCTGATTCTCAAGTAGCATCTTCCTCTGCACGGAAGTATGATGGTACAACGTCTTCAAGGTATCCCACATTTCCTTTGTCATCTCCTTCTTGGTAATATGTTGGACCACATGATCCTTGACCCCATCAAGGATGATGCATTTTTCCTTGGCCATTGCCTCCTCGTACCTTTCATTAGCTACCGAGTCAACTGGGATATCCATTACTCTCAAGGCGAAGCCTTTGATGTGATGTTTGTCTAGAATGGATAGGATCCTGGCCTTCCAGACCACAAAGTTGGATGCTCCGTCCAACCTATCCTGATCCCTCAGCCCATTCATGGCCATCTCTCTGCTCTTCTCTGTCAACTCCTCTGAGTCTCTCTACTTCCTGCCTGGAAGTTCTTGGTTCGACTCCTACTGAGTCTCTCTACTTCCCGTCTGGAAGTTCTCTTCTGGACTCCCTCTGAGTCTTGATTTCCCTCCTGGAAATCCTTCTGCCAACCGTCAAGTTGCCCCTCTCCGATCGTCTGTGCAACTGCAACACTGATTCGGATTCCTTGGCTAGAAATCTGCCTCGATAGCAACTCCCTCTACCTTGGTTTTGCCCTGTTAGGTACTGTTCTGACCACAGTACCCCACTAGCTTCGCTCCCGCAAACTGCCCACAACTTCCTTTGCCCCAGCAACTGAAGGATTGAGCCTCTTGGCTCTACGCAATCTCGGCACCGGCAAAACAACTCCCTCAACCAACTGGGTCAGCCCTTTTGGCCTCTGCGTGAGCCTATTTCTGCCCTCCTCAGCCTCTGCGCTGGCCTCTCTTAGGCCCGAACTGATGACGCAGTCCCTCTACGTCAACCCTTCCTCTGTCGCTTTCTACAAGGATTAGCTCTGTCACTCGGGACAGTTGAATCTGCTGCAAATGCTCTGCCCAGCTGATGCCTCCAGCTTTCCTGTGATCTGCGACCTCTCTCTAATACCATGTTGAATTTTCTAAGTCTATCCGTTAGAAAATTAATTTGTATTCTGTTGGTTTATTTCTTCTACTTGTAAATTCTAAACAAGTTATTTAAAACATTTAAACACCGAAATAAACACAATACAGTGACAGCATCTACAAATCATCAGCTGAAAGAAAACAAACACACAAGTGACACCGTTATTTTTGGTCAAATGTCCCCAGAAAAACCCAATGCGGGAAAACCAGTGCAGCTATTCTGAGGGTTTATTATTATGCAGTATTTCCTTGACTACAACTGGGTGTCTAACCGGCTGACCCGACAGAGAAAAAATACACGGTACAATACCTCTCTATTCGAAAACAGTTATTCAGAAAACCTATCCCACGAAACCCTCTCCAGTGTCTCTGAAGCTCTGCGCTGGCCCTTTTGGCCTCTGCGTTAGCCTTTTGCTACCCTGCGTCAGCCTCAAAGCTCTCTGCGTTAGCCCTCTGAGGCACTGCGCAGCCTCTGGGACCCTCTGCATCACTCCTGCAGCCTTTGCGTGGATGACGCAGTCCCTTTGGCCTCTGTGTTGTCTCTGCTGGGCTCTGCATGGCCTGAACTGGCTGTTGCCTCTCGCTCTCTGCTTCTGCGCTGGTCTCTTGGCACTATCTCTGCCTCTTTGCCCAATACTCATTGCCCCTCGCTGCTGATCACTGATTCGACTTTGCTTAGCAACCCCGCTCTAGCAAATCGAATCACTGATCACTCTCGTGTGTCTTCCAACTGACCCTCAAGCCTCTTCTTATACTTTTCTCGTTGGTCCTTCAACGGTCGAGATTAAATCTCTAATCAACGACTAAGATTAAATTTGGCTTGATCCATGACTTTTGGAATCTTCTAACCCAGTTTTATATTGATACCCATTAATATTTTATTTTTCCTAAGTGTAGACTTAGGAACTCCATTAAAAATATTAATTATTTTAATATCTTCCAAAACGGGTACAATCTGTCCAAACCATTGCTAGGTCTTGGAGATCTCATGTCCTTTAGCCTCTCCACAAATTTTCATGGCTAGAGCACATCTGATGCTACCACAAATCAACATCTTCCAAATATGGCAACAAGTTGAATTCTTCTACTAGAGGAAGTGCTCCTTAATGCTTTGAAGAGGCAGACCTTCAACCTGGAAAAAAGGGAGGTCTACAACCTGCGGTGGTTTAAGGAAGGCCACCTACCAAAGGAACGCTTAGTGCGATTCCCATAACTCTTCCAAATTTGGCAAGAAGCTAACGTCTTCGTCTAGAGGAAGTGCTCCTTAATGCTTTGGAGAGAGAGGCCTTTGAGCTGGGAAAAGGGAGGTTTGCAGCCTGTGGTGGTTTAAGGAAGGCCACCAACCAAAGGCATGCTTAGGGTCTTCTCAGTCTCTAGCTACAACTTTGAATATGGGTATGGTTGTTTCTGGCTATAGGCTCAGGCAGTAGGTTTAGGTTGTGGCTGAGGCTCGCTTGATGTATCTTTGAAACTTGTAGATGACCATCAATTTCCCCCCTGTCAGATACAAGGTGAGATGATGGAGAAAACTCAATTGCAAGACTTTTTAATACTCTAGAAGAAATTCTGACATATGACTGAAATATCTTCTTGGTTGTTGAAGCCCATTGCCAAGAAGCGATCCATCCAAGGTGAATTTTTGTTCTTGCAGGAGGCTTGTTTTTGAAGCATCTGTTTGAAGAATGAGTGTGCTGACCACAATGCTCACATGGATGAATATCAAAACAATGATCTTTCACATGGCCAACTCGGTCACAATGTTGGCATTTGACAACTTTTGGCTGCGAATGTGGAGGAGCAGAATCTAGAATAGGTGAAGGTGAGTTGTCATGAAGAAATCGGCACTCTGAAATTTGATGGGCTTTGAATAATCTGGAATATAAAAGGACACCTCCTTATCATATCCAAAACCTATTTTGTGCTTGTTATTGACAAGCTCTTCCCAAGGTTTGATGATTGGCTTGGTAAGTGCAGGCTAAATTTCTGCACCTGCATGCAAATATGCTCTTGAAATGGGCACATGATGGGAGTCAACCTCAATGTCACTGATTTGACCACTTTCTGGCAGCTGATGGGATTCTATCTTAAACTCAAACAGAGGATTGTTTTGAGCAAAAACAAGTTCAGAATGACGCTTATGCTGTTGTAACTCATCTCGTTGTAGCTGTGTTTCTAGCTACAAAAACTCTATTTTCTCTTATGCATTTTGAAAACAAGTTTTAATATGAGACAAAGTATCCTTGCTGATTTTAACATCTCATCAATATTGGAATGAATTAAGGTATTTAACAGATCTAATGCATCATCAATTTTGGCCATCATGAATGGAAATCCAGAGACTTGTATACTTGTTCTATATAGTGAAAGAAGAAATGCTACAATATCACTAAATTTGCAAAGGACGCAAGTGCTTATTTTATTACATGGAACTTGGCGTGTTTTGAATCTTCCAACGCACAAATTTTTAAATTAAGAAACCAAATCCTTCACAAAACTGAGACCTCTTGGCGTGTCTTTACATATTCTTGAAGAACATTCAAGCTTACGGTTTCTTCACCAACATTAGTTTTCTATTTAACCATCTAGTAGACAATGCATGTTTCAAGTTTGGGATATATCTCTTGCTGATGTGGCCAAAATGATCTTGTCCTTATGTTGAGATCAAATCATTCAAACCAAAGCATAGTAAATAAAAGTGATGGGATTGTCAAATCCTTACACAGAAAAAATGTTGATGCTGATGTTAATGCTCCGAAGGAAAGTCCACGCAACTTGCTACCTTACTCTGTGACATCATTGACGATGTGCTGCTTGAAAATAGGTTGCTCCCAAATGGTAAAACTTGATGAACATGCAAATGCCCTGTCACCAAATTCAAGTGGTTTATTACTTGGAGCTCAAGAGATTGAGCATATCACAACTTCATATTCAATGCTGGAGGTTGCCTCGGACGAATTCGATGATAATGACGCATAGATAATGGGAGATATTTTGGCTACTACATACAGAGACGCTTTCGAGGAGTATCATGCAACAATGTCCAACGAACTTAAGGACTCAACTAATCGCTCATGACATTTAATAATACACAGAGATGTGCTAGCAGAGATAGAGTGGCATTCTAACACAGAGATACAAGTGCATAAATTCCAGGGTTCACTTTGAGAAAATTTATCCAATGTGTGGTTCCATAGCTTGGCACAAACCTTTCAAGGATACCATTAACGCAGGATATCATGCACCAATTTGTACGAGCAACAACATTCCACGATACTCCGATCTCTTCAATGCACTGTCTTCGAACTGTTGCGCACCAGTATTCATTCAATGATATAAAAAAACACCATAACCCCATTCAGAGATGCATCAAAGTTTTATTCAACGAAGAACTAGAGTTCGAGACCAACATTAAGGAGGGGACTTTAATAATTGCAAAGAAATGACCTTTTGTATTCCATATTTACAGTGTTCACAAACCAATCGTGTCAGCGCACCATTCAAATATAATATATATGCCACGGCTCCTTTATGGAGAGACAAAGCCTTGTCTGTCGAGCTCTAGGATAATCATCCTCACGACCCCCACCAATGTAGCCAATCTCAGTGCATTCACCACTAGCAACGACCAGGTTTGTGCTCTTCACAATCTAGGATCGAGCCCTTCTTCGTGACTTATTTATTTGAAACAAAGTATTAAAGGCAAGTGTCGACCAACATGGGAAATGGACAGTACAACAATCACTGAAATTGAAGAATTTCTGGATATTTGATTGTGGTATGTGTTTCAGCGATGAACAAAAGAATCTTTGAGGAGAAACAATGACACATAAGTCGATAAGCTTGTAACGTAAAACCTGTAATGCTTATTCAGTTCTTGCAGAGATGACAAGAAGAGTGAAAATGAGGATTTTATGTACGCAGGTTTGGTGAGCAAAGGAAATGCTCCTGACAAGGTAAGCAATGAGCAGAGATGGCAAGAAATTTGTTTTAAAACTGTACATGACAGGGATGCAGAGAATGACATTATGACAACTTTTAATTAGGTGTGGATGGTAGCGCTGAGAGCCAAAGCTCAAATTAAATTTATGTGTTTTCGTTTCAGAATGCAAGCACAATGGGGTAATGAAAACCACAAACCAGTGGTTGGGCAAGGCCACAAAAATAGTGGCTCAAATTGGAGCAAGACCAGAATTCCCCTGCTCTGATACCATGTTAAACACACATGGAATGTGGACAGTAGATAGGATAGATAATCGTGATATACTTTATTATTCACAAGATATACATTTGTTAAGATAGTCTTCGGCAAAATCACATAACCAATCTTTTGTCGACGCGTTTCGAACCAACCAGTGTGGTTCATCGTCAGGACAAGTTGAAGAACCAATCCGGCTTAGCATGATTAAATAGAGTGTGCAGAGACTCCAACAGCTATAATGCTAACGGCTAATTTGACCTAATGATCCTGGTCAAACTACTAAAATAGTTAATTAATATACATTTATAATACATTTGTGTGACTCTTGGATTCATCTTCCAAGGTCTCTTGGACTTCCTTTGACTGTTCAACTTCTAGATCGTAACCATTAGCAAATTAGGTGTCCAACAGTTAGTTTCGCTACAATTTTCCACTAGAGCTCCCATGAGGGATTGCCTTTGTCGATAATTATTTTCGAGTTCCCTTCGTAGACTATAATATATTTTTTCCACAGACATAGCGTTGTTCCCCCTATTAGCCGTGTTATTTCTGCTTATTTATGAGATCATATTCCTATGTCGTCTGTGTAAAGAGCTTGTTGCTTCCCATATTGTCCTCACGTTGAAAGACAACCTAGAAAGACATTCAATGAGGATCCCAAGGATCCTATCGCTTTAGGATAGAGACTGGACCTCTCTACCCACGTGGGAATTCCATAAAATTAGTATGATTTAAATAGATTTTCAAATTAGTAAATAGGTATGGCCAGATTAATGATATGAGAACACTTTTTGAAAAAATGAATGGTTAAGCTATAGGTGGGAAGGAGATTTAAAATAACAAAGGACCTACAAGTCAAAAGAAATATTCAAATATGCAATCTAAATAATTAACAATAGCACATAAATAAAAATTAAAACAAAAGAAAATAAAAAATAAAAAGACCAACATAAATTACGCCAACATTTCGAGTATTGTATTATTTGTTGTAATAAGAGTGTGTTAAAATTGGCAACTAGGGCCAAATTCCATGTGGGTCATCTTATTTATGGCAATTGATATTTTTATTGGATCCCTCTCATTGAGAGGTGCAGGATTGATCTAAAGATCATCCGATTCCGTCAAGTATTCATGGAGTTATGAATTTATTTGTGTTATAAGACAAATTGTCAAGTTGGCCAGCAACTTGAGTAGGCTCAGAAGCCCAATAGTCATGTCTATTCATCATCTACATTTTAGTATAAATAGGAGAGGACTTGAAGTCATTTGAGACACACATTCTTCATGTGATCTCCTCCTCTCCACGTCTTGGGTTTTTGGTGAAGGAGAGACACTAAAGAATACGCTGGGCTAAGTGTATGATGCCCTAGCCGCAGTTCAGATGTACCCTAGCCGTAGTCAAGGGAAGGCTCCTATCCACTGTCTAAAGGAGCTCCAATACACAGTCAACGTGATGCCCTAATCTGCTGTCAAGTGATGCCCTAATACGCTGTCCAAGAAGCCCTTATACACAGTCAAAGATGGAGGCCCTAATACACTTATACGCAGTCAAAGATGGAGGCTGTAATACGCTATCCAGGAGGCCCTTATACGCTGTCAAGGAGGAGCCTTAATACGTTGCCTGTAGAAGCCTAAACGCAGTCCTATCACGTAGTCAACAGAGACCTGTTCATGTAGTCAAGGAGACATGTTCACACAAACAAAGAATCTCGCATTTTCTTCTGAAATCTCGCATGAAGGTGTAGAGCCACAGTAAGGATTTGACTACATCTCGTTTGTTTTAGGTGTAGTCATGATCCCGGATAAATGAAGCAAAAATGACCTCGTGTGAGGACGCAGTAGTGAGTTGAAGTTTGGGCTAGATACAATCTCGGCATAGATCTCATCTTCATGATGACAATCTCGACAATACAGATAGATGCATCGCATGACAAAGAGCAGTCTCGGCATCTGATCTCGCATGACAAGGATCAGTCTCGGCATATAGATCTCGGTGGTATTCCTGTGGCAGTTTAGATGCAATGAACAACAGTAACTCAGATTACCTAAAGCAGATCTACTCTTTTGCACATTGTCTCGGCTTAATGAGGATTACGTTGGGTGTCATCTCAGTCTCACATATGTATATGTTACTGTCTCGGCATAACCACAATGATGAAGTAGGTTTCAGTATTGATCAAGAGCTTCTCGGCATACCTGTAAAAGGAGACATACAATGTCAATAGTCATCACAGTATTCAAAGCTAGTATTCTTGATATGAATAAGTATCTCAGAGGTAGTCAAGATGATAAGGATCATAAGTAGTATGATCATTACAGTATCAGCGTGATGAAAGAAGCAATAATCATCAAGTCAAGGAGAGTCAGCTTTGGCTAGGATCAGTGTATAGGATCATGATCTCACAATGATCTCATCCTACAATAATGTACAATCGTGATCTTCATAGGTGCAGAGATCATCTCAATAATAATCTCAAGGAGAAGTCATGGTGCAGCAATGATGCTCTCAAGAACCTTGCGTAATGAAGTTCTTGATGCAGTAGTGATGATCTCTGAGGTGCTACAAGGATGATGATCCCAACAGCATGATGATGAATGAGACGGCATGATGATGAATGATGATGGGCATGTTAGTAAGGAACAACATAGTGATGGGAGCAGCTCAGTGACCAAGTGTAGCACAATGACGAGTGCAACATGAGTACGAGCTGCAACACTATGAAAGGTGAAGCAGTCACCTTGAAGAATCAGTTGAAGCAATATGTCTTCAATTGATCTCATGCAGATATCAAAAGTCAAAGTGTTGACTTCTATTGTAAATGTACTATCTCTCTCTCTCTTTCTCTGCTGAACTTTGAAGAACATAAAAGAAGAATTGATCAAGGGTTTCCCCACATTGGGGTTTGTCCCTAGCTAGCGCCACATCTTGTGTCCTCTTGTCTTGGCTTGTCTTCTACGATTTATATTTATGTTCTATCTGCAGTTTACTTTAATGCTGATGTGATTGCTAATCTGGAAAAGATATTGAGCTAACTGTGAAAATTGAAATAAATTGCTCTAGCATAGAACATACCTAAAATTAACATGGTATCAGAGCTGAGGTGAAGACAATGCCCAAGCAAGAGTGAAAGAGCAATCACCGAAGACAGTTGGGAAAGGACAAAAGGATCAATGGATTCCTCATCCCTCTTCAAATTCACCGAGGTGAAGTTGAAACAGAGAATATTATCAGAATGGCGCAGCGGAAGTTTTTGATGCCTACCTAAAGATCACTTCATTGGGAAGTTCGGATCTAAGTGTGGAAGGAAAGGTGGATGCCTTGGTTGAAATAAGTTCGGCCATTATGCGAAGGAGTGTTCGAATCGCAGAGACACATCTCTTGATTACAATCATTCCAGGGACATCAAGGAAATGGTCGACCCTTCAAAGAAAGCAAGGAACCCCAGGTATGAAGAATCAAATGTTGTTTTTGATATGGTAGAAATGAAAACAATCGTGGGATTATACTTGGAGCCGATGCCACCTATCCCGAAAAGGGTGTAGGGAATGTTACCCCTCAATTGAATAACGGTAACTCGATTCATTTACAGAATCTCTTTTATGTACCTGATCGCAAGAAGAACCTAGTGTCCATTTCAACAATGGAAGTCAAAGGTTTCAGGGTGGCACTCATCGATGGAAAGGTACGTGTTTGAAAATAGAATTTTCAAAGATGTTCTTGAGTTCAGGGTTGTATCAAGTTGCAAGAAGTCCACTGGGGACCATGTCCATTGACACATAGCACTGAAAGTCTGTGAGTCAGATGGTGACAGGGATGCCTGAATTCAAGAAGAGCATGAAGGTACATGTCTGAGATGTACCGAAGGAAAATCTTAGAAGGGGACCATTCCCCTTATGTAGCAGGTCCACAAGTTTGGAACAACCCAAGGAGTTTGAGATTCATGATCGGGAATCTCATATATGCAGGTGGAAGAAAGCCCACTATGGCTTGAAGTAAAACACCTCGGACCTAATATGAGAGAATTGATAGTTGTCTGATGAAGCTGAGATTCACTAACAGTGAAGCCGATCCAAACCATTGTTTGAAGGTTGTGGATGATAGACCTCTCATACCGGCACCTTATGAGGACGACCTATTTCTGACAGGTGCAGACCCTCTCATTTGCAGAAGTGAGAGGGAGTTGAATTCTAGATGTGGAATGATAAATTGCAAGCCTGTGACTACCTCGAGGATCTTAACTTTCAGAAGTTATATGGTAGTGATGTCGGACCAGATTTGGGAAATGCCTCTGAGTTTCATAAACTCATTCGCATTGATGTTCTTGGTGAACTTCCCTCCGAACATATGTTTTGCAGTTAGCATGGTGAGCTCATATTTGATTGAGCCTTACTGGATTGATGCCAAGAATCTTCTGAGATATCTTCGGGGCACAATCTCTCATGGATACACTGCCGGATTATTCGAATGCTGAGTGGGCAAGCAGTGTGGAGGATCACTAGAGCACTTCTCAGTGCTGGTTCTCTTTGGATTCTGCTTTGATATCATGGATGAGTAGGAAGCAGAAGTCAGTTGCTATAAGCACCGCCGAGACCAAGTACATAGCTACGAGTATGATCTCGTATGAAGCTGCCTGGTTGAGGAAGCTCTTCAGTGAGCTATTTGTACACATGATGAATACCATTGTGATTCTTTGTGACAACCAGAGGTAGGATTCGATTATTGAGGAATCCCATATTCGATGATTGCTCCAGCAGATAGACATCAGATACTGCCTTATCTGGGATATGGCAAGTCGATGAGCAAGGAGGCTCCATTGCATTGAGAATGATGCACAGGTCACAGACATTTTGTCAAAGCCCCAGGAAAAGATCAAATCTGTGACTTTCCCGAACGACTTGGAGTCGTTAAGAGACCCTTGTAAAAGGGTCCTACATGTTGCATACATTGAGCTCTGGGAGCTCTGGGGGCTTGGGGTACTTACTGGAGCAACATATGACCATAGGGTGACTCACCATCCCTTGTTGGTGCACTTTGTACAGGGTAAAAGGTTCAACCTTCCCTTGTGACACCCCGTGGCGACTATGGAACAGGATGATTAGTTCTCCTGTGGGCCTGGATGATGTGTTCTCCATGGCGATTGTGGAACAGGATGATTCATTCTCCTGTAGGCCAGGATGATTAGTTCTCTGTGGCATCCACTGGACAGGATGATTCACTCTCCTGTGGACAGGATGATTAGTTCTCCTGTCGAGGCATCCTACCCATGTAGTCTGGGACTCATGGGAAGTACCTCTCATCTAATCAATGAGAAGGGAAATGAGGATAGGGACCATAGTAGTACCAATCTACGCATCGTCGTATCTACCGTACTCCCTATGCTAGGATGACCTTCATTGATCTGGGATCAATGATACTGGTTTGGGACCAATGAGAGTGGTACCCACTATGACACTGACTTTGGGTCAGTAGAGGACTGGTCTAGGACCAGTGGTACACACTCTGAGACTGACTTCGGGTCAGTGGAGGATGGTATGATACATCCTCGATCACTTCTTCTTCTTCTTCTTCATAGTTCGAGCTAAGCAGAGCTGAGCAGAGCTGAACAGAGCTAGCAGAGCAGAGCAAAGCTAGCAGAGCTGAGCAGAGCAGTGCAGGGCACTGATGGCAGAGATAGTACAGTCAGACATATGGATCAGCGGATGGAGTTCTCCCTAGTTGAGAGGGAGTGTTAAAATTGGCAACTAGGGCCAAACTCCATGTGGGTCATCTTATTTATGGCAGCTGATATTTTTATTGGATCCCTCTCATTGAGAGGTGTAGGATTGATCTAAAGATCATCCGATTCTGTCAAGTATTCATGGAGTTATGAATTTATTTGTGTTATAAGACAAATTGTCAAGTCGGCCAGCAACTTGAGTAGGCTCAGAAGCCCAATAGTCATGTTTATTCATCATCTACATTTTAGTATAAATAGGAGAGGACTTGAAGTCATTTGAGACACATATTCTTCATGTGATCTCCTCTCCACGTCTTGGGTTTTTGGTGAAGGAGAGACACTAAAGAATACGTTGGGCTAAGTGTATGATGCCCTAGCCGCAGTTCAGATGTACCCTAGCCATAGTCAAGGGAAGGCTCTTATCCACTGTCTAAAGGAGCTCCAATACACAGTGAACGTGATGCCCTAATCTGCTGTCAAGTGATGCCCTAATACGCTGTCCAAGAATCCCTTATACACAATCAAAGATGGAGGCCCTAATACACTTATATGCAGTCAAAGATGGAGGCTCTAATACGCTGTCCAAGAGGCCCTTATACGCTGTCAAGGAGGAGCCTTAATACGATGCCTGTAGAAGCCTAAACACAGTCCTATCACGCAGTCAATAGAGACCTGTTCATGCAGCAAAGGAGACCTGTTCACGCAGTCAAGGAGACATGTTCACACAGAGAAAGAATCTCGCATTTTCTTCTGAAATCTCGCATGAAGGTGTAGAGCCGCAGTAAGGATTTGACTGCACCTCGTTTGTTTTAGGTGCAGTCATGATCCCGGATAAATGAAGCAGAAATGACCTCATGTGAGGACGCAGCAGTGAGTTGAAGTTTGGGCTAGATACAATCTCGGCATAGATCTAATCCTCATGATGACAATATCGACAATACAGATAGATGCATCGCATGACAAAGAGCAGTCTCGGCATCTGATCTCGCATGACAAGGATCAGTCTCGGCATATAGATCTCGGTGGTTTTCCTGTGGCAATTTAGATGCAATGAACAACAGTAAATCAGATTACCTAAAGCAGATCTAGTCTTTTGCATTGTCTCGGCTTAATGAGGATTACGTTGGGTGTCTTCTCAGTCTCACATATGTATATGTTACTGTCTCGGCATAACCACAATGATGACGCAGGTTTCAGTATTGATCAAGAGCTTCTCGACATACCTGTAAAAGGAGACATACAGTGTTAATAATCATCACAGTATTCAGATCTAGTATTCTTGATATGAATAAGTATCTCAGAGGCAGTCAAGATGATAAGGATCATAAGTAGTATGATCATTACAGTGTCAGCGTGATGAAAGAAGCAATGATCATCAAGTCAAGGAGAGTCAGCTTTGGCTAGGATCAGTGTATAGGATCATGATCTCACAATGATCTTATCCTACAATAATGTACAGTCGTGATCTTCATAGGTGTAGAGATCATCTCAGTAATAATCTCAGGGAGAAGTCATGGTGCAGCAATGATGCTCTCAAGAACCTTGCATAATGAAGTTCTTGATGCAGTGGTGATGATCTCTGAGGTGCTGCAAGGATGATGATCCCAACAGCATGATGATGAATGATGATGGGCATGTTAGTAAGGAACAGCATAGTGATGGGAGTAGCTCAGTGACCAAGTGTAGCACAATGACGGGTGCAACATGAGTATGAGCTGCAACACTATGAAAGGTGAAGCAGTGACCTTGAAGAATCAGTTGAAGCAATATGTCTTCAACTGATCTCATGCAGATATCAAAAGTCAAAGTGTTGACTTCTATTGTAAATGTACTGTCTTTGTCTCTCTTTCTCTGCTGAACTTTGAAGAACATTAAAAAAGAATTTATCAAGGGTTTCCCCACATTGGGGTTTGTCCCTGGCTAGCGCCACATCTTGTGTCCTCTTGTCTTGGCTTGTCTTCTACAATTTATATTTATGCTCCATCTGCAGTTTACTTTAATGCTGATGTGATTGCTAATTTGGAAAAGATATTGAGCTAACTGTGAAAATTGAAATAAATTGCTCTAGCATAGAACATACCTAAAATTAACACAAGCAAAAATCAATATCATGTATTGTATTGTTTCTCAATTTTTTATGCACTATTGTTTCTCAATAGTGCATAAAAAATAGCAGAAATTACACAATCTGACAATTGTATATATATTGACAGGCGAATGAATTCATTAACTGTTATAACAAACCAATAATTCTCAAGTCAGTTACTAGTTTGTTATTTTTTCTCGAAATAGATTGGTGCCGATGACCGATGAAAAAAAGATTGATGAAAAAAAGATTGAATAAAACACGTGTACTGATGGTATGTAATATTTTAAAAGAACTATGGTTAATCAGAGAAGAAGTGCCATGCACTAGCACATCCAATTAATCAACAGGTCAACTAAATATTTCAATTCGTGCGTCCCAGATAGTATGTACTATGCATATTAGTGAGAATATATGAATTAATGAACCTTCAACAAACTATAAATCGATCAGGTCAGTATATAGCCCACAAATTTGGATCAAAAAACATGCCGAACATGGAAGAAAACAGAGGCACAAAAATAAAAAATTATTCAAGAATGCATATGATAGAACCTCCAAAACCTTTGTCGATCAATCCACACAAGTGTAATCAGACCCTAAAATGTAAGCCTCATAACCCATGAAACCAACACCCTTTTCAAAATGAGTTTGAGGGTTTTATATACAGAGATTTAAGTAATTGTCTTGGTAATTGTCCCTTAACTGCTTAACTAAGTGAAAACAAAATTAATTTCAAAAATCATATTTTGTTTCTCGCATAGTTGAAAACTTTAATCCCTTTCCCCTTTGACTTGAACTTGAGGGCTCCACGCGTTCTTGGCTTGAACAGTTATAGTAATCCTCCATCGAAATAATTTAACTCAGATTATAATCATTTCATGATTAATATCTTGCATAATACAAATAGATTTTAGTCTTTAATAAGTCATAAGGAAATTGTATGAATAAAATTTACAACAGACACATCTTCTTTACCTCATTACCTCAATTTTCTTCCAAAATAATCGAGGAAAAATCACAGGTAAACTCCATTTACATACCTTTCATTTAATTTAAAGTGTTTCCTTTGATTTTGCCTATGCAGTAAAACCTGGTAAAACCCTTCGAAATATAACGAAACCCTAAATCTTGTTTGATTATTTTCTTGGTTCAATCCTCCACTGTAATTTTCGATAAAGCCTTCAAACAATAATGAATACCCTAAATGCTAGAATAAATTTCACAGTGGAATTGATGTAGGTAAGCATAGTTTGAAATGAATTCCCAACCAGAGCATTAATGAAGTTCAAATGAAAATAAATGAATTTCGTTGTCAAAAGTCCTAAAATCTCCAGCCAAGATGCAGGCTTTGATAGAATCTAGGGATTGGAGTTGCTTTAAATCAATGATCCTCTTCTTGTATCGGGTGGAGAATGGAAGGTGGTTTAACGAGCCCTTTTTGACCCTATGCGTCCTAGCCATTGATCTTGTTTTGGGTGAAAGATCTTTGTTTCATATCGGGTGCTGAATTGGAGGGTGTATAAACACGCTCCTCCAACCTGACGACCATCATATGTGCGATTTCAGGTGAGTGGACCTTAGGCATAGCTTAATACGATGATTTGATGAAGTGGTTCTCCGTTAACGAAATCTGGTTTGCTAAATATATTACCCTTTAGCCTTCTTTCAACGTAGCATGATTTGACAAAAAGGGTTTCGTGTAAATAATTTTAATAAAACTTTATAAACAGGGTCTTGGGAAATAGTAAATGCACCCGGTATAAACTCAAATGTTGGCTTCCTTTATTGAGTAATTAATAATTTTAATAACGCCAAATATTTCCTCAACTTTTGTTTAATGTATTATGATTTAGTAAATATTTTAACACCAGCCTTTGTTTAATCAAATGTAATTCATACGCATTATAAAATAGCGTTTCATACTTGTTCAGCGGACCCTCTCTCTGAATAAAATTCAACAATTTTTTTTTTATTAAAAGTGATCTTTAAATTCACGGAGCCATTGCCTCGACGTGTCGTCTCCACTGTTTTTCATCGCCTGCTCGCCACAAGCTCAGCCAACCAGCGCCTAAGACGGGTCATTGCCATACATGCGACAAATCTCGTAAGTTATTAATTTGCTTAATCCCTCATACATGCAGTTTTCCTGCTAAAAGCTTCTTTCGCCACCCCTCTACCCTGGCTGCTGCAACTCTGGAAAATTTTTGCTTAATCCCCCATGCATGCAGTTTTCTACCACCCTTCTACCCTGGCTGCTGCAACTCTGAACTAGCTTGCAGTTCTCCCCACGCTTGTTCTCTCTACCCCTTCTGCTTTTTCTTAGCTCTGTTATCTTAGCAATTCTCCCCTCCATCCTGGCTGTATGCTATCCTAATATTTCATGGAGCTCGCGCGTTCTGGGTGTCATGGTTCCGTCTCCAGGTCAGTTAATTTCCTCCTTTCCTTCTAGTCTTATTTTGTTTGAATGTTTTAAGTTTTTCTGCGTTTCTCCAGTATTATCTGGCTGTGGATTCTAAGGGACTTAGACTGCAAATGCATCACGGCTAGCTATTTCTGTTTTTAGTGCCATTCACAGTTCTGATAGGATGTGTCCAACCTTCCTCAACAAACTCAGGAACCTTTTTGTCTTTTACAAGCCTTGTAAAGATGTCAGGTTCAATATCGGAGGCTGGTGGTGCATAGTAAAGGTTTACTGTTGCTGCGTCCTCTGTGATGAACCCTTAGCATAATCCTCTTCCTATCTCAGTGGTTCCGACATCGAACCCTGTTCTGTTTCTATTCGTTAATCTCCAATTGAGACCTCGAATCGAACTCTGTTCCTCTGTCTTTGCCTTCCGGTGGCTTGGCCGAAGCTACGTCACTTCCCGACCAATTCAAATTTTCCGGCCATCGCTATCTTGTCCAGGCATTATGCTCCAATAAATCCCCCGGTACGAATACATCCGTTTCGGGATTTTGAAGTGCATAGGATCATACCTTTCTGGTCTCGGAAATAGATATCCCCGTACCCTGCTACACCTTCCCTTGTCCTCCTTCTCTTGTTTCTTTTACTCTGGTCATTACTACCTATGTAGCAGTGCCGTAAAGGTGGTTGGCTTTGACAAATATCTGTACCCATTCATAACTATTGATCCATCCCGTCTGTACTTATCCTCGTTTTTTCCCCTTTTGGCGGTGCATGGAGGGAGTTTATGACTCCATTGCACCTGAAGAACTTGTCAAGGCTGTCGTCAACGCGGAAAATGCCTGGTCAGCTGCCGCCCTGGCATCCCTCGACAGCCTTGTTGTCAAGCCATCAATGTCAAAGGGCTCTTCGCACATAAACAACACAGGTGGCAATTCAAAAAAGCAGCATCAAACCTGCCAACACTTCACTTCCCCCTCGGGCACTCCGCATTGAAATTGCCCAGCTGGATGAGAGGATTGATAGCCTTCAGCAGAATGCACTCATCGGGAAATGGCATTTTCCTGAGATGTCTGACGAGGATATGAGGATCTGGCTGGCTAAATTCTGGAAACGGTCATAGGTTATGTTCCAGTGATTTCCAGCCTTATGCGAGACTGGTACTGTTTCCATTTCCTCTGCGCTGAAGATGCTGAAATTATCCGCAGCCGACCTTGGGTGTTCAAGCGAAGTTTTCTCGCTTTATACAAGTGGTACATAGGGTTCAACCCTCTGAAAAACACCCCGGTAAACAACCTTATCTGGCTTAAATGTCCCAACCTCCCTCTGGAACTTTGGTCAAATGAATCCCTAGAAATGATAGGTAATGCCATTGGGCGGTTCGTTTACGTCGACCCCTGGTGTCTGGGTGAACGTGACAAACGCATTGCCTGGATTCTAATTCAGAAACCTTTCAAAGGCGGCTATCCCGATCATATCGAGATCAGTTGGAGGGATCAGGTCATTAACCAGAGATTAGATTTCTGGGGGATTCCGTTTAGATGTGCTGCCTGTAAAAGAACTGGACACTTGGTCAAAAATTGCCCTAGTGCTAAATTATTTGATCAAAGGAGGCGCAACAAAAAATCCTTCCTTAGCGGCAGTCAATCATCGCCCACATCTTCTACTCCACTTCACAATCCCCCACCTCCTCCGTTAAAAATTTCCTCTCAATGCAGCCCGCCACCCTCAAATTGCCCGATCATCTGTGACGACTCAGGCTGCCGCGTATCTCCGTTTTCTGAGCCTACAGAGGCCCCCCCTGTTCCTTCTCCGCCCCCCATGCATCAGAAGGACTTTATTTCGGACTCTCTTCCTGGGCCTTCAAACCGAAAAGATTTCTCTGTCGGCTCCATTCCTATTCCCATCTCGTCTTCATCTCCGCATCCCCTTCATATAGACAGGAAAGGGAAATCGCAATGTGCCCATCCGACCCCTCCTAACTCTCCTGTTTCTTCTCCTGTTAATCTCATTGACAGTGACCTTGACCTTTTGCTCAGCCGAGACTCCCTTGAACTGGTACCTCTCTCGGTTCATAAGCCTGGCCCAGCCTCGCCTGTTATCAGCCCAGAATCGGCTAAAAATATCACTGTCCGGAAGAAAGGAAGAGGTAGCAGTCGTCACTTCCGGGGCAGATCCTTTCTGTCAAATGAAGGTATCAGGAATATGTCACTTGTTGAGATCCCCATTATCGATGCTTCCAATTCTCAGCCCCTTAGAGCGAGCCAGGCTGCATCTCCCTCCAAATGATCCCCATCATATCTTTCAACATTCGGGGCCTCGGCGTGGACCCAAAATTCATCACGCTAAAAAGTTTCTTTTTTCATTCCAGGGCTTCAATCATTCTTATCCAGGAAACCATGCACAGGAAGGAGGACTCCTTGTTGTATTTCAGGAAAATGATGCCTACATGGCACATGGCTGCTACAGAAGCAAATGGATTATCAGGCGGTATGATTACCTTATGGGACCCCACCAAGGTCAAAGCCAAGGCATACAGGTGTTTTGCAGGTATTCTAATATCGGCTTCTGTCAGAGGAGTAGATGCTCCGATCAACATCCTCAACCTCTACGCTCCATATAAAGCTCGAACCCCTTTCTGGACCAGGCTTTTTGCATCCGAGCTTTTCAACATGAACAATCTTCTCATTGCAGGCGACTCCAATGTAGCATTGTATTCCAATGAGGTCTGGGGTCAGGGGAAGATAAATAATTGTTTGGCGGACCTCATCAACTCTGAGATGATTAATAAGAACATGGTCGACATTATTCCTGCCAAAAGAAAGCCGACCTGGTCAAACAGCAGGATTGGAAAAGCCTATATAGCCAAAAGGCTTGATAGAATGTTTATTCATTTTAGTCTTATCGACAAAATGGGTATGCCAAAACTCTCGGTGGAAAATGTCATGATATCGGACCATTTTCCTATCCTTATTTCCTGGCCGGCGAAAATCTTCAGAAAAGGCTATTCCTTTAAGTTCGACAACAGTCTCCTCCTTGACTCCGCTTTCAACACCTTCATTCAGAATGCATGGCAAGAAATCAAAGGCCGGGACAAACAATTTATTTTTACAACTTTCAGGGAAAAACTGGCTGAGATCAGGGATTTGGTGAAAAAATGGCAGTTTCGAAAGCACCAGCAGGATAAAGAAAATCTTCATCGGATTCAACAGGAATTGGACCAGCTGCTGGACTCGACTGATTTCTCCACGTGCTCTTTTGAAACAAAATGCCGCATCAGAGAGCTGGAAAATAAGAGATTCTGTTTGCTAAAACAAGAAGAATCGAAATGGAGGCTCAAAAGCCGTGCCATATGGTTGCATGAGGGTGATAAAAATACGAAATTCTTCCATAACTTCGCCAATGCAAGGAGGGAAAGGAATTTCATATGGAGAATCAAGGATGAACATGGTGGTTATGCGGTCTCCCAAGAAGACATCTCAGAGCTGGCTGTAAGCTTTTTCAAAAAACAATACAGTAGATCCAATGAAAGCTGCTTCAGCGATATAAGATGGGGAATCGACCTGATGCCAGTGATGTTTGATCAAGAAAAGAATGAGGCACTGTTCCGCCCTGTCGATAAAGACGAGCTCCTTTCGGCCATGAAATCCTTCAAAAAGGACAAGGCCCCTGGGCCCGATGGATGGTCAATAGATTTTCTTATCCATTTTTTTGACCTCTTCAAAGATGACTTGCTGGGTATGGTGGAGGGCTCCAAACTCTCAGGCAACATTCACAGCCATCTTTCGTCCACCCTGATCGCCCTTATCCCCAAGAAGGACGAGCCTGAATCCTTCCAGGATTTCCGCCCTATCTCCCTCTGCAACATCTCCTTCAAGATCATCACTAAAATCATTGCAGCTAGGATTAAAAGCACTCTGGCAATTCATCTCTCTTCAAATCAACACGCCTTTTTAAAGGGCCGAAATATCCATGATGCAGTGGCCTGTGCGCAAGAATGCCTGCATTCAATGTCTGTGCACAACTCCAGGGCAGCCATTCTGAAAATCGACCTGCAGAGGGCCTTTGACGTCTTAGACTGGGGATACCTACACTGTCTTCTAGCCAAAATCGGGATGAATCCGGATGCCATTCGATGGATTATGGGCTGTATTCAAACAGTCAACTATGCCATTTTGATCAACGGCCGGCCTTCTCAGTTCTTTCAGGCCGAAAGGGGCCTCCGGCAGGGCTGCCCGCTGTCGCCCCTCCTTTTTATCTTGGCCATCGATGCTTTAAGTCTTCATATCAACCATGCAGTGGAGTTAAAAGATTTTTCTCCGGTCAGGGTGTGCAAACATATCCATATCTCCCATAACCTGTTTGTAGACGATATTCTCTTATTCGCTATGCTATCCAGGACTACATGGCTGTGCATTAAATCAATGTTGGACCGTTTTCAAAAAGCCTCGGGCCTGGCCATCAATAAAGCCAAAACGATTCTCTTCCATAACGGCTCGGATGATGCTCTGGTTTCCTGGATAACACAGCTTCTTGGAATCGAATCCAGACTTCTGTCTGATGGTTTCAAGTACCTTGGTTTTCGCCTCAAAGCAAAGGCCTACAGGACGTCCGACTGGCGTTGGCTTATTGATCGTTTCTTCTGCAAGATTGCACTGTGGGAATTCAGATCCCTTTCTCTGGGCGGCAGGGTTGTGCTTGTTAAATCGGTTTTATCGCAGCTTTCGGTTTTCTGGGGTCACCTCTATCTCCTCCCGGCTCGCATCATCCAAGCCATCAACAGAATTACAGCAAACTTCATATGGGGAGCAAATGCTGAAAGGCGTAAAATGCATCTTGCGAAGCTGGATCTCTTAACTCGGCCAAAAAAGCAAGGCGGTTGGGGCCTGTTGGACATAAAACTCTTTGGGACTGCACTTCTCTGCAAAACCCTCTGGAGAGGCATTTTCGGCACCTCCCCCTGGAGTGATATTATCCGCCATAAATACCAAAAAGGTCGTGGCATCGAGTTCTGGTTCAGGTTTCATACAATTGGGTTGCAGCACGGGTCTGCCATATGGCTTAGCTTCAGACGGGTCCAGCGTTACTTCCTCAGCAATCTCAAATGGCAAATTCACTCAGGTCGAAAGGTTCTTATTGGCATAGATTCTTTTGCAGGTTTCAGGGGTAATTCTTTTGTTCCTTCTTCTATCCTATTCCATCTACACAGAGCTGGCCTTTTCTCATGGGACAGAGTTATCAAAGATTGGAGAGGCCCCTCTCCAGTGCTCATGGACGCTCTCGACATTGGCATTCCTCTGGAACTGTCCCCACAATGGGACATTCTTAAAATCTCTCTCCTTCAGGGCGGTATTGTGCGTTCTGCTGATGATGACCATTTGGTCTGGTCATTATCTCCTTCCTCCTCTCAAGCAATTGTCAAGGACATTTATATGGATCTTATATCATTCTCAAACAGACTGATTTGCAAGCGTTTTCCAGCACTCTGGTGGAATCTAGGCTGCCCCCTCAAAGTGACCTTATTCACGTGGCTGGTGTTCTTCAACAAAAATCTGACTTGGGAGTCCTTGCGAAAGCGCTCTTGGCATGGGCCTAGTAGATGCGCCCTCTGCAAGCTGGAGGAGGAAACCAATTTTCACCTGTTTTTCAAATGTACTGTTTCCCAACAAATCTGGTCCGATCTAGCACAGCTCTTCTCCTTTCCGCACCTTTGCTTCATTTCTGTTGATGCTGCTTTTGCATGGTGGGGTAGACAGATTGCCTCCCTTCGTCCAATCCTTCCCATCGCTTTATGGAGCCTCTGGAAATGGAGGAACAAAAAAAATTTTGACGACTCAAACCTCTCCTCCATATATGTCCTATCTCTTTTCTCCGCTCTCTTTTCTCCAAGCCGCTGAAGCTGAACCTTTGTGGTTTTTTTGTCTCTATTAACATGGCTGGCTCTGCAGGCAGCCCCTTTTGGTTTTCTTCCTCCATCTTTAGATGCTACGTATTTTGACTATCAGTCTTCTCTCAGGCGATCTTTGCAACAAATCCATCAGATCTATTATGTCTGTCTCTCTTTTCAGATGATCATCCATCGATCTTTAAACAGATCCATCATATCTATTTTGTATATATTGCCTCAATATAATATAAAGCTTTTTCTTTCTGAAAAAATCTATTTATTCATGAAGACATAAATTGAAAGAGAAATAAAACGTCATGGTAATTGATTTGCTTTTATGCTCTGGTGAACGATGTGTTGGATTATAAACAAGATTGACGGGAAGTTGAATGTTCACAGAACTACTTAATATCTAATTTCATATATTTTTGCCAATCTAAATGGTTGTTTGTTTGTGTGGATGGAACTATAAATAGCTAGCTTTGTGATTCAAATTATTGACAATTTAACCATGCAAACGTGAGTAATAAATAATATATGAATAATGAAATTTGATTTGATTTCAAATAATATATAAACCATTGAATTCTTTGTTTTCCAGATTCACAGTGTAAAATATGCATATCATCAATGGAAGATTGATAGTTTCTTACAGGTTTAGATCTAAATAGGGTTGTGCTTGTAAAATATTTTTAAGTTTTATTTTTAATATTGTAAATATGAATAAGTCATGCAATAATGATAATGATAATAGTTCATAAGTATGGATTGATTTCAAATGAGCAATTCTTTAAAATAACTCTCAAGATGTAGTACTATTTTTATCTTAACTTTCTATTTCAACCTAATACCTTATGACATGATTTGTTACCACTATTTACTTAGGTTAAATTATGTTGTCATAATTTATTAGTTTAAATTTCTTTAAAATAACTCTCAAGATGTAGTACTATTTTCATCTTAACTTTCTATTTCAACCGAATACCTTATGACATGATATTTTACTACTATTTACTTAGGTTAAATTATGTTGTCATAATTTATTAGTTTAAATAAGTTTATTATAGTTTATTTTTATATTTCCCCCATTTTTGGACACCACTCCCCTTTTGTGGACAACTTTCTCATTTTTGTGGAGTTCTTAGTTATGATAATAATTTCTTAATTATATTTAGTTACATGTGCTAGTTAGTGATGCTAATCTTTTAATTGTTTGTGTTTTTAGTTTATATATGATTAATAAAATTGAAAAAATAATACACACACTTTATGAACATGTGACATTCTTTGAACAACGTTACTTATGTCATTAATTCCATTAAAATTTGTTCTAATCTATTTTACTGATTCACCTTTTGCATGGCTAGGGGTAAGCTATAAGGAGTCCAATATGATTCTAGAAAGTTGAATAAGGCCAGATGAAATAGGAAAAGGCTTGTGTGGGTGAGAATCCACAAAGGTAGACTGGTTTTTTGAGGAGGGTTGGATTTGGCAAGAGCTAAAAAACTCACCCTAGCTATCATGGACTACACCTCCTAGTCCTGCCTCACTCGGGTTGCCTTTGGCAGTCCCATCAAATTTTATATTGATCCACCCTCTCTCCGAAATGTCCAAGTCTAGTGGTCCTCTAAGGTCACTTGTTTGTCAAAAAGTATCTAACATTTCTTTTAATCATTAAAAGCATGTGAATTTTATACAGTCAAGTTCAACGCCTGTATGCTCTTGAGAGTGTACAAATGCCACTCCTTTGAGCTATTTAGTGACTAACACCTAACCTAAACCTTGGTCGCCTATGTCGAAGTTCTCTACTTTTATTGCTTGATCTAGTTGCTCGAGAACATTTTTTCAAAAATTGGTTACGAGCACAATTGCCCACAAAGCCAAAATGTAATATCTCCAATTTTGATTTTCCGCATTAGAGACGATTTTTGAAAGAGGAGGCAATTCCGACATTAGGACTTGGGAGGAAAAAAGGGAAATCACATCTTTAGTGGAGAGAGGGGACCATAAGGAGAGAAAATTTGACCAAAGTAGCAATTCACACTAATGAGAAGAGAGAAACGAAGGGGTGCGAATTAGTGGAAGGTGGGGACCACCTAGGGGAGAGAGGGCCAACAATTATAAATAGAGCTTGGAGGTCTCCATTTGGTATCTTTGATCGTTTGACAATTTAACATTAGTTCTCTTGAGTTGCTTAGCCAAAACAACTGTGTTGTTCAACACAAGGAATTTCCAAGCAAGAATTCCACCATCATTTCGGAGAATTTCGAGTGTCTCCTTAGTGAGGTAATTTGGGGAGCTCAATTCAGATTTTCCATTGGGCGTATTTGCAGGTTATTTCAGCTAGTACGTTTTTCTTCTAGGGCGCAGAAGTGGTTCGAATTGCTTCTGGGGAGATTAGTTATGGAAGAGTAAAACACCGAAGAATTTACAGCGGTTTTCCCCTAATTTAGCCGGAGATTTTGTGGTGATTAGCAGGGTTGAGTTTGAGAGAATTCTTGGGGCCGGAATTCAACATTTTTGGAAGTGCACAGGGGTCTCTAGGTATGCTTACGCAAGGATTGGAAGAATAGAGGTTGAGTAGAGATAAGCATTGAAGATTGGAGGTATTCCTCACGGGATAATTTAGCCAGAGTTGGGAGAGATTTTTAGTGGTGTATTTGGGCTTAATTCAACAATATCAGTTTTGTGGGGCTTTTTATGGCCAAATTGGGCAATTTGCACTTGTTGGGGGTCACCAGGGATTGGTGGATTTAGTCCAAACTCTTTCAAGATATTTTTGGGTTTTGTGAGAGGAGGCTAGGATTAATTTTACAAAATTTTCTGAGCACTTTTGAAGGCAGACTTCCTAGTTCCATTCAGCAGCCAACAATAGAAATTGTTGCAGGGTGCAGTTTACCCCGGGCCCATTTCTATCACTTGAGTTTGTGAAATATTTCTGGGTTTTTGTTGGAGCTGGTGTGGAGAGCCTACATTTAATTTACAGAATTTTTGGAGCAGATCTGAGGGACGATATCTCAGTGCACCTACAGCATCAGTGGCAGCTATTTTTTGGTTCAACGCAGAGACTTGGGGAGAGCAGTTTCCAGCTCTTGGGAAGCTCCATTTTCACCTGGGACTTGACTAGCTTGCAACAGCTAGCCCAGGTTCCTCTGATCTCATTTAGTGTACTCCTATCTATCAAAATTAATACGATGACTCAGTTTTTGTCCATATTTTCGTGTTCAAATGTGTATGGTTGTACATTTCTGAATTTAGTAGTTGTAGCTAGTTCATTGCTTCTGTTATCTACGGTATTTTTCCATTTAAAATATTACACAAAACTAGTATGCTGATGCAATCCCTAATAAATATGTTTAAAGTGGCTTTGGAATGAGCCTATCTAGGACTCCCTAGCTTTGCTTTTTCTGGTCTGAGGAGATGCATCTTTTAAAAGGATGTTCTTGGATTGAAAATTAATATGAAACCGATATTAGATTAAATCAAAACTTTCCTCATTTTTTAGACTTAAAACTGTTAAACGGGTAGCAAAATTAACTTTATTACTCAGCAAATACAAGATTTCAAAACATTCTTAAACATGTGGTTACAAGTAAACGTTTCTTGAGTGGCTTGGTATGCTTTTCCTTTGCATGGCATTTGTTAGATGTGATTACTGATTATTTTGAATAATGTTGATAGAGCTTTTGGATAGATAATTGTATGGTGTAGGTGACATATCAATAAAGCATAGTTTTCACTTAAAGGACCATAAATCAAATTTCTTTCCGAATTACTCTTTGTTTCTAATTTATTATCCTCAAAAAAGACAAATTCCCATTTTAAAATAAAAGGTGCTAAGGATGAACACATAATTTAACCAGAAGAATGTATATGTGCATCTTATGCTTAGTACGATTCTGCATGTGGTTTGTGTGCCCTGTCCATCTATTTAAAAAAACATAAATCTTCACGTTGCAAATATTATGTGGATGTGTAGACTTATATTCAATTCAAAACAATATGTTACAGTTATTCTGGGATAGTTTCTTTCTCTCATATTCCTATGTATTGTGGTAAAAATAGACGACTGTGTCATGTCTGTCTTTCTGTCCTAAGTTTTTCTCAAACACAATCTTTGCTGGTCTGAATTAGATTGGAGTCCCATTTCACTATACAAAGAACTTGAAACAAAAGGGAAAGGTTACAGATCTACCAGAGAGGAGATTCACATTAAATCCATGAACTTGCCCACAGAACATATATTAATTGAGAATGGACCTTATCATAGATTATACAAGAAAGCAAGGATAATGCATAATTCTGATTGTAATGCCCCCAATTTGGACTTGTCAACATCAAGTACCTCTGATCTGCATCCCATGATGCACGTTGGATCAAAGAATGGTGACAATAGCTGGGATGATGCCTTCAGGTTGTATCAATTTTCCAGAGAACACGTATTCTTGATTTCATGTACATTGTGCAGAATGAAGTCAAAAGTTTAACTCCGAATGCTTCTTTAATTAATGCCATGTCTGATTTGCAGTGATGAATCATGCTCATCCAGCATGCAAAATATTGCTTGGCCTCAAGTTCCTCTTGGTTCGTAATAAAAAGATTCAGTCTTTGTTCTTAAATTCATGAATTTTCTAAACTTCTTGTCTCTCTTTTGTACAACTTCATAATAATTTCATGCTGTTTGGAGCAGAAAGAAACTTTCAAGCAGTTGAAAACGAGCCAAGTACTGCTGCGAAATTTCTGTCATGTAAAACAAAAAATAACGGTGGCATAAATACTATCAATTTGGAAGCACCAGAGATTTACAGCTGCAGAACAATATCGCCTGACTATCCAAATTTCCATCAACAAAGGCTCGGAAAAATGGGAGTAGCTGTCAATCTTGACGAGTTTGAGATTTGTAATTCTAAGGCTTTGTCAGGAGACTCCCAAACAAGTCCTTATCTTGAAGAGCTTTCTCCCATGCAAGAAAAATCAGATTTAATGGCTTGCAAATCAAGCATAATCAATACGCAAGCTATTGATTCATTGACTGCACAATTATTTAAGAGTGATAAAAGAATCCCTGTGTTCAGGAGGAGCTTTGATGCAACTTTTGAACCGAAGTTTGCTACCCCCTCAGAGTCTCTACCCAAATCCAAGTTGAGTGTGTCAAGAAATCTCGGGTCGGAAGACGAAAGCGTGTCTTCTCCCATATCTTATTTTGAAGGGAAGGAAGGGATAAAATATTTGACAATCCCACAGAAATTCACTCTTCAGAACGATTCTATACACAAACAAGACAGTAAGCTCAAACTAAATAGATTTCATAACAATACTAAAGTAGATCAAGTTTCCAGATCAATGGATCAACTCAAAGTCGTGATCCATGAACATCTAGATGCTCAAAGATCAAGAACACAACGTGATAAACAAAGCTCAGTCTACCCTCCTAAACACCAGACAAGTTTAAAGATTGAATCTTCCTTAATACCCAGAAACAATCAAGAGGACATCCAGTTTACAGAATCCCAAAATAATAGACATGATGTCCATCATATAGAAACTCAAACAAAAGAATGTTCTTCAAGTTCATATGCAGAAAGACAGGACGCCCCTATATCCGATAAAAATAAAGAAGCGGTCACATCTGCTGGAAAGCTCCTCAGCATCAAACCCGAGGGAGAATCAGATAACGAAGCTGCGTAAGTTCACCCAGCACACTATATGGGGATCAACGCCCTTATTTTGATGGTAGCACGTTTTTTGTGCACTTTAGTTTTCAATCCTTTTCTTTAGCAGTTCCAGTAATTTACCTAAATCCGGGATTCAGTTAGATCCATTATTTTAATTGAACTTATGGTTGTTTTTGTTCAAGGAAACTTCATGAACTCATTAGTCTATTATATATCATTTGTTATTTTGTTTGTTCCCTGTTGCTAGATATTTTACGAGAAACCATCTTCCTAGACCGTCTCTGATTGATCTGTCAGGTTTGTAGCATCAATTCTCTCTATTGAAAATTTTCTGCTATTTCATATGAGTGTTTACATGAATTATATATATCATACATGGGGCACAACATGGACTACTCATAAAATACTATGTGTCTGCAAAGGATTTGAAGGGACATGCCTGTGGGATGAAAACTAGAAAGATTAATCTTTGTCGTGCACTCGTGTAGAGATGAATGGAGAAAAGTTTAAAATCCAAGAAAACGAGGTAAAGGCGGATAACAGATCTGATTCGGAGTACCAAAGCATGCTTGAAAGTTACATTTTGCAACTTAGGTGCATGTACAGAGCATTACAGGAAACCCTTGATCAGGAACATATTCAATAAAATCTTCAATCTGCCTTTTTAGCGATGGTGGGTTGTTGTATGATTTGAATAGCATAGGAAGCTATTACAACATTGATATGATATATAACCTAAAAGTTTTTGTGGGGATATAGAAACTTCCCTCGTCATTAAGATAGTGTTTTGTAGATCGCTGATGTGTTTTCCCTGTCAATAATCAAAATTTGCAGAACTAAAACATAGTTGCATCGTTGGCCTGTTCGAACAATCTTAGAACTGCATTATCGTGCCATTATTTCATTTCATATATATAATATCACATTTTTTTTAATATAAAATATCAACTTAAATATATCATTAATTAAATTAATTTTTTTGTTTTATTTTTTTACAAATTCACCGGGATTTTATGGGGATAGAAACTTCCCTGGTTATTAAGATAATGTTTTGTAGATCACTGATGTGTTTTCCTTGCAAATAATTAAATTTGCAGAACTAAAACATAGTTGCATCGTTGGCCCTGTTCAAGCAATTTTAGAACTGCATTATCATGTCATTATTTCATTTCATATATATAATATCACATTTTTATTTTAAAATATTAACTTAAATATATTATTAATTAAATTAATTTTTTTTTCATTTTTTTTATAAATTCTTGGAACTTTAAGTTTGGATTATGTTTTAAAAATGTTTTTCTTGGTTATGAGTTTGTGTTTTTCGGATATAAAAAAATAAGTTAGAAGCCCAAGACTCAAAGGCATTTAGCAAGAATGAAAACATGCCCTTTATAAACCACTAGAGAGGTGGCATGGTTTCCCTTGAATAACAGTGATGAGTCACCACTAGAGAGATGGCATGGTTCTCCTTGAATAACAGTGATGAGTCAATCTGCATTTGTGCATAAAAACCAGCAATAGATATCCCTACTGCTGGTTTCACAAATAAGTTATGATAAGCTTTTCCACTGAAGAAAATCATTCAAACTTTAAAGCATGGTTATATAAATAGAAAAGTACTAATAATACATTTGAAAAAGAATGCATTTGGAACGAGATAATAATAATATAGTGAAATAGAGCTCACATACCTATGGTGATTTAGCCAAAGTATTATTGTCACTGCGTTTTGCTCTTCTTTTTCTGCTGTTTTTTGCTTCTTCATTTTTAATTCAAACACATAGTATTGTTACTTTGTAATTTACAACTTTTTAGTGTAAGAATTCAAACAATTTACTTTGTTATACAAAATAAAATAAAAAAGTTTAATAAATGTAGGGAAATAATCTAATTAGCAAGAACCATGTTATAAAATATTAGGTAAACTTTAAAATATAAAAAAAAAATAATAATAAAATAATAAAATTATTAAATTTATAATTATTTTATTTTTATAATTAATAATAAAATGATTAAATTTAAAATTATTTTATATAGGCTAAATTATAATTCTAACTTTTAATTATGAATTTGTAACCTATTAAAAATTATTATGAGATAGTTTCATGTGAATTTATGACAAAGTATATGAGTTCTTTTCATGTGAGCCCATGAGGAAGTAGTATAAAGTAGTGTAATGGTTGACAGGGATACTATGCTCATTAATAATAAATCCAAATTATTAGTCATTTTAAATGAGCTTTGATAAATACAATTATTTTTATCTGATTTAGTTTATGAGATTTAATTTTACATATGGAAAATTGCAATAATAATACATGGGAAATTAGGATTTCAAGACACTTCCTCCCATCATATAGAATAATTTAACAATAGATATATTTTGAATATATTTTCTATTTTAAAATTATATATATATATATATATATATATATATATATATATATTATTTTAAATGCTTTTATTATTTGCGGAGCATGTGAGACAAAACCTAACCCTTGGGCTATACCTACAATAGCAATGGATCATTATCCTTCTTTTTCGGGTCCACCATGGGATGGAATGCAATGCAATGGAGAGATATTCATCTAAGGCTCTTTCTTTGGGATGGCCTTGAATAGTGAATAGTTCCTCTCCCTTTGGAGCTGCTCCTCGAGAATAGGTCCTATCCTTATCATGATTGGCCCAATCATGAGAGAAATATCATGACATGATCGGGGCGACCCCGATCATGAGTTAATAGGAAATCGGAAACGTACATTGCTATTCTAGCTGAAATACCTGGAATAATCATACCACTTCATACAACCTTTAGCAGATGGTTTGAAATTAGCTATCAAAGAACCTATTTCACCATCTTTCATTACGGTGCTCCCAGCGTACACGGGCACCAAGAGGCAAGCAAAGAACAAAACAGTTTCAGCTTCCATGAGACCTTGGGGGGTCTTTTGACCTCTATCAACGAGCTGTCATAGTATGCTATGAAAGGGAGAGTTTGAAGCTAAGGACTGCTTGTTTCATAAAAAAAACTTTTGAGGAAAGTGGGAAAAGAAAGATCGAGTACAAAGGGGAGAAGGATGGATGGAACAACGAAAGAACTGGGGAGGGCCCACCTCGCACAAGGACAAGTGAGAAATCTCTCCATTTCGAGAAGAAACTCAAGGATCGAAGATCAAAGTAAGAAGATCAAGGATATTTAATATCCTTGATCTTCTTACTTTCCTTGTTCTTCTTACTTTGATCTTTAATCCTTGAGTTTCTTACTTTCCTTGATATTTTTCCTTTGAAAAAAGTTAACTTATCTAATAAAAAAGGTTAACTTATTAGTAAAATTTGAATTTTCTGATGAAAAGTTGACGGTAAATTTTTTATTAACATTATGCCCCATCTCGCTAAAAAGAAGGTCCTTAAGCCTCATTTCCGCCCTATCAGCGCTTGTTTTATGATCATTTCCTTATGGGTTTTACAACCATGTACGTTTTCAAATAATAATAATTAATTACTAATTTATATTTATTTATAAAAATAATTATTTAAATATTAAAAAATTAATTGAATATTAATAAGATAGAGAATGTTGAGTTCACATATTCTATAAAGTTAAGAGTGATTAGAATAGTTGAAAAAAGTTTGAAAAAAATCATAATATAAAAAGACAAACGGAAAATAACTCTTAAGTAATATATCTATTGAAGATGTAAGGATGTTGTTACTACATAATATTTTTATTAGAAATAAGATGTGTTTTTATATGTTATCTTATTCAAGAATTAGTTTAACATTATATGAAAATGGTTTAGCAATATTTCTTTTAAATGCAAATCAAAAATATATTTGTGTTTTTTGCTCAAACAATAGATATGTTGATTTAATGATTCATGCACGAGTATCTAAAGAAAGTCAAAGGATAAGCATGCAACGTGGGCATTAATAAGAAAGAGAATTAAGCTAGAAAGGAAGTGTATGGCAATTAGGAAGGAATAGCATAGATGCAATGGAATGTGTTTCTAAAAAAGGAAGTAGAAGTAATGCATAGTTTAAGGGGTAGAGCTAGCGCACAATTTCAAACTAGAGGAGGAAGGCGTACTAGAGATTTAAACAAAACAAATTTAAGGAAAAATGAATAAAAATTCAGTGCACATGGAGATGAGTTATAGGGGACAAGTATAGAAGTCCATTTAGGAGCACAAAGGCAATGTAAATGTATTGCAAAATAGACCATGAAGAACATTGTGAGAGCCTATAAATTCCACAAAGGGAACAATACAAATGGGGAATAAATAATTAGATTCAAAATTGAAGTGATAGGAAGTTGAATGGATGGATACATCAATAGAGTAATAGAAGATGGATAGTGGGGAGGTTAAATAGATATAAGCAGAAATAGAAGAGGGAGCCAAGGTTAGTCCTCTCTCTTTCTCTCTCTCTCTCTCTCTCTCTCTTACACACAGACACAGACGCACACACACATACAAACATGTAGAGAACTCTTGAAAGTTCTAACTTGTATACTATATACTCCCTTGCATGATTATCCATATAAATATATTGAACCCATAAAGTGTGTATTTGGTTTTGTGTGTATTTGATTGTTAACTTGTGTTAGTGCCATCTATGTGACATGATTTGTAGATTTTTTGTGTGGATGAGATGGTCAAATTTGGATCATAATACATTTATTGTGTCATTGGGTATCAAACCAAGTCTTCATATATGGAAGAGAGAGAATTGAGCCAAGAATAAGTGCTTAGATAAGGAAAAAGTGTTAGCTTTCAAGATTACTCTATAATTATTTACACTATGCTTGGGGTGCTACATGAGATTTCCAATAAGTGGTGTATCTTCATCCCCTATAAAATATGATGCAGATTGTCATATGAGAGATAGTTATTGATGGATTTGCATAGTTGAGATAACTTACCCAAGGGATGCTTGACCACATATGGTTGTTGGATTAGCATTCTTCTCTTAGACATTAGATTTTTCTTGACAATTTGGTGGATGCCCTGGCTCCATCAAGGATCCACTTTCTTGGAGATCAATCTACATGGGATGAAGAGTGATTTGTAACTTAGACGAGGGTATTAAGCCCTAGTTGACATTATAGTAACTTAGGTTCATGTTCAAAGTATTAGATATGGCTGGGTTACCCTTGGGGCTTTGAAAATATTCTTGCAAGGGTAACTAACCTAGCAGAGTACATTACTTAGTGGGCTCAATAGATTCCATGGAGGCTTGCAATGCAACAATGTCAACTTGTCTTGCTTAACTACATCTCCTTGGAGCATTTTTGTGCACAACATCACCTCGGAGCATGACACATGTATTTTAGAGTGTAGCATCTCACTTGTGCTGGCCTACAAGTGCTCATTAGAGGTTGTTTGTAAGGGTCAAGCTCACATTGTGTGTTGACACCCTAACCCCCCCCCCACCCCCCCCCCCCCCCCCCCCCCCCCCCCCCCGCCTCTTGTATGAATAGAGGAAGGAAATAATCTTTCCATTCATATTTGTTCTTTCATCACTTGTATTCATGCTTGTGATGAGATTTGATCTAGAGAATAGTGCACATTACTCTCTCTCTCTCTCTCTCTCTCTAGAGTCCACGTGTGGTTGATGTCTCTCTCTCTCTCTTTAGAGTCCACATGTGGTTGATCTCTCTCTCTCTCTCTCTCTAGAGTCCACATGTGGTTGATTTCTCTCTCTCTCCTAAGTTAGCATTTCTTGGTTTTCTTAGAGTATCTTGGAGCATCTTCGAGGTATAGGGTTAGTGTTTGTTCATTGGAGATTAGAGATTATGGTTTTATGATAAACTCCAAGGATGCAATTGTGAAGAAGAGGAGGACAAGGCATCTTGTGTTGGAGGATGTGTTGGACTGAATTTTGCATGTGTATCTTCTTGGTTGCTAAGGTTTTGTTGAATTGCCTTAATTTGGGAGGATTTGTACTAGCCGTGAGAGAAGGCTATCATATGTACTTGTACTTCATCTTAAGCATATTGATGAAGTTTTCAGCTTTATAAAACGTGTACACTTCCTAGATTTGATTTTCAATTATATGTGTTCCATTAGAGAAATTTTGAGGTAAAAAATGGGCCTTGAAACAAAAATGTACAACCAAAATCAACTTTATCAAAACTAGTAGGATTCAAGATGATGATTTCAACCATGAGGGATGATTCACCATTTTTGGAGTAAAAAAGTAAAAAGATTAAAAAAAAATAATCAACTCCTATTTTCAACTTATCTTCCTACAGTTTGACTCAAATTTTGATCGAGAGCATTCATTAGATGCAAAATTTAATTTCTCATCTGAGGAGTACTCATGTTGCATATTTTCAATGGAACCCACTACACGAAAAATGATAAATACATGAAAAAATGTGATTGCAATCACATTTCTTCATGTATTTCTCATTTTTCATGTAGCAGGGTACATCGAAAGTATGAAACACGGGTACACCTTGGATGAGTAATTAAATTTTACATCCAACAAGTGCTCCCACTCAAAATTTGAGTAAAATCGTAAGGAGACAAGTTGAAAAAAACATTTTTTTTTCTTTTTTCTCTCTAAATTTTGATGATGTAATATAATCTTATTTATTATTTCCACTATTATTTGATAATATTCCTTAGGTGGCCCATTTTAGACCTCAAAATATCTTTAATGTTTATGCATTGTTATTTACAACCATATATGTCTTGCTGATTTGATATAAGTAAAATGAAATTTGTCATATTTTTGTTAACCATGATTTGTATTGGTTCATTATATTGTTTGTCATCCATATTGATGCTTTCATAGTGGAAGAAGGGGAGAAATCAGCTCACATTACCATTTTTACCAGTTGGACCTAATTTGGCAAAGTTTTAGTCTAACGAGGCCATAATTTTCCCCAAAAATTTTTGGTAATTCTGGTAGGATTTTGAGAAAATCCGGCATAAATTTTTGGAAATATGGGTTACAACTTTCAAACTTCAGGATTTTGGGTGCCCCATGGGTTCTTGATTGCTGAATCTATTTACACCATCAAGAAAATGATTCAAACACTCAGAGGATTGGATTTCTTGAAAGAAAAGTTCTCTGATTCTAGTGAAAAATTCATTGTTCGAGTGAAATTATGACCTCAGTAGACAACGTCATTTGGAAAATCGAGGTCTGAAACCTTCCAGGATCACCTTTTCTTATTCTACCACAAAACTTTCCAAAGGCATGAGAATCGCCTCAATCAGAGTTCGTATGTAGAAGTTATGCCACTTGAAAGTTGACCTTCCTATTTTCACCACCATAATTTGGGAGGATGCCACATCAACCCCCATTACTCATGGAAAAGGGGCTCCCCACGTGATCATGATGAATAAGACTCTTGAAGAGTCCATATTATAACTCTAGTTAAGTGTTGAAGGAGCCAAAATTAACCACTAGTAGGCTATCGGGTTATGTTATACTTGAGCCACTAGGAGGAAAAAGGGTTCCATTCTTTTTTAGTACATTTTGTTCCATAAACGAGCAAAGTATCTAAGAGGGATAGGGAGAGAGCACACAGATATGATTTCTGCATTGTATTAGCTCATGGACCACATGTCTTACTTCTTTGTACTTGCATCCATTTTTCTATTTAGATAAAGAGAATGAAGAAGCCTCCCCTTCCAGCTAGGTTTTCTCTTGAAAGGGTTTTCCAGGATATATTTTGTTTCAATTGTGGTTTGTGATTTTTTATTTCATTGTTCTCTATTTTTTTCATAATTATAATTTGATGCATATGAAATAAATAGTAATCGATCCAAAAATCTAAGGAGAAATAAACCTTCATAGTGTAGATTTCAAATTTTCTAATATATTTTAGTAGATATATTGGGATGAATTGTCTTGTGGAATATCCATGATAGTTTACGGATCATATTGGTATCAGAATAGGTTTGTGTGGGTATATTGTGGAGGTTTGTAGAGGATCCATATCAACTAAGAAAAAAGTCATAAAACCCCATTCATGGTTGTTGAATTTGTCAATAACCCTCTTAATCTCATAGAGTAGCGTTTTCCATGGCTAGAAGCACAAGTTGCAGACATAAACCATAATGTGAACTTCCTCATAGAAACCCTAACCAATAATCTTGGGTTATTTAGAGAAGATGGGGGTTCTAACGCAAAAATCCAATCAAAGGGGAATTCAAAAGACCAAGAAGAAACCAAGGAGCCAAAGGAATAACCCAAAAAATATCAACCTAGTTTGAGTGCAATTTCAAAATGGAAGCAAAATTTGATGTCAAGTTGTATCTAGGTGAGATTGACATTTTGAGGAAGAACATAAGATTTCTCTTTCTCGATTGAAATTAGAGGGCCATGCCCTGACCTGGTGGAAAATCCACACAAAGACCTTGAGGTTGGAGGGAGATCGCCTAGTGACTAAGTGGGAGGATTTCAAAGCCCTCATAAAGACACAATTTTTCCTATCGGGTATGTAGAGGACAAGTGGATTCGATGACATTATTTCAGGTAGAAGCAGGGCAAAGTGTACAAGAGTACACCATACAGTTCAAAAATATGGCCATAATGTTGGGTATCTCCCAAAAGAATCTAGATGTACTCCTCAAGTATATGGGGTGTCTACTTAACCATCTTTGGAAGCAAGTGATGTTGTTCAAGCCCATGTTGATGGACGAGGATTGTGTACATGCACAATACCTGGAGAGCATAGGCCAAAAGAAATGGAAATCAAGTGGGTTGAAGTAGAAGGAGCACTAAGAAGCTTCTAAGGAGGGGGAGAAGAAGTGGAAACAAGGAAAAAGATAAAAAAACAACAACCACAACACACCAATACAAATATCCCAACAACCACTGTAACATTGATGGTCATACATAGAAGTGTTGGAATTTTCATTCAACATTTAACCTAAAGAAAAAAAAGAAAGATGAAAAGAAGAAGAATCTTATGGCCACTAATTCAAGAAACCAAGTTGAAATAAATTCAAACATAGATGGGAATATCATCTATACATCAGTTCAAAAGGAGGTGAATTTGAATATCCTTCAGCAATAGGAAGAGAATGAAAGGACCAAACTCTTCCATATAAAGATACATTTTAAGAACACCAATATTGATACTTTGTTTGACTCAAGATCATGGGAAAAATCTCATTGTAGTAAAGATGGTCAACAAATTGGGATTATAAGTTCATGATCATCGAATCCCATATCCATGCAAAGATGAAGCTAACAAAAGAGTGCAAAATTAGATTTGCTATTAGTGTTGATTTTATTGATGAAGTAGAACTAGATGTAGTTCCCCTTGATGCATGTGGAGTGGTGTTTGGAAGTCCATATATGTACATGTGGGATGAAATCTTCATGCTAAGATACAACTAGTACCACCTCATCAAGGATGGAAAATCGTTCACCATCAATGCACACAATGACAAGTCCAAAATTCCACTAGTAAGTGCAAACCAAACCAAGAAACTGATCAGTTCCAAAAAAAAATATTTTACTATTTTAAGAGAAAAACAGTCTATGGAAGAGTCAGTACGAGAAAAAGCATCTGTGGAGGGATGTAATAAGAAAAAAATGTTGATAGGTGGTTGTCATTGATGTCAACCCAACCAACACTAGGAGATGTCCTGCAAATATGACATGGAAATTCACAATTTTTCGAGTCAAGCTCATTCTAGTTGGATTCTTCTTGGAAATATGTTTTCGGTGCTATGTGGCACACCACGTAGTTCTTCATAGTTTGAGATATATTCAAGTTTGAAGTTAGAGATCCCAGTTAGTGGATTAAAACCCCAAAGGGTTGTGACATAGCACACATTCATTGGTTGATGGTCATTAAAAATCTATCATAAGGGTTATTTCTTATATTTAGTGGACAAGTCACCTTAAGGAAGGATGTTATACTCTTTTCCATCTATCAAAAGTTCCCTTCACCATTTAAAAAGAGAAAGAAACCCAACTACATCAACCACAAGGCCAATGACCTTCCTAACTTAGACTACAAGGAATATACACTTTGAATTTTAGAATTCCTAATACTTCAACACCTAAATATTGGAGCCCCTCCTAACCCTCCAACGTTCATCCCCTAAGCCTATAAAAAGGATCCTTACCTTGTTATTGTGAATGTACTTGAACGATTATCTTGAGAAAGGTGTTCTAAAATCTTCGACCACCCTTGGGCCTCTAACGCATGCATCAAATAGAAGGACTAGGGTTTGGTTATTGTTTGTTTCATGATATTTTAAAGGTCTGTCCTATTGTAGAGAGGAGAAAAGATTCTAAAGTTTGATATTTGGACATATGGTGGAGGACGGTCCTCATTTAGGGAACAAGGTACAAGACTTATTTTTATCACTGTTTGGAGGCTCGTTTTTTTTGCAGGTCACTCTTTAGAGGAAGAGCGAAAGTCCTGTTGAAGCAAAGACTCACAAATTAACACCTTACAACCTTCGATCCTCAAGTAAGTTTGTTTTAAAGATAATTCGGATATGTTCTAGTTTCCATTAAGTCTCGGACATGTACTTACCATTTGAACCTCAAACCCAAGGTATATAAGAGTGTCATTGCATATTTTCAATAGTTATTTTTAGGATCTCTTTGTGTTTGTTTAGGACTTTATTATCTTTTAAATGGGATCAACTTGAGTCATTTGCATTGAATTCAAGGTAAATCTTATTTAGGGCACAAAAATCAAAGATCCATTTGTATGTTTTGTTGGTTTAGGGTTTTTATTGTATTTTGTTTTGTTAATGGGATCTGCCTTTTATCCACTTGTTGCAGGACCAAATATCCTTTGTGTTCAGGATTTACTTTCTCTTTGTTTTGGGACTTTTGGGATTCACATTTTGTCTTATGTCGCAGGCATAAAACTTGAAGTTTGAACAACTCTGTGATGAGTATTTGATGCTTGAAGGTCTGAAAAGATTCGATGAGAAACAATATTGTTGAGGAAGAAATCTATAGCAGTTGCAAATAAAATAGTGAACACTTTTAAAGTGAATAAAACACTTGCAAAAACACATCTTCAACAGTTAAAGTGCATGTCATCAAATCCTATAGTAGTTTATTGATAGATTTTTGGCTCCGCCTCAAGGCATCAAACTTGTTTAATCATCAAAGATAGTATGGAAGATCCATATTGAAGGTAGGGAAGGTACTACAAGCAGTGAAGCAGTAAAAGAAGAGCAAGGTACTACAATAGTGAAGTAGTAAATGCAGAGTAGGGAAGCATTGGTTCATCATCAACAACAATAGTATCTCATTTGACATTCGTAAAATTCAAGTCTTGTAAAGAGTCTGTACATTGTACACGCATTGCAGAAGTCATTTTTGTTTTGGTGCAAGTGTTTGGTTTGTAGTTGGGACAAAGGTTTTTACTCTGTTGACGGTGTTGGACCCGCCAACATTTAGGGGATCTCCCCGGTATGAAGTCCCAACTAGACCTCAAACCATTTGGTGTAAGAGTCTCATCTGGTATGATGATCTGGTTCCCATTATCTTAAAGATATGCCTTAGCTTACTTTTCACCACATGAGAGTGGTATACTTAGTCTTCAAACAGTGAGGTTTGTGTGCCTGGTGAGTGCTTAGTGTAACTTGTGTCTAAGTTCTTTCACTGCAAAGGGAGAGGGTGAGAGTGAGTCTCAAGTCGAAAGGGAATAGTCCCAACTCAGTTAGAGACACACAACATAGCAGGATCTGCGCAGCTTTCGACAGAGTAGTCCACACGGATGCGGCAACCACAAACACAAAGTGAACAAATAGCACGTACAACACCCAACAGAGTAGTCCACACGAGTGCGACGGTCGTTATAAAATTTTTACAAGAATGAGTTTGTCGAGTGTCCGGAGTAGTCCACATGGGCGAGACAACGATAACAACTGATACAAAACATTTCCAACAACATATGCACTAAAACAACTGAAATAGTTCAACTATCTTAGTACAAGTTAAAGAAACATGGATTACAAGCGTCCAAAGAATAGTCTTATAAAGGAATACAATAGATGTGTGAAAACGTGCTGGATTGTGATAGGTTTCTGAATTAAGCGAAAGTTCCAAAACACATCCGTACACCATACATCACTAACCTCGATAGCGGGGCATTGGAGCCACTGCTCGCTCCTCAAAGAAAAGACTACAGACTCTGAAGGATATGCGGGAGGAGCCAAGGTGAAAAGTCCTTTTCATGTACAAATGAGGGGTATATATAGCTAAGGGTGAACTTGACCCTTGTGAACCTTCGACTTCCCTCATGACTGTTCGACTTACATCACTGTTTAACTTCATCCGTGGGTCTCTTGGACTTCCACATTACATTAATTACACAAGTATGAACCAAAGTAGTGATGTGGTCGAGGCGACTCATGACACTGCTGGTATGCACATGTTGGTTGTGTTGTTCATGTCGAGTTGTTGTGCTGCTGAGTGATGAGTGTGCTCGTGGTGTACCATAGCTTCACCTCCGCATGGCAAAGTGCGTGGAGTCTTTAATGGTATTGGTGTTCACTTGATGGTTCATGCATGTGCATGTGTCTCCTTCACTTGCTACTTGGTATACTTCGTGTGTTCGTCTAACTGTGAGTAAGCCTTCTAGCATGCGCTCCTTGTTCATCATGTTTGTCGTCACGCCATGTGGCATCCATGTACCTGTTTCTAAAATCACGCATGATGAGACGACATCAAATCCAGAAATCCCCTAGTCTACTATGATGCATTGTCTTTCGTTTCCAGGTGTAGGTGACCGGGAGAAAGGACAAGGCTCTTAAACAATGCAGAGCACATGTCCGACGGGGATGCGAAGCTCCGGGACACTATCGAGAAAAACTGCGCAAATCTCACTAAGAGGCTGGGTTGAGCAGTCCGGGACAACAATGACATCTGTGGGATCTAGCTCAGCTGGGAGGAAGAATTGCGCAGTCTTTCCGAGCAAGACAGTGCGGGCATCAGGAGGCACTGGCAGTGAAAACTGCTCAGATTTCCAAAGGAGGCCAGGATCGGGCTGCGAGAGCCTTCTAGTCAGAACTGCGCAGATCTGGGAGGCAGCCAGGCAGGACATGTCTGCATAGTTTCAGGGCTGAGCGGGGTTCCAAGAAGCAGGTGGACTGTCCATGAAAACTGCACAATTTTCAGAAGCAGTGGAGAGCAATCCAACAGGGGAACTGCCCGACAAAGCTGCGCAATTTCTAGGGATAGTGTAGTGATAGGCCGTAGGTGCCTGTCCTACATCTCTGCGCAATTTCTTTAGGCAGTGCAAGCAGGAAAGTGATCCGGATTTAAACAGGAACGCAACAAATTACAGAGATAACCATATACACAAAGATGCAGCGGAAATAATACTTCATTTCATTAATGGAAAATACTGAAATATGCTTACAACCAGAAATGGAAATAAACCAGCCAGGGCGATGGTAGCTTATCACTTAGAAGAGATGTGGTGGCTACATGCCTCTGAACTGTGTTACAATGAGGCTCGAAGGCCTATTTATTGTTGAGAAATAATGGAAAACCCTTAACATTCCAAAACCTAACCCTAGAAGATGAAACGCCAAACTGTGGGCTCCATTTGGGTAAATTGGTACATCAATTTCCCGGGGTCGTAACTTTGGCATATGATCTCTGTTTGACGCGTACGATAGCTCATTAGAAAGATCTATCCGAGAACTACCACTTTGGGAGGCAACATGGGTCCATCGACCCATGTTGTCCTAGATTTCCCAAAAAACGTCGTTTAAGGCCTCAAAACGGCTCCGAAAGTTTCAGACCCAAAAAACTGCTAAAAATAGTAAACTATGCTACAATTTAGGAAACTGAAAAGCTGAAAGAGACAATTGTGGGGGTCCAAATGGGATAGGTGGGTGGCCACCAACATCCACCTGGATCATTCCTCCCCCCTTAGGAAGCAATGGTCACCATTGCATTGAGTTCCTCCATCTGCTGAACTTGGTCCCTGGTGAGCTGTTCTGCAATCTCTGATGTCTCCAGATATGGTGGGAAGCATGGTCGACGACAGTCCACATTGAACACTCGGTGCAAGTGAAGGAATGGAGGAATGTTGTGCTTCAAAGCATTTTTGCCCGTAACCTTGGTACTGGTGTAAGGACCATGTCAAAGTGGTCTGAGTTTCTAATGGGTTCTGGTAAGGCGTTCTCTCTGCAGATGTAACTAAACTTTGTCACCCACCTGAAACTTGTGTGGTACCCCTGTGGGTGAGGAGAAGTTGTTCCTGTGTTCTGTCATGACCGTATCCCTTTGCTGCTGCTGCTACGTGGAGGAACCCTTTGCAGGGGTCATGGATGTAGCAACGATCTTCCCCTTACTTTGGGAGTGAACCAAACAGATGAATTTCCTGGTCTGGGAGATGAGCTTGCTGCCTTTCTTAGTAGTGATCAAAGAGGTGGCAGTAGGTGAGGCTACCTCTGGTATCCTGTATAATAAACTACTCAAAGAAATAATGACAGCACGAGGCCTTGACTCATACACAGCATGTCGCCTCCACAAGTATGGTTGGCCTAATAATACATCACAAACATCCAGAGGTGTAACATCACACAATACCTCGTCTGTGAATGGTTTGATGCTGTAGGGAAGGCGGCACTGCTGGCGAACTTTGAGATCTCGTCCCTCATGAAGCCACCCGATACTGTACGGTTGCGGGTGTGTTGTAGTCGTTAGGCCCAACCGCTTCACGACCTCTGCTGAAATGAGGTTCTTTTGGCTGCCACTGTCCATAATGAATTGCAGTGGCGAACCCTTTACCCACATCTGTGAGTGGAAAAGACGCTCCCCTTCCTCTGGATTTTCGGGCTCATTTTTCTGGATTTTAGCGATGGCAACAGTGGCGCTAGGATCCGCATCAATGATTTGCTTCCCTTTGCTATTCCCCTTGTCGGGTTCTGGCTCAGGGTCGGAACATGCATCTGATTTGGAAGCCTTCAACTCGGCCACCAGCGACTACTTGGTCCGACACTCACTTGTGTTATGAGTGGGACTCTTGTGGAACTCACACCACTTTCCTGTGTCCTTCTTCGGCTTCGTGGTGTTGTTCTTTTCTTGCGGCTTCGAGGGGTTGTCTTGGGTCACCCCGCCTTGGCTTTGTCCTTTGGGCTTCGAATTTGCAGATCCAAAGTCTCGCTTCTTCTGTTTGAACTTTTGCTCGATATTGACAGCGTATCGGCATGCTGTGCCGAGTGAGGAGATGTTCAAGAACTCCATCTCTTCCTAGATGTATCTGTGTAGGCAGCCGTGGTATTTGAGTACCAGATGCAACTCAGAATCTTTGATACCCAACTGTGTGCGAAGGGTATGAAAAATGTTTGTGAACTCTGGCACATCTTGGTCTCGTCCCTGCCGCAGTGTGGTCCATTTGATGTATTTGTCCTCATAGCTTTTGATAGGGTAGTACTGCTCCTTGACGGCATCTCGGAATGAATCCCAAGTGGGTGCGGCTGAAAATAGTGAGCCTGTGCTTTCATCCTTCTGCTCGTAGTAGGTTTCCCACCAGTCCTTGACGTGGGGGGTTGCTTTAAGAAGAGCAAAAACAATCTTTTCTCGACTCGAAAATTCATGAACAGAAAAATACCCTTCTAGCAGATTTAACCATTTATCTACCGCATCTGCGTCTATTTTACCCTCGAAGATGGGGATTTCAAAATTCACTTGTACCTTAAACGGTGTGGCATTTCCAGAGTAGCTGCTGGAAGTCGATGCGTCGCTTCTGGGTAGCCGCTGAAGGATCTCGGAAAAGCTGTCCATCATCGCGTTCCTTTGTCGCTCGAGGGCTTCTTCGAGCAAGATTTTGATAGGATCTCCTGCTCCCTTGTCTTTCTTCTCATCTGCCATGGGAGGCCGTCGGGATTTGCGAGGCTAATCTTGCAAAGGTTCGACCAGTTCAAGCCCTAACTCCTTATATCCCGACCTCGTTGGGGACATGCAAAGAAAAACAGAGAAAAAGCAGACCGCTCTGATACCACTAATCCAGATTTAAACAGGAACGCAACAAATTACAGAGATAACCATATACACAAAGATGCAGCGGAAATAATACTTCATTTCATTAATGGAAAATACTGAAATATGCTTACAACCAGAAATGGAAACAAACCAGCTAGGGCAATGGTAGCTTATCTCTTAGAAGAGATGTGGTGGCTACATGCCTCTGAACTGTGTTACAATGAGGCTCGAAGGCCTATTTATTGTTGAGAAATAATGGAAAACCCTTAACATTCCAAAACCTAACCCTAGAAGATGAAACGCCAAACTGTGGGCCCCGTTTGGGTAAATTGGTACATCAATTTCCCGGGGTCGTAACTTTGGCATACGATCTTCGTTTGACCCATACAATAGCTCGTTAGAAAGATCTATCCTGGTCCATGGACCCATGTTGCCCTAGATTTCCCAAAAAACGTCGTTTAGGGCCTCAAAACGGCTCCGGAAGTTTCGGACCCGAAAAACTGCTAAAAATAATAAACTGTGCTACAATTTAGGAAACTGAAAATCTGAAAGAGACAATTGTGGGGGTCCAAATGGGATAGATGGGTGGTCACCAACATCCACCTGGATCAGCAAGCTAGACTACTTCTGCGCAGCTTTGGAGATGAGTGCAGCGCTAGGTCACTACTCCAGTCAAATTCTTCGGTTGACCAGTTGGAGGCTTGATAGACAGGCTTGTGGGAAGCACATACTGAGATGGATTCATACTTATGCGTTGTTATGGGTGATAGTTAGCCGGGTTGATTCCAGAATTGTGCAGTGCAGACTGCCTAGAGGGCAGCCTCAAGCTCTGCGAAGTTTTGGGCAACAGTGCTTAGTCATTGAGGGTTGAGACTGGGTAGTGCAGCTCAGTGGAGATTTCGCTGATGGAGGGTGGTCTGGTCGACAAACTTTTAGAAAAAATGGCTAAGTGTGTGAGCGAGTGAACTCGTGTATACATGATGACAAGCCACCTCAAACCGCAAGACAACATATGCTCAATGTGACTAACTATGGGATTGTGTTAATGGTGAAAGTGGTAAGTGCGACACTTTGGATAGACCTTTGGATGGCCGTGACGACACTTGTGCGACAATGCTTACAACATTGTGTGTGAGTGCGACGGGTGTTTACATAGTCGAAACAACTCATGCACACACAAAAAAACCTTCGATATCAATAGAACAAGGTCGCAAGTATGACACAACAATCAACATGCCGAAGACGACAGTTGGTCAAACAAGCGAAAAGGAAGCAAGACATGTAGAGGAAACACATAAAATGACTTTTTTCATGTTTGCACACATTCATGTTACTAAAAGCAAGATGATATGACAATGACAAGCAGTCTTGCAAACTCAACTAAGAGGTGTACTTCGAAAGGTGTTCTTTACTTACCATACTTACCCTCGAGATGATCATGCACTCGACGGAATTTGCATTCGTTCTTTATCTTTTGCCATCACTTAGTCTCTTGGCCCTTTTCCTCGACTCCTTGGGAGTGATCTCAGCATGTCACCTTTTTCCTATAGTCACTAAGAGATAGATAAGCGTCGTTTTAGCGGGTAGTTACTGCTGTCGGAATGAGGCCCATCTGCGCAGTTTTGAGGCACAAGAAATCGTTGCGGGATGGAGGTCCTGGGATGACATCTCTGCGCAATTTATGAGTGCAGTGCAGCCCGAGTAGCTGAGAGTAAATGTTACGTAGTTTTTGGATGCAAGGCACTGCCGCAAGATGGGTTTTGGGAGGACACATCTGTGCAGTTTCAGGTTGCAAGGCAACATGAGGAGCTGAAGGACAATACCATGCAATTTTTAGAGATAGGGGGTTCCAGCTGGGGAAAGACACTAGAGAAAACCACTACGAAGTTTGCATGCCAAGGGATGTTGGGGTCTCTACGCACTATGTAGTTCGAGCAGGCAAGGGAGGAAGCTTGATGGTTGCAGAAGCAAAGTGCACAATTTTGGGAGGCTGGATGAGGCTAAGTTGCTTGGGAAATTGGCTAAGTGTGAGATCAATGAAACATATGTAAACATTGATAAGACTTGACTGTGATTGCACACGAACACTTAGTGATGCAACATAGACCATCCAAAATGTATAAAACATACTCTGTTTGATGCAACAACCTTCGTGACAAGAGTGCGTGAAGTGAGTGTGAAACATGTCTATGTGATGATAACAACTCATACGCACACGATTCCCTTGAAGCAAAACAACATTCCCCTTGCATGCCAAACAATAATCCCTATGCCGAAAGATGACACATGTTGCATAAGGATGAGAACATGAACAACTCTTAAGATCAAGGAGGGGACGCTTGAGATCATCAACTTACCAACAAGTGACCAAGGACGATCGATCGCAGAATCCAAGGTAGGCTTTGAAATTTGCATGCGAGCCAAAATTTTGGAGGGTGGTTGTAGTCGCTACAACATTGGCGACATGTTGGTAAAACTCCAGCTCTCTATATGGACCTTGTTTCGTGAAAAGCGAGTCTAACCCTTCCAGAAGTATTGTTTGATTCTTTGATCGTGATGGCTTCCGTACTAACTTGTGTGAAAGATGTAGTCCCTACCATTCCCTTGATTGGTCAACACACATTCCAAGGAAAGTCAACTTAGTTGTTTCAATTGGGGATGAGGATTATATGGATGCACAAGCAATATAATTGTCAGAGTTTAAGTTTCATCTCTAGTGTTGCTTCGTTGCAAGCAAGCCTGGATAGTACCCCGGCGGAGTCACGCAGGAACACAAGCATCACTCCGCTGCCAACGAGCCTGGTCAGTACCCTGGTGGAGTTACTTGTATCAACTCTCTACACATGAAGCTTTTCTCTTCTTTCACCTTATTCGTTTTTAATATTTTCATTCTTTTAATTTTTTTCATTTTTTCAAAGAATTGTAGATAAACACTTATTTATTTTAGAGGCAGAAGAGGGATCTCGACTGATTGAGAGACGAAGAGGTTTTTCCTTCAGAGAAGTATGTTATGTATACCTTTGACATACTTATTAAGGTTTTCCCCCTCACCTTACTCTACTTGACTGAGCTGACAAGGGTTAACCCAAAAGAAACGATTAGAGTAGGCGGTACTAGTTAATAGTGCAAGCATTGTGTTTTCACCAAGTCTCACTCTGAATAGAACGTATTTTCCATAATGGCATCATCGAATGAAGACAAAAAGATCTTCATAAAGAGAGAGGACAACAAATAAACAGATGTTGATAGTTATACAAGTCCTCTTAGATTTTCTTGGCTTGTCTCGAGAGCCAAACACGGTTTCATGTAAGGCTAACCTACGAGTACAAACAAGCAAAGAAAGCAAAAGGTAGAGGTAAAGTGAAATCAAAACAAGTAAGCAAAGCAAGAAAGCAAGCAAACCAAACAAAGTAAGCAAGCAGAGAAAACATGCAAACCAGGAAACAAAACAAGGCAAGAAAGCAAACACTACTCTTACTCCTACGCTAAACAGTGCATGGGCCCACTCATGTGAAGTGATATTTCCAATACAGCCACTGGGGCATTGGATGGTCCATGGTGGCGAAGGTATGGTAAAAAGGAAAGATATGCATGTAAACCAGTGAACAAGAAAGATAGATCAACAAAGACCAACACGCTCCGAGTTCTAAAGCATCCATAGAAAAGAAAAATGTGAATGCATAAGACAAACATTCTACGGACTTAACATGGTGTTGTGACACAATGCATGCAGATGATAAGCATGTGCACTCTCTTGACTGTGACATACAATCAAATATGAGAAAGAGAGACAACTTACGCCTTGCAAGTGTGCTTGTTATATATGATTCCTCCAATGCATGAGCGATGCGTTCATGTGATTCAGGTGGAGGAAGTGAAATCTGAATATTAGATTGAGCTTCAATGCATACAAATGAGCGATGAGAAGCCTTGGGTGTTTCAAAAATTTTCTGATTACAAGTGGAACTAACCTCAGGATAGCTAGGGCCTAACATAACCATCAGCTCAGGCTAAAGTGCCTCGACAACCTGCGGGGTTTCCACTTCGTCAATAGATAGATCATCGAAGATCGATGGCTTAGAAAGATTAACAACGAGTGAATCAACATCATGATCAAATGAAGAAGTACATAGATCACGACAACCACGATCAGAAAATTCGGGATGTTTGTCGGCATCCTCATGATTTGATGAATCACGCAGAGGGGTAGTTGAGAAACAAGGATGTTCACCCTCTGTGTTTTTAGAAATGATAGATGACAGATGGGACAGATTTTCAGAGGAAGGTGTGTCCTATCCGCAATGTAATGACAAGCTGACATCCGGTGTGTCCTGTGAATGATCGGAAGTAGAAACATCCGGAGATGAGTTTTCACAAGGGAAATTAAAAGTGGCAGAATCACAAGAGATGTCATGATAGAGCGAATGAGGCGCGGATGGAAGGGAGTCATCCTTCATCGCGGGTTCTTCTTCAGATTCCTGCACACACTCATCATGAATGATAGCACAGGTTGGCTGCACAATGCCAACTCCGTCAACAACTTGATCCTCATTCACAACAAGTGTGGAGTCTAGAATGGAAGAACATAAGACAGTACAATCCGGAGAATCAGTAGAACGCGGGGACGGAGGTTGACATAAAAAGTCCATATGACAACCAACAAGTTTGCAACCCAAATCTACGCAAATATCAAGAGCATGTGCAGTAGGAGGATGTGACAATTCAACAGATGTGTGCGCACCTTCTCCCACCTTGCACTACGGAGCTAGAGTTGTTTGATGAGAAGAGGAAGGACAGTCACTTGTGACAACAACCTTGTCCGTCTTAGATTTAGCAGCTCTAACACTAAGGTACGCTGGGATGTATTCGAATGATTCTAAGAATTGTGGATTTTCAGATATGTAAAGAAGATAGTTAAATCTTCCAACGAGGAATTCCCAATCAATTTCATCTTCGGGAATCGATATGAAAGCTTACGAAAGCGCATGTGAAATTGTTCAACGGATTCATCAGGTTCTTTCCATAATTTTATAATTTCTTTATTGAGTGCTTTACGGTCAAAATGATGGAAAGCACGACCTATCTCTATGATCAACTGAGTGAGGGAGTGAATATAGTCCTTGGGCAACATGGCACACCATAGCAGTGGGTGCCCTCGAAGTGTGTATGCAAATAGTGAGCAGGTCATGTAATCTTCATGGATTTTATACTCGTGACAGGTAACTGTAAAGGAAACTTTGTGTTCAAGCCAGGCCATTCTGCCTTCACCTTCATATGTGTGTTGTGACAAGGAATTCCAGAGCTCCTCCGAGATTTCAAAGTCATTTCCATAAGACATACACTTCAGAGGAGAAATTTTATGGTTAGTCATGATGAGTATGTGAAGATTCAAAATAGATGGTGCAGACTCAGCTTGTCATTTGGCCCTCCTTCTAGCGCCAGAAATGTTGACAGTACTGGACCCGCCAACATTCAGGGGATCTCCCTAGTATGAAGTCCCAACTAGACATCACACCGTTTGGTGTAGGAGTCTCATCCGGTATGATGGCTCGGTTGCCATTATCTTAAAGATATGCCTTAGCTCTTGCTTGTCAGCACATGAGAGTGGTATACTTAGTCTTCAAACAGCGAGGTTCGTGTGCCTAGTGAGTGCTTAGTGTAACTTATGTCTAAGTTCTTTCACTACACAGGGAGAGGGTGAGAGTGAGTCTCAAGTCGAAAGGGAATAGTCCCAACTCAGTTAGAGACACACAACATGGATTTGCGTAGCTTTCAGCAGAGTAGTCCACACGGATGCAGCAGTCACAAATACAAAGTGAACAGATATCACGTACAACACCCAGCGGATTAGTCCACACAAGTGCGACGGCCGTTATAACAACTTTACAAGAATGAGTCTGTCGAGTGTCCAACGGAGTAGTCCACACGGGCGAGACAATGATAACAACTGATACAACACATTTCCAACAACATATGCACTTAAACAACCGAAATAGTTCAACTATCTTAGTACAAGTTAAAGCAACATGCATTACAAGCGTCCAAACAATAGTCTTACAAACGAATATAATACATGTGTGAAAACGTGCTGACCTGTGAGAGGCTTCATAATTAAGCGAAAGTTCCAAGACACATCCATACACCATACATCACTAACCCTGATAGCAGTGCGTTGGAGCCACTGCTCTCTCCTCAAATAAAAGGCTACAAACTCTGAAGGCTATGTGGGAGGAGCCAAGGTGAAAAGTCCTTTGCATGTACAAATGAGGGGTATATATATCCAAGGGTGAACTTGACCCTTGTGAGTCTTCGAATTCCCTCATGATTGTTCGACTTACATGAATCTTTAACTTCATCCGTGGGTCTCTTGGACTTACACGTTACATTACATTGATTACACAAGTATGACCCAAAGTAGTGATCTGGCCAAAACGACTCATGACACAACTCGACATGACACTGCTGGTATGCACATGCTAGTTGTGTTGTTCGGGTATAGTTGTTGTGCTGCCGAGTGATGAGTGTGCTCGTGGTATACCATAGCTTCACCTTTGCATGGCAAAGTGCGCAGAGTCTTCAATGGTCTTGGTGTTCGCTTGATGGTCCATACATGTGCATGTGTCTCCTTCGCTTGATACTTGGTATGCTTCGTTCATCCTTGTTCATCTCGTTCGTCGTCACACCATGTCTCATCCATGTACCTGTTTCTGCAATCGCTCATGACGAGACGACATCAAATCCATAAATCCCTAGTCTACTATGATGCATTGTCTTTCGTTTCTGGGTGTAGATGACCAGGAGAAAGGACAAGGCTATGAAACAACGCAAAGCACATGTCAGGCCGAGATGCGAGGCTCCGGGACACTGTCGGGAAAAACTGCGCAGAGGTCACTGAGAGGTTGGGTTGAGAAGTCCAGGACAACAATGACATTTGTGGGATCTGGCTTAGCTGGGAGGCAAAATTTCGCAGTTTTTGTAGGGAAGGCAGTGCGGGCATCAGGAGCCACTGACAGTGAAAACTGCGCAGATTTCTAGAGGAGGCCGAGATCAGTCTGTGAGAGGTTTCTGGTCAGAACTGCGCAGATCTGGGAGGCAGTCAAGCAAGACATGTCTGCCTAGTTTCCAAGCTGAGCGGGGTGTCGGGCAGCAGGTGGACTGTCCATGAAAACTGCGCAATTTTCAAGAGTAGTGGAGAGCAGTCCATCAGGGGAACTACCTGAAAAAACTACACAATTTCCAGGGACAGTGCAGTGACAGGCCGCAGGTGCTTGTCCTTCATGTTTGCATAATTTCTTCAGGCAGTGCAAGCAGGCAGTCTGGCCAGCTTCTACGCAATTTTGGAGATGAGTGCAGCCCTACGTCACTTCTCTAGTAAAATTCTCAGGTTGACCAGCAGGAGGCTTGATATATAGGCTTACAAGAAGCGCAAACTGAGATGGCTTCATGGGTAAATTTTGTGTTGTTCTAGGTGACAGTCAGGCGGGTTGATTCCAGAATTGTGTAATGCAGAATGCTTGGAGGGCAGCCTCAAGCTCTACGCAGTTTTGGGTAACAGTGCTTGGTCACTAAGGGTTGAGACTGCGCACTGCAGCTCAGTGGAGGTCCGACTGATGGAGGATGGTCTAGTGGATAGATTTTCAGAAAAAATGGTTGTGTGTAAGCGAGTGAACTCGTGTATACATGACCTTACGAATACACACTCAACATGACTCGATGATAAGACCCCTCAAACCGCAAGACAACATATGCTCAATGTGACTAACTGCGAGATTGCCTAATGGTGAAAGCGAAAAGTACGACACTTCGGATAGACCTTTGGATGACCGTGACGAAACTTGCGTGACAGTGCTTACAACATTGTGTGTGAGTGCGACAGGTGTTTACATAGTCGAAACAACTCATGCACACAAAGGCAAACCTTCAATATCACCAGAACAAGGTCGCAAACATGACACGACAATCAACATGTTGAAGACAACAGTTGGTCAAGCAAGCGAAAAAGAAGCAAGACATGTAGAGGAAACACATGAAATGACTTTTTTGTGTTTTCACACATGCATGTTACTGAAAACAGGATGATATGACAATGACAAGCAGTCCTGCAAACTCAACTAAGAGGTGTACTTCGAAAGGTGTTCTTTACTTACCATAATTATCCTTGAGATGATCATGGATCCGACGGAGTTTGTATGCGGTCGTGATCTTTTATCATCACTTAGTATCTTGGCCCTTTTCCTCAACTCCTTGGGAGTGATCTCAGCATGTCACATTTTTCCTGTAGTCACTGAGAGATAGATAAGCATCGTTTTAGCGGGTAGTGACTATTGCCGGAATGAGGCCCATCTGCGTAGTTTCTAAATGCAAGACAGACAGGGCATTTTGGAAAACACTGCGTAGTTTTGAGGCACAATACACTGCTCTAGGATGGGGGTCTTGGGAGGACATCTCTGCCCAATTTCTGAGTGCAGTGCAACCCAGGCAGCCACGGGATGGGTTCGAGGAGGACACATTTGCGTAGTGTCAGGTTGCAAGGCACGTTGAGGAGCTGAGGGACAATATTGCACAATTTCTGGAGACAGTGGGTTTTGGCTAGGGAAAGTTACTAGAGAAAACCACTGCGCAGTTTGGATGCCAAGGGATGCTGGGGTCTCTGCACTACGGAGTTCCAACAGGAAAGGGAGGAAGCTTGATAGTTGCAGAAGCAAAGTGCACAATTCCGGGAGGCTGGATAAGGCTAAGTTTCTTGGGAAATTAGCTAAGTGTGAGATCAATGAAACATATGTAAACATCTATAAGACTTGACTGTGATTGTACACGAACACTTAGTGATGCAACATAGACCATCCAGAATGTATAAAACATACTCTACTTGACGCAACAACCTTCATGACAAAAGTGTGTGAAGTGAGTGTGAAACATGTCTATGTGATGATAACAACTCATACGCACGCGATTCGCTTGAAGCAAAACAACATTCCCCTTGCATGCCAAAAAATAATCCCTATGACACATTCTGCATAAGGATGAGAACATGAACAACTCTTAAGATCAAGGAGGGGAATATTGAGATCATCAGCTTACCAATAAGTGACCAAGGACAATCGATCATAGGATCCAAGGTAGGCTCTAAAATTTGCATGTGAGCCAAAATTTTGGAAGGTGGTTGTAGCCGCTACAACATTGACGACACACTGGTAGAACTCCAAATCTCTATATGGACCTTGTTTCGTGAAAAGTGAGTCTAACCCTTTCGTAAGTATTGTTCAATTCTTTGATCGTGACGGCTTCCATACTAGCTTGTGTGAAAGATGTAGTCCCTACCATTCTCTTGATCGGTGAGCACACATTCCAAGGAAAGTCAACTTAGTTGTTTCGATTGGGGATGAGGAGTATATGGATGCACACACAATATAATTGTCAGAGTTTAAGTTTCATCTCTGGTGTTTCTCCGCTGCAAGCAGGCATGGACAGTACCCCGACGGAGTCATGCAGGAACACAATCATCGCTTCGCTTCCAGTGAGCCTGGTCAGTACCCTGGCGGAGTCACTTGTATCACCTCTCTGCATAGGAAGCTTTTCTCTTTTTTTGCCTTATTCGTTTTTAATTTTTTAATTTTTTAATTTTTTTCATTTTTTCAAAGAACTGTGGAGAGGAACTTATTTATTTCAGAGGCGAAAGAGGGATCTCGACTTATTGAGAGCATAAGAGCTTGTTCCTTCAGAGAAGTATGTTATATATACCTCTGACATACTTGTTAAGGTTTTCCCCCTCACCTTACTCTACTTGACTAAGTTGACAAGGGTTAACCCAAAAGAATGGTTTAGAGTAGGCAGTACTAGTTAACATTGCAAGCGTTGTGTTTTCACCAAGACTCACTCTGAACATAACGTATTTTCCATCAAGACATCATCGACTAAAGACAAAAAGTTCTTCATAAAGAGAGAGGAAAACAAATAACTAGAGGTTGATTGCTGTACAAGTCCTCTTAGATTTGCCCGACTTGTCTCGAGAACCAAACACAGTTTCATGTAAGGCAAACCTACAGGTACAAACAAGCAAAGAAACCAAAAAGTAGAAGTAAAGCGAAAGAAAAACAAGCAAGCATAGCAAGCAAGCAAACCAAACCAAACCAAGTAAGCAAGCAAAGAAAACATGGAAACCAGGAAGAAAAACAAGGAAAGAAAGCAAACATGACTCCTACTCCTACACTAAATAGTGCATGGACTTATTCACATGAAGTGATATTTCCAATGCAGCCACCGGCACATTGGATGGCCCCTGTTGGCGAAGGCATGGTAAGCAAGAAAGATATGCATGTAAACTAGTGAACAAGAAAGATAGATCAACAAAAACCAACACACTCTAAGTTCTAAAGCATCCACATAAAAGAAAAGAGCGAATGCACAAGACAAACATTCTACGAACTTAACATGGTGTTGTGACACATTGCGTGCATATGATAAGCATGCACACCCTCTTGACTGTGACAGACAAGCAAACATGAGAAAGAGAGACAAATTACGCCTTGAAAGTGTGCTTGTTATGTATGGTTCCTCCAATGCATGAGCGATGGGATCATGTGATTCAGGTGGAGGAAGCGAAATCTGAGTATTGGATTTATCTTCAATGCATATAGATGAGTGATGAGGAGCCTTGTGTGTTTCAAAAAATTTCTGATCAGAAGTGGAACTAACCTCAAGATAGTGACGACCTAACATAACCATCAGCTCAAGATAAATTGCCTCAACAGTCTGTGGGGTTTCCACTTCGTCAATAGATAGATCATCAGAGATTGGTGGCTCAGAAAGATTAACATCGAGGGAATCAACATCGTGGTCAAATGAAGAAATACATAGATCACGATAACCATGAGCAGAAAATTCGAGATGTTTGTCAGCATCTTCATGATTTGATGAATCATGTAGAGGGGTAGATGAGAAACAAGGATGTTCACCCTCCGTGTTTTCAGAAATGACAAATGACAGATGCAACGGATTTTCAAAGGAAGATGTGTCCTCTCCGCAATGTAATGACAGGCTGACATCTGGTGTGTCTTGTGAATGATCGGAAGTAGACACATCCATAGGTGATTTTTCACAGGGAAAATCAAAAGTGTCATAATCACAAAAGATGTCAGGATAGAGTGGATGAGGCGCGGATGGAAGGGAGTCATCCTTCACAGTGGGTTCTTCTTCAGATTCCCACACACACTCATCATGAATGATAGCGCAGGTTGGTTGCACAACACCAACTCTGTCGATAACTTGATCCTCGTTCACAACAAGTGTGGAGTCCGGAACAGAAGAACACAAGACAATACAATCTGGAGGATTAGCAGAACGTGGGGACGGAGGTTGAGGTAAGAAGTCCATATGACAACCAACAGGCTTGCAAGCCAAATTTGCACAGATATCAAGAGCAGGTGGGGTAGGAGGATGTGACAGTTCAACAGATGTGCGCGCACCTTCTCCCACCTCGCACTGCGGAGCTAGAGTTGTTTGATGAGAAGAGGACGGACAATCACTTGTGACAACGACCTTGTCCGTCTTAGATTTAGAAGCTCTAACACCGAGGTATTTTGGGATGTATTTGAATGATTCTAAGAATTGCGGATTTTTGGATATGTAAAGAAGATATATAAATCTTTCATCGAGGAATTCCCAATCAATTTCATCTTCGGGAAATCTTCATGCAAGATTATGAAAGCGCATGTGAATTAGTTCAACGGATTCATGAGGTGCTTTCCATAATTTTAGAATTTTTTTATTGAGTGCTTTACAGTCAAAATGATGGAAAGCACGGTTTATCTCTATGATCAACTGAGTGAGGGAGTGAATAGAGTTCTCAGGCAGCGAGGCACACCATAGCAGTGGGTTCCCTCGAAGCATGTATGAAAACAACGAGTAGGTCATGTAATCTTCATGGATTTTATACTCGTGACACATAACTGTAAAGGCAATTTTGTGTTCAAGCCAGCCCATTCCGCCTTCACCTTCATATGTGTGTTGTGACAAGGAATTCCAAAGCTCCTCCGATATTTCGAAGTTGTTTCCATAATACATACACTTCGGAGGCAGAATTTTGTGGTTAATCATGATGAGTATGCGAAGATTCAAAACAGATGATGAGGACTCAGCGTGTCAATTGGCCCTCCTTCTAGCGCTTGAAATGTTGACGGTACTGGACCCGCCAACATTCAAGGGATCTCCCTGGTACGAAGTCCCAACTAGACCTCACACCATTTGTTGTGGGAGTCTCATCCAGTATGATGGCCCGATTGCCATTATCTTAAATATATGCCTTAGCTCTTTCTTGTCAACACATGAGAGTGTTATACGTAGTCTTAAAACAAAGAGGTTCGTATGCTTGGTGATTGCTTAGTGTAACTTGTGTCTAAGTTCTTTCACTGCAGAGGGAGAGGGTGAGAGTGAGTCTCAAGTCGAAATGGAATAATCCCAACTTAGTTAGAGACACACAACATAGCAGGATTTGCGCATCTTCCGGCGGATTAGTCCACATGGATGCGGCAGTCACAAACAAAAAATGAACAGATAGCACGTACAACACCCAACAAATTAGTCCACACGAGTGCGACGGTCGTTATAACAAGTTTACAAGAATGAGTTTGTTGAGTGTCCGACAGAGTAGTCCATGCGGGCGAGACAACGATAACAACTGATACAACACATTTCCAACAACATATGCACTAAAACAACTGAAATAGTTCAACTATCTTAGTACAAGTTAAAGCAACATGCATTATAAGTGTCCAAACAATAGTCTTACAAACGAATACAATACATGTGTGAAAACGTGCTGGCCTGTGAGAGGCTTCTGAATTAAGCGAAAGTTCCAAGACACATACATACACCATACATCACTAACCCCAACAGTGGGGCGTGGGAACCGCTTCTCACTCCTCAAAGAAAAGACTACAAACTCTGAAGGCTATGTGGGAGGAGCCAAGAAAAACCCTTTGCATGTACAAATGAGGGGTATATATAGCCAAGGGTGAACTTGACCCTTGTGACTCTTCGACTTCCCTCATGACTATTCGACTTACATAAATCTTTAACTTCATCCATGGGTCTCTTGGACTTACCCGTTACATTACATTGATTACACAAGTATGACCCAAAGTAGTGATGTGGCCGAGGCAACTCATGACACAACTCAACATGACACTGCTATTATGCACATGATGGCTTTGATTTTCATGTCGAGCTGCTATGCTGTTGAGTGATGAGTGTTCTTGTGGTGTACCATAGCTTCACCTCCGCATGGAAAAGTGCACAGAGTCTTCAATTGTCTTGGTATTCGCTTGATGGTTCATGCATGTGCATGTGTCTTCTTTGCTTGTTACTTAGTATACTTCGTGTGTTCATCCAACCCTGATAAATTCTTCTAGCATGCGCTCCTTGTTCATCCCATTCGTCGTCGTGCCATGTCGCATCCATGCACATGTTTATGCAATCACTCATGACGAGACGACATCAAATCCAGAAATCCCCTAGTCTACTATGATGCATTGTCTTTCGTTTCCCGGTGTAGGTGACTGGGAGAAAGGACAAGGCTCTGAAACAACACAGAGCACATGTCAGGCCGGGATTCGAGGCTTTGGGACATTGTCGAGAAAAACTGCACAGTGGTCACTAAAAGGCTGGGTTGAGCAGTCTAGGACAGCAGTGACATTTGTGGGATCTGGCTCAGCTGGGAGGCAAAATTTTGCAGTTTTTCTGGGGAAGGCAGTGCAGGCATCAGGAGGCACTCACAGTGAAAACTGCACAGATTTCTAGAGGAGTTCGGGATCGGGTTGCGGGATCTGCTGGCCAGAACTGCGTAGATCTGGGAGGCAGTAAGCTAGGAAATGTCTCTGCAGTTTCTGGGCTGAGCGGGGTGTCAGGAAGAAAGTGGACTATCCATGAAAACTGCGCAATTTTTAGGAGCGGTGGAGAGTATTCCAGCAGGGGAACTGCTTGATAAAACTGCACAATTTCCAAGGACAGTGCAGTGATAGGACGTGGGTGCCTGTCCTTCATGTCTATGCAATTTCATCAAGTAGTGTAGGCAGGCTGGCTGGATAGATTCTGCATAGTTTTGGAGATGAGTATAACCTTGGGTCACTACTCCAGTCATATTCTCTGGTTGACCAGCGGGAGCCTTGATACATAGGCTTGCGGGAAGTGCAGACTGAGATGGCTTCATATGTAACTTTTGCATTATTCTTTGTAACAGTCAGCCGAGTTGATTCCAGAATTGTGCAGTGCAGACTTCCTCTAGGGCAACCTCAAGCTCTACGCAGTTCTGGGCAATAGTGCTTTGTCACTCAGGGTTGAGACTACGCAGTGCAACTCAATGGAGGTCCGGTTGATGGAGGGTGGTCGGTCAACAGATTTTCAAAAAAATGGCTTAAGTGTGTGAGCGAGTGAACTCATGTATACGTGATCTTACGAACACACACTCAACATGACTCAATGACGAGACACATCAAACCGCAAGATAACATATGCTCAGTGTGACTAACTGCGGGACTATTTAATGGTGAAAGCGACAAGTGCGACACTTCAGATAGATCTTTGGAGGACTATGACGACACTTGCACGACAGTGCTTACAACATTGTGTGTGAGTGCAACAAGTGTTTACATTGTTGAAACAACTCATGAACACGAAGACAAACCTTCAATATCACCATAACAAGGTCGCAAGCAAGACACGATAATCAACATGCCGGAGACGACAGTTGGTCAAACAAGCGAAAAGGAAGCAAGACATGTAGAGGAAACACCTGAAATGAATTTTTCATGTTTTCACACATGCATGTTATTGATGACACGATGATATGACAATGACAAGTAGTCCTGCAAACTCAACTAAGAGGTGCACTTCAAAAGCTGTTATTTACTTACCATATTTACCCTTGAGATGATCATGCATCTGATAGAGTTTGCATGTGGTCTTGATCTTTTTCCATCACTTAGTCTCTTGGCCCTTTTCTTCGACTCCTTGGGAGTGATCTCATCATGTCACCTTTTTCATGTAGTCACTAAGAGATAGATAAGCGTTGTTTCAGCGGGCAGTGACTGCTGCTGGAATGAGGCCTTGGGAGGCCCATTTGTGTAGTTTCTGAATGCAAGACAGAGAGGGTAGTTTGGACAACACTGTGCAGTTTTGAGGCATAAGACACTACTGCAGGATGGGGGTATTGGGAGGACATCTCTATGCAATTTCTGAGTGTAGTGGAGCTCGAGAAGCTGAGAGGCAATGTTGCGCAGTTTCTGGATGCAAGGCACTGCCATGAGATGGATTTTAGGAGGACACATATGCGCAGTTTCAAGTTGCAAGGCAGGCTGAGCAGCTGAGGGAAAATACGACACAATTTTTGAAGATAGTGGGTTCTGGCTGGGGAAACACATTGGAGAAAACCACTGCGCAGTTTTGGATGCCAAGGGACGCCGGTGTCTACGCACTGCAGAATTCCAACAAGCAAGGGAGGAAGCTTGATGGTCGCATAAGCAAAGTGCACAATTCATGTAGGCTAGTTGAGGCTAAGTTGCTTGGGAAATTGGCTAAGTGTGAGATCAGTGAAACATATGTAAACATCAATAAGGATTGATTGTGATCGCACACAAGCACTTAGTGATGCAACATAGACCATCCAAAATGTATAAAACATACTTCATTTGATGCAACAACCTTCGTGACAAGAGTACGTGAAGTGAGTGTGAAACATGTCTATGTGATGATAATAGCTCATACACACATGATTCCCTTGAAGCTAAACAACATTCCCCTTGAATGCCAAACAATAATCCCTATGCCCAAAGATGACACATGTTGCATAAGCATGAGAACATGAACAACTCTTAAGATCAAGGAGGGGAAGCTTGAGATCATCCACCTACCAACAAGTGACCAAGGACGATCGATTGTAGGATCCAAGTTAGGCTCCAAAATTTGCATGTGAGCCAAAAATTTGGAGGGTGATTGTAGCCGCTACAACATAGTCCTAGGGTTTGTTGCGACAAGGGTTTAGGCCTTAGAGTTGATGGTTAGTTAAAGAAAATTTATTAAACATCATTGTAAAGTGGATCATTGTCCCTGGTACGGGAGTCCATGATTTTTGTATTTAATTTTTGTTTTTCCTGGGTGGTAGGGTGGTGTTAGGGAGGTGGTTGAAGTCACCTTTAGGTGGGTGCCTAAAAACACTTCAAGGTGGTAGGTTGGTGCTTGCTATGGTGTTGGTGCATCCATTCAGATGACTGTTGATAAAACCTAGGGCATTGGGGCGTCCTTCCAGTGGGTGTTGGAGAAGAATGATTTTCTAGAGTTCTAAGGAGTTGTAGCTTTCTTTTCAGTTGGAGGTGAAGACTTAAAGAACTTATTAGAAAAACATTCAGTGTTTTTTCCACCTAAAAATCATTTTTTTCATTGTGTTACTATTTATTTATAGTTTAGATATTGTTGAAGAATAAGTAATGCTCTAAAAATATTAATAAGTTACAATTGTAATAAATATTGATTCACCCCCCCTCAGTATTTCCAACAATTGGTATCAGAGCAGGTTCCTTCAATAACAGTCTAACTAGAAGGAGATCATGGAGTGGCATAAGCCGAGAATCCTTGTACTAAATGGAAACAACTATGCATTTTGGGTTGGAAATATGAAGTCATATCTTCAAGCACAAGGGTTTGATGTTTGGAATGTTGTGTTGACTGAATACAAGGAGCCATCAACTCGTCCCTTAGATGATGATGGACAAAGGCTTTACGAAATCCAAGCTAAAAATTCTCTCTTGACTGATGTGACAAATCCCATATATGTGAAAATAATGCACTGCAAGTTAGCAAAAGATATCTAGGACAAGCTTCAAAATACATATGAAGGAGATAAGAAGGTAAAGGAGGCCAAGCTCCAAATCCACCGAGGACAATTTGAGCAGCTGAGAATGAATGAAGAGGATAACATTTCATCCTTTTTCCTTTCTGTTGATTACATGGTAAATGCTTTAGAATAATTGGGAGAACTTGTGGATAACAAGATAGTTGTTCGAAAAGTTCTAGGATATCTTCTAGAAAGATTCGCTACTAAAGCCTTTATGTTAGAGGAAAATGATGATTTGGAAAAACTCACCATGGACCAGTTACATGGAATAGTGATGGCATATGAAATAAGGAAATAATTAGATGGTCCATCCAATCGAGAAGCAACATTCATAACATCCAAGAAGACCGAGAAAAATAAACAGGAATCAAGACCAAGCTCCAGTTGTTTTTGTGAAGAAGAAGAATACTCAGATGAAGAAGTAACTAACTTTATGAGAAAGGTAAAAATAGGAATAGGTAAGTTCAAAGGTAAACTTCTACTTATGTGTTTCAATTGTGGTGAGATTGGTCACTTTGTAGCTAAATGTCCTCATAAAGGAAAGAAGGATCAAAGAAGATTCAACAAGCAAGATAAGAAAAAATGTTTTTTCTCTAAAGAAGGCAACTCCTCTTCTAAAGAACGAAGTGACAGTGACAAAGAAAATAACACATGAAGAGTGTTATTCATGGCTAAGGAAAATAGGAAAGAAGCTCTTGAAGAAGAAGAAGAAGAAGATAAGATGAATGAAATCACATTTCATAACGAAATGATCAGAGTTGTAAAAAATGTTAAGGCTGAAAGAGGAAATATCAAATTTCTGGAATATGAACTGAAGATAGCAAAAGAACGTGCCAAGAGCCTTTATGAGAAGAATGAAGAATCAAAGGAAGTCATTATCATCTTTAAAGTACAATTGGAAGAAGCCAGAAAAACTGAAGAATCTCTTAGAAGAGAACTTGAAGAAAGCAACAAGGCAAGGTAAGAGTTAGAATCAGAAATAGTCTTTCTACGGAAGGAAGCAGAGAAAAGAGGCATTGTTCAACAGAACTTTGCAAACAACTCTAGAGTATTAGACAGAAAACCTATGTGGAAGCTGCTAAAGGATCTATCAAATAAGGGAGCTTCCCAGTAGAACCAAAAGTTCAAGATGTACAAATTCAGCAAGAAGACCCTTAGAGAACAGTTCCATGAAGAAGGTTTCCTCCTCTCAGGTATCAACCCATCTTTCATGGTTTTTGTTATTCATGTGGAAAGTTTGGACATAAAGTTGTAAATTTTCAAGCTTATGGTTGGAACAGAAGCAACTTTGGAAGGCCCTTTAGGAATGGTTATCCCAGAAGTTCACAGGAAAATTACAGGAAAAATTACAACAGGTTTGATTACTTAAGAAATGAAGTAAAATGCTATAAATGCAACAATTTTGGACATTTGGCTAAATATTGCAGGTTTATTGCTCCCCTAAGGGAATCACAACATAATCAAAATGATCATGTATGGAAGAATAAAACTGAAAGATGCACTCTTGCTCTAAAGGCTCAAAGCAAAAAAAATGTATGGTACGTTGATAGTGTTTATTCAACACATATGATCAGAGACATGAACAAATTTACATCTTTGAAAGAAGGAAAATATGGAACAATGTCTTTTGGAAATGACAAATATACAAATGTTATAGGAACATGTATTGTCAAGCTTTGAAGCAAGGGTGCTATAACATAGGGTGTGCTTCTCATTGAAAATATGAATCACTATCTGTTGAGCGTGAGTCAAATGTGTGATCAAGGACATATGATGTTTGTTTACTCAAAGAAATGTGAAATAAGATGAGAGGAATCTGGCCAACTGGTGGGTACTGCAACTAAGACTCCAAATGACATATACACTTTGGATGACATGGTTAAAGGTTGTTTCTTGGAAAAAATATGAGAGTTGGCTCTAGCACAGATGGATGGGACATAAAAACTTCAACAATCTTGTCAGAATCAGTAAAAAGGAAGTTGTGAGAGAAATTCCATTGATTTCGAAACTAACCAACATTAGATGTAAACATTGCAGGCATGGAAAATAGACAAGAGTTGAATTCTATATGAAAGAACATTTCACATAAAAACCATTGGAATTGATACACATTGATCTATTTGGACCAATGCAGGCTAAAGGATTGGATGGTGAGTTATATTTCATGTTAATGATTGATGATTATACCAGAATGACAACAGTTAGCTTATTAAAGAAAAATTCGGAAGCATTTGAATGTTTCAAAATCTTCAAGGAAATGGTTGAAAATGAAATTGACTTGAAGATCAAATGTTTGCAATTGGATAATGATGGAGAATTCACATCCAAATCATTTCAGCATTTATGTGAAGAACATGGAATAAAAAGGCAGTTCTCAATAGCTAGGACACCACAACAAAATGGAGTTGTCAAAGGAAGAATAGAATTGTAGAAGAAATGGCCAGAACTATGCTAAATGATTCAAAATTGGATAACAAATTTTGGGTTCAGGAAGTTGATACCACTGTGCACATATTGAACATAGGATTACATAGGAGCAATTGCGATAAGACCCCATATGAACTATGGAGAGGAAGACAAACAAATGTCAAATATTTTCGAGTATTTGGAAGAAAATGCTACATCAAAAGGGAAGAACAGAAAACAGGAAAGTTTGATTTTCGAGTAGATGAAGGCATCTTTATTGGCCATTCATGCAAAAGAAAAGCATATAGATGTTACAGTCAAAGGCTCAACCGAATAGTTGATAGTGTTAGTTAAAAATTCAATGAAGTTCATGGATCAAAGAGTGAACATGGAAACTCATCTTCAAACAAATATGATACACGAAATACTAAATTAGAAAAGGTTAAGGATGAAGCCCCAGAGCAAACAAAATTGAATGAAGAAACAATTACCAACTAGGAAGAGACAAGAGATGAACGTCAAGCACCATCAAATATTCCTAAAGAATGGTATCAAAAGAATCATCCTTCAGCTCAGGTCATTGGGGATCTCAATGAAGGCATAGGAACCAGAAGAAATTGACAACTTCGTGTGCCACAACAAGCCCATATTTCTCTCTTGGCCACATTTGAGCCGAACAAATTTGAAGAGGCTAGTCATGATGAACATTGGGTAGCTACTATGAACGAAGAGTTGGATCAAATTGAGAAGAATGATACTTGGGAATTGGTTCTGCGACCTAAGGATAAAAATTTCATTGACACAAAACGAGTTTTCAGGAAGAATTTGAATGAGGATGGACATGTTACTAGGAACAAAGCAAGGTTGGTCTGCAACGGGTTTGCACAAGTTGAAGGAATCGATTTCGAAGAGACATTTTGTCATGTTTCCAAAATGGAAACTATTAGGATGTTCTTGGCTTATGCATGTTCAAGGAAGATCAAAGTATATCAAATGGATGTGAAATCAACCTTTCTAAATGGAGAGTTAGAAGAAGAGGTATATATAGAACAACCTAAAGGATTTTTGCTCACTGACAAGAAATATTATGTTTGCGTGTTAAAGAAGGCATTGTATGGTCTCAAACAAGCTCCTAGGGATTGATATGCCCACCTTGATAAATACTTGTAGAAACAAGGATTCAAGAGAGGAAGTGTCAATAACAACCTTTATGTAAGGTTTGAACATGATAGCTTGACGATTATTGAAGTATATGTGGATGATATAATCTTTGGAAGTGATGATGACAGGTTAAGCAAGAAGTTTGCAACAGATATGCAGAGTGAGTTCGAGATGTCGTTACTTGGTGAGTTGACATTTTTATTGGGACTTTAGATATCTCAAGAAGACATGGGAATATTCATTTATCAAGCCAAAAATATCAAGGAAATGTTGAAAAGGCTTCAGATGGAAGATTGTAAGCCAGTCAACACCTCAATGGCGACAGTTCGCAAGTTGAGCATAGATGACTCATCCAAAATTACATATCAAAGCATGTATAGATCTATGATTGGAATTCTTTTGTATGTAACAACCTCTAGGCCAAATGTGATGCAGGAAGTTGGACAGGTAGCTCAATTCCAAGCAGCACCAAAATAATCCCATGTTGTTGCAGTGAAAAAGATCTTTCGATATCTCAAGGGAACAAAAGAATATGGATTATGGTATCCTAAAGAAAATGAGTTAACCATTGCAACTTATACATATGAAAATTGATCAGGAAGTGTTTATGATTGTAAAATCACTAGTGGAACAACTTTCTATCTAAGTGGTTGTCTGGTATTGTGGTTGAGCAAGAATCAATCTTCAATCTTCTTATCCACAGCAGAATCAAATTACATAGCAACAACAACTTGCTGTATGCAGGTCCTCTAGACGAAACAAACATTGCAGGATCTTCAAGTGAAGTTTAATGAGCCCATTCTGATATTCTGTGATAACACCAATGCTATAAGTATCTCCAAGAATCTTGTCATGAACTCAAAAACAAAACACATTTTGATTAAGTACCATTTTATTAGAGAACAAATAGCATAGAAGAACATAAAATTTTGAATATATTGGGACAAAAGAACAAATTGATGATATCTTTACCAAACCTTTACCACATGAGAACCCCTCCTAACCCTCCAATTTTCATCGTCTAAGCCTATAAAGAGGAGCCTATAAAAATGAGCCTTACCTTGTCTATTGTGAATGTACTTGAATGATTACCTTGAGAAAGGTGTTATGAAATCTTCAACCAACCTTATGCAACTATGTGGGCATCAAATAGAAGGATTAGGTTTTGGTTATTGAATATTCCATGATATTTTAAAGATTCGAAAGTTTGATACTCAGGCTTATGGTGGATGACGACCCTTATTTAGGGCACAAGGTACAAGACTTATGTTTATAACTGTTTACTAGCTCAACTTTTTTGAAGGTCACTCTTTAAATGAAGAATGAAAGTCCTATTGAAGCAAAGACTTACAAATTAACACCTTACAACCTTTGGTCCTCAAGTAAGTTTGTTTTAAAGATAGTTTGGATTTGTTCTAATATCCACTAAGTCTTAGACTTGTACTTACCATCTGAACCTCAGACCCAAGGTATATAAGAGTGTTGTTGCATATTTTCAGTAGGCATTTTAGGGATCTCTTTGTGTTTGTTTAGGACTTTATTATCTTTTGTATGGGATTCACTTGAGTCATTTGGATTGAATTCAAGGTAAATCTTATTTAGGGCTCAAAAAACAGAGATCCATTTTGTATGTTTTGTTGGTTTAGGGTTTTTATTGTACTTTTTTTGGGTGATGGGATCCACCTTTTATCCACTTGTTGCAGGACCAAATATCATTTGTGTTTAGGGTTAAGATTATCTTTTATTTTGGGACTTTGTTTTGTTTCTCTATGATGAGTATTTGATGCCTGAAGATTTGAAAAGATTCAATGAGCAATAATATTGTCGAGGAAGTAATCTACAACAATTGCAAATAAAACAATGAACACTTGTGAAGTGAAGAAAAGACTTGCAAAAACACATAGTCTACATCAATGCATGTCATCAAATCCTACAACAGTTGATTGACATATTTTTCGCTCTACTTCAAGGCATCAAATTTGTTCAATCATCAAAGGCAGTATGGAAGAGCCATATTGAAGGAAGTGCAAGGTACTATAAGCAGTGAAGCAGTAAATGCAGAGCAAGGTACTACAACAGCGAAGCAGTAAAGGCAGAGTAGGAAAGCATTGGTTCATCATCAACAACAACAGTATCTCATTGTACATTTGTAAAATGCATGTGTTATAACGAGTCTGTACAATTATACACATATTGAAGAAGTCATCTTTGTTTTGGTGCAAGGATTTGGTTTGTAGTTGGGATAAGGGTTTTTGGTCCTAGGGTTTGTTGGGACAATGGTTTAGTTCCTAGAGTTGTTGGTCAGTCAAATAAAAATCATTGAACATCATTGTAAAGTGGATCATTTTCCCTGGTACGATAGTCCATAATTTTTGTATTTAATTTTTGTCTTTTCGAGGTGGTAGGGTGGTGGTTGAAGTCACCTTCATGTGGATCCCTGAAAACACTTGAGGGTGGTAGGGTGGTGCTAGGGCAAGTTGGTGCTTGTTAGGATGTTGGTACAGAATAACTAATGCTCTGAAAATATTAATAAGTTACAATTGTAAGAAATATTGATTCACACCCCCCCTAAGTATTTCTAACAAAAAAACAACAATTGGAAGATTTTTTATAGGAATATAGGGATGTGTTCCAGTAGACTAAAGGGATACCACTCAGAGGGAAGTGGAGCATTAGATCCAACTATTTCCAGACTCCCCATTGCCAAACTTTAGGTTGTATAAGAAGTCTATTATAGAAGAAAGTGAGGTTAAGAAGCGGTTGCAACAACTACTAGAACATGGTGTCATTTGATTGAGTACATCACCATGTGGTTCATGTTGGCATTATGAGATAAGTGTTGTCCTTGATGGCAAACCTCACTGATGACAAATCATAGTACAGAAGGTCAGCAGCAAGGAATTGATGATCAGACTATAAGAAGAAGAGAAAGTTCATACACGCAAGTTCGTTAAGTCCAAGTCGCGTGTACACGCTGGTTGGCTTCAGCAAAAGCGCGTGTATGTGGAAAAGTACCTTTGGTCCATGGCGGTTATTCCTTGGAAGTTGTGCCTATGGTTTTGGACCTTGGCGTCTCGACGGACGTGTTGATCCCTAGTTTTGAAGTTGATGGTATTGGATTTCTATGGTTTTGGCTCTTGGTATTGAACAAGGCCTAAGGCTATATAAAGGGAAGGAAATCATTAGGCAAGATCATCTGAAATGTCTTGAATATCTGATGAAGCATTAGATCCAGTATGCAGGGTTATGGGTTGATGATGCATTGCTTGATCTGAGCTAAGGAGAGATCGGGATCAAATGGTTTGAAATGAACTATCTTTATGATGCTTATTCTAGATCTACATACTGACGCATGTATTGTTCTATAAATGTTATGAGTATGACTGATGTCTGGTACAACTGCAAGTTATGAGAAATTATTTTTAGATCTGTACGCGGGTTGTCTTTGATAAAAGCGCGTATACACGCGGGTTTGATTCATCGAAGTAGCGTATACATTGTAAATCTTAATATTTGAAGTTGCAGATGGATCTGATGGTAATGACAGAGTTCTGTGTCTGCTCTGTGTTCTGGTGACTGTTGTTAACAGGGTTTCAGTGATTCAGAGCTTGATGATTGTTTTGAGCTTCAATGATAGTTATGGGTCCAGTATGAAAATTGGATGAAAAGTGGCCTTACAGATTATGTGTTGTGCTTCAGTGTATCCAGTCTGAAAATTGATGAAACGTGGTACCTGGAGGTGAGAAGATTGTAGGCAAGCACCTACGTACTAGTATCTAAGCTAGTACAAAAGCTAAAGGAGATCTTTGGAGCATTGTAGCAGGTAGCAGCCTGCGTACTAGTAAATGGATCGGCTAGTACAAGAGCAAAGGGGTTGTAGCTCCCGTACTGGTATAAGACTGCACCAGTACAAATATTGTAAAAGGATTTTCTTATTAAGAAGAAGATTGAGATGACTTGCAGCAGGTGGTTTTCACCCACATTGGGTTTCCACCTTATATCTTTGTGTTCATGTGTGTGGCTCTTGTGTGATGTTCTGTTCTGTTATTCTGCACCTGTTTACTGTTAATATGCTTAATAATGATCTGATGCATTTACTGAAGATTAAGCTAACTGAATTATAAGATCTCTGGATATACGCGAGTTTCATTAGACACAGTAGCGTGTACACGCGGGTTCACTTAATTGAAGTAGCGTATATGTTTCTGAGTATGAAATTGAAAAGTTTGATTGATCTGATAATACTGATTCACCCCCCCCTCTCAGTATTATTTCCAACAATTGGTATCAGAGCAGGTCCTTTGGTAGAAGCTTGATCGCTTGAAGGAGATCCGTGGAACAATGGGAAGAAGCTTAAGAAGAAAGCTCATAAGAAGAAGAAGACATCTCAGAAGGACTATGACAGTGGGAGAGTCGATTGGGGATTAGGTATAAGAAGCTCTTCAGATTCAGAATCAGATTCAGAATCATTATCAGGTATGAATGTGTTATCCTCTGATGTTCCTGCTATATTTCCTTGTGAAAGTGATGGAAGTGATAGTGAAACTACTGAACATGCTTTTATGGGTGAGCAAGAAAAGTGTCAAATAGAGGCAATGTTTAGAAGGCTTGCAGACAAAGTTAAAGATCAACAAGATCTATTGAACAAAAGGGAATGTGCTTTCAAAGAAGAAGTTACCAAACTAAAGGCCCAACTAGAAGAAGGAAACAAGGTAAGAAAGCTTCTCAAGGACAAGGAAGACCAATGTCAAAAATTGCAGCATGAAGTGACATCATTAAGAAAAGAAGTCAACGAAAGAAGCACAACCATCAAGAAACTCAAAGATAGATCCAGCTACTATGAAAATCTTGAAGCTACAATCCCCTCACTAAAAGGAGATCTTGAAGAATCAAAGAAGCAGAATACAGATCTACTCCAAGCTATTGCAAAACAAGAAAACGAAGTCACCAGCTTAAAATCTCAACTAGAATGTGCCTTCGAGTTCGTCAAATGCAGCAGGATCTGAATGAAGAACAAGAAAAGGAGATTCTCAAATTAAGGCATCAGTTGGAAGAAGGAAGGAAAGATGGAGAAGACATGAAGAAGCAATGTCTAGAAAAGGAGGAACAACTTCAAGTTGAGGTAAATATCTTGAAAGGTAAAATAGAAGAAAAGGATAAACTTTTGAGATTTCAAGATAGTACTAAAGCCTTGGATGATATTCTTAGTAGTCAAAGGTCTCCTGCTATCAAGACTGGTCTTGGTTTTCATGAATCTGTTGAAGGTGAATCTAGTTCACAAGGTGAGGCAAGGAACTCTAAAGAGAAATTCAAAATGATCAACAAGGAGATGAAAGGTCAATCTCATCATCAACCAAGGAAAGAAAATCTTCAAAGAAAATCTTTTACTCCTCCTATGAATAATGTTGAATGTTATGTATGTCATAATCTTGGACATGTTGCAGCTAGATGTAGAAGAAGAAGAGTTCAAGACTATTATGCGGACAGGTCATCTCAATCAAGGTACTTTAATGGATATTGCTTTGCTTGCAATATGTATGGTCACAAAGCTGCTGATTGCTACAGAAGGAACATGAAACATGTTAGATGTTATGCATGTAACAAGCTTGGACATATAGCAAAGGAATGCAGGAACAAAGGATGGACATCACACCGAAAGGAGAAAACCTCATCACACTTGAAGATATGGAGGAAGAAGGAAGTACAGTCAGCACAATGTACTGAGACACAGCACAGCACAGACATATCAGACTCAGGGGGAGCTGAAAGTGTAAACCTTCAGTGTCCTGAATCTCATACGCAAGTTCCTTAAAGGGAAGTCGCGTATATACGCGAGTTCGACACTGCAAAGTCGCGTATATGTCAGTCTGAGGAAAAGCAGTGGGGACAGGCTCAGAAAAGGGATCTGATATGATTCAGTCCATTATTTGCTCTATTGGTTAATAGCTACAGTCTGCTGAGGATGTGTGGAAATGTTTTGTTACTTGTATGATGTCTAGAAGTGTTTTGATCCTAACTTGAGGATGAAGATGTTTTGATGCTTACTGCTGATATATGCATGATCAGATCTAACAAATGGCACTGGTTGAGGGGGAGCATATGCCTTTAGTAATTCATTGTTGGCATTATGGTTAATAATCCTTGGTGATGATTCTTATATGGCTAAATGATATATCTTGTGGTTGTGAGTTGTCTATGATAGACTCTCATATGATTCTTGAAGTTACATAGAAGATGTTCAGATCAGATTATTCTTTGATGATGCATATATGGTGCTTACATGGTGATCTTCATAAGGACAAGGAGAAGTACAAAGCTTGAATACACATCTTCCTCACTTGATGATGAGTCACTTATATACTGCTGTTGTCATATGCATAAAGATCATACAGTTATGATGCAGGCACTCTTGTGAATAAGGATTGTTGCTGTTGATGATATCAAGAAGTTTTGTCAAATGAGCTTGAGCTCAAGATACATAGTGCTGATACATGGATGACTACTCAAAGTTGCTTTGTTGGAGACATGGTGATGAGTTCTTATCTATATGATGATAGGTTGATACTTACATATGTTGATTGATGCAGATGTTCCCAAGTAATGATACTTGGATCATGTAGAGCTTGATGAAATGGCTATGGTGGTTTCACACATGTGAATGACTCTGAATTCTGTTCAAAGGGATGAATTGATGCAGACATACCTTGTTATAGGTTGATGACTTATTCTCTACAGGACATTTACAGGTTGCTGATATGGAAATTGGTATACGCGAGTTGGATAAGGACTATCCGCGTATATACGCTTGTTTATGTGGATGCAGACGCGTATATGGAGTTTTGAAGGAAATCAGCAGGGACAGATGTTGGTTGCAGAAAGTCTGATATGGGTCTGACAGAGATCATCTGGCACAGGTTCAGGGGGAGCAGATAATCTTCCAATGATGCATTGTTGGCATTATCTTAAAGCTTTTGGTTCTAGTTCACATTTGTTGTTGGTTTCAGGTGGAACAAAGGCGAAAGGAGAACAGAAGGATCTCTTGGTTGCTGATCTGAATGGTGATTATCAGATGCTGCTGGTGACTTTCATAAGTCTTGGTCTAGTTCTTACGTCTCTATGTCATATATCTCTTTTGTGGTATCTCTTTCATGGTGTCAAGGTCATGTAACGGCCTATTTTGGTTTCCCCACTATGCCTGGGATGATTGATGCAATGTGTTTGGTTGTCATATGTAAATTTTTTTGATGTATCCCCACTTGGTTGGGTGGATGAATCAATTTTTGTATATCCTCACTTAGTTGAGAGATGGATGTATGTATGAGTCCTAAGTGATAGGAAGGTCTTTTATGATGTATAGAGTCATGTTCTTCTTGAAGAACATCTTTTGTAGATCTTGCCTACAGTCAGGGAGAGCATGAACAGCACACTTCAGCAAGTACAGAGATTCAGCATGTACTCAGAGGGAGCATGGACAGATTGGTACACCTTGGCATATACAAAGGGGGAGACTATTCAGAGATTTCAGCAGGTACTCAGGGGGAGTATGGACAGTGGAATGATTCAGCAAAGGAAGAGAATATCTTGGTCCACCCTTTGCCCTTGATGTCAAAGGGGAGAGTGATTTGGTGTTGTTGCCATCAAGTCCAAAGGGGGAGATTGTTGGCATTATGATGCATGTGTTGTACTTGATGGCAACCCTCTCATAGAAGAATATCTCACTTATGTATAACTGGATGAATCTTCAGAGAGATATCAGATGTGACTGATGGAGGACAGCTCAAAGGAATCAGATGATAGTTCTAAGTGTGACAAGTTAGCTTTGCCATCAAGTCCAAAGGGGAGATTGTTGGCATTATGAGATAAGTGTTGTCCTTGATGGCAAACCTCACTGATGACAAATCATAGTACAGAAGGTCAGCAGCAAGGAATTGATGATCAGACTATAAGAAGAAGAGAAAGTTCATACACGCAGGTTCGTTAAGCCCAAGTCGCGTGTACACGCTGGTTGGCTTCAGCAAAGCGCGTGTATGTGGAAAAGTACCTTTGGTCCATGGCGGTTATTCCTTGGAAGTTGTGCCTATGGTTTTGGACCTTGGCGTCTCGGCGGACGTGTTGATCCCTAGTTTTGAAGTTGATGGTATTGGATTTCTATGGTTTTGGCTCTTGGTATTGAACAAGGCCTAAGGCTATATAAAGGGAAGGAAATCATTAGGCAAGATCATCTGAAATGTCTTGAATATCTGATGAAGCATTAGATCCAGTATGCAGGGTTATGGGTTGATGATGCATTTCTTGATCTGAGCTAAGGAGAGATCTCACGGTTGATCTAAGGAGAGATCGGGATCAAATGGTTTGAAATGAACTATCTTTATGATGCTTATTCTAGATCTACATACTGACGCATGTATTGTTCTATAAGTGTTATGAGTATGACTGATGTCTGGTACAGCTGCAAGTTATGAGAAATTATTTTTAGATCTGTACGCGGGTTGTCTTTGATAAAAGCGCGTATACACGCGGGTTTGATTCATCGAAGTAGCGTATACATTGTAAATCTTAATATTTGAAGTTGCAGATGGATCTGATGGTTATTACAGAGTTCTGTGTCTGCTCTGTGTTCTGGTGACTGTTGTTAACAGGGTTTCAGTGATTCAGAGTTTGATGATTGTTTTGAGCTTCAATGATAGTTATGGGTCCAGTATGAAAATTGGATGAAAAGTGGCCTTACAGATTATGTGTTGTGCTTCAGTGTATCCAGTCTGAAAATTGATGAAACGTGGTACCTGGAGGTGAGAAGATTGTAGGCAAGCACCTACGTACTAGTATCTAAGCTAGTACAAAAGCTAAAGGAGATCTTTGGAGCATTGTAGCAGGTAGCAGCCTGCGTACTAGTAAATGGATCGGCTAGTACAAGAGCAAAGGGGGTTGTAGCTCCCGTACTGGTATAAGACTGCACCAGTACAAATATTGTAAAAGGATTTTCTTATTAAGAAGAAGATTGAGATGACTTGCAGCAGGTGGTTTTCACCCACATTGGGTTTCCACCTTATATCTTTGTGTTCATGTGTGTGGCTCTTGTGTGATGTTCTGTTCTGTTATTCTGCACCTGTTTACTGTTAATATGCTTAATAATGATCTGATGCATTTACTGAAGATTAAGCTAACTGAATTATAAGATCTCTGGATATACGCGAGTTTCATTAGACACAGTAGCGTGTACACGCGGGTTCACTTAATTGAAGTAGCGTATATGTTTCTGAGTATGAAATTGAAAAGTTTGATTGATCTGATAATACTGATTCACCCCCCCCTCTCAGTATTATTTCCAACAATTGGTATCAGAGCAGGTCCTTTGGTAGAAGCTTGATCGCTTGAAGGAGATCCGTGGAACAATGGGAAAGAAGCTTAAGAAGAAAGCTCATAAGAAGAAGAAGACATCTCAGAAGGACTATGACAGTGGGAGAGTCGATTGGGGATTAGGTATAAGAAGCTCTTCAGATTCAGAATCAGATTCAGAATCATTATCAGGTATGAATGTGTTATCCTCTGATGTTCCTGCTATATTTCCTTGTGAAAGTGATGGAAGTGATAGTGGAACTACTGAACATGCTTTTATGGGTGAGCAAGAAAAGTGTCAAATAGAGGCAATGTTTAGAAGGCTTGCAGACAAAGTTAAAGATCAACAAGATCTATTGAACAAAAGGGAATGTGCTTTCAAAGAAGAAGTTACCAAACTAAAGCCCAACTAGAAGAAGGAAACAAGGTAAGAAAGCTTCTCAAGGACAAGGAAGACCAATGTCAAAAATTGCAGCATGAAGTGACATCATTAAGAAAAGAAGTCAACGAAAGAAGCACAACCATCAAGAAACTCAAAGATAGATCCAGCTACTATGAAAATCTTGAAGCTACAATCCCTCACTAAAAGGAGATCTTGAAGAATCAAAGAAGCAGAATACAGATCTACTCCAAGCTATTGCAAAACAAGAAAACGAAGTCACCAGCTTAAAATCTCAACTAGAATGTGCCTTCCGAGTTCGTGAAATGCAGCAGGATCTGAATGAAGAACAAGAAAAGGAGATTCTCAAATTAAGGCATCAGTTGGAAGAAGGAAGGAAAGATGGAGAAGACATGAAGAAGCAATATCTAGAAAAGGAGGAACAACTTCAAGTTGAGGTAAATATCTTGAAAGGTAAAATAGAAGAAAAGGATAAACTTTTGAGATTTCAAGATAGTACTAAAGCCTTGGATGATATTCTTAGTAGTCAAAGGTCTCCTGCTATCAAGACTGGTCTTGGTTTTCATGAATCTGTTGAAGGTGAATCTAGTTCACAAGGTGAGGCAAGGAACTCTAAAGAGAAATTCAAAATGATCAACAAGGAGATGAAAGGTCAATCTCATCATCAACCAAGGAAAGAAAATCTTCAAAGAAAATCTTTTACTCCTCCTATGAATAATATTGAATGTTATGTATGTCATAATCTTGGACATGTTGCAGCTAGATGTAGAAGAAGAAGAGTTCAAGACTATTATGCGGACAGGTCATCTCAATCAAGGTACTTTAATGGATATTGCTTTGCTTGCAATATGTATGGTCACAAAGCTGCTGATTGCTACAGGAGGAATATGAAACATGTTAGATGTTATGCATGTAACAAGCTTGGACATATAGCAAAGGAATGCAGGAACAAAGGATGGACATCACACCGAAAGGAGAAAACCTCATCACACTTGAAGATATGGAGGAAGAAGGAAGTACAGTCAGCACAATGTACTGAGACACAGCACAGCACAGACATATCAGACTCAGGGGGAGCTGAAAGTGTAAACCTTCAGTGTCCTGAATCTCATACGCAAGTTCCTTAAAGGGAAGTCGCGTATATACGCGAGTTCGACACTGCAAAGTCGCGTATATGTCAGTCTGAGGAAAAGCAGTGGGGACAGGCTCAGAAAAGGGATCTGATATGATTCAGTCCATTATTTGCTCTATTGGTTAATAGCTACAGTCTGCTGAGGATGTGTGGAAATGTTTTGTTACTTGTATGATGTCTAGAAGTGTTTTGATCCTAACTTGAGGATGAAGATGTTTTGATGCTTACTGCTGATATATGCATGATCAGATCTAACAAATGGCACTGGTTGAGGGGGAGCATATGCCTTTAGCAATTCATTGTTGGCATTATGGTTAATAATCCTTGGTGATGATTCTTATATGGATAAATGATATATCTTGTGGTTGTGAGTTGTCTATGATAAACTCTCATATGATTCTTGAAGTTACATAGAAGATGTTCAGATCAGATTTATTCTTTGATGATGCATATATGGTGCTTACATGGTGATCTTCATAAGGACAAGGAGAAGTACAAAGCTTGAATACACATCTTCCTCACTTGATGATGAGTCACTTATATACTGCTGTTGTCATATGCATAAAGATCATACAGTTATAATGCAGGCACTCTTGTGAATAAGGATTGTTGCTGTTGATGATATCAAGAAGTTTTGTCAAATGAGCTTGAGCTCAAGATACATAGTGCTGATACATGGATGACTACTCAAGGTTGCTTTGTTGGAGACATGGTGATGAGTTCTTATCTATATAATGATAGGTTGATACTTGCATGTGTTGATTGATGCAGATGTTCCCAAGTAATGATACTTGGATCATGTAGAGCTTGATGAAATGGCTATGGTGGTTTCACACATGTGAATGACTCTGAATTCTGTTCAAAGGGATGAATTGATGCAGTCATACCTTGTTAAAGGTTGATGACTTATTCTCTACAGGACATTTACAGGTTGCTGATATGGAAATTGGTATACGCGACTTGGATAAGGACTATCCGCGTATATACGCTTGTTTATGTGGATGCAGACGCGTATATGGAGTTTTGAAGGAAATCAGCAGGGACAGATGTTGGTTGCAGAAAGTCTGATATGGGTCTGACAGAGATCATCTGGCACAGGTTCAGGGGGAGCAGATAATCTTCCAATGATGCATTGTTGGCATTTGGTTCTGGTTCACATTTGTTGTTGGTTTCAGGTGGAACAAAGGCGAAAGGAGAACAGAAGGATCTCTTGGTTGCTGATCTGAATGGTGATTATCAGATGCTGCTGGTGACTTTCATAAGTCTTGGTCTAGTTCTTTCGTCTCTATGTCATATATCTCTTTTGTGGTATCTCTTTCATGGTGTCAAGGTCATGTAACGGCCTATTTTGGTTTCCCCACTATGCCTGGGATGATTGATGCAATGTGTTTGGTTGTCATATGTAAATTTTTGATGTATCCCCACTTGGTTGGGTGGATGAGTCAATTTTTGTTTATCCTCACTTAGTTGAGAGATGGATGTATGTATGAGTCCTAAGTGATAGGAAGGTCTTTTATGATGTATAGAGTCATGTTCTTCTTGAAGAACATCTTTTGTAGACCTTGCTTACAGTCAGGGAGAGCATGATCAGCACACTTCAGCAAGAACAGAGATTCAGCATGTACTCAGAGGGAGCATGGATAGATTGGTACACCTTGGCATATACAAAGGGGGAGACTATTCAGAGATTTCAGCAGGTACTCAGGGGGAGTATGGACAGTGGAATGATTCAGCAAAGGAAGAGAATATCTTGGTCCACCCTTTGCCCTTGATGTCAAAGGGGGAGAGTGATTTGGTGTTGTTGCCATCAAGTCCAAAGGGGGAGATTGTTGGCATTATGATGCATGTGTTGTACTTGATGGCAACCCTCTCATAGAAGAATATCTCACTTATGTATAACTGGATGAATCTTCAGAAGAGATATCAGATGTGACTGATGGAGGACAGCTCAAAGGAATCAGATGATAGTTCTAAGTGTGACAAGTTAGCTTTGCCATCAAGTCCAAAGGGGGAGATTGTTGGCATTATGAGATAAGTGTTGTCCTTGATGGCAAACCTCACTGATGACAAATCATAGTACAGAAGGTCAGCAGCAAGGAATTGATGATCAGACTATAAGAAGAAGAGAAAGTTCATACACGCAGTTCGTTAAGCCCAAGTCGCGTGTACACGCTGGTTGGCTTCAGCAAAAGCGCGTGTATGTGGAAAAGTACCTTTGGTCCATGGCGGTTATTCCTTGGAAGTTGTGCCTATGGTTTTGGACCTTGGCGTCTCGGCGGACGTGTTGATCCCTAGTTTTGAAGTTGATGGTATTGGATTTCTATGGTTTTGGCTCTTGGTATTGAACAAGGCCTAAGGCTATATAAAGGGAAGGAAATCATTAGGCAAGATCATCTGAAATGTCTTGAATATCTGATGAAGCATTAGATCCAGTATGCAGGGTTATGGGTTGATGATGCATTGCTTGATCTGAGCTAAGGAGAGATCTCCGGTTGATCTAAGGAGAGATCGGGATCAAATGGTTTGAAATGAACTATCTTTATGATGCTTATTCTAGATCTACATACTGACGCATGTATTGTTCTATAAATGTTATGAGTATGACTGATGTCTGGTACAGCTGCAAGTTATGAGAAATTATTTTTAGATCTGTACGCGGGTTGTCTTTGATAAAAGCGCGTATACACGCGGGTTTGATTCATCGAAGTAGCGTATACATTGTAAATCTTAATATTTGAAGTTGCAGATGGATCTGATGGTTATTACAGAGTTCTGTGTCTGCTCTGTGTTCTGGTGACTGTTGTTAACAGGGTTTCAGTGATTCAGAGTTTGATGATTGTTTTGAGCTTCAATGATAGTTATGGGTCCAGTATGAAAATTGGATGAAAAGTGGCCTTACAGATTATGTGTTGTGCTTCAGTGTATCCAGTCTGAAAATTGATGAAACGTGGTACCTGGAGGTGAGAAGATTGTAGGCAAGCACCTACGTACTAGTATCTAAGCTAGTACAAAAGCTAAAGGAGATCTTTGGAGCATTGTAGCAGGTAGCAGCCTGCGTACTAGTAAATGGATCGGCTAGTACAAGAGCAAAGGGGGTTGTAGCTCCCGTACTGGTATAAGACTGCACCAGTACAAATATTGTAAAAGGATTTTCTTATTAAGAAGAAGATTGAGATGACTTGCAGCAGGTGGTTTTCACCCACATTGGGTTTCCACCTTATATCTTTGTGTTCATGTGTGTGGCTCTTGTGTGATGTTCTGTTCTGTTATTCTGCACCTGTTTACTGTTAATATGCTTAATAATGATCTGATGCATTTACTGAAGATTAAGCTAACTGAATTATAAGATCTCTGGATATACGCGAGTTTCATTAGATACAGTAGCGTGTACACGCGGGTTCACTTAATTGAAGTAGCGTATATGTTTCTGAGTATGAAATTGAAAAGTTTGATTGATCTGATAATACTGATTCACCCCCCCCTCTCAGTATTATTTCCAACAATTGGTATCAGAGCCAGGTCCTTTGGTAGAAGCTTGATCGCTTGAAGGAGATCCGTGGAACAATGGGAAAGAAGCTTAAGAAGAAAGCTCATAAGAAGAAGAAGACATCTCAGAAGGACTATGACAGTGGGAGAGTCGATTGGGGATTAGGTATAAGAAGCTCTTCAGATTCAGAATCAGATTCAGAATCATTATCAGGTATGAATGTGTTATCCTCTGATGTTCCTGCTATATTTCCTTGTGAAAGTGATGGAAGTGATAGTGGAACTACTGAACATGCTTTTATGGGTGAGCAAGAAAAGTGTCAAATAGAGGCAATGTTTAGAAGGCTTGCAGACAAAGTTAAAGATCAACAAGATCTATTGAACAAAAGGGAATGTGCTTTCAAAGAAGAAGTTACCAAACTAAAGACCCAACTAGAAGAAGGAAACAAGGTAAGAAAGCTTCTCAAGGACAAGGAAGACCAATGTCAAAAATTGCAGCATGAAGTGACATCATTAAGAAAAGAAGTCAACGAAAGAAGCACAACCATCAAGAAACTCAAAGATAGATCCAGCTACTATGAAAATCTTGAAGCTACAATCCCCTCACTAAAAGGAGATCTTGAAGAATCAAAGAAGCAGAATACAGATCTACTCCAAGCTATTGCAAAACAAGAAAACGAAGTCACCAGCTTAAAATCTCAACTAGAATGTGCCTTCCGAGTTCGTGAAATGCAGCAGGATCTGAATGAAGAACAAGAAAAGGAGATTCTCAAATTAAGGCATCAGTTGGAAGAAGGAAGGAAAGATGGAGAAGACATGAAGAAGCAATATCTAGAAAAGGAGGAACAACTTCAAGTTGAGGTAAATATCTTGAAAGGTAAAATAGAAGAAAAGGATAAACTTTTGAGATTTCAAGATAGTACTAAAGCCTTGGATGATATTCTTAGTAGTCAAAGGTCTCCTGCTATCAAGACTGGTCTTGGTTTTCATGAATCTGTTGAAGGTGAATCTAGTTCACAAGGTGAGGCAAGGAACTCTAAAGAGAAATTCAAAATGATCAACAAGGAGATGAAAGGTCAATCTCATCATCAACCAAGGAAAGAAAATCTTCAAAGAAAATCTTTTACTCCTCCTATGAATAATATTGAATGTTATGTATGTCATAATCTTGGACATGTTGCAGCTATATGTAGAAGAAGAAGAGTTCAAGACTATTATGCGGACAGGTCATCTCAATCAAGGTACTTTAATGGATATTGCTTTGCTTGCAATATGTATGGTCACAAAGCTGCTGATTGCTACAGAAGGAACATGAAACATGTTAGATGTTATGCATGTAACAAGCTTGGACATATAGCAAAGGAATGTAGGAACAAAGGATGGACATCACACCGAAAGGAGAAAACCTCATCACACTTGAAGATATGGAGGAAGAAGGAAGTACAGTCAGCACAATGTACTGAGACACAGCACAGCACAGACATATCAGACTCAGGGGGAGCTGAAAGTGTAAACCTTCAGTGTCCTGAATCTCATACGCAAGTTCCTTAAAGGGAAGTCGCGTATATACGCGAGTTCGACACTGCAAAGTCGCGTATATGTCAGTCTGAGGAAAAGCAGTGGGGACAGGCTCAGAAAAGGGATCTGATATGATTCAGTCCATTATTTGCTCTATTGGTTAATAGCTACAGTCTGCTGAGGATGTGTGGAAATGTTTTGTTACTTGTATGATGTCTAAAAGTGTTTTGATCCTAACTTGAGGATGAAGATGTTTTGATGCTTACTGCTGATATATGCATGATCAGATCTAACAAATGGCACTGGTTGAGGGGGAGCATATGCCTTTAGCAATTCATTGTTGACATTATGGTTAATAATCCTTGGTGATGATTCTTATATGGATAAATGATATATCTTGTGGTTGTGAGTTGTCTATGATAAACTCTCATATGATTCTTGAAGTTACATAGAAGATGTTCAGATCAGATTTATTCTTTGATGATGCATATATGGTGCTTACATGGTAATCTTCATAAGGACAAGGAGAAGTACAAAGCTTGAATACACATCTTCCTCTCTTGATGATGAGTCACTTATATACTGCTGTTGTCATATGCATAAAGATCATACAGTTATAATTCGGGCACTCTTGTGAATAAGGATTGTTGCTGTTGATGATATCAAGAAGTTTTGTCAAATGAGCTTGAGCTCAAGATACATAGTGCTGATACATGGATGACTACTCAAGGTTGCTTTGTTGGAGACATGGTGATGAGTTCTTATCTATATAATGATAGGTTGATACTTGCATGTGTTGATTGATGCAGATGTTCCCAAGTAATGATACTTGGATCATGTAGAGCTTGATGAAATGGCTATGGTGGTTTCACACATGTGAATGACTCTGAATTCTGTTCAAAGGGATGAATTGATGCAGTCATACCTTGTTAAAGGTTGATGACTTATTCTCTACAGGACATTTACAGGTTGCTGATATGGAAATTGGTATACGCGACTTGGATAAGGACTATCCGCGTATATACGCTTGTTTATGTGGATGCAGACGCGTATATGTAGTTTTGAAGGAAATCAGCAGGGACAGATGTTGGTTGCAGAAAGTCTGATATGGGTCTGACAGAGATCATCTGGCACAGGTTCAGGGGGAGCAGATAATCTTCCAATGATGCATTGTTGGCATTATCTTAAAACTTTTGGTTCTGGTTCACATTTGTTGTTGGTTTCAGGTGGAACAAAGGCGAAAGGAGAACAGAAGGATCTCTTGGTTGCTGATCTGAATGGTGATTATCAGATGCTGCTGGTGACTTTCATAAGTCTTGGTCTAGTTCTTACGTCTCTATGTCATATATCTCTTTTGTGGTATCTCTTTCATGGTGTCAAGGTCATGTAACGGCCTATTTTGGTTTCCCCACTATGCCTGGGATGATTGATGCAATGTGTTTGGTTGTCAGATGTAAATTTTTGATGTATCCCCACTTGGTTGGGTGGATGAGTCATTTTCTTGTTTATCCTCACTTAGTTGAGAGATGGATGTATGTATGAGTCCTAAGTGATAGGAAGGTCTTTTATGATGTATAGAGTCATGTTCTTCTTGAAGAACATCTTTTGTAGACCTTGCTTACAGTCAGGGAGAGCATGATCAGCACACTTCAGCAAGAACAGAGATTCAGCATGTACTCAGAGGGAGCATGGATAGATTGGTACACCTTGGCATATACAAAGGGGGAGACTATTCAGAGATTTCAGCAGGTACTCAGGGGGAGTATGGACAGTGGAATGATTCAGCAAAGGAAGAGAATATCTTGGTCCACCCTTTGCCCTTGATGTCAAAGGGGGAGAGTGATTTGGTGTTGTTGCCATCAAGTCCAAAGGGGGAGATTGTTGGCATTATGATGCATGTGTTGTACTTGATGGCAACCCTCTCATAGAAGAATATCTCACTTATGTATAACTGGATGAATCTTCAGAAGAGATATCAGATGTGACTGATGGAGGACAGCTCAAAGGAATCAGATGATAGTTCTAAGTGTGACAAGTTAGCTTTGCCATCAAGTCCAAAGGGGGAGATTGTTGGCATTATGAGATAAGTGTTGTCCTTGATGGCAAACCTCACTGATGACAAATCATAGTACAGAAGGTCAGCAGCAAGGAATTGATGATCAGACTATAAGAAGAAGAGAAAGTTCATACACGCAAGTTCGTTAAGTCCAAGTCGCGTGTACACGCTGGTTGGCTTCAGCAAAAGCGCGTGTATGTGGAAAAGTACCTTTGGTCCATGGCGGTTATTCCTTGGAAGTTGTGCCTATGGTTTTGGACCTTGGCGTCTCGGCGGACGTGTTGATCCCTAGTTTTGAAGTTGATGGTATTGGATTTCTATGGTTTTGGCTCTTGGTATTGAACAAGGCCTAAGGCTATATAAAGGGAAGGAAATCATTAGGCAAGATCATCTGAAATGTCTTGAATATCTGATGAAGCATTAGATCCAGTATGCAGGGTTATGGGTTGATGATGCATTGCTTGATCTGAGCTAAGGAGAGATCTCACCGGTTGATCTAAGGAGAGATCGGGATCAAATGGTTTGAAATGAACTATCTTTATGATGCTTATTCTAGATCTACATACTGACGCATGTATTGTTCTATAAATGTTATGAGTATGACTGATGTCTGGTACAGCTGCAAGTTATGAGAAATTATTTTTAGATCTGTACGCGGGTTGTCTTTGATAAAAGCGCGTATACACGCGGGTTTGATTCATCGAAGTAGCGTATACATTGTAAATCTTAATATTTGAAGTTGCAGATGGATCTGATGGTAATGACAGAGTTCTGTGTCTGCTCTGTGTTCTGGTGACTGTTGTTAACAGGGTTTCAGTGATTCAGAGCTTGATGATTGTTTTGAGCTTCAATGATAGTTATGGGTCCAGTATGAAAATTGGATGAAAAGTGGCCTTACAGATTATGTGTTGTGCTTCAGTGTATCCAGTCTGAAAATTGATGAAACGTGGTACCTGGAGGTGAGAAGATTGTAGGCAAGCACCTACGTACTAGTATCTAAGCTAGTACAAAAGCTAAAGGAGATCTTTGGAGCATTGTAGCAGGTAGCAGCCTGCGTACTAGTAAATGGATCGGCTAGTACAAGAGCAAAGGGGGTTGTAGCTCCCGTACTGGTATAAGACTGCACCAGTACAAATATTGTAAAAGGATTTTCTTATTAAGAAGAAGATTGAGATGACTTGCAGCAGGTGGTTTTCACCCACATTGGGTTTCCACCTTATATCTTTGTGTTCATGTGTGTGGCTCTTGTGTGATGTTCTGTTCTGTTATTCTGCACCTGTTTACTGTTAATATGCTTAATAATGATCTGATGCATTTACTGAAGATTAAGCTAACTGAATTATAAGATCTCTGGATATACGCGAGTTTCATTAGATACAGTAGCGTGTACACGCGGGTTCACTTAATTGAAGTAGCGTATATGTTTCTGAGTATGAAATTGAAAAGTTTGATTGATCTGATAATACTGATTCACCCCCCCCTCTCAGTATTATTTCCAACAGTTCACCCATCATCATTGTGCCAAAGAATGATGGGACTTGGCAGATGTGTATAGATTATAGGGCTTGAAATAGAATGACATCAAGAACAGGTTACCTCAACCCAGGATAAATGATCTATTGGATTAGATGCAGCAAGTGAAATACTTCACCAAACTATACAAAGTATAGATATCACTAGGTTCCAGTTAGAAAAGAAGATACCTAGAAGAGCACCTTCAAAACCAGTCAAGGTTTGTATGAGTGGTTAGTCATGAAGTTTGGCCTATGAAATGCATCAACTATGTTTATGAGGTTAATGAGTGATATATTGTGCCCTTTTATAGATATATTTGTTATTGATTATTTAGATGATATACTGGTATATATTGCTACCTAAGAGGAGCAAATCTCACATTTAATGCATGTGCTAAAGACATTAAAAAAGAACCAACTATTGGAAAATCTTAATAAGTGTGATATTGTACAACAATGTTTGGTGTATCTGTGGCATGTGATAGGTGGAGATTTGAAGATAGATCCTACCAGGATTGAGGTCATCATGAAGTGGTCGATGTCTACCAATTTTTTTGAGGTCAAGAGTTTCGTTGGGGTAGCACTATACCCGAGGAAATTCATATCCTTGTTTTCGGCAGTAGCATCACCACTCCATGCCATAACAAAAATTGGCAAGAGTTTTTGGTGTGGAAAGGGTCAGCAGAGTGTGTTTGAGGAGTTAAAGAAAAATATTAGTCAAACATTGATTTTGGTGTTACCGAACTCGCAATAACCCTTCAAAGTGGAGACAGATGTAAGTGGGTATGCTAATGGATTGGTCTTGATGCAAGGAGGAAAGCCTATATTCTACCATTCTGAAGTATTTCACAGGGAAATTCTCTACTACCCTTCCTACGACAAGGAGCTCTATGCCTTGGTGCAAGCTATGAATAAGTGGAAACACTACCCGAGGGGAAAGGAGACAGTAATCCACGTAGATCACTAGCCACTACAACACCTATAGGCCTAGAGTAAGCTAAAATAGACTAGACATTACAAGTGGATGGGGTTTTTATAACAGTTCCATTTAGTGATCAAGTATAAGAAGGGAAACATAAACAAGTTGGTTGACATGCTTTCAAGGCCACCCACATCAAAGATCATTTCTTTGGGAACTTTGACATACATGGATGCATACAGAGAGGCATATTTAGAGGATGAGGAATTAAGGGAGGTGTTTTAGCAGTTGCAGAGTTAGAGTCATGTGCATGATGGTGAAAACAAAGTTTACTACCATCATTGAGATGGGTTACTCTAGATGCTAGGTAATTATGTGTTCCTAAAGGTGAGTGATCGTAGGTGCTTAGATAGGTTCACACCTACAAGGTTGCAAGCTACTTTGGTGTAGGGAAGATAGTGGCCAACTTGCAGAGGTATGCATATTGGCCCAAGATGCAAGAAAATGTAGTTAGGTTCATAAGAGGATGCATGCTTTGTTGTACTAGTAATCCTATTAACAGGAAATAAGTTCTATATTATCCCTTAACTATACCAACTCATCCTTGGGAAATCATTTCCATGGACTTTGTGGGAGGTTTACCAACAACCAGGAAAGGACATGAATAACTGTTCATGGTAGTTGGAAGGTTCTTCCAAATGTGTGTTCTAATTCTCTATAAAGTGACCATCATTGGAAAAGAAACAACAGACATGTTCTTTGGACAGGTCTAGGTGCACTTGGGGATACCGAGGAGCATCATTTTAGACAAGGACACGAGATTTCTTAGTGCATTTTGTAATACATTATGGGAGAATATGGACACAAAGTTGAAGAGGTTTGCTACATTCCATCCACAAACATATGGGAAGATAGAATTAGTCAATATGAATTTGGTGTAACTTTTGAGGGGTTACAATAAGAAACATCCAAATACTTGGGATGAAAATCATGTATATATACAACATTCTTATAACAAAGTAGTGCACACTTCTACTACTAAATCCCCATTTGAAACTTTTTTTGGATATTTTCCACCTTCATATTTGGATATTGCATAGGGGGGCGGCTAGGAGTGAGAGAGGATCTTATAGGTATGCCTTAAGGGTAGAAAAAACTAAATAGAAGATCAAGGAAATCCATGTACAAGTACAGGAGACTGCAAAATTCACTAGAAAAATATAAGGTTGGGCATGATCATCACAGAATATAGAAGCCCTTCAAGGTGGGAGACAAAGTATGGTTACAGTTGAACAAGGAGTGGCTACAGGGTCCTAGTAAGAAAATCAATGCTTCATCACATTATGGTTCCTTTGAGATTGTTAAAAATATGCAACTAAGGTCATATTCCACTTTGTACAACTCATTTCATGGAGATGATGATGGCATTGAATTCCTATTTTCGAGAGGACAAAATTGACCTAAAGATCACTCAAATCAGATAAAGGCAAGTGTACTTATGATGGAAAGCCCACATATGCACAGTTGGACAAGGTCGGCCCTAAAGCAAATTGGACACCCATGGAAGCCTATAAATACAGGTGACCTCAAGCTCATTTGGAAATCATCATCAAGCATCTTCTTCTTCTCTTCTTCATTGATTGGCTCGCACATGTCTAAGGTAGGGATGACAACAAAGGTTCGTAAAGGTCCGAAATTACAGGGTCCAAGACTCGCATCTGTTTTAAATTTTTTGGGCCATAGTCATTGGCATCACAAGCTCAAGGGAGCGGCTAGAAATATTCAGTCGCACGCACAACTCCTCATCCATGCGACCGAGAAGTTCTACTTAGATTTGACCGAGGACTGAAGTTGATCGCAGTTGACTTCATACAGGAATATTTGTCTCCAATATATTTTGATGTTGGAAACATATTACTAAATATTATTGGGTTGTTTTGCTGGATGATATTGTATTGGTCTCATTGTACTCTTTGTTGAACATTTTATGGCAATCTAATAGAAGAAGATTTTTCAAAGGGTTTTCCCCCTAGTGGGGTTTTTCCCTAGTCTTTGACCAAATCTGATGTCTCTTGTTGATGTGTTGATTGTCTCCTTTGTCATTGCATTTATTGTTCTATCTTCAATTACTATTGATGAATGGAAAGACTAATTGTATTCAAAAAGATTGCTAGTTGAAGTATTGAGTTGGGCTAAATTAATTGATTCAACATAGAACAATCTGAAAAATTATCATGGTATCATAACTAAGGTGAAGGACAAGCCCAAAAGGAGACAAGCATTAAATCAATCATCTTTGGAAAGTTGAAGGACCTAATCTAGTCAAGTCAAGATGTCTTCCTTCTTCAAGTAAAATGACAAGTTGGGTGACTCATCTATTTTTGTTGCATGGAAAGTCAGGTTGGAGATTATAGTTGATAACAATGATGTTATGGATTACATTCAAGGAAAATTACTTGAGCCTCCATAAAATGCTTCTGCTTCTGCCAAGAATAAGTACAAGAAAGGTGAGTTAAAAGAAAAGAAAATTATAGCTAATGGTTTACAAGATAATCTACTTGCATATGTTGGAAATTTGAGAAGGTATAAAGATATGTATGATAAAATAGTTAGCATGTATGAAGTCAACAACTTGAATGAAATCATCTCCTTGAAATATCAACTCAAAGACATAAAAATGAACAAGGGAGAGTATGTGAAATCCTACATTATGAGGATATCTCGCCTTAGAAATCAATTGCAAAGAGTTGGGGACATTGTGTCTAGCAGGGAATTGGTGATTGTAACTCTAAGAGGTCTCCCTCTTGTATGGGAAACCTTCATCACTACCATAAACAACAACAATATCCTCCACTTATTTTATGAAATAGTTGGAAAGCTCACTCAAGAAGTATCAATGATGATATCAAGAGGAAGGATTCAAAAGAATGAAGAAGGAGAACCCATTGCATTCATCACACAAAATAAGAAGAAAGGAAAAGGAGGTCCATCAAGAAAGCCTCCACCTCGAGATACAAAAAGGAGGAATGATAGAACATCATCTCACATTGAATGCTACAATTGTCACAATAAGGGTCATTATGCTCGATATTTCCCCGAGAAGAACAATGGTCCACGTTACAACACTAGAAGTAACAACATGTTTGATGATCGAAGAAGGAGAGATGACCGAAGGAATGATCGCAATGGAAGAGATGAAAGAAGAATAAGATATGCTCCAAGTGGCTATGAATAATATCGTCGTCCTCAAAAGAAGTCAAGATACTCCAGGTATGAAAGTAATGTTGGCAAATAATCTGAATATATTCGTATTTCCGCTCTTACTAGTTCCTCTCCTTGGAATTCATGGGATAGTTGGTTGGTTGGTAGTGGGGCCACTCATCACTTCTCTATTTATAAGGAATTTCTCTCTAGTTTGGTGGAGGGGGGGTCAAATTTGAAAATCATTCTTGGAGACAACTCCACTCATCCTGTTAAAGGTTTTAGGTCCGTCAAATTTCATTTGAATTCAGGAGAATCTATTTTACTCCACAATGTGATGTATGTCCCAGGGTTAAAGAAGAATTTGGTATCAATATCTGCTTTGGAAGACAAAGGGATGAGGGTTTCCTTCATCAGGGGAAATGTTCTTACTTAGCCTATTGGATCACCTATGAGAGATACATTCACATTAGGATCAAGATATGAAGGACTCTACAAGGTTACTAGAAAACTAGTTCTAGCATTGGTCCATGATACTAATCATCTAAGCGACCTATGGCACCAAAGATTGGCCCATCTACATTATGATTCTCTTCTGAAATTGGAGAAACTGGTCTCAAGGATTTCCAAGGTTCAAGCCCAACATGTTGGAGTATGTCCAAGATGTACCCGTGCGAAGAAGACAAGGCGACTATTCCCCTCCTGTGAGAACAAGACAAATGACATCCTCCATCTCATTCATTCTGACTTGGGTGGTCCAATGTATGTACACTCTCTTGGTGGCCATATTTATTATATCACCTTCATTGATGACTTTTCAAGAAATACGTGGATATATTATTCGAAGCACAAGGATGAGGCCTTTGAAATATTCAAGGAGTTCAAAGCTTTGTTAGAAAATCAAGATATTTATGTCTGGCAATGGTGGAGAGTACACTTTGAATGAATTCATTGAATTTTGCAAGAAGGAAGGTATCAATAAGGAAATGACTATTCCCTATACTCCCGAACAAAATGGAGTAGCTAAAAGAAGAACAAGTCTATTGTAGAAGCCGCTCATGCCATGCTCCATGATCAAAAGTTGTCGAAGTTCCTTTGGGAAGAAGCAACAAATGTTGTCGTATATGTTCAAAACAGGGTGACTCATCAAGCATTGGACAATAAGACCCTCGAAGAAGTGTTCATAGTTTTCAATCTCGATGTTAGACATCTCTGTATTTTTTTCTACCCTGTATACTTTGATGTGTGAAAGGACAAAAGAAACAAGCTAGAAGCCACGAGAAGAAAATGTACATTTGTTGGATATTTTGAAAATTCTAAGGCATTTAGAATATATATTCCTGGTCAAAGGAAGGTTGAGATTAGCAGGGATGTAACATTCGATAAGGATGTTGCCCATGGAAAAGCAAGGGACCTTCCTCTGCCTCCTCCTCCTTAGAAGAATGATGATATGGATATTGTGGATGGCCCTGTTGTGCCCGAATCTGAGACAAATATTGTTGATGATCCCATGGAGCCCATGGATCCCTTAGGTCCTCCTCCATATGATCCTCCCATCGTGAAGAGGCCACTTTGGCTTCGAGACACATTACAGGATGATGAGAGACGAGCTCCGATTTTAAGATCATTTAGAGAAAGGAAGAAGCCATGTATATACTAGGGATATGTTGCAGCCATGAGCACTATGATTCAATTTGAAACTCCCACATTCGAAGAAGCCGTAAAAGAACAAGTTTGGAAAGATGTTATGATCGAAAAATATGAATTGATTATGAAGAATGTTGTATGGGCTGTTGTGCCGAGACCAAAAGGGAAATATGTGGTGACCTCGAAGTGGTTATTCAAGATCAACCATGGATTTGATGGTTGTATTGAGAAATACAAGGCAAGGTTCATGGCTCGAGGTTTCTCCCAGAAAGAGGGGAAGATTATGATGATATATTTTCACTTGTGGCTCAATATACAACCATTCATTCGATAGTATCCCTTTCCGCAAGTCAAGGATGGACCTTTCATCAGATGGGCGTGAAGACTGCATTCCTCCATGGCATGTTACAAGAAGAAGTGTATGTTGAGCAACCCCAGGGATTTGAAGTAGAGGATTGAAAGACACATGTTTGTAGATTGAAGAAGGAATTGTATGGTTTGAAGCAAGCCCCCAGAGCATGGTACATCCACATAGACAATTACTTGATGAAGTTGGGATTCACAAGAAGCAATGTCGATCCCAACCTCTACTTTAAGGTAGTACAAGGTATGCCATTGATTTTGGTTTTATATGTTGATGATCAAATATTGACATGTAGTGAGCCTCTGATGATCGAGTGTAAGAGGGAGCTAGCCTTTGAATTCAAGATGAAGGAACATGGACTCATGCACTACTTTTTAGGTCTTTAGGTGTGGCAAAGGCCCGATGAGATTCTCCTGTCACAAGGAAAACATGTTGCAAACCTATTGGAAAGATTTGGAATGATAGAATGAAATTCACTATCCACACGAATGGAAATGAACTCCAAGAAGTTATATGGAGAAGTTGCAGGACCCGATTTGGTGAATCCATCAGAGTATAGACAGTTGATTGGGGCTCTGATGTTCCTAGTAAACACATGTTCAGACATATGATATGCAGTGAATACATTGAGTCAATTCATGAATGAACCTCTCCATGCACACTGGATTGCTGCCAAACACATTTTGAGATATTTTCATGGGACTATCACACTTGGTATGAGATATTCTGCCAAAGATGTTCGCATTCATGGATACACTGATTCTGACTGGGAAGGAAACATTGTTGAGGGGAAGAGTACATTTGGATGTTGTTTTAGCCTTGGATTTGCCATGATATCATGGATGAGCAGGAAGCAGAAGTTTGTAGCATTGAGTACCTCCGAAGCAGAGTATATTACCGCTAGCATGGCTAGTTGTGAAGCAGTTTGGTGGAGGAAGCTCTTTGGAGAGCTATTTGAGCAGGTCCTAGATATTACAGTGATACATTGTGACAAAAAGAATGGGATCCATCTGGGAGAAAATATTGTATTTCATGATAGGTTCAAGCACGTAGAGATTCGATATCAATTCATTCAAGACATGGTGTAGAGGGGAGTCGTTCGACTCCATCACATATCAAAAGATAAGAAGAATACAGATATTATCACCAAGGCTTTTCCAAAATGGAAGTTCTTGGTCTTGAGAGAGCATCTTGGACTAATGGATGTGACCCCTCCTGAAAAGGGGCATCACTGATCGAGAAAACAGATCCAACTCTTCTCCCTTATCTGAGCTCCTAGGGTGAGGAATTGAGATAGAGGGATCCTGGGGTTGAGGGATCTTTAGATACTAGGGTCGTAGATGTCTCTCCCCTATGTGTTACCCATATGGTTGGAGATGTTGCTCACCTATCTTGGTCTTTGAGGAGTGTACCCCAGTTTTCATCATACCCATAAGCTCGGCTTGTTGGGATCATGGTAAATTTTAGGGGCGAATTTTAGCCCAAGGGAAAAATTTAAGGGGTTTTTCATTTAAGGGGTTTTTCATTTTAGAGGGGCGAAATTTTTATAAAACACCCATTTCATATATTTAGTCCAATTTTTATTTAAAAAATATTTTTTTTTTCATTTTATCCCCAAAAAAGGGGCAAATAAACTATGAAAAGACTCATTTGACCCGAATTCACCTGGTTTGGGAGGTTATATTCCATTACAATCGCCTGATTTTCTACTTTGCAATGTTAAATTCGTTTGTAATCACCCATTTTCTGGTTTGGGAGGTTGTATTTGGTCCCAACAATTAAAAATATAAATAAAGTGGAGGTATGGTAAATAAATAAAACATTTTTTTATACTTACTCCATAGGTATGGTAAAGAAAGAAAGAAAGAAAGAAATTATTTTAACGTCCACGAGGCTAAAAATAGCCTATGAGACAGGTTGCTTCTTCATTTGCTTGATGTATTCGGCCCTTTTTCTGTGAAGCTTCAAAATAAATGCTCCTAGTTTCTCCCCACGCTAAATAGATTATCCCAAGAGCTAGTTGCCAGCATATGTGCATAACTTTCCTTGTTGTCTTTGAAGGCCTCACATTCTAAAATGAAATATTTTTCTGTTTGCACTTTTCCCCAAGAACAAAAAATGCACACTCTTTCCTCCTAAATAAATAAAAATATAAATAAACTAGAGGCATGGTAAATAAATAAAACATTTTTTTATATTTAGTCCATAACCCTCTTTCTATTTAAAAAGGCTCAAAAAAGAGGTTTTATTTAAGTGAATCCTATGGGCCAAATACCATATTTATAAAAGAGGTATGATAAATTAATAAAAATATAAATAAACGAGAGGTATGGTAAATAAATAAAACATTTTTTTATATTTACTCCATAAGTCACCTTATATTTACGAACATGCAAGGGTGTAAATAAATAAAAATATAAATAAAGTGGAGGTATGGTAAATAAATAAAGCCTATTTTTATACTTACTCCAAAGGTATGGCAAATAAATAAAAATATAAATAAACTAGAGGTGTGGTAAATAAATAAAACCTCTTTTTATATTTAGTCCATAACTGAGGTTTTATTTAAGTGAATCCTATGGGCCAAATACCATATTTATAAAAAAAGCATGGTAAATTAATAAAAAATAAATAAACGAGAGGTATGGTAAATAAATAAAACATTTTTTTATATTTACTCCATAAGTCACTTTATATTTGCAAACACTCAAAAAATGCCTTATATTTAGGTGAAGCCTATGGGCCAAATACTATGGACCAAATACCATGGGCCAAATTATTATTAATACCATGCAAAAAAAACATTATTACTTAATATTAGTATTAATAAAAATAAAGATGGCACATGGTATTGACCCATGGTATTCACGTGGAATGTAGTCTATTTAAAGGGGGGAATTAAACCAGCATAGATCCATCTTTACTCTAAATCTACTAAGCCGAAAGGGGTCAAATATCGTGATATGAAAACTAGCATATAGTGAAAAAATATTTGATCCCTCTTGGGGCTTGGTAGATCAAGAGTATTGTATAAAACATCTTAAGGTGAATAGTTAAAACTACATTTAGTCCCTTCACAAAATTTAGTAAAAAATACCAATATCTCCATTAATATTGGTTTCTCTAATTTAACAAAAAAAAATTCAAAACAGTGAAATCTTATCACTCTTTCTGCATCACCCTCGCACAAGAGAGATAGTCCATGCCCAAATTTTCCACCATTTTTCAAATGTTCTCAATATGATATCTTCAAGAAAAAGTTAAGGTATTGATGTTGGATTAGTTGTTTGAAAAATATGTTGGTTTGTACAACGTTTCATCTTCTTTGTCTCAATATGATATCTTCATGAAAAAGTTAAGGTATTGATGTTGGATTAGTTGTTTGAAAAATATGTTGGTTTTTACAACCTTTCATCTTCTTTGTTATTCTTAGTTTGTCATAATGATCTGTAGGGGTTGGGCCACTGCACCATATTGTCCTAAAAGGGGAATTGTCCTAAAAGGGGGAGATTTTGCACCAAAAAGGAAATTAATCTGCATGTTACAACGCTGTTAAAAAATGCAAGACGTATGAAGGTAGTGAATTATGCTAATAAGCAATTTAGATTGGGACAGACGTAATTAAATTTTATTATTTAATTGAATATTTTCAATTAAAATAATAATAAATCTACATTTATATATTTATATATTGATTGGAAGGCTTCTGACAACGGTCACTTCTTTCCATTATATCCCCTTCAGACCTTTGGGATACCTACTACTTTCTTATATTATATAGTTGGGGCTTGCTACGTGTTGGGGTAAACAAACTTGATGTGTTTTTTTTTTTTTTTATCTCGCAGTTGGAGTCTATGGAATAAGAAAGAAATTTGATAGCTTGACAAAAGTGGTAGAGAAAAGATTAATCTCTCCTACCTTGACAGAACTAGTGGTCAAGATCAACACCTACAAGAACTTTGTTGTGGAATATTATCAAAACTAATAGAAGGATATGAAAGAGTGTACAGTAAGAACCTTGACAAACACGACCACTGAAACTTGCAACATTGTTTGTAGGAAGAGAAAATTATGTTTCTTTTTTCCAAACATGTATGTTAGTATATTACAGTTTAATGAATATGTTTTCCTATTATCATATATGGTTTCATACTTTAACAAAACATTCGCCAAGACTTCACAATGTTTTATTATTCAGTGAAAGATTTGCCAAGATCTTACAAGATTTTATAATTCAGTGAAAGATTCGCCATGACTTTACAAGATAATATAATCTGGTGAGAGATTCGCCAAAAAATTATATATACATATTATATTATTGATAAAATCGCCTCCCATTTTTCCTATGTATCATGGGGATTCGCCCATTTATTATACATATAAATTTATGGTGGTTCTTAAAATTTTCCTTGGTTAGGGTTCCCACTCCCTGTCTGGCCAACGGGTTGAGAGTGTACTTTGGGTTGTATAAACCAAGATGATTATTGATGCAGGTGTTCTACCACATGACTCTTCAGGGTCATCGTTGGGAAGATCAATAAGCAATAGGATGGGTTGAGATGTGATCCCATATATCACCTATTTCTCTACATGGGGTTGTAGATGTTTAGCTCCCCCATGAGTTTCTGGGTTGAGATGTGCTCCCCAATGTAAATTTAGGTTGAGATGTGCACCCTGATATTGTTTTGGGATTGAGATATGATCTCCGACATTATAGAGGGTGGAAGCTAATGCTCCCCGATTCTTCTTCTTTAGATTCGAGAATGTTTCAGCAGATAGAGTTGAGCAGATATGGGACACGTGATGAGAGGATGACATGTTGATCAATGGACAAATATCGACAGGTAAATCTTCCTAGTTAAGAGGGAGTGTTAAAAATATGCAACTACAGTCAAATTCCACTTTGGACATCTCATTTGATGGATATAATTATGGCATTGAATCCTCTTTTCGAGAGGACCAAAATCGACCCAAAGATCACTCAAATCGGATAAGGGAAAGTGTACTTATGAAGGAAAGCCCACATATGCACATTTGGACAAGGTTGGCCCCAAAGCAAATTGGATACCCATGGAAGCCTATAAATACAAGTGACCTCAAGCTCATTTGAACATTATCATCAAGCATCTTCTTCTTCTCTTCTTCATTGATTGGCTCGCATAGGTCTAAGGTAGGGACGACAATAAAGGTTCGCAAAGGTCTGAAATTACAGGGTCTGGGACTCACATCTGTTTTAGGGTTTTTGAGCTATAGTCGCTAACTTTCCACAGGGAAAATTCAACCACAGTCGCAGGAATCACAGGATCAAGGGAGTAACTAGAAACCTTTAGTCGCACGCACAACTCCTCATCCATGTGACTGGGAAGTTTGACTCAAATTTGACCGAGGACTGAAGTTGACCGTAGTTGATCGCAAATGGGAAAAGTTGTCTATGATATATTTTGATGCTGGAAACATATTTCTAAATATTGTTGGGTTGTTTTGCTGGATGATATTGTATTAGGATCATTGTATTCTCTTTTGAACATTTTATGGCAATCTAATAGAAAAAGATTTTTCAAAGGGTTTCCCCCTAGTGGGGATTTTCCCTAGTCTTTGACCAAATCTAGTGTCTCTTGTTGATGTGTTGATTGTCTCCTTTAACATTTCTTCAATTATTATTGATGAATGAAAAGACTAATTGTATTCATAAAGATTGTTAATTGAAGTATTGAATTCGGCTAAAGTAATTGATTCAACATAAAAGAATTTGAAAATTTAATAGAGCTATTGGAAAAGGTGGGAGATAATGACTATAGACTCAGTCTGCCCCCATATGTGTGCATTTACTCAATGGTGAATGTAGAGAATCTAAAATTGTGTGAGCATTCCATGCTAGATCTGGAAGAGGAACAAGTCTTACCATCTATGGAGGATTTGGCACCAGATGCTTAGGTAGATTTGATAAATGATACAATTTTGCAAAAGAGTTCTAGAACTACAAAACAGGGGCAGCATGACCTTTGGTAGATTGGGTTGAAAGGTCAACTTTTAGGAAAATTTAAATAGTACACCTGAGAGAATGTGGAGAAAAATTTCCTCGCCTCATTTAGTAGAATATTTTGGGGATCAAAATCATCCCAAAATGAGAAGGTGTCATACGGATTGGATCATTATATTGTTTTTCATCCATCTTGATGCTTTTAGAGTGGAAAAAGCTGAGGAATCAACTTACTGGACCATTTGAAACCGTGGGACCCAATTTGGAAAACAAGGGTCAGAAACCTTTCAAGAGTAATTTGAGGCATCCAATTATGTTTTTAAGGGGTGAAACTAGACCACTTAAGTGCAACACTATTTTTTTATATTCTACACACAAATGCGTTTCCAATGGCACAATAATTGCCTCAATCAGAGTCTGTATCCAAAAGTTATGCCACTCGAAAGTTGACCTTCCTATTTTGACCACCATAATTTGGGAGGATGCCACGTCAACCCCTATTACTCATGGAAAAGGGGCTCACCACGTGATGATGATGAATAATACTCTGGAAAATTCCATATTGTAACTCTTGTTAAGACTTGAAGGAGTCAAAATTAACTACTAGTAGGGTATCGGTTTGTGTTATAACCAAGCCACTAGGAGGAAAGGGGGTTCCATTATTTTTTAGTGCATTTTGCTTCATAAATGAGCAAAGTAGTTGAGAGATCTAGGGAGAGATCACACATTGATGATTTGTGCATTGTAGTAGCCCATGGGCCACATGTCTTACTTCTTTCTACTTGCATCCATTTTTTTATTCAAAGAAATAGACAAAAGTGGCCTCATCTTTCGGTTGGGTTTTCTATCAAAAGGGTTTCCCAAGATATATATTGTGTCAATTGTGGTTTGTGAGTTTTTATTTCACTTTTTCTCTATTTTCTGCATAATTATAATTTTCATGCATATGCAATAAATAGTAATTAACATATCCATAAATCTAAGGACAAATAAAACCCCATAGTGTAAATTTCGGCTTTTCTAATATATTTTAGTAAATATGTTGTCACTAATTGTCTAGTGGAATATCCACGATAGTTTATGAATCATACCACTTCAAAGAGATTTTTGGAACCTATTAATTGGGTTATGAGTTTCCCTAAAAAGGATGAAATTTATCCCTTTAGTTTGGTATATTTTTGCCTTGAATTGCGAAGAAATATGTGTTTTTTATAAATGAAACATTGTACTCTTTCGATCATTGTTTTGTACATTGTTTTTCAACAAGCTTAAGGTTGAAAATTAATAAGGTTAAGACCAAATAAACCTTCTAGGTTGAAAGTGAAAACTCTATTTTGGATTGAATTTTGAAGTTTGAGAAATCTACACATGGTGTTAGAGCTTGTTATGGTTGAGATCACTCTTAAGTAAGAGGGATTTTTTATTTGTCCCATGGGGGAAACTCAATTAGTGATCGAAGCAATGTGAAATCAAATCCCCCTGGTTGTGATCCAATTTACAGAGAGGAGGACATGTCGTAGACCCCTAGAGGTTTATTAGTAGTTACGCGTTGGGAGGATTGTTGGGTTCCTCTGGGATACAAAAAAAATAAGAGAGAGTTTTTATTTCAACTAGAGTGTGCTTGGGAAAATTGTTAGACATAGTGGGGTGAGAAATCCTAGGTTGCTTGGGAGAAGCATTTGTACCCTAGAAAATTTTATCTACTTCATATATTGCTAATGTTTTTCACTTAGACTTATTCAATATGTGTAAGTTGGCATTCATGTAAGATATTGTAATACATTAGATGAAGCTTCAAACATTGATCCATGGAAGCCTAAGCTTCAGATTCTTATGGAGGAGGTCAATATTTTGAGCATGGTTTGAAGAATATTCTAAAACCTATCGATCTAGCACCTTTGGCTACTCATATCAAGAAGGAATCCATATTGAAGAGTCATTATTGATTCTATGAAGAATCACTTCATCTCTCTCATTTCAGATAAGACAACATGTAAGAAGATGTTTGATTCTATGGTTAAGCCATTTCAAAATTCTTATGCTTTTGGATAGATGCTTCTATGAAACTAGCTCTCAGTTATTCAAATGAGAAAGAAAAATAATATGGTGAGCTACATAACCAAGATCAATGAACCAAAGGATATATAGGTAGCCATGGAACTAATATGGAGGATCAAGAGTTAGTGTCCATTGCCCTAAAAGCGCTTGATCCTACCTGAATTCCTTTTGGATTTATCTTATGCAAGGAGAAATTAAATTGTAATTTTTTTCATAACAACAAGGGAAGTAGATGTTATTGCTATTGTCGGGAAGATGAAGAAGAATGTCAATCCTATGACTTCAAGAAGTATGGGATAGATACAAGAAAGAAAGAATCAAGTAAGGTGATATGCTTCCCATGTCATGAGATGGGAGATTATGTATGCTAATGTTTATTGAAGAAAGGAAAATGCATTAATAGGTTGCAACTAGGATTTTTGTAGGTGTAGAGGAGATTAACTCTCAATTTGAGACTACCTTTCCCATGAATTTTCGTTATCTTATAACAATATGTCTACTATTGGTTGGTATGTGGACAATGGAGCTTTGAGACACATGAAATATGATAGGGATATTTTTAGCAATATGATGGAGTAAAAGGCATGGTTATGGAGCTTGGCCATGATGCCACTTACCTTATAAAAGAAGCTGGATCCATTTCATTTCAAATTCCTTTTAGTTAGACCATGTTTTATTGGTTCCTTGTTTGAGGAAGATCCCCCTTTTAGTATCTTGTATGACATATATACATTAGAGAGTTTCCTTTGAAGGACAATACTACACCATCAATGATATAGTTTTGCTAGTTTTAGGACTTTAGCTAGAGGTGGGAGAGAGGGTGGCCTTTATAGGTTTTTGGTTGATCTAGTGGCATGTGCACATTCTAGAGGAAATATGGAAGGTTTTTATATCTTTAATGTCGCACATGCATGGTAAGATGTCATGGAGATAGGTTTATCATCGATTGCAAATGCTCTAATAGGTTGATGAGGATCCCATAATATATTTCAATTCACAAGATTCTCCTTGAGTGATCAAGAAAAATGTAGATATTTTTGTTACATATTTAGAGGCTCCACATCATATACGATCACCTAGATCTTTAGTGAGAAAAAGCATACCTCCTAGAAAATATACTAGTCATATTGCATTGGTTTCTTCCATCTGTGAGAGGTTTTATTATGAGACCGATTTCATCCATAAGCCTTCTAGTTGTTCATTGGATAAAAATTATGATTCCTTGATAGGGGCTCATTCTAAGACAAATTCTAGAGCTTTAATTGATAGAAATATTATAGAGTAATGAGCCAAGGGTCATGTGTTTTCTCATACAAATTTAGTTTCCATGATGATACTCTTGCTAAGGATTATGGATTATCTTAGAAAAAGGAAGTTGACCATGATGTTACTCTTATTTTAAAATTCTCTTAGAATTTAAGGTGCATGATAAGGATACTTTCATGTTCATAGGATGATGATGGTATTGAATGGATTGTTTCCTATACCATGAGCTCAAGACTTGACTTATATGGATCTCTATCTTTATGAATTTGATAGATGTAATATGCTTGTCTTGATCTTGTATGGAGATGTGATATTCTCTTTAGGATGTACAAGAAAACTAATGATGTGTTTCTCATTGATTTTGGCATGTGTTGCATACTTGGAGGATGATGGAGTTTGGCTTGTTACTTCTGTTCTAGAGAGATTTTTTTTTTATTCGTAAGTGCTCATTATTTATTAGAGGATCGAGATGTTGTGATAATGTGGATAAGGGGCTATTTATAGATGGAAATGGTTGATACAAATATTACAATAGGTACAACTTTGTAGGTAGTCTATTTTATGGATTTATAGAGGGAGTCAATAGGTGGAAATGTAAAAACTTTCCTTGTAAATAAGAAGTGCTAATGTCATTGTTACTTTGAAAATGTTTACACCATGCTTGGATGGTCTGAGATGGATTGGAATATCAAAGATAGTACTTGATGGATTTGTTTTCTTAGTGGACGTTTGACCTCAAATGGTTGTCATCTTAGTGTTATTTCCTTAGCCATTGCAGTTCTATTAATAATTTGGTTGACTCCCTTCACTAGGGCGCCATGAAGGATCCACTTACTTGGAGAGCACCCTACATGCGATGAGGAGTGTTGTGTAGCTTGGAGGATGGCATCATGCCCTAGTTGGAATGTATTAACTTGGATTTTTTTCCTAAGGATTGGAATGGCTCGGTGAGTCTTAGAGATTTGACAGTGTTCTTGTAGAGGTAGCTAAACTAGTGGAATACATTGCTTAGGAGGCTTAATAAATTCTATGGAGGCTTGTGATGGAGGGATGTGGACTTTCCTTTCTTTGCTACATTATATTGGAGCATGATACATGTACCTTAGAGTGTATCCTCTCACTTGTCTTGGCCTATAAGTTCTCATTGGAGGTTGCTTGCAAAGGCTAAGGAACATATTGTATTGTTGGCCTCCCTTACCTCTTATATAAATAGAGAAAAGAGAGAGTGTATATATATATACTCTTATGATGAGATGTGAACTAGAGAAGATTGCACACTAGCCACTCTCTCTATATTTAGTCTTCATGTGCTCTCTCTCTCTCTCTCTCTCAACTCAATAAGTATTTTTGGTCTTCTTGGAGTATCTTGGATCATCATGGAGGTTTAGGGTTATGGTTTATCACTTAGAGATTGGAGATTAGGGATTTGTGATAAAACCCTAGGGTGGAATTATGAAGAAGAGGAGGAGAGGACATATTGCCTTTGAGGACGTGTTGGAATGGTTCTTGAATATGGATATTCTTGGTTGCTAGTGTTTTGTTGATTTATCCTATCTAAGTTTTGGATAATTGGGAGGATTTATGCCAGCCTTGAGATAAGGCTATGGTATGTACATGTATTTCATTTATTACTCAAGTTTCCAGCTATCCAAAACCTGTGCAATTTCCAAATTTGATTTTCAACTCCATATGTTCTTTATGCATTTTTTTACAACCATATATATCTTATTAATTTGGCATAAGTAAAAGGACAATTGTTAATTGATTTGACATCTAAGTGCATAATATAAAGGGTTGATTTTATTGTTTTCATACTAATTTTATATTTTTGTTGTTACTATTGTAAAAGAGCATGCTCATATCTAGTGATTGGCTGATGAGTTTCCTTAAAAGGGATGAAACTTATCCCTTTGGTTTGATATTGTTTCCATCTTGAAGTGCTGAAAAGTTTGGGTTGTTTGAAAGGAAAACATTGTACTCTTTTCATTTTTTTCTTGTACCTAGTTTATAGTGGCCCCAAGGATGAAAATTAATAGGGACAAGATTCAGGAAGCCTTCTATGTTTAAGGTGAAATTTCTATTTTGCATTGAATTTAAATTCTAATAAATTTCCACACAAAGGTTGTGTGGGTGAATAAATGGCACAAAGATAGGAGAAGAATATTATATATATATATATATATATATATATATATATATATAAGGCACTACGGAAATGGATATAAGAATTGGAAAGATGATGAAGACACAAAGAACAAAAATGTGTGGTTCAAAACTTGAAGAAGAGGAAGTAGGACAAGGAGATGTTGTGGATTGGATTTTAAATTCTTGAAGGGTAATAAATAAATAAAAATAAGAGCTTTATTGATATGGAGGAAACTTGAATGTACAAGAATCGATATATTAGCTCAATGGGAAAGACTCAATATTATGAACTTGAGAATATGGAAGACCTTTAGAGAAGGGAGTTTGAAAGGAAGGTGGTGAGAGGAAATGTTGCTATTTGGTGGGATTATGTGTGGAAAGAATGATTCCATAATGGTTTTGAAAATATTAGAAGGTGGAATGTGTTTGTGTGAAATTTTAAAGAGGAAATTTTCCCCTATTAATGACAAACAAAGATTGTCCAAGCAATTGACAAATTTTAAGTGGAAGGGATGAAGTGTACATGCATATATGAAATAATATTACAATTTGTTTCTATGCATTAGAATCACAAGGATGAAGACCAACAAGCCTCTAGGTATGTGAACATATTAAAAGCTTTCATTTAGGATGAAATAATTTGCACAAGTTACATTCAATTAAAAAAGGTGTATTTATTTAGCACCAAAGGTAGAAGAGAAAGTAGTGTGGAGTGTGAGCTAAAATAATTTCCATGAAGGCTAAGGAATGGTAGTAGAAGTAGCAAGTAAAAATCCACATCCATTGCACAAGGAGTAGGAAATGTTCCTAAAAATTTAGCAAAAGTTTATGCATTATGGAAAGGCTTTCCCATAGCATTATAAGAAGGTTTGAAATATTTAGCTATGATCAGGGCCTCAATTGGTGCTATTAAAGATATGACTCATAGGGCCCTTACTAGTGATATAAAACTCAATTCCCTCTTATCAAGAATCAAGTCTCTAGCAAGCAAATTTGATCACACTTATTTTTTTTACATTAAGCGAGAGCATAATGTTGAGGCTGACTACTAAGTGAAGTTGGATTCAACATTAGAGAAAAGGGTTTTAATGGTAAGAGGGGCATCCCCTAATGAATCCAATCATCGACCCCTTTCTCCTCACATGTGTCAAGCGGTGCAAAATCCAAGGTGCTTGTTGGGTTTTCAAGGTCCATACAGGGGAACATGTATGACCATGATTGTTCTCTCACTTTAATTTAGTACACACGTGGGTAATCTAAGCAATGCCTTGGGATTCTATAACATAATTTGGAAAATGGACTCATTCAAATTTATTTAGTTTTTCTTGGAGGATGAGACTCCCAAGGTTTAATCAAGGGTTTTTCCTTCATTTTATTTAAGTGGTGTTTCTCATAGAAGGGGAAAAAATCTAGTTGCTCATGGATTTATGGCCTACTTTTGGTAAAATATGTAGAATAGGTATTTAATCTACCCCCTCCCCCTCTGCCCCCGCCCGCCATGCAAATTATCAACATATGTCTTAATTGGTATCCCCTATATTCTTAGCTTCTACTAGTTATCTAAGTAAACGGTGCTTTGGTGCTTATCTACTTACACATCTCTCCTGGCGTTGTACAATCACAAAGGGGAAGAAGGTTTAGTTTGAATATGGGATTGGTATGGTCTTACCTCTGTAATAATTTTCTTTTTAGTACTATTTTTGTCCAATTTTCTTTCTCTAGCAAGCTAGCTATGGATAAACTCAAATCCAAGGAGGTGTGGAAGCTCCTCTATAGACAAGAACATGCCATCCACACTAAAAACACAACATTGTCAACAATATTGACCAAGTTGGTGGGGATGGAATATAGTAATGAGGCACATAATGCCATTGTCATGAACTTCCTTCATGCCTAGAGCCAATACACAGATAACATTGAAGCTAAGTATATTTGCCTCACATCTCTACTTTTAGTGTAATGTATGGATGTTTGATCTCTTAGCTCAAATAATATAGAGATTGGCCATTTGGCTCATGCAATCCAAGTGGAAGAGGACTCAACACATCAATGAAAGGACCTAATGGAGATAGAAGAACAATACCCTCCTTACTTAGTGAGATAATAAGTGCGAGATAATGCTTAGATTTAAATATAAATATATGTTTTTCTTTTAGTTTGTAATCCAGGAAGTTCTGTAAAGCTATTACAATGTAAAAAAAATGGAACTCTAGCCTTGCAAAAATATTAGAAAATGTATCAACTAGATCATACTTTTTTTTCTCTTCAACCTTTTGAATCTATTGCTTTGAAAAATGATATATACCACTAATAGCTTCAATGAAACCATTGCTATTAATGCAAATATTGTTTTGGTTAAAAAGAAAAAGCATACCACCACATCCAATATGAATTTAGATACAATAAAAGAAGCGTTACATAATTCCAAGGAATAAAATGCATATCGCAACAAAAGTAGGTGTTGAGGAGAAGAAGAGGAAGAGAATATAATACTTGCACATGTATCATTACTATTTCACATGTGGAATGGAAAGATATAATCAATTTGAATGCCCACAAAGAGAATGCACATGTATTTTTGAAGAGAACAAATTGTAGTAATGGTAGAACAAGATGGGAATTTGATGATGAAAGTCATGATAACATCGATGAAATAAAATTAAACATAAGAGGAAGAGAACTAATTGTTGAACATCATCTACAAAATAAATTGAATGCTAGAGGTAAGAGGTCCAAGTTAATTATTGGAAACTAGAACCAATGTTCCACTAAGTCTCTGGGATGGGGGAAATGTGGGAACAGGGTGACACATAGGGGGGGACGTGTGGGGGCGCCCCCAAATTTTTGGGAAATTTACGGAAGATGGGGGGACATTAAGGTGTGTGTGTGTGTGTGTTATAAACATGATTCAAATTCAAATTCGAAGTCAATAATGAAATATGATGATTCATACATCATAAATGATTCATTGAAATAGAAATAGTAAAATATTGTATACAATGATTTAAATTAAACGTTCATCATTCTAGAATCTATATTGATTTAAATTCATCAATCATTCTAGAATCTACATTGATTTAAATTCATAAATCATTAATCTAGAATCTGATTAGTACTAAGAAAATAGTAGATACTAAAGTTTGAAGACTATAATAATAACTTAAAATTACTCAAACTCAAAAATGGTAAAGAGTGATGAGTCAAAGGCTTGATCTATGGTCATCAATATCTAGAGTTAAGACTCAAAATTTAAAACTGAAAATTGACAATGAAAAATAAATCAATGTTATTAGAAATGGACTGATCATCAAATCAACCCCAAAATTGGGAATTGGAAAAAAACTAGACCAAAAATCAGTTGACCAAAAAATATTTAAATATTTAAATTTTGAAAAAAAATACATAAATATTTTTGTGCATCTATAAGAATCCAAACCGTTATACAAAAATATACAAAGTTTCTCATGTATATTTAGCAAGGAAGGATGCATATAACTAAAATAAATCAAGTGCAACCTATATTTGAACCAAAAATACATTAACAAAGAGGCTTTAGATGGCCTCCATAGTCCAAAAAAAACATTCTACAACAAATTCCTACATATCATCAAAGATCATTTCCTATATTGGGATCCTCGTCATCAATATCACCCTCTAAGATTTAGGATAAGATAGAAAAAACTTAACAAGTCAAATTGATATTTTGTTTAAGTGATGGGTACATATTTACTAGGGTCATGACAAAGAAGTTCAACAATCAATGCCACCGACATAGAGGTACATAGAGGACTTGGGTGCTTTTGATTAAATGTTAGTTCCATACCCTCATATATAATAGAATCGAATGGAAACATCGCAATCCTCCTAATCACTAAAGCCTAAAATCTATCAAGTCTATTGGATTTTGAATGGGTTCTAAAATTCTACTTTCTCCATGCGAAATCCAATGACGTTAGAACCACTCTTAAACATCTTGGAATAATTATTGGCAATGTTAAACATTAGTTTAGAAATTTAACATTACTATTAATTACATAACATTAGTAGGTCCCTAGGGTTGAATATTAGGCTCCCCACTAATAAATTATTGATTTTAGGCAAAAATTTAGGGGGACACCCACAAGAACCCTTTTTGGAGAAACACATCCCCCATATTTTGGATGTTGGGCCCAATTTTGACATGATTTCAAAGGTCATTTTACGTAATATTCTATAATTTTTCCTTTATTCCTCATTCATTAATACCTTCACTACCATATATTTTTCCATCCTAATCTCCTACAAACTTCATATGACATATGAGCATTAATATTGTCAATTTCCATGATTTCATGGTTACTTCGAATGGTTGTCTTTTCCTAAATTGCTTCTAAAAGTTTGGTTTTTTCCAGATTTTCCATATCTACAGAAAAACCTATAGCAAATAGTTGGAAGAGGTAGTTTTTACACGTCATTTGAAAATCAATGAAGATGAATCAGGAAATTATAAAACATGGGCATTGCAAATATTATGGTTGTTTAGGTGATTTGCCAATAGAATCCTCAAAATTCCCAAAATAAGGAATGTTTGGATGAGGTTTCAAAATGGATTTATTAAGATAATTCCCTAAATTCCACACCTCCATGTTTGACCAGCATGTCTTGTGTGTGACTTTGGCCGTGTATATTTTAGGAGTTTTGATGTCGTTTGATCTTCACATGATCTCCATTATCCTAAATCTAAGATAGGTTGGTTGGGTTACCACTAAAATTAGAAGGGTTGGTAAGGTTCGACTAGGATTTTTATGTGGTAAGCATTATTATTAATACACCCAATGTCACCCCCAACATATTCCTCTTGTTTTAGGCCAACTCCTACAAAATGTTACATGCGGTATCCTAACACAACAACTTAAAAAAAGAAATAATAGACTATTGCCTAAAAGAAGTACGAGAAGAGGTAGGAGTTAATATAATAAAAAAATTCCGATATGATTAATGATATAACAACAGACTTATATTTCATACCAACAAAGTAAGATACTCAAAACATCAAGGAAACAAGCTTGAAAGTGACACAAATTGAGTATAAGAAATTCCTTCCACAATACAAGATGAATTGGAGATGTTATACATGTTTTATATGGCTATAAGAAGAAAATGAACTTGATATTAAAACATGTAACTTTTGTAATTCTGAATATTTCACCAGGACAACGAATATAAGGCCACTTTAGAGGCCCATAATTGGATATTTGTGGACATAAAACTCATGGACTTGACTGAAGATGCTAGTATTATAAAATATGTTTCCAATAAGCACAAGAAAATTTTTTTTGGATAAGTAGTTAGATAGATATTCAATCTGCAAATCAACTACCCAGAGAATAGCCCACAATTGTGAGGGCTAAAATTCGCTTAGCCTAAAAAGATAATTAGACTTGCAATTTGTTTTGGACAGACACTATATGTTCTTAAGGTAATAAATAATCAATGGACAGCCTTTTTAGATGAATTATGAGGGATACAAGAGAATTTATCTCGATTTCACGTATCTGAATGCAAGTGTTTTGCCTCTAATCGCTTATAACTATTGTAGATTATTTCATGAACCTGTAACCAACATTAAAACACTTGGAAAAAACATTAGCACAAAAATTTAGAGAAATATAAAGGGAATAATACAACCTTAGAGATTTAGAGTTTTCCCAAACTATGGTTTTGTGGTGATTTGTCCATTGAAATAGTCAATAAATGCAATCTAAACCACAAGTTAGCAAAAAAATCCAATATTGGATTTCCTTAGGATTTTTTATAATATGTAATTTGTATTTTTTTTAGATATATAATTTTTTAGGGTTTGTATATTTATTGCTAAATAAAAATTTACAAAAAAACCAATAAATTTTGAAAAATATCTTTTTAGAGAAATTGATCGCAAATTGTTGGAACGAGGATAAGATCCTTCTTCGACAACAATCAAGGATTGGTAATTATGTCCTCTCTTGATTTGGTATCTCAATGCTTGAGGTTTTGGAATGCTAGGTGGAACACCAATGATAGAACCTAAGCATAAGAGAAGACAAGTAATAGAACCAAATCCTAATGGGAGGGCCTTCCAAAAAGTAAATGCTCTAAGCAAACAATGTTATACAATATAAGGTTATTTACCTCTAGAGGGGAGATTGAATCATGTCTTAAAAGAGAACAAAAATACCTTATATGAATAAAGAGAAAGTGTGAGATAAACCCTAGACCTCCTATTCCAAGTCCTCCTGGATCAATTAGCTTAGCCTTGTAGTAACTTTGTGCTACTCCAAAAATTGCCTTTGAAAAATATTTGATCAACCAAACAAAATAAGAGAATTCACATGTAAACCATTTTGCTTCATGGAAAAATTCACATTGTATTAAATAACTCAACAAGTTCACAATGTTTTTCCAAGGAGGAGGAGACCTGTATTTATAGATGAGGCTCTTCAAAATTTCCTCCTTGGTCTCCCACAAAATAAGTAACTTGCCATCCACAAAATGCTTGGAGGCTCTCTCTCTCTCTCTCTACATATATACATACATATATACATACATATATACATACATACATACATACATATATATATATATCCCCCAAATAGAGGAAAAATGCTACATAGATGTGGCCAAGAAGGATCATTTTGACTCTAGATGTCAAAATGTTCCACTTGTCATTGCACAGAAATGTTCCTTGAATGCATGAGAATGATTTTTCAAGCTCAAAAATTGGTCATAAAACCCTGAATAAATAAAGTGATGTCAAACATTTCTTTGGATTCCCTCTTGATTTGGCTTGAAATAATTTAAATAGCCCTTAGGGACTACCCTTGATGTATAAGTATCCTTAAGTTTGCTTGAGAAATAATTAAATTTACTCAAGGAGGGTGTTTGCACTTAGAAATATTATCTTGGCCATGAGATAAATTCCCAAGGTAACATTTTCAATCCAATTTATAGATTGAAGGCTAGCCCCTTCAATCCAGAGAGGGCTCTCTCTGACCTTTACATTGTGGCTAGATATTTAGATAGGTTGTGTTGATGTAGGGTTTGGTTGGACCTGAAATCAATATTTCATTGGGTGATGGAGTCAAATAGATAGGGTTTAGATAGGTTTACCAAGATAACTGGTTGTCTGATCAGGATTGATAAAGGCAAGGTGGATAGCAGATCCTAGACCTTTGTCATTTGTTGTAGATGGATGAAGAAAAAGAAGAACAATCCACTACAATAGGGCATACACAATGAATCCTATGGTAGCTTTAGAGGATCAAGATGGGAACCTTTGAAAACTTAAATCAGAGCATCAAAACAAAGATGAATTATGAATTAATTTATCTTTTCCAAACATTCAGAAGGAATGCATTTATGAGATTATTAAAGGAGAACTTGAAAAACACAGAGAACATACATACTAAAACCAACTATCTCATGGATATTTATATCACTGGTCATAATCTACTGATCTTGGCAAATGAAATAAATAAATCATTCAAAACACATAGACAATGACTATATATTTTCAAAAAACCCAACCCTTTCTCCATATTTTTCATGTAATATATAGGAAAATACAATAGAGATTCAGATCCACAATTTGTGGAAAGTATTAATTACAATAACCATCAAGATCCAAAAGAAATGGATTTGAAAAACCATCTTTAATCTATTCTCTAAGTTGAATTTGGTGAGGTGGCCTTGAGTAGTTGACTTGGCATTTTTATAGGAAACATAATTTCGAAAAATCTGGAAAATTCCTAAAAATAGGGTCCAAAGATGCATTCAGATATTACAAACCATGATACCTATCAGAAAACAAAGGGAGTTTTTTGTTAACTTATCCATTAGATCCAAAAACCTCTTTTTTTTTCCCAAATTCATCTCCATATGTTTGAAAACTACTTTTGAAAGCAATGACTAAAACATGAAAATACAGAATTACAAAATATGTAAACCAAGCCTCACACATTCCTCTGTAGTTTCTAAATAATGAGTTTTGGGTATAATGTGAAAGAGGTTTTTTAAAATCAGCCCATTCACAACAAAAACCTCTTGTGGTTTTTTAAAATTCATTACCACCTGCTTCGAATCTCTCTTTGAATATAGCAACTAAAACAAGAAAAACAGAGTGTTGGTAAACCTATTACTTCAAGGTTGTTTTTCCTTATGTTGACTTGTATTCTCTGCACTTCCTCAGCCACAAAAACCTATGATATATGACCAGAGTATATCAAAAAATAATTTACTACTTAAAGATTAAACTGAGTAGGCCAAATTGTTGAGGGACCATTAGGGTTTGTGCAACAAAACTAGGGTTTGTGTAATACTCTGCCCCATGAAGTAAATTGATCATTTCTCTATGTCTTCTGCAACTTGAGCAAGGATATCCAGCTTGTTTTGACTCCTTGTCATCCTTCTAGTGATTTTTTGTGTACTTTTAGGGTTTTTCTTTTCTTCTTCTCAACATGCTCTGTTTTCCTCTATCTTTTTCTATTCTTTGAAGTTTGCTCTGTTTTTTCTTCTTCATCAAGGATGATGATTGTTTCTTTGTACTTAGGATTAATTCTATCTTTGAAATTCAACCTCAGTTTTTTAGTAGGCCGAGTGTGCGGTATTTTTCCTGAACCCTAACCTCGGTCTCAACTTCCTCATCCATTATTTCAACTTTTTGTTTACCCTTTTTGCTCTTTGATATTTTGTGTTTTGTTTCTTCCTCCTCTATTATAATTATTTATTGGCTTCTTTGGCTTTTAGTCCTTCCTTCATAAACCTCAACCTATGGCATATTCACATCAACCTCCTCATGTTTTTCAACTTGGGGTTGGCTATATTGTCCTTTGGTTTCCTAGGCTACAACTTGAGAAGGAACTATGTTTTGGCCTCTTTTTGATCTTCTAGGTACAAGTGGGTTTGGGTTCCTTTGCCTCATTTTCCTTAATTGTTCTACTTGCTTATTCAACTCATGAGTATATAAAATCTTAATGAGATTGTGATGACAAATATCATGAGCTTGTAATTCAGGTCTCTTCCTTTCCTTAGTACACATTTTCAACAAATTCTAATGTAGGAAATATGGCAAATTCATTTTCCTAAAACCTGCTAAGTGACAAAGAAACCTCATGTGGTATAGGTAAGCTTTGGAATACCTACCTTCACAAGTGAAGAAAAGATGGACAGTTCTAAGTGCAATAGCCCATTGAGGTTTCAGTTTGCTTTGGAGGACCCCTGCATCCTAGTTTTGATTTTGGAATTCAAATCCATATTCAGCAACCTCTGCTTCTTGAAGCACCTTTCACCTTCTGGTTGGAAACTCGTTGCTTCAACAATCGACTCTTCTATGACAGGGAACAATAATGTCCTGATTCTAGATGTATTATCATAGAAAGAGAAGAAAAATTTGTGGCATCAGCTGAGGTTATACCCATTAAAACATTGAAAGACTGGTTCCCAACTTGCACTTTTGAAAAGATTAAGAATTTCAAGGTACACTTCGCAGTACATTCCATTAGGTTGAACCTCTTCACATGGCTAGACCGACCCATTTTTCCAAGCTCCAAAACCAACAACACCTTCACTAACCTTGCAATAACTCAATGGAGGGCTGCAAAACAACTAACCCTCTTTCTACATTGGAAAACAACAAATCTAAGTTTGCTGGAAAAATGATGTTTAGGCAAAACAAAGTAAACTAGGGTTTGGTTTAAAATGGCTCAAATGGGCTCAAAACTCTAGGAAAATGTCACTTCATGCAGGGGGAGGACGGTTATTTTATAAACCACCACTTGGACGCTCAAAAAAGATGACTTAACAGGTCATAAATCGAGTTTTAATTTATTTATTTTTAAAGTGCTACGAAAACATTTCGTAGTGTCATGCTACGAAAACATTTCATAGCGCTACGTGATTTTTTGCTATAGGCCAAATCATAAAGTGAAACTTTGCATAAAATTAGGTTTAGGCAAAAGGATTTAAATTACACATTTCCCTAGGTTTGGCCAACCTTATAATGAATACAACACCCCCCTTTTCATTATTATGACTTGCAAAAAGATAGACTGACATCCCTCACTTGACATGAAGGTGTAAACCTGATGTTAACAGAGGGCTCGACCTCCATCCTTGGTCCTCAAACTTCCCAACGATTACCTTACTTGAGAGAAAATACTTGGATTTAACATTCAATTTCACATTAATTTCATTATTTAACCCTTGGAGGCTTGCCTATTCATTTCCTTCTTTAACATATTTCTTGGAGACACTTATTTTTCTTGCTTGAAGGGCTTGATCTTCCTTTCTTGGAATGCTAATAGCTAGGCTGATTTGGAGCCCTTTGACCTTTTCTTTGAGTAATTTTGAGTTGACAATTGGGTGATTATCCCATGGGGGCTCCATTTTGCACCATAGGACTTCAACATTCCAATATTTTCTTGATATTTTCCTTTACTCCATCCAGCAACCAAGAAGAGAATGGTTCCATGCCCCATGTGTGGTATAAATTCTTGAAAGAGCTTGATTTAATGTCACTTTGCTTGAAAGTTGAGTTTATTTGGCTTGTTGATGACACTTGCTTGTCCTATATTCTTTCTCCACTTCATTATTTTCCTTCAAATCTTGTTGCTTGCAATGCCACATGGAAAGCCTTCTTTCCCCAATGGGGGTTCCATTGTTGTAACTATATATATGTGAAGGAATTATGACATCTTCCAAAGACAAGTGGTCCATCTTGGCATAGAGAATCAGTTAGACACTCTATTTGCCTCAAAATATGTAGATGATGCCTTAGGAGATGCAAATTCATTGGGAACCGTGAGACTATCAGGATGTATGACCAAGTCCAAAGGAAAGTGTGAAATACATAAGACACACAACACATGTGGAGTAAGCAGGGCACTATGATTGGAAGGAATAATGTCAAGGAAAAGTACATATGGTGATCACTCTTACAAGGTTTTATTGATGCAAGTGCTCCCTTAAATGGTGAGTCCTAGTAATGTCTACTTCATGATAACCACACACCATATCAAGGAATAGGAATACCCATCAAGGAAGTTACTTCCCACTAGGGGGAAGTCAGTAGTTCCACAAAGGAAGAGATACCATGAAATAAACAAAATCGGGAGTAACCTTGGCCATCCATTCCCACAAGGATCTAAGATTCACTTTCACAAAATAACACACACCCACATGGTTGTATAGGGATATAAGGAACATCCTTTGGGCTTATATGGTGTGGATTTTTTTTTTTGGAGTACCTCCACTAAAAGAGGGGTTATATCTAGCTCCAACTATGGGACAAGTGCTCTTCAAAATTTCCATCACTCAAAGACTTGCATCCATGAGACAAAAACAAGTATCAAATTCTATGAAAAAATAAAGGAAAACAAACTAATCTATATGTAATGCATAAATGAAATCACATCAATAGTTCAAACCACACAAGTATGATCTAATACTCATGCTAGAGAGGTTATTCATCCCACTCTACTTTAACATAGGAAAAAATTAATGCTAGGAAAAATCATAAATCTCGTGTAACCATTTGATAAGTTCAACTATACCATATAGTTTACCTTTATACTTGGTTAAAAACCAAAATAATAAAATATCCAACCTTGAGAAGAGATATGCTAGAACTTCCTTCTTCTTTTGAGAAAAAATTGAGGTAGGATCACAATCAAATGAAGGACTAGTATAATGCCAATATTTACTTGTGATGTTGCAAGATTCATGGATCCAACAATGAATGGGGATAATATAGTCATGATAATTGGACAACTCATCAACATTACTCATAAAATCCATGATCAAGGGAGGCTCCAAAGGCGACTCCAAAATAAACTCACAAGAAGATTGTTCCCCCTCTCTACTTTTTTTGGTTATGTATGCATATGAACAATGTGGAGAAAAATCAAATTTAAAATATGAGATTATTAGCACTTGATGTTGAACATGTTACAACATGTCAAACAATTTCTCAAAAGAAACAATGCTACCTTGAATCTCATTGTCCTGCAACTTTTCCCTTAATCCCCCAATATTGTTATTGGTGAACTCTTGCATATCAACCATATTGATGAATTGATGCAACTGAACTGGTATCATGGACTGGTCTTCCCTTTTCTCAATTATGTTTTGTTGTTCACATGCCACAAAATATGCAACCTTATTTTTAGATTCATCATTGTTTGTGTTGATCAGTGGTTGTCATTGATGTCAACCCAAGCAGCACCAGGGGCTACCCCGATCTTGCATGGGAATTTTGACTTGAAAACTTACTCTATTCTGAGTCAAGTATCTTCTAGATTGTTAGGAAACTAGCTCACAAAATGATAAAAAGATAGATCAACACCTTAGAATTCAGCCTCTTCAAGGGAGCAACCTCCTTTACATTACACAAATGAACAATTCTTGGATGATACAAATGACAAAACCTCCTTTCTATATATAGGAGTCTAAGGGGTCACAATATAACCAAGCCAACCTAAAAATAATAATATAAAAGCACAAAAATAACTATAGTGGGATTCTATGAGGCACAATAATAACAATATGGGGACAATAGGGGCACAACAATAACAATAAGGGATACAATGACAATAGTAATGGGGGAATCACTAGTATTATAGAGACCTAACATGCCCTTCTCCTTCAAAAAAGTGTTGTCCTCAACGCTTGAGTAGTTCTGGGTGCTTCTGTATAAAATTTTCATCCTCCCATGTGGAATATTCAACGGGTAAGTTCTTCCACTTGATGAGATACTTTGAAATTGATCGATTTCGTAGCTGTCGAGTTCTTGTTTCTTTGACTGCTTCAGGTTCCAATATGATTTTTCCTTCCTCATCAAGTTCTGAAAATATTGTTTGAACTAGAATCTTGTCACCTATAACCTTCTTTAAGCATGAAACATGGAAAACTGAGTGCACTCGGGAAGCTGTAGGAAGTTTCAATTTGTATGCCATAGTACCTATCTTTTGCAACACCTTGTATGGACCATAATACTTTGGTGATAATTTATTATCCTTCTTAGCTTGCTTGAGGGACATTTGTTTATATGGTTGTAGCCGTAGGAATAACCAGTCACCTACATCAAAACTTCTTTCGCTGCGACATTGATCTGCCTGCTGTTTCATTCTATTCTGCACCAAGGTAAGGTTATCCTTTAAGAGTTGGAGAAATTGTTGCTGATGCTCGATGTGATCTTCCACTGCTTGAACCTTAGAATTTTCTCTTAAATATGATGTGATGGATGGTGGATGATATCCATAAAGTGCCATAAATGGGGTCATTTTTGTTGCAGTATGGAAGGAAGTGTTATACCACCATTCAGCCAGAGGCAACCATTTGACCCATTGTGTCTGTTTATCAGATACAAAGCAACGAAGATATCCTTCCAAACATTTGTTTACTATCTCAGTTTTCCCATTAGATTGAGGATGATAAGATGAGCTATAAGCTAACTGAGTCCCAAGACAAGAAAATAATTCTGTCCAAAAATTTCCAGTGAAAATGGGATCTCTATCGCTTACAATAATCTTTGGGTTTCCATGTAGCTTTTGAATTGTTTCCATAAATGTAGTATAAACTGTACTCGCTTTAAATGGATGAGATAATGCACAAAAGTGTGCATACTTGGTAAGTATGTCAACTACCACCATGATAACACTTTTTCCTTCGGACTTGGGTAAACCTGTGATAAAATCCATTGGGACCTCCTTCCAACCTTGGCTTGGAATGGATAAGGGTTGTAATAGTCCTAGGGTCTTAATTGTTTCAACTTTATTTTGTTGGCAAACCAAACATTCCACCACAAACTTTTGAATATCTGATTTAAGGCCATCCCAAAAAAAATCCTTCTTAACCCTGTGGTAGGTTTTTAGAAATCCTGAGTGCCCTCCTAAGGGAGAGGTGTGTAATTCCCTAAGAATCTTTTGTTTGAGTTGGGAATTCTTACATAGGTATAATCGATCCTTGTACCATAACAAATCATTTTTCCAGTTAAATGTATCAGATGTACTGGGATCTTGTTGTATCTTTTGAATGAGTGCCCACACTTCCTCATCATTCTTCCATTCATCCCTTGCTTCATTTATCCAATCTGGTTGGATAATAGAAATGGCGCAAAGAAATGATTCCACATCCTCATCTTTTCTTGAGAGTGCATCTGCCACAACATTTTGCTTCCCTTTTTTGTAGATGATTTCAAAGTCACAGCCCAACATCTTTGTGACCCATTGTTGTGATTTTTTGAAGATAATCTTTGTTCCAAAAAGTATTTAAGACTATCATGATCTGTTTTTACCTTGAAGTGTCTTCCCATTAGGTAGGGTCACCATTTCTTAAGTCCATGTAGTATTGCCAGCATTTCCTTCTCATAAATAGCTTTGTGTAAATACTTTCCTTTGATTGGACGACTTTCGAAAGCAATGGGTCTTTGTTCTTGCATTAAAACAGCACCAATTCCATTTCTTTAGGCATCACATTCCACAATAAAGGTTTTTGTGAAGTCCGATGTAGCTAAGACTAGTGCTTGGCACATTGCCTCTTTAAGATGTTCAAAGGACTTCGTTGCTTCTGGAGTCCATGAGAATGCATCTTTCTTCAATAATGTTGTTAGAGGTGTTGCTATTCTCCCATAATTCTTAACAAAACTTGCGATAATACCCTGTCAACCCAAGAAATCCTCGTAGATGCTTTATGGATGTGGGGATTTTCCATTCCTTAATGGTTTTAATTTTGCTAAGGTCTACCTTAACACCTTCATGAGATACAATATGACCTAGATATTCCACCTCTTGTACTCCAAATAAACATTTAGACATTTTTGCATATAATTGTTTCTCCTCCAATAGTTTGAGCACCATGTCAACATGTTGGACATGATCCTTCCAAGACTTGTTGTAGATTAGTATATCATCAAAAAATACTAACACAAATTTTCTAAGGAAGGGTTTGAAAATGGCATTCATCAAACCTTGAAATGTAGAAGGTGCATTAGTAAGGCCAAAAGGCATGACCAAAAACTCATAATGACCCTCATGAGTTCTAAATGTTGTTTTTGGAATGTCTTCAGTCTTCATTCTGATTTGATGATATCTTGAACGAATATCCAACTTTGTGAAGTAAATTGATCCATGCAATTCATCCAATAATTCATCAATGACAAGAATGGGAAATTTATCTTTAATAGTGAGCTTGTTGAGCTCCCTATAATCTGGACACATGCGCCATGGTCCATCCTTCTTGTGAACCAATACTACTGGAGCAGAGAAAGAACTTTGATTAGGTTGAATTATACCAGTCTCTAGCATTTTTGCAACCATACGTTCAATTTCACTCTTTTGGACATAGGGATATCTGTAAGGCCTGATGTTTGGAGGAAAACTTCCTGGAATCAAATTGATAGCATGATCATGATCACGAATAGGTGGGAGGCCTTTGGGAGTCTCAAATACCTTGGAATGATTGTCCAAGGCTTTTTGGAGATCTGGAGAAATGGATGATTTTGATGTGGGAATCTCTAGTGAACATAATTGTGTAGTTATGCCTCGTTGTTCTTTCTTTAGAAGCTTTGTCATTCCATTAGAGATGATTATCTTTCCTAGTTTCCCTGAGATACCCTTAATTCAATTTCCTTTCCTTCTGAGGAGGATTTCATGAAAAGTTCTTGAAAATTAAAAGCTATTGTACCCAAGGATTGTAGCCATTGGACTCCTAGTACAACATCAACACCACCCATTGGAATGGAAACCATTGGGCTATTCAATACATATTCTCCCATGGATAGCTTGATATTATGGCACTTTCCTAACCAATATATGGTTCCTCCACTTGCAACCATCACTTGACACTCTGGTGTTGGATATAGGAAGCAATTCAATTCTTTGGCTATCTTATAATGAATAAAATTATGGGTACTTCCCGAATCAATCAACACTATTACATTTTTCTTCTTGATATGCCCTTCTATATTGATAGTTTGAGGAGTGGTAATTCCAGCCAATGCATTACAAGATATGGTCAGATTCATTTCTTCTTTTTCTAGGGTTTTTTCCTGGTGTATATCCTCTTCTTTTGACGTTTCTTGTTCCTTTTCTTCCTCCTCTTCACAATCTATGTAAAATAATTTCTTCTCGGCACACTTATGATCCTTAGTGTATTTGCTATCACAACTGTAACAAAACCCTTTTGCTCTTTTTTCTTCCAATTGTTGTGGCATCAACCTTGTAGGTTGTGGATTGCTAGGGGTAGCAACACTTCCATCTTTATGATTGTGAGTGGTAGGCTTCCTTGTTGCCATAATTTTGCTTTCGATTTTTCTTGCCAACCTGAATGCCTTCTCCAATGAATCTGGTTCCCAAAGGCGAACCTCATGTTGGATGTTATCTTTTAAAGTCCCTATGAACATATCAATCCTATGCTCCTTTGGAATATCTTTTACCCTTATATTCAATTTTTGGAAGTCCTCAATTTGCTCCATCATTGAACCCTTTTGTTTGGGATTCATCAATTGGCTAAAAAAAGTGTTGCTTTTTGTATCCTCATAACGTGCTATCATTTCATCCATAAAAATAGCCCAAGTGACAATTTGTTTACGAGATCAAAGCCATCAATACCATACAAACTAATTTGGTTCCAAATATAAAGTTACAATGCGTACCTTTTGTGTGTTTTGCACATTATGGAGATTGAAAAATTGCTCCATCTGTAGTATCCATGTTTTGAGATCCTTGCCATCAAACTTCCTCATATCGATCTTTGGAACATGGTGGTTCTTCGATCCAACTTTAGAGTCTATGAAATCATGATTAACATTTATTTTGTTCTCATCATGAGTTTCATTTACTACCCTTTCGCCATTAGTAAGCATTTCTTGTAGAAACTTTGTCAAATCTATCTTCAAATCTGTCTTCAAATCGTCCATCTTAGTTTCCACGCCATCCATCTTAGCTTCTACGTCGTCCATCTTAGCTTCCACGCCATTCATCTTAGCTTCTACGTCTTTCTTTAAACCATCCATCTTATTTTCTGTTATCTTTTGTGTGCGTGAAATTTGTTGCACTTGGTTTCGTAATATTGATATATCATGTTGCATTTCTTCCTCTTCTTCATGAGTCATGCTAGAGCTTTCAGGTTGCTTACTAGGTGTTTCCATTTTCTTTCTCCGGGGCATCAATTACTGATAATAATGCTTCACTATGCCCTTTGAATTCTTTCAAACTAATTTTTCAAACCAAGCTTATGCAAAAATTTTAAAAAATACACACATTTTTTCACTTGTAGGAGCTCGATATTGAATCTGATGTACCTCTGTAATTTTGGATCTCCTAATTCTGAAATTGTGACCTACAGTAGCCCTTTGCATCCTCTTTCCAATGCCACTAGTCTGATCCAAATTGGATTCTCGAAGGAATAGTTATTCCAAATATCCCACGGTGACCTGATTATAGACTAGTTCAGTAGAGTGAATTTGTACAACCTGCCACGTGTCATTGTTTCGACCTTTGGATCTGAAAAATATATACATGAAACTACAGTCCGTCCTATTTCTGTAACTTCTTATGAAATTTCAATCTGATGCTCAGAGAGACAGTTATGACAATTTTTCCACGATGACCTGTTTGGAATATAATTAGGGGGTCTGCAAAAACCCTAACTTCCTCAGACTATATCTCCGAAAATATAGCAAGACAGAATCTGAAATTCGGAGCCGAGGTTTAGACTGATTTCGTCTCAAATGGGGTTTGGTTTTAGCTTCTGAAACTTTGTGGCGAAAGAGTTATAGCGAAAATCCAATGATGACCTGTTTTAGCTTAAATTTTGGAGCTTGCAAAAACCCTAACTTCCTCAGATCATATATCCGAAAATATAGCGAGACAAGCTCTAAAATTCGGACCCAAGGTTCAGCACGAGTTTTTCACAAATGGGTTTTTTTTTTCGCTTTTGAAACGTCGCAGAAAAAAAAAGTTATAGCGAAAATTCCACGATGACCTATTTGGAGCAGCAAAACCCTAGAATCCAAAGCTCTGATACCAAATGTTAGGAAACCAGCTCACAAAAAGATAAAAAGATAGATCAATGCCTTAGAATTCAGCCTCTTCGAGGGGGAAACCTCCTTTACATTACACAAATGAACAATTCTTGGATGATACAAATGAAAAAACCTCCTTTCTATATATAAGAGTCTAAGGGGTCACAATATAACCAAGCCAACCTAACAATAATAATATAAAGGCACAAAAATAACAATAGTGGGATTCTATGGGGCACAATAATAACAATATGGGGACAATAGGGGCACAACAATAACAATAAGGGATACAATGACAATAGTAATGGGGGAATCACTAGTATTATAGGGACCTAACATAGATGGATTCTACTTGTCGATATGTTTGCATTGATATATGGCATGCCAATTAATTCTTCATGATTTGAGAGATATTCATGTTCAAAGTTAGTAACCCCAGTTAGTGGGCCAAACCCCTATGGGGTTATGGCATGGCACTCATAATTGGTTGTGGTCATTGAATAGTCAATAATTAATAAATCGTTTTTGCTCATAAAATCCCTCCAACGTTCACTTGTTGAGGACCCTCTCAACTCAAGACATTCATATAAATAATGACCCTCATATCCTCCTCTAGTAGGGATTTTGTGGCTTCAAACAGGTCATCGTGGAATTTTCACTATCAGTTTTCTTTTGTGACTGCTTCAGATGCTGAAATTAAAACCCATTTGATCTTAAATCTTGATCAACCTCGTGACTGAATTTTAGATCTTGGTTTGCTATATTTGTGGAGATATGATCTGAGGAAGATAGTGCTTTTGCAGGTTCCCGAATTCCAAGTCAAACAGGTGACGTTGGTAAAATCATCATAACTTTCTCTCTAAGCATTGGATTCAAATTTCATAAATAGTCATAGAAAGAGGACGGATTGTAGTTTGTTAAGTAGTGTTTTCAGGGCCGAAGGTCACAACAGTGACACATGGCACTTCGTACAAGTTCACTCTACTGAACTAGTCTACAATCAGACCATAATGGGAGATTGCACATAACTCTTTCTTTAAGAATCCAATATTGGTCAGATCTGTGGGGTTGGAAAGAGGACTCAGAGGGATACTACAGGATGAAATTTCAGACCATGGAGATCCGAAATTACATAGATAAAACAGATTCAATATCGAGCTCCTAGAAGGAAAGAAAAAGCATGCATTCAAGGATCACTGCAGTAAGGACCACACATCAACATTCAAGGGTAAGTCTCCTACAGCAAGGTATGTATGATTAGTGTTTACATTTGAAATATGAGTATCATCTTTGACATATGTTTTTGGAGGACAACGTAAGTACATACAAGGTCTCAGTTATATCTCTATGTCTCTATATGTCACAGTTAGTTTTGATACCACATTTCGGATGTCTTATTCTTGATACTACACATTTGATGTTACATATTCTTGATGCTACACCAAGTCTGCTAAATCTATATGATGTTGTAAGTTCATGTTACTTGTCTTGTCATAGTTGATAGAATGGTCTTTGTTGTTGTACTTAGAACTTGGTCCATCACAAGTCTAGGGTATGTCATAAGTTTTATTGTATATATCTTTAGGTCAGTTTTGGATATAGTCTTGCATAGAGTCCAAGCCTATATCAAGAGTGGGAGTATTTGTTTACTGCTGCAACAAGTCAACAACAAAAGTGACAAGCACACTTTAGGTACGCATTGTAATTTTAATTTGTATTTATTCATTATTATGCACTTACATGTGTTTTGCAGGCAGAGGTAAGTTGAAGGGTATTTTGTTTTGTTTTGGGATTGGTTTCACCGGGAAAATTTTGCATGTAGATAGAAGAAGATTCAACTACAAATTCAAGCAATAATTCAAGAGTAGAAGTATCAAATCAAAGGAAGCATTGCAGCGAGACATCCTTTGAAGACATGACATCCATCTGTATATTGTGAAGAAGTGTCAAGGCCAAGAGTCATCATTCTAAAGTTGTAAAAGAGTCATTTGTAAAAGTGTCATCATTGGAAGAGTCATTATTGTAAAAGAATCAATTTGCGTAGAGTCGAAAAGGCATTATTGGGAGGTATAGGAAGCTTTGTTGGGATGATGTCATGGTTGGGTTGCAGGTCATAGTGTGATTGGGTGTTCGGTCAAAATCATTGTAAATCATATTGTATCATGGATCATTGTCCCTGGTACGAGAATCGACACTCACCTCATTTCAGTCATTATAGGGTGACAGGGAGCTGTTAGGCTGGTGCATGAAGTCGTTTATAGGTTGGAGCTTGTGAACACTTCAGGGTGGTAGGTTGGTCTAGGATGTTGGTGCATCCATTCAGTTGAGTAATGAAGAAACCAGGGCATTGGGGCATCCTTCTAGTGGGAGCTGGAGAAGAATGCTTTTCTAGAATTCTAGGAAGTTGTTGCTTTCATTTCAGTTGGGGCTAAAGATTAAATAATTTATTAGAAAAGCATTCAATGGTTTTTGAACCGGAGGGGGTTTTCCACCTAAAATTCTTGTGTGTAATGTGTTCTTTTATTTACTATTATTACTGCATAAACATTAATAATAATTGAAGATTAAATAATGCTCTGAAAGGATTTAAAAGTGTTAATTGCTAAGGAATATTGATTCACCCCCCCCCCCCCCCCCCCCCTTCAGTATTTCCAACAATTGGGTATTAGAGCTTGGTTCCTTCAGTAACATCTTAACCATTGGAAGTCAGTTTTCAGAGCATAGAGATGGGAAATTCAAAGAAGCAGGTTACAAGGATTTCAAAGGAAGGTACATGTACAACAAAATATGAAGAAATTGAGTACTGTGTACTAACCCCTGATTTTGATGCAAATAATTCCTGGATATGGGAATCCAAGATGGAAGTACATTTGCAGGCACATGGAGCATGGGAATCAATTGTTTCTGGAGACACATCTACCAACAAAGCTAAAAGTTACAATTCCAAGGCCATGAATGTAATTTTGAATGTTTTGCCAAATTCTGTGAAAACAAAAGTTGGTCAATGTTCAACAGCTAAAGCTCTTTGGGAAAAGCTTCAGAATATCTATTCAACAAAGAAATTAGGTTAATATGTTATTGAAAATTTAGATCCTTTTGATTGTGATAAAGAAATGGGAGAAATGAGTAAAACAGAGTTTCAAAATCAAGTGATCAAGGTGATAAAGGAACTCAAAAGTCAAAAGGAAAAGAAAATACTTTTGGAAGTATAATTGAAGACGAAAAAAGAACTCATCAAAGAAAATGAAGACTCTAAGAAGATGATTAGTAGTCTTAGAACTCGATTGGAAGAAATCAAGAATACAACAACACGAGACCTCAAGAGAGAAGTCCAACAAAAGCAACAAGAACTCGACACAATGTTTGCAGAGATTAGCAGGATCACATAACAGATGCAGGAAGCAGAAATTGAAAGGAACGAATCTGATCAAAGATACATATCCATTGTTGACCAAAAGCAAAAGGAATTAGAAAAATATTCAGTAGAAATAAGCAGGCTCATGATTGAAAATAAGAAGCAGAAGGAACAGATGCAGGTTCTTAATTGAGAAGTAGAGAAGACCACTCTTCTCAAGCTACAGGTTGAGGAGGAATAAAAAATAAGGAAGATCTTGAAAAGAGGGTTTCAAGAAGATATTTCTCAAAAGAAAGAAGAACTTGATGCAACCCGTGATGAGATCAACAAACTCAAGGGATCGCAAAAACAACACTTACAAGATAAGACATATGAAGAAGCAAAAATGAAGGAAATTAAAGATGGTAAAGCTCCAGTTGATGAAGGTACAACCTCCACATCTTCGCGGGATGATTCTAAGAAGGAAGTTGATCAAAGTGAAAAGCCAAAGAAGAATGTTGCAACTCCAAAGAATAATACTAAACCAATCAAGAACAAAGGACCACAACAAACTACAACACCACCTCCAAATAAGAATGAAAAATCTTCCAGGTATGTTCATTTATTTAAAGGTTATTGTTTTTCATGCGCTAACTATGGACATATGGCCAAAGATTGTAAAGTTATTGACATGTACAACTATCAAGGACCATCGCATCCAAATGAACCATTCAAAAGCAAGTTTGCAAGATCACGAGACAAGTTCCATCATGATTTTGTCAGAAGAGAATATGTGCTAGATGGGCCAAACATTGAATGTTTCAAATGCCATAATTATGGCCATTACGCTCACGGTTGCAGATATCAAATGGGATCACCTATGGACAACATTGAATGCTTCAAGTGTCATAACTATGGGCACATGGCTCGAGATTGCAGGAATAAGAAGGTCTGGAAAAGGAAACAGGTACAGGAAGACAAACTAGATAACAAGGTTTCAGCAGTTATGCTTTCAGGATTTGTAAAAGCAAAAGGTCATGATGAATTAGTAGCTGCTTTAGATAATGACTCAAGTCAAGATGGCCCGTTAGTTGACTCACTATTTTGAACAATCTGGCTTGTTGACTCAATGTTTGTAGAGGAGGAGTCTATGCAGCAATATATGGCACAAGTCTACGATTGACAGGAAGGTAGTTTGAACAAGATGACAATTTCATTACAGTTTCTTGCTCGAGAAAAATCAAGGTCTACCAAATGGATGTTAAGTTAACTTTTCTAAATGGTGAATTGGAGGAAGAATTTTACATTGAACAACCCAAAATTTTTCTGGTCCCTGACAAAGAAGACTACATCTGCAAATTAAAGATGGCTCTATATGGTCTCAAGCAAGCTCCTAAGGCTTGGTATGCTTGTCTTGACAGATACCTACATCAATAGGGATTCAAGAAAGTAAGTGTTGAAAGCAATCTTTATGTGAAAGTGGATTCAGATAACCTAACAATTATCGAAGTATATGTGAATGATATAATATTTGGAAGCAATGATGACAAATTAAGTAAATACTTTGCCACAAAATGCAAAGTGAGTTTGAAATGTCTATGATTGGTGAACTGACATGCTTTTTAGGGCTTTAGATTTTTCAGTAGGATAAAGGAATATTCATATATCAAACTATTGACGGTGCTGGACCCGCCAATATGTCAAGGGGATCTCCCCGGTAAGAAGTCCCAATTAGACCTCAGACCGTTTGGTGTAGGAGTCCCAGCAGTGGGTCGTAAAGCAATGCCTTGACTGCGATGTTGCATAGAGGCAAGTAAGATAACTCTGTCAATAGCAAGGGTGTGACTGCTGCAATGAGTCAAGGAAGGTGTATGAGAGGTTTCTAACACAGGTGGGTTGATATGAGTGCGCCCCTTGGAAACCTATAAGTGTACTCAGCTAGAAAGGGAACACACGAGCGAAGATGCATCACAAGCTAGAAAGAAGGTCAGTCCGACAATCCAAAGTGATGGTTAAACCAACAACACATCTGCAACAAGATTCATATAATTTCATACAAAAGTGTTCATACACAATTACGTAAGTTAAACAACATACATTGCTACAGCAACCGGAACAGTCCAACTACAATAACAACATATGCATGAAAACGTGTTGGCTCTTATTATATAAAGAAGTGTAAGTTCCAATCATACAATACATCCATGTAAACCTGCTAGCCCCAACAGTGGAACTTTATAGCCCCATCTGCCTGCTCCTCCAAAGAGATGAACTAGCTCTATGCAGTGGAGAAGCCAAGGCGCGTTACAATATTTTCTAAGCTCTTTCCAAGATAGTCTTATCAGAAGCTTGGCTAACCAAAAGCCACTGCAATGAGTTATGAGGGACTATTATAGCAAAAGGTGGGGTGGCCCTTGACATTCCCCTTTGTGACTGTTCAACTACCCTCATGACTCTTCACCTACTCTAATATTGTTACATCCACTATTGACACTTGAATTACACTTGACATGACTCAACATTACAATGCACATGTACCCATGTGAACACAATGGCTTGAGCAATCCAAACTAGACATCACTTTGACTTAGACAACTATAGAAGTCCAACTGCTCAACATCCTCATGCTGATCAACAGTAACATATTGATGCCAAGCTTTGTAGTCCCTAATAGTGTCCGTGTGTTCCGCGGTGACATTTGTCTGAAACCTGACCTTTGCCTCCATAGCATCCAGGTACACTGCTCGGGCTCCTCTGTCCAACTCGTCTGAAAGCATGCGCATCATTCTCTTCAATGTGGCCAGACTAGCAACATACTTGTGCATGGTGTCTGCATTGATAGGCAAGTCTGGGCTGGTGGTGATATGCATCAACTCGTCGAAGTACGAGTCAAGCTCTAGTAGGACCTGCTTCTTTATCTTCATCTAGGTGAGTGTCCCGATTGATGGGATTGCATGCGTGCACACCGCAACATCCATACTCTTGAATACTCGTGCATGGGTAGCCTGTATGATAGTGATGAACTGCGATAGCTCTTCATAATTCTGGATTTGATTCCAGATACGTGCCTTCAGCTCAACCGCATTGACCCTCATCATCTTAGGCAAGTGAAATGGGGCTCCCTTGTACTTCATCGTCCATGTTTGCATGTCATCAACAGCAGCATGCACGTTCATCAAGATGCATGTTCTTCTAGCACATCACTACTGCCATCCGTTGAGATGGACGACTCCCTTGTGCACATACCAAACTTGGAGTACAATGCTCGCATAACTGTATCAAGGGACAATACTTCATCTAGTATTGCCTTCTTCAGTTCAGCTTGGGCAGACATTATCACCAAGTCTCCTCCTTGCTTGGTCGTTTGTAGTTCCTTTGCCATTTTCTCATTCTCAGCCATTAGGAAGCAAACACTTGAGCTAGTGGCTTCGGCATATACTCTAGTTTCATCGGCCAAGGCAGCTGGATGTTTGTGCACATCAGTCATGATCACTCGTTCTTCAACTTGCACAAGAGATGTTTGATCCTTCGGAGTTGACACTTTGCGAGACTGCACAACTCTATGTTGGGATTCATTAAACGAGATGGTGTGCATCTCTTCTTCCAGCTAATCACCAAGGATCTTCGTGCCTCCTTGGTCATCCGAAACTTGCTCCTCTTCTGGATGCATTGAAGCAGGTGAGTCAACCTTCCGCAATTTTCTTAGGGAAGCTACTCAACTTGCAGCTGGACCAAGTCCAGATGAACAACCTATGAGGGAAATGCATCAAGCTATGATCGACAGGCTACCTTTGTGCATGAAAACACGAAAGCTTATGTACTTAATGAAGCAAGACAAGGTGCTGTGAAAGGTTGGTAGGGAGGCTCCAAAATGGGCTAAGGAAAAATTTTGGAGGGTCGTTGTAGCCGCTACAATAGTTGACGACACACTGTTAGAACTCCAGTTCTTTGAATGGACCTTGTTCGTGAAAAGCAAGTCTAACACCTCCAAAAGTATTGTTCAGTTTTCAGCTCATCTTGGTTTCACACTAGCTTGATTGTATGATGTAGTATCTGCCAAGATCTTGGTCGATTGACACACATTCCAAGCCAAGGCAATGCAGTTGTTTTGATTGGGGTTGAGGGGTATATTGGTGCACAAGCAGTATAGTCTTCAGAGTCTTAGTTTCATCTCTGGTGTTGCTCCGCTGCCAGCAGGCCTAGACAGTACCTCAGCAGGGTCACATAAGAACACAAGTATGGCTCCACTGCCAACGATCCTGGTCAGTACCTTGATGGAGTTACTTGCATCACCTCCCTGCGCAAGAAGCCTTTCTCTTCTTTCGCCTTATTCATTTTTCATTTTTCATTTTTTGACTTTCCATTTTTTTCATTTTTTCATCTGTGCATAGCACTTATTCATTTCAGAGGCGGAAGAGGGATCCCGACTTATTGAGAGCAGAAGGGGTTGTTCCAGCAGAGAATTAGTTTATTGTATCTCTAACGTTCCTATTAAGGTTTTCCTCCTCACCTTACTCTACTTGACTGAGCTGACAGGGTTAACCCAACAAACAACTGATTAGAGAAGGTGACACTAATTAGCGCATAAGCGTTGTGTTTTCACCAAGTTTCACTTCGAACAATACATATTTTCCTTCGACTATCACGGACTAAAAGTAACAAGCTCTTCATACAAAGGCAAGATGACAGATAACCAAGTAGCGATAGTTGTACAAGCCCTCTTGTACTTCACCCATCTCGTTTCAAGAGTCATACATGGCTTCATGCAAAACTAACCTACGAACGAAACAAACGAACTAACAAACTACAAAGCAAAGCAAGAGTAGAAGAAAAAGTGAAAGCAAAGCAAGTAAGCAAACAAGAAAGAAGACAAACAAGAAAACAAAGCGAATAAGCAAACAAGCATGCAAGAAAACTAACTGAAAGCAAACACTACTCCTACTCCTACACTAACAGTGCATGGGCCTAATCACGTGAAGTGATATTTCCAATGCAGCCACTAGCGCATTGGTTGACCCATGTTGGTGAAGGCTTGGTTCGCAAGCAACCCAGTTGTGCGAACCAACAAGCAAGAAATATATAACAATGAAGACAACCACACTTCGTGTTTCACAGTGCCCACAGGACATAAGTGAGTGCAAGTGCATGACGAGCAGTTCATGGACTTATCATGGTGTTGTGTGACACTGCGTGCAACTTTGAAGCACAAGCACACTCTTGACTGAGACATGCAAGCAAACGAAAGAAACAAAGATAACTTGCGTCGTACACGTGTGCTTGCAATGTAAGATTCCTCCAATGCATGAGCAATGGGATCGTGCAGTTTGAGTGGAGGAAGTGTGATCTATGTGTGAGATGGATCTTCAATGCATACAGATGAGTGATGAGGAGCCTTGGGTGATTGAACAGTTTCATGATCGGAAGTGAGACTAACCCCAAGAGAGCGAGGACCTGACATAACCATCAGCTTGGGCTGAAGTGCCTCGACAGTCTTGGGTGTTTCAACTTCATCATCAGGTAGATCATCATAAATGGTGGCTTCGAAAGATCAACTGTGATAGAGTCATGATCATGATCAAATATGGAAACAAATGGATCACGACCGCCACGATCAGAAAAATCAATGATTTCATCGGCATCCTCATGATCAGATGAATCAAACAGAGGGGTAGATGAAAAGCGAACAAACTCATCCTCTGTGTTTCCAGAAAAGACAGATGAAAGATCAAGTGGATTTTCAATGAATAACTTATCCTCTTCATTGTCAAATGATGGACCAACATCCAGCGAGTCCTATGAGTGATCAACAATGGGTGCATCCGTGGATGAAGACACATATGCAAAATCATGGATGGCAGGTTCACCAAAGATGTTAGGAAAAAAGGAGGGGGCTTGGACAGAAGGGAGTCATCCTTTGCCGAGTGTTGATGCTCAAGCTCCCACTCATACTCTTCATGAATGACAGCGCATGTTGGTTGTGCAACACCAACTCCACCAATGGGTTGTTCCTCGTTCACAACAAGTGATGAATTCGGAACAGACAAGCATATGACAATATCATCTGGAGGAACACCCAATTGTGAAGACGGAGGTCGTAGAACAGAATGCATATGAGAACTTGAAGGACTAACAACCAAATCTATGCGAAAATTAAGTGAAGTGATGTTGGGAGGATGTGAAATATGAATATGTGTGTGAGCATGATCCTTAGCATCACTTGGTGGTGGTGGAGCTGTTGAATGAGAGGAAGGTGGACAGTCAGTCGAGACAGTGACCGCATCCACATGAGATTGCGCAACTCCATCAATGAAGAATGTTGAGCAAGGCTTGATCTCAAGCTTCTTCTTGGGATGGGAAGATTTCTTAAGGCAATACTCGAACTGATCCCAAAGATAGGAAAATTTCATTTGGCTCCTCGAAGGTTGAAACTGCAAGTCACGGAAGCGCTGCCAAAAATAAATAACCGATTCATGCAGAGCCTTTCGTTGCTGTAATAGTTTTTGGTCAAGATGGTATGGATCAAAATGATAGAAAGTATCTTCAATAAGATCACAAAATTGCTCAAGTGAGTGCACACTATCAGTCGGTAGGCTGAGCAACCATCGACGTGTAGATTCGTGAAGTGTGTGTGCAAGCAGCAAGCTAGCTTGTCCGTCAGAACCCCCATCTTCCTCATGAAGCATGGAAAGAAAGTCATGTAAGTACTCATGCTAGGCCAATTCGCCTTCACCATCATACATCTAAGTGGATAAGAGATCGAAAAACTCCCCCATGATGGAGACATCTTCATGATTCGAAAAACATTGTGGAGGGAGAGGAGTGCAAGAATCCATGAAATGTATGCAGAGGTTCAAAACTAGATGGGAGGACACAACTTGTCATCTGGCCCTCCTTCTAATGTCAAAAATGTTGATGGTGCTGGACCCACCAACATGTCAAGGGGATCTCCCCAGTAAGAAGTCCCAATAATACCTCAGACCGTTCGGTGTAGGAGTCCCAGCAGTGGGTCGTAAAGAAATGCCTTGACCACGATGTCGCACAGAGGCAAGTAAGATAACTCTGTCAGTAGCAAGGGTGTGACCACTGTAGTGAGTCAAGGAAGGTGTATGAGAGGTTTCTAACACAGGTGGGTTGAGATGAGTGCACCCCTTGGCAACCTATAAATGTACTCAGTTGGGAATGGAACAAAAGAGCGAAGATGCATCACAAGCTAGAAAGTAGGTCAGTCCAACAATCTAAAGTGATGGTTAAACCGACAGCACATCTGCAACAAGATTCATATAATTGCATACAAAAGTGTTCATACACAACTACGTAGATCAAAAAACATACATTGCTACAGCAACCGGAACAGTCCAACTACAATAACAACAAATGCATGAAAACGTGTTGGCTCTTATTATATAAAGAAGTGTAAGTTCCAATCATACAATACATCCATGTAAACCTGCTAGCCCCAACAGTGGAACATTACAGCCACATCCACCTGCTCCTCCAATGAGATTAACTAGCTCCATGCAGTGCAGAAGCCAAGGCACGTTTCAATATTATCCAATCTCTTTCCAAGATAGTCTTATCAGAAGCTCCACTACAATGAGTTATGAGGGAGTCTTTATAGCAAGGGGTGGGGTGGCCCTTGACATTCCCCTTTGTGACTGTTCAACTACCCTCATGACTTTTCACCTACTCTAAGACTGTTACATCCACTATTGATACTTGACTTACACTTGACATGACTCAACATTACAATGCACATGTACCCATGTGAACACAATGGCTTGAGCAAGCCAAACTAGACACCACTCTGACTTAGACAACTGTAGAAGTCTAACTTCTCAACATCCTCATGCTAATCAATAGTAACATATTGATGCCAAGCTCTTTAGTCCCTGATAGTGTCTGTGTGTTCCACGTGACATCTTTCTGAAACCTAACCTTTGCCTCCATAACATCCAGGTACACTGCTTGGGCTCCTCTATCCAACTCATCTGAAAGCATGCGCATCATTGTCTTCAATGTGGCCGGACCAGCAACATACTTGTGCATGGTGTCTACACTGATAGGCGAGTCTGGGCTGGTGGCGATACGCCTCAACTAGTCGAAGTACAAGTCACGCTCTTTTCGGACCTGCTTCTTTGTCTTCGCCTAGGTGAGAGTCCCGATTGATGGGACTGCATGCGTACGCACCACAACATCCATACTCTTGAATACTCGTGCATGAGTGACCTATATGCTAGTGATGAACTGCAGGAGATCTTCATAATTCTGGATCTAACTCTGGATACATGCCTTCAACTCGACCGCATTGACCCTCATCATCTTAGGCAAGTGAAGTGGGGCTCCCTTGTACTTCATCGTCCATGTTTGCATGTCATCAACAACAGCATGCACGTTCGTCAAGATGCGTGCTCTTCTAGCACATCACTGCTACCATCTGTTGAGATGGACAACTGCCTTGTGCACGATACCAAACTTGGAGTACAATGCTCGCATAACTGTATCAAGGGACAATACTTCATCTAGTATTTCCTTCTGCAATTCAACTCGGGTGGACATTGTCACCAAGTCTCCTCCTTTCTTGGCCATTTGTAGTTCCTTTTCCATTCACTCATTCTCAGCTATTAGGAAGCAATCACTTGAGCTAGTGGCTTCAGCATATACTCTGGTTGCATCAGCCAAGGAAGCTAGATGTTTGTGCACATTAGTCACGATCACTCGTTCTTCAACTTGCGTACGATATGTTTGATCCTCCAAAGTTGACACTCTGCGAGACTGCACAACTCTATGTTGGGATTCATCAAACAAGATGTTGTGCATCTCTTCTTCTGACTGATCACCAAGGATCTCCATGCCTCCTTGGTCATCCGAGACTTGCTCCTCTTCTAGATGCATTGAAGTGGGTGAGTCAACCTCTTTGTGGTGAGGCATGAGGTCAGTGTCCTATTCCAACTCCTGCTGCTCCATGTCTGAATCCAACTGTTGAAGTGCCTGTTCTATCTCATGTGAAAAGTCTTTCCCCTACAATGGTTCACCCTGTTCACTTGATGCCAGCTGTTCAAATGAATCAACTACTTGTATCGGCGCTGCTTCGTCTATTTGCACATGTTGTGCCCCTTACTGTATATGTTTCTTCTACGCTTCCCTCTCTTGTTTGTGCAGATCTTGTTCCTTTCAGACTTGCTCTCTCAGCTCATGCAAATCCTTCTCTGCTTCTCCCATTCTCTTCTTATCCTTCTGCCTTCACACGATTCGCTTGTCACGCTGCTGCCTCTTTGCCTCTATAGCCATATCTTCTTTCTCTACAAGTGGATCTGCTCAAAACTTGCAGCTTTTCTCCTCCTCCATGCGATTGACAATATTCCTCTTCCCTTTGTTGCGCACTAGTATGCTTGGCTCTATTGCCACTGCTGCTACTGTTGATGCTCTCCGTGATGCTACTTCACGCTGCTTCGCTAACCACTCCACAGCGAAGCCGACTGGTTCATTGGGTCTGGAGAAACTATAGCAATATCTCCATGGGTCCTCCTCGGCCCATTGAAATGCCCCGTAGATATAGTTGAACTAAAATCTTGTGTAGTGATCCTTCATAATGCAATGTGGGTCATTCGGATTATAGCTTCAGAGGTCGAATGGGTACTTCTTCATCAGTCTTGCTTTGACAATCGCTTGCTTGATACTCCGGATCTCATATAACCCAATCCGCAATAGAAGAGTGGGCCAAGGTGCCTTCTTCTTCCGAAGTCTAGTTGGAAATCCTGCCGAGATGTGATATGCTACTTCCTGCATGAAAAGTACGTCCAAGGAAAACTTTGGTAGAACATGCAGAGGCTTCTCCGCACTGAACATTTGGATGAAAGTGCCGGACAGTGAGGCATACCAATCTGCAATGCCTATCAATGCCTCCATTGCTTCCTTTGACATGTAGGGTGGATCCTGTTCGAATATCATCTTGTACACAGGGGCGAAAAAATGATCGGACAACTGTGTGATTACTCCTTTGAAGCTGCATTCAGACAACAACTTGAAATATGTGTTCACAGCAATCTCCGCCAATGACCATGCCCACTCCAAGCCCGGGAACTCCTATCGGGCACAGATTGCATCTAGGATGTAGGCAGACATGTAAATCTCTGCATGCATACCTCCGGGTGACTGTCGAGCCTTCGTTACTTGTTCCTTCAGCTAATGAGCTAGTATGCCGGACCAGTTACATGGTTTTCCTTCTCTAGCCAATTGGTCCAGTGCAACCACCCAACTCTGTGGGAAGGTTTCCATGCTTGCTTGGTTATACGGTCAATAAGCAAATATAATCAAGTATTGGTACGCCTTCCTCGGTATCTTTGTCTTGTAGACCTGGTTGGGTGTCAACCTAAATCGAGTTGGCTCCTTTACCTAATTCTTTAGAATGTCTCTAGAGTTAGCACTGTTGTTAGGTAAGTTGAATGGAGTCTCCATGACAGTCACGGGCTCTGACATCTGATACATCTCATCATAATCTCATTCCCAGAAGGTCGCAAGCTTTGTCCCACTGACACTGCTCAAGATCATCGTCTCAAGATTAGTGTGAGAGACGATCCAATGTATCATGTCCGTGCATGGGAACACGGGATATCTGCATGTAATCCGGTATAAGTCAGACTTGTGAATGTTCACATACATCTAATGGTCTTCGAAGTTTTCCCAAAAAGTGCCTGCAAATGTTTCATTGACCTCTTGCCACTTCAGTTTGATGTCATTGTCTAGATACAACTTTGTATCTTCATATATCGACAGACTAGAGGACACTTGCTCAATTGCTGCTCCAGTTGCATTCCCATTAGTGTCCTGAGATCCTGTCCTCTTGGAAGCCATTGAGACAGATGAACACCTAAAATATCTGGAGACAAGAAACATGCATGGCAACAAATCTGTCAGTGAAAACAAAGAAACTTCAGGGAATGACACATCACATACCTGGGAAACTAATGGGCAAGATTGCGCAATTTCTTCTGGGAGGTTGGGTGACTAGCTACCAGAACTGCAAAAAAGGAAGTCTAAGCTGTCTGGGAGGTAGGACTGGCTACTACATTTGCGCAATGCACAATCCAGACTGGCTGCTGGTTGCTGGGATTGCGCAATGTGCAACTGCAGCTGGGAGTGGTTGCAGGCCCAGGAATTGCATTGCACAATTTTCTGGGCCAGCAGTCACTACCCCTCAGAAATGTGAAAAACAGTCTTGGAGGATAGTGCTGGGCAGAAATGCCCATTTCTGGAGAGGAAGGCAGAGCCTTCCTTCCCCAGATTGCACAATGCAGTCTCAGTGAAGGCAAAGCCCTGGCCAAGGTTGGCTCGACTCGCCGACAGGAAACTAAAAGCAAATCAAACAATGAATGCATGGCGAAACTAAGTGATAGCAAAAGTGATTGATAGTGCATGCAAAACATGAATGAAACATTCAACAAGCAGATCAACATGCATGTGGGTGAAGCGATTTGCTGGTTCAGCGAATGTTCGTGCAAAACAGTTTCATGCATGCAACAATAATGAGATAGCAACCAAAACTGAAACAGAACTAGGACAAGCTAGTATACATGTAAACGTCATCAAGCGTTCAAAGAAATCAAGCAAAAAACACTCACACAATTGAATACACAAAAAGCGACAGAAATGCTGAAAAAGACAAGTTTAGGCCACTTACCATGAATAGTTGAGTTGGATGTGTCGAAGAGTCCTGGATGTGTTGTGGGATGTCAGAGCTCCAAGATCGATGTGAAATAATGAGCTCTGATGCGTCGAATAAATAAGTTTGGGCTCATGACGCGCATACCACAAATCTATGAAAAAGAGACACTTGGAGTGAAATTTCTAAAACAAATTTGCATGTAACCCCCAGCTGCTAAAAATAGCTTCCTGAATCATGGGATGCCTTTTGCATGTTTCCTTTTTCTATTCTGGGAAGAGAATGTCATGCATGCATGCAAGTCAAGTTTCCTTGGCCCGGGTGGAACTGGTCAATCAGACTGCTCATGCATGCAGCTGCTTAACTGCTTGAGAAAAATGTGCATTTCTGGCTAGGATCTGGGATGACTGCCTAGGAGCTTTGAGGAATTTTGGGTAGACAGCTGATTGCTGCCCAAATTTGCGAAAATTCTGTTCTGAGCAGCCCTGCTGGGGAAATTTGCGCAATTTCTGTTGGGAGTGTTGGCTAGCAAAATTGCATAATTCTAGAGCTCAATAGGTTGCCAGACATAATTGCACATTTTCTGGAGGGAAGGCTAGTTTCCCTCCAGAAATGTGCAATTTTCTTGGGGAAGCTGCTCAACCTATAGCTGGACTAAGTCTGAATAAACATCTTGTGAGGGAAATGCATCAAGCTATGATCGACATGCTGCCTTTGTGCATGAAAACACCAAAGCTTGTGTACTTGACAAAGCAAGACAAGGTGTTGTGAAAGGTTGGTAGGGAGGCTCCAAAATGGGCTAAGGCAAAATTTTGGAGGGTGGTTGTAGCTGCTACAACACAAACCAAGTACATCAAAGAAATGCTCAAGAAATTCCAGGTGGAATATTGCAAGCCAGTCCTTACCCCCATGGTAACATGTTGCAAGTAAAGATTAGAAGATTCGTCAAAGGATGTGGACCAAAGGTTGTATAGATCCATGATTGGTAGTCTCCTATATGTGACAGCCTCCTAGCCTGATGTGATGCAGGTAGTTGTAAAAGTAGCAAGATTCCAAGCAGCACCAAAAGAATCTCATATTATTGCTGTCAAAATAATTCTTCGATATCTTAAGGGCACAACAAAATATGGTCTAAGGTATCCCAAAGAAAATGATCTGTTATCCAAGCTTATACAAATGCAGATTGGGCAAGAAGTGTTGATGATCATAAGAGTACCAGTGGAGCAACATTCTATCTAGGTGGTTGTCTTGTTTCATGGTTAAGTAAAAATCAGTCTTCATTCTCATTATCCACAGCAAAAGCAGAATATATCGCGGAAGCAGCTTGTTGTACACAAGTTCTCTGGATGAAACAAACTTTCCAAGATCTTCAAGTCAAGTTTGATGAGCATATTCCCATATTTTTCGATAACACCAACGCCATCAGTATCTCCAAGAATCTTGTGATACATTCCAAAACAAAGCACATTCTAATTAAATATCATTTCGTTTGATCCAGGTGGATCTTCAGACACAGTGGCATGGAAAATCTCAAAATTCAAAGTGGCAGAAAAGCAAGTATCTTGACATCAGATCGAAGTGCTCGTCACCCTGATTCAAACGGTGCGAACGACACTCCAATCCGAGTCCAGACAATGAAGTTATGGCAGAAAGAAGATTGCCTTGTTCCTTTGGAAAATGAGGTTTTTTCCCTAAAAAATGGGTTTTAACCTTAAAAGGGAAAATTGCAATCGGAGGGTCCAAGGGGGCGGACTTAAGGTAGGTGGATGGGAACCCCCGATCAGCGATCTCCGATTAATCGTAGTCGGGGGCATGCTATGTGCGATATCGGGGCCTTAGAACCAGCGACATGCGATATAGCGATTACTGATATTGGCGTCGGATATCAGCGTCGGTGAAATACAAGGCATAAGACCCGAACCCTTGGGCCGCAATGAAGTGATATGCTGATGTGATACGCCGATATCGGTGATCGGCGATCGACGGTCGGCAATCCCCCGCTAACAGGACTATGGAACCAGCGATATGCCGATTGCGATATGGGGACCGGACCCGATTGTGTTATAAAGCCCGATTTCATATAATTTGAAATCTGGGTAAAAGGCTTTCGGTCGGGTTTTTCCAATGTTTTGTGTATTATCTGTTTAAGTGGAAAAAGGCCATTTTAAAGGGGTTTGTTGCATAGAAAGGTCGGACGGTCGACCCGTCGATCCTTTCGAGACAACGACTTCTATTATAAACAAGACAACCTCCGATTTAAGTGTGCCTATAACCAAAAGAAAGATTATAAAACCCAATGCACGTAGAAGTGCAGGGGGAGGGGATTTTTGGGCACACAGTTTGAGGCAGCAGCTTGCAGGAGGGGTGATTGATCATTTTGTCTAAATTGGGAAAATTTTATATGGTTTCTGCCCTTCTCGATGCCACAAACATAGTGGTGCTATCCATTTCTTCATCTGAGTTCTCCTCTTCTCAGCCATTTTTCAGAATGGAGGTATAATACTCCTTTTATGTAATTGATGATTGTATTCTCTTCTTTTCATGCCATTTAATGAATGAAGGCCTCCCCATTGATCAAGCAGGGCCGGAAACGTAGTCCAAGTTAGACGAACTCCATTATCAAGTCTTGTTGTCTTCCTTTTGTGCCTTTATGTGTTTCTTCTTCTTTCTGGTGTGCATATTAAATTTCTCTGTTAAGCTGCAATTTCTACATGTGATTCTTTTCATACATCTATAAGAAAAAGATCCCTGGATCAAGTGGTATCAGAGCAGGTCTTTTTAGATGTGAATTGCATGTTTGTATGCTAACAAGAAATAGACTCCGAAGAGGCGAAGGGGAACTAGAGCCTTTCAATCCCGAAGCAGGGCGTGCACATCGAAGGAGAAACATGGCAAAAGATGAAGCTCATCTTGAAGAGGAGCGCAATTTCCGCAAGACCTTCTATTCAATGGCAGAGAATGTTGGTAAGTTGGTTTTAAGGTTGGAGAAAGCAGAAGAAAGAAACCCTGAAGAACAAGGTTTAGCACATGGAAATGGTGGAGAAGAACCCCCTCCTCCTTCCACGAGTGAAAGTTCTTCTTCCTCTCACCACCATAATCACAGAAATCCCAGGGATGCATCTAAGAAACCTTTCTTTAAATTAGATGTTAAATTTGATATTCCCATGTTTAATGGTGAAAGTAATGCAAAGAAGCTTAATAATTGGATTAGGCAGATTGAGGTCTACTGTAGAATCCAGCAGATCGTGGAGGATGAGGCAAAGATTTAGCTAGCCTCTCTACGGCTGAGTAGCACCGCTCTCGTTTGGTGGGAGAGAAAATTGCAGAGCATTAAGAATGTGGGTAACCTCTTTTCCTCATGGCTTGATTTTATTTCTGCGTTAAAGGAACAGTTTCATCCCTCGGGATACAAGCAAAAATCTTTAATGAATTGGCAATATTTAAGGCAAGGCAAAGATCAGGATGTTCAGAGTTTTATAGAGGAGTTTAGAAAGCAAGCACTGAATTTGGGTATTGCACTTGATACACCTGAAATAGTAACTAAGTACATTGGCTCATTACATAGTTACATTAGGCATTCATTATTGTTGTTTGAACCAACCACTATTGACTCAGCCAACGTAAAGGCAATTCATATTGAGAACAGGGGCAAAAATGAAAGAGATGATCATTCCAGAAAACCACCGTTCAAACCTCCCAATGGCAAATCTAAAGCGAAATGGAAAGGAAAGGAGAAGAAGACGGCAGCAGCCAAAGAAGGAGAAAGGCCGTATTGCAATCACTACAAAAAGGAAGGCCACGATGACGATCACTGTTGGAAACAACACCCAGAAAAGCATCCAAATAAGTATGGAGGAAAAGGGAAGTAGAAGACAGTGGCAACTACGCAGCAAGACCTTGGATCAGATTCCGGAGATGAAGCATTGATCACAGCAGCGAGAACAAAAGGTACTCTTACATCTCATGTTAATTCTGAATCACATGAAGGCACTAGTTCTGTAAATGAGTCCCTTCCTAATGATCGAAAGAGAATTGAACTGTTTCATATCATAGTTGTCATAAATCATACTAAACTCTATTTGATACCGGATCCCAAGCAAACTTAATTGCAAAATCCTTGGTAAAGAAACTCGGCTTAGAAACAAAACCACATCTGAAACCTTACTCGCTTGGATGGATACATGATAAAGAAAAACTGAATGTAACCAAGCAGTGTAAAGTAAAATTTGTGATCGCTTCTAAGCTAGTGGATGAAGTAGAACTTGATGTGATACCATTGGATATCTGTGGCATGGTGTTAGGGAGTGAGTATCTATATGATAGAAAGGCAGTCTTTTTCCGTCATGAAAACAAATACCAAATCACAAAAGATGGGGTAGAATATATAGTAAGGGCTCATAGTTTGCTAGCCTTGTAAGCGCAGGACAAATGAAAAGGCTAGTGAATTCCAGTAAGGGGTGCATGCTGATGGTTGTAAGGGAAAAAATGCAGAATTAGCTGATGCTTTCCAGGGTTGTGATCAGGAACATAAACAGGAATTATCTTAATTAATTTCTAATTATGATGAGCTGTTTCAAGAACTAAAGGGATTACCTCCTAAGAGGGAAATCCAACATGAAATCCATTTGCAGCATGACGCTCCTTTACCAAATATTGGCATGTACAGGATGTCGACCATTGAGATGGAGGAAATCAAGAAACAGGTGCAGGAATTGCTGGACCCAGGGGTCATAAGGCCGAACACTTCTCTATGTGGCTCACCGATCGTCTTAGTGCCAAAGAAAGACGACACATGGAGGATGTGAATGGATTACCGCGTGCTAAACAAAATCACGGTGAAAAATCGCTACCCTCTTCCACGTATAGATGATTTATTAGATCAGTTAAAGAATGCTATCTATTTCACCAAATTGGATTTGCACAGTGGTTATCACTAGGTCCGAATTACAAAGCAGGACGTGTGGAAAACTGCCTTCAAGACCAAACAGGAGCTGCTCGAATGGATGGTGATGCCATTCGAAATTTGCAACGCTCTAACCACTTTTATGAGGGTCATGAATGATCTCTTTTGGCGTTTCATTGATGAATTTTTTCTTGTATATTTAGATGATATACTTGTCTTTAGTAAAATTTGGAATGAACATGTGTGTCATGTGAAGAAAGTGCTTGATGTATTGAAAAAAGAAAAACTCTATGTAAAGTTGTCAAAGTGTGAGTTCGAGAAAACCTCTTTGGGTTACCTAGGTCATATTGTTGGTCATGGTCAGTTAAAAATTGATCCTTCTAAAGTTGAAGCAATTGTAAATTGGCCTAAGCCTACTAATGTAACCGAGGTCCGCAACTTTTTAGGTGCAGTCCAGTATTGGAGGAGATTTATTACCAATTTCTCTGTTATTGCAGCACCTTTGCACACATTGACAAGTGTGAAATAGGTCTTCCAATGGGGAGGAAGACAGCAGAAGTCCTTTGAAACATTGAAGGAAAAGATCAGCACCGCGCCAGTCTTAGCCTTACCCGATCTCCAATAGCCATTCGAGATCAAAACCGATGCCAGCGGTTATGCCATGGGAGTTGTACTGATGCAACAAAAGAAGCCGATTTGTTACCATTCTGAGAAGTTTTCTCAAGATGTGATAAACTATCCCACTTATGACAAGGAGCTTTATGCCTTGGTGCAGAGTGTGAAAAAGTGGAAACACTACCTGATTGGCAAGGAGACCATCCATACGAATCATCAGCCCTTGCAGTACCTTCAGTCACAGATCAAGTTGCAGCAATCTCGTCATTTTAGGTGGATGGGTTTTCTTCAACAGTTTCATCTAGTAATAAAGTATAAGAAGGGCACTAACAATAAAGTGGTCGATATGCTATCTTGCCCTCCTATTTCTGCTTCTATTATTTTGCATAATGCCTCGTTATCTTTTGAGAGTTATGCTGAATAATATGCTAATGATGATGACTTTAAGGAAATTTATGCAAAACTAACCCATGGTTCACAGGTGGAAAGCTATCATTTGCAGGGGAAACTGTTGTATCACCTTGGAAAATTGTGTATTCCCACAGGGGAAAGAGTACATGTAATTCGAGAGGCCCACACCTCTCTTGTGTCTGGACACTTTGGTGTCGAAAAGACTTTATGTCATGTACAAAGATTTTGTTTTTGGCCTCATATGAAGAAAATTGTGACTCGCTATGTAAAGGGTTGTGTGATGTGTTCTGTTTCAAAGCCCTCTAATAGAAAACTTGGGCTCTACACACCACTCCCTATTTTGAGTCGTCCATGGGAAAGTGTGTCAATGGACTTTGTAGGAGGTTTGCCTTTGTCTAGAAAGAGTCATGACTATTTGTATGTCGTCGTTGACCATTTTAGCAAGATGTGTATTTTAATGCCTTGTAAAAAGCAGATTACTGTAGAGCAGACTGCTTATCTTTTCTTTCAGCATGTTTGGGTCCATTTTGGGCTGCCCACATCGATTGTGTCAGATCGGGACTCTCGCTTTCTTGGAGAGTTTTGGACCAACTTGTGGAAGATGATGGACACCAAGTTGAAAAGAAGCACGACATTTCATCCACAGACTGATGGACAGACAGAGGTTGTCAACTACACCGTGGTACACTTGTTACGAGGCTATTGTGGGAAACATCCTAAGTTGTGGGATGAGCATCTCCCATATGTGCAGCATTCCTACAACCGAGCAGTGCACTCATCTATGCAGCGTTCACCATTTGAGACATGTTTTGGTTACCTGCCAAAGGACCCTTTTGATATGGTCTTTGGAAGGGAAGATGACTCCAGTGGACGTAATGATAGGGACAAAGCTCAACAGTTCATTCAGCGAATCCAGTTGATTCACCAAGTAGTACAAGAGCAGTTGGAGAAAAGTCAAGCCCGTTACAAGGCTCGACATGACAAACACCGAGTCGACCATCAATTCCAAGTGGGTGACAAAGTGTGGTTCCACATCAGCAAGGACAGGATGAAGGGAGAAGGGAAGAAGTTGCGACCAATCTGGTATGGTCCATTCACCATTTTGGAGAAGATTGGAAACAATGCCTTTCGTCTCGACTTGCCGATATATATGCAGATGTACTCAGTAGTGAATGTGGAGAACTTAAAGCTGTATGAACCACCATTGATCATGGACACTGATGAGGTGGGCACAGTTCCTACAGTTGATGATTTTGCACCAGAATATCTCGATGAGTTACCTGAAGACATCATCCTTGACAGAAGAACCAGGACTTCACGGTGAGGAGATGTGGAATACCTTCAAGTTGGTTTCAAGGGGATGCACCCCAGCAAGGCAAAATGGCTGGAGAAGGAAAGGGTGAGGGAACAATTCCCTCACTTGCCAATTGACTAATGAAAGCTTTTGGCAGTCCAAAAGCTCCTCAATGGGGAGGATTGATCCAGGTGGATCTTCAAACACAGTGGCATGGAAAATCTCAAAATTCAAAGTGGCAGAAAAGAAAGTATCTTGACATCAGATCGAAGTGCTCGTCACCCTGATTCCAACGGTGCAAATGGCACTCCAATCCAAGTCCGGATGATGAAGTTATGGCAGAAAGAAGATTGCCTTGTTCCTTTGGAAAATGAGGCTTTTTCCCTAAAAAATGGGTTTTTAACCTTAAAAGGGAAAATCGAAATCGGAGGGTCCAAGGGGGCAAACTTAAGGCAGTCGAACGGGAAACCCCGATCAACAATCTCCAATTAATCGGAGTCGGGGGCATGCTATGTGCGATATCGGGGCCTTAGAACCAGCGACATGCGATATAGCTATTTCCAATATCAGCGTCGACGATCGGTGTTGGTGAAATACAAGGCATAAGACCCGGACTCTTGGGCCGCAGCGAAGCGGTATGCTGATGTGATAGGGCCGACGCGATACGCCGATATCGGCGATATCGACGATCGGCAATCCCCCGCTAATAGGACTATGGAACCAACGATATACCGATTGCGATATGGGGACCGGACCCTATTGTGTTATAAATACCGATTTCATATAATTTGAAATCCGGGTAAAAGGCTTTCGGTCGGGTTTTTCTAATGTTTTGTGTATTATCTATTTAAGCAGAAAAAAACCATTTTAAAGGGGTTTGTTGCATAGAAAGGTCGCACGGTTGGCCCGCCAATCCTTTTGAGACAACGGCTTCTATTATAAACAAGACAACCTCTGATTTAAGCGCGCCTCTAACCAAATTAAGATTATAAAACCCAATGCACGCAGAAGTGCAGGGGGAGAGGATTTTTGGGCACACAGTTCGAGGCAACAACTTGTAGGAGGGGCGATTAATCATTTTGTCTAAATTGGGCAAATTTTATATGGTTTCTGCCCTTCTCGATGCCACGAACGTAGTGGTGCTATCCATTTCTTCATCTACGTTCTCCTCTTCTCATCCATTTTTCAAAATGGAGGTATAATACTCCTTTTATGTAACTGATGATTGTATTCTCTTCTTTTCATGCCATTTAATGAATGAAGGCCTCCCCATTGATCGAGCAAGGCCTGGAGCTGTAGTCCAAGTTGGACGAACTCCGTTATCAAGTATTGTTATCTTCTTTTCATGCCTTTATGTGTTTCTTCTTCTTTATGGTGTGCATATTAAATTTCTTTGTTAAGTTGCAATTTCTACATGTGATTCTTTTCATACATCTATAAGCAAAAGATCCCTGGATCATCGTTAGAGAGCAGGTCGCCGAAATGAATATCAAGCTTGAATATGTTTGCACAAAGGAACAAATTGCTGACATATTTACCAAACCATTACCTCGTGAAGCATTTGAGTATCTTCACCAAAATCTTTGGATTCTCTCAAGTTTTCATTAGACTCTTTCTCTTATCTACTCGAGTATAAAGGGGGAGTGGAGGTGTGTATAGGTCCATAGGATGGTTGTTTGTCACGAGGAGTTACATTTTTCCATGGATGAGAAAGGATAGAGAACGAAATAGGAAGAGGTGTCATGATCACAGGGGAGTACTTGTGTTTCCATCAATGCCAAAGGGGGAGATCGTTGATCAGTGGTTGTCATTGATGTCAACTCAAGCAGCACCAGGGGCTACCCTGATCTTGCATGGGAATTTGGACTTGAAAACTTACTCTATTCTAAGTCAAGTATATTCTAGATGGATTCTACTCGTCGAGATGTTTCTGTTGATATATGGCATTCCAAGTAATTCTTCACGGTTTGAGAGATATTCATGTTTGAAGTTAGTAACCCCAGTTAGTGGGCTAAAACCCTATGGTGTTGTGGCATGACACTCATAATTGGTTCTGGTCATTGAATAGTCAATAATTAATAAATATTTTTTTCTCTTAAATTCCCTCCAATTTTCACTTGTTGAGGACCCTCTCAACTTAAGACATTCATATAAACAATGACCCTCATATCCTCCTCTAGTAGGGATTTTGTGGCTTCAAACAGGTCATCATAGAATTTTCGCTATAACTTTGTTTTTGCGAAGCTTAAAAAGATGAAATTAAAACCCATTTGAGACGAAATCTTGATGAACTGCGTGACTGAATTTCAGATCTTGTTTCGATATATTTTTGGAGATACGATCTAAGGAAGTTAGGGTTTTTGCAGGCTCCCGAATTCCATGTCAAACAGGTGACATTGGGAAACTCATCATAACTTTCTCTTTGAGAATTGGATTCAAATTTTGTAAATAGTCACAGAAAGAAGACGGACTGTAGTTTGTTTATTAGCGTTTTCAGGGCTGAAGGTCGCAACAATGACACGTGGCACTTCATACAAGTTTTCTCTACTGAACTAGTCTTTAATCAGGTCATCGTGGGAGATTGGACATAACTCTATTTTGAAGAATCCAATCTTGATCATACCATTGGGGTTGGAAAGAGGACTCAGAGGACGAAATTTCAGATGATGGAGATCCTAAATTACATATATACAATAGATTCAATATCAAGCTCCTAGAAGGAAAGAAAAAACATGCATTCAAGGATCATTGCAGTAAGGACCACACATCAACAGTCAAGGGTATGTCTCCTACAACAAGGTATGTATTATTAGTGTTTACATTTTAAATATGAGTATCATCTCTGACATATGTTTTTACCAGACAGCGTAATTACATACATGGTATCAGTTATATCTCTATGTCTTTATATGTCACAGTTAGTTTTGATACCACATTTCAGATGTCTTATTCTTGATACTACACATTTGGTGCTACATATTCTTAATTCTACACCACGTTTGCTAAATCTATATGATGTTTTAATTTCATGTTACTTGTCTTGTCATAGTTGATAGAATGGTCTCTGTTATTGTACTTAGAACTTGGGCCATCACAAGTCTAGGTTTTGTCATCCATTTTTATTATATATATCTTTAGGTCAGTTTTGGATATATTTTTGCATAGAATCCAGGCCTATATCAAGAGTGGGAGTCTTTGTCTACTGTTGCAACAAGTCAACAACAAAAGTGACAAGCACACTTCAGGTACGCATTTTAATTTTAATTTGTATTTATTCATTATTATGCACTTACATGTGTTTTGTAGGCAGAGGTAAGTTTAAGGGTATTTTGTTTTGTTTTGGGATTGGTTTCTTGGGGAAAATTTTGCATGCAGGTAGAAGAAGATTCAAGTACAACTTCAAGCAAGAATTCAAGAGTAGAAGTATCAAATCAAAAGAAGCATTGCAGTGGGACATCCTTTGAAGACATGACAACCATCCGTATATTGTGAAGAAGTATCAAGGCCAAGAGTCATCATTGTAAAGTTTTAAAAGAGTCATTTGTAAAAGTGTCATCATTGGAAGAGTCATTATTGTAAAAGATTCAATCTGCCTAGAGTCGAAAAGGCATTATTGGGAGGTATAGGAGTCTCTGTTGGGATGATGTCATAGTTGGGTTGCAGGTCATAGTGTGATTGGGTGTTCGATCAAAATCATTGTAAATCATATTGTATCATGGATCGTTGTCCCTTGTACAGGAATCCACACTCTTGTCTCATTTCAGTCATTATAGGGTGGCAGGGAGGTGCTAGGCTGGTGCATGAAGTCGCCTACAAGTTGGAGCTTGTGAACACTTCAGGGTGGTAGGTTGGCCTAGGATGTTGGGGCATACATTCAGTTGACTACTAAAGAAACCAGGGCATTGCGGCCTCCTTGCAGTGGGGGCTAGAGAAGAATGCTTTTCTAGAATTCTAGGAAGTTGTTGCTTTCATTTCAATTGGGGCTAAATATTAAAGAATTTATTAGAAAAGCGTTCAATGGTTTTTGACCTGGAGGTGGTTTTCCACATAAACTTCTTGTGTCTATTGTGTTCTTTTATTTCCTGTTATTACTACATAAACATTAATAATAATTGAAGATTAACTAATGCTCTGAAAGGATTTAAAAGTGCTAATTGATAAGGAATATTGATTCACCCCCGCTCTTAGTATTTCCAATAGTTTGTGTCATAAAAGGGATTCCCATCGAAATGGAAACAATTCCATTTTTGTATATTAATATGGATAAACTTATCAATATTTTGAATCCCTCTATTATCATTTTTTTAAGATGAAGGCTTATGGGTGGGAGGAGAAGGAAATACCTCCTCATGTATATTGTCCTTAAGCTTTAGGATAGAAGCTTCACCATACCTACTTGTGATTTTTGTAATACAAGATGATTTGTGCATCCTAAATTTCTTCTATTTCATTATCAAGATCATTTGATGGGCATTCATCATATACTACCATTAGGTCATAGATATTTTTCTATAATCTTCTTTCTAAGTCGAGAAAGATACAAACATCTTCAACTTCTTTGGAATTCCCAATCCAATGCTTTTGGAATTTATTCATTAATTTTGGGAATGACTTGACCTCTTTTGGCTTGAGCTTACAATACCAATCTCATGCATATTTTCCCTACTTTGAGAATTCAAATGCTTTCATTAAGATATATTCATACACCATATTAATGTTTACCACATAATCTGTAAAAGATGCAAGATGTCTAGAAGCCAACCATAGATTTTCATTGAACTTTGGAATGTTTCTAATGCTTGTATCAATACGGAAATCATGGGACATACTTGAGAAATCCAAAGGAGAAAAAAAAAATCCAAAAAATTTCTCTTGTTAGAAGCCATAAATATAAGTACCAAAGATGTGGAGTCACCAATATACCTTACCCTTTTTTTCTTTAAGTGTAGTTACCTTTTGTACAATACCTTTTTCCTATTATGTTGAAGTGGAATTGTCAAGAAAGACCTTATAGATTATTTAGTAAAAATTTCACCTAAATATAAATACAAATGGAAAGCTTACCCAACCTTGTAGAAAAGATGATAATGATATGTCGTTGTAACACTAGATTAAACAACCTTGTCTAGGAAAGAGTGCTAAAGAATGTTAGTTGTGGACGAGAACGATTAACAACTTGAATACATGTCTTTAAAATTTCATTGGAACATTGGATTGAAAAAACTTCTCCCCTAGCAAGGTTTTACCCAGACTTCTATGCGGTAAGCATTATTATGAATACACCCATTCTCACCTCATGATATTCCTCTTATTTTTGGCCAACTCCTCCAAAATTCCACAAGCAATATCCCTACACAACAACTCAACCAAATAAACAATATACCAGTGTCTAAATGTAATATATATAAGAGATAGGATTTAATATGATAATAAACCCATGATATTATTAATAATATAAAAACATACTTATATTGCAGACCAACAAAGGAAAATACTCAAAATGTCAAGGAATTAAGCCTAAAAGTACTGCAAATTGAGTATACGAACTTCTTATTGTAATAGAATATGAATTATAGATGGTATACCTATTATATATGGTTGTAAGAAAAACATAAATTTGTTGAACATACCTATAAATTTTGTAATTCTGAATATTGCATTAGGACAACAAGTAAAATGCCACTTCAGACACCGAAAATTAGCTTTTGGTAGACCTAAAACTCAATGGAATTGATTGGAGATGCTATTACTATAAATTACCTTTGCAATGAGTATAAGAACAACAAATTTGGATAAGTATTTAGAGAGATATTCAATATGCAAATCAACTACACGAAAAATAATTCATAACTACAAGGGTTGAAAATTTACTTAGCCCAAAAAGATGATCATACCTACAATTTGTTTTGGAAAAACAATATATGATATTAAAGTGATAAATAATCAATGGAACCTCTTTAGATAAATTATGATGGATACAAGAGAATTTATCTTGATTTCATGTATCCCAAAGCAATGATTTTCCTTTAATCACTTCTAATTGATGTAGATTATTTCCTGAACTTTTAATCATTCCTTAAAACACTTGAAAATAATGTTAGCATGACAATTTAGAGAAAAAATAAAGGGGTTCCTAAAACCTCGGGGCTTTAGGTTATTCCCAAAATGAATTTTGTGGTGATTTGTCCAATGAAATATTCAATAAATTTAATTTAAACCACAAGTTAGTGAAGAAATTCACTATTGGATTTTTCATAATATCTAATTTGGATTTTTTTTAGATATGTAATTTTTATGGTTTTATATGTAAATGCTAGATACAAATTTACAAAAAACACAAAAAAATGAAAAATAATTTTGTAGAGAAATTGATTGCAAATTGTTGGAACAAGGATATGATCATTCTTTCACAAGACTCAAAGATAATAAATTATGTCCTCTCTTGATTTGATATATCAATGATTAAGTTTTGGAATGTTGGGTGGAACATCAAGGATATGACCCTAGCATCAAACAAGACAAGTAATAGAACCAAAATCCTACTAGGAGGGTCTTCCAAGAAGAAAATCCTCCAACGAATCAACCGACAAATATATAAGATAAGGTTATTTACCTCTAGAGTGTAGAGCAATTCATGTCCCAATAAAGAATAACAATGCATTGTATGAATCAAAAGAAAGTGTGAGATGAACATTGTGACCTCCTCTTTCAAGTCCTCTTGGATTGATTAGTTTAGCCTTGCAGTAACTTTGTGTTGCTCCAAAAATTGCCTTTGAAAAAATATTTGATCAACCAAACAAAAGAAGAGACTTCATATGTAAACCATTTTGTCTCATGAAAAAATTCACATTGTATTAGATAGTTCAACAAGTTCACATTGATTTTCCAAGGAGGAGAAGGCCTATATTTATAGATGAGGCTCTTCAAAATTTCCTCCTTGGTTTCCCACAAAATAAGTAACTTTCCATCTACAAAATGCTTGGAGGATAGTTATGATATTTTAATTTTTGATTTTTAATTTACATTTAGTAAACCCAAAATAAAGGGAAAATGCTACATAGATATGGCCAAGAGGGGTTGTTTTGACTATTAGACAAAGTGTATCAAGGACAAGTGTTCCTAAGGCTTGGTGTCTAGCCTAAGAAAAAGTGTCCAACATGAACCCCTTGACATAACTTTTTAAGAAGTTAATGTGGCTTTATGAGATATAAAATCATAAAGTGACTTTTTGTAAATTAAACAAAAATGTGACTTGGGGAATAAAGTGACTTAAGTGGGTCAATGAGAGATTAAATACCCACCCTTGATCTCAATGGCTAAGAGAAAATATCAACCACTGGATCTTAGGGTTAGGTCACTTTTCATGAGGAAAACAAAATGCATCTCAATGGTGGAAAAGGGAACCATTTTCATTCATGAGTTTTGAATGAGGAGATGAGAGCAACAAGGAGAATTTGTACAGAAGAGAAGAGGATCTACAACAATGAGGGTACAAATCCCAAGGAGAAGGCATGATTTCTAAGGCAAGGTATAATGTAGAAATTGAGGCACACATTCTATAAATTGTACAATTGCGTCAATGTAGAAATCAAGGAGGATATGGTGCAGTAAATACTATGGTCGTATAATACAAAAATTAGCATGAAGTTCGAGGAGAGTGACATGAAATTTGAAGGGGTTTCCATTGCATTAATTACAGTTTGAATCAACATGAAATTCAAGGAACATTGGCCACGAATTTTGAGGTAGCTAGGCATAAAAATCGAGTTTGTACAACATTTATTGTTGTTTATTTATACATTAAGTTGCACAAATTTCTAAGGAGAGAATAAAAAACAAGGCAACAAAGGCACATAATTCTTGGTACTCTGGTATGAATTTCTGACACGATTTCTAAGAGATGAGCTTGCATTTATTGTTAGTTTATTACTGCTGTAAAATTTCTCTAAGAAATAAAAATATCTCCTCTCTCTCAATGGTTTTCCCTTCATGGTTTTTCCAGGGGCTATTGACCAAAAATTCTTGTGTCAAAATTTTGTGGGTCTGCTATTATTTTTTCTCAACAAAAATTAGATTAGACTCTTGTGTTTTAATTTTGGAATTTACAAGTTTTTATGACAACAATAATTAATATGTGGATTGGCATTAAAATTGATGACATACCATGAAACTTGAAACTGCATTGGGCCTAAGTGAAAAAATTCTACATGGTATCAAAGTTTGGTGGCCAAAATTACTAAGAAAGTGACCAATAGCAAGCATATCAACAAGAATAAATAGGGATTTATGGTTGAGAGGGAGCAATTTTTACCTTTGGACAGATTTGAGATTTTTTGTTGGATTGAGCAGGTCAAATGGCTATAAGTTTGGGGGTTTAGGACTAGTTGAATGGGGCTAATCATATTATTCCATGGAAGGAAAGGTTTGTAATGGTGCTCCAAGAATTTGAGATGTGGGACATTGTTGAGAAGGCACTAATACCTCCCACTAATCTAATACAGTTGGAAGAATTCAACAAGAAGAATGTCAAGGCAAAGAGATTTATCCTAGATGTCATTAAAGATAACCTCATTCCCCATGTTTCAGTGAAGACATTTACTTTTAAGATGTGGAAGTCCTTAAAAAATATTTACCAAGGCACTAATGAGAACAAGAAAATGGTATTGTGAGAAAAACTAAGGCAAACCAAAATGACCAATATCTACATAGTTTCATCATACCTCACTAAAATCACTCAAGTGAGAGACGAGTTGGTAATAGTGGGAGAGGTCATTCAGAAGAGAAATTTATTAGATCAACCTTGAGTGGATTTTCCAAGAAGTGGGATGTCTTTATTGATGCACTTGTATCCCATGAAAAAATTCCAATTTGGGAGAGATTGTGGGACTATTTTCATCAAGAGGAGATAAGATGAAATTCCAAGAGTGGTATCTAGTATGGTGGGGATGATGAGGAGAATGTTACTCTTATGGAAAAGGGAAAAAATAAGTCCAAGAATGGTGCCATGAGTGGAACCAAGAAGAAGGGTAAGCAAAAGGAGAAGGAGAAGGAAATGATCAAAGTGAGATGATTTTCTTGTCAGAAGATGGGACATTATGCAACTATGTGTCCTAACAAAAAGAAGAAGGATGTTGCAACTTCAACAGAGGTGGGTGAGTTTTCTACATTGTCTGAGAATGAGTTTTGCTTGGTGTTTAGTCATTCTAGTAGCGAGACATCCTTTATTTTATGGTACATTAACAGTCGAGATTCACACCACTATGACAAGTTTTAGGAGCAATTTATAGATCTTACTGAGAGGGCTATATACATTGTGTTGGTTCTTGGTAATGAACCCATAGTCATAGCAGTTGGTATTGGGATTATATCCTTTCAGAGGGAGTCACAAACTCCCATGAGAGTCACAAAGGTCTTATATGTTACGAGGTTGAAAAATAACTTGATATTTGTTTCCACTATTGAGGACAAGGGGTATGAGGTGGTGTTTTGTGATGGGTAGGTTCTCATGTATCCTGGGGGGATCTAGTATCACTTCAACCAAGGTGATTGAATTCCATCTTGGGAAGTTATACAAGTTCATGTTTCATCCATCTAAAGCATTTGTTTCTAACACCATAACAATGGATTGTGTGAGTTGTGGCACAAGAGGATGGATCACTTGCAATATGGGGCTCTGAGAGTATTGAGAGATATTGTTACAAGGTTACCATATTTCACTACTGAGCACCAAGATGTGTGCAAAGGATGTGCATTGGGAAAGTACACCAAGACTACTTTTCCAAGTAGTGATAGTTGGGTAGCAGGGATCCTTGATTTGGTTCATTCTAATGTGTGTGGTCCTATGCCTTCTATATCATTGAGTGGATATGAGTATTATGTCACTTTCATTGATGAATTCTCTAGGAAGACATGGATTTTCTTCATGAAGACCAAGGGTGAGGTCTTCAAGAGGTTCCAAGAGTTTAAAGCTCTTATGGAGAACCAAACAGGTAAGAAGATCAAGGTGTTGAGGTTTGACAATGGGGGTGAGTATACCTCCAATGAGTTTAAGGACTTCTATGTGAGAGTAGGAATCAAGAAAGATTTGAAAATTCCTTACAACCCACAATAGAATGGGGTTTTAGAGAGGAAGAAAAAGCCATAGTTGGGGTAGAAAGAGTCATGCTTCAGGATCAAAAGTTACCTTTCTTTCTTTAGGATAAGGCTTATAACACTGCAATATATTTGCAAAATAAGAGCCCACATATATTTTTGGGAAGTAAGACTCCTATGGAGGCTTTTTCTAGGAAGAACCTTGAGGTTGGGAACTTTAGGATATTTGGGTTTCTGATTTGTTCCCGTGAACCTGAGGAGGAGAGGACAAAGATATAACCCACGACTGAGAAGGGTATTTTTTGTGGGGTGTAGTGAGACCTCAAAGGCTTATCGCATATATATTCCTACCTTGAGGAAGGTTGTTGTAAAGTGAGATGTGACATTTGAGGAGGAGAGAGCCTTTAGGAGGTCACAATAGTTGGATCATGTAGAGAAACATGCACCTCAATAAGGGACTTCACCATAGGGCATTAGACCACAGGGTACAAGTTCATAGGGGTCTGGAGGATCGCAGGTCTCAGAAGTCATAGGCTCACAACTAATAGGATCTAAGGTTACAGGATCACAAAGCACAGGTTCCCAAGGTATAGGTTCACCATTGACTACAAGTGCATCATCTTCAGGGACATAGTCTTCAGAGGAGGATATACCCACCCCAACAGAGGAGGCCACTTCGGGGAAGAGGAAGCCAAGATGGCTTCACAATACTTTGAAGGAAGCCCACGAATCAATGGGAAGTCTCAATAGGGCTATTAGAGATAACGTACCACCATAGTAGTTTTGTAGTTATTTTTCCATGGTGAGCGTCATTGTTGAGTTTGAATCTTCTATCTATGAGGAGATAGTAGGCCAGCGGGTTTGAAGGGATGTCATGGTGGAAGAGTGTGCTTTTTTCATGAAGAATAATGTTTGGGAGATTGTGTCAAGGCTTGATGGGAAGTCACTAGTGACTTCCAGATGACTCTACAAGATTAAGTATGTTGCATATGGCAGCATTGAGAAGTATGAATCTCATTTTGTGGCTCGAGGGTTCTCACAAGTAGAGGGAGTTGATTATGAGGAGACCTTAGCTCCAGTTGCTTGATATACTTCTATTCAATAACTGGTCTCTATATTAGCAAAGATGGGTTGGAAGATCCACCATATGGAGGTGAAGGCCACATTTCTGAATGGGATTATATAGGATCAGGATGTGTACATTGAGAATGTTGGGTGTGCAGCCTAATTATATTCCTCATTTAGAGATATTTGTTTTAGCCGGATGTATACCCCAAGAACACTGTACACCCCTCCATGTGAGGGGGGGAGGGGTGCGGGGGAAGCACCCTCGAAACTAAAAATAGATGTAACATTGCCTTGTAAAATATTGTAATTTCATAGTCAGTATGGGTCGTTCATTAGGCAAATGATCTTACGGTAGAAGTTATGTTTAATTTATGGTTTTTTTCCCTGGAAGGCAACCCCTCGATTTATATGAGGGAATTGTATTGCAGTTGTGTATTATTATTCTAAGCAAGATAGAGAGAAGAGATTGTGTGAGAGCGAAGAGGAAATTATAACGGATCTAATGTAGGTTGTATCTCTTCATTTTATTGGATAATATAAATAAAGGACTGGTTGTTTCTCTGTGGAAGTAGCCCAAATTGGATGAACAATGTATATATGTGTCTCTCTTGTTTTATGTGTTTTATGTGTTTGTGTTTCTCCAATATTTTATGTCTACCATTGCTCTGTAATATAATTTTCTAACAACTAGTATCAGAGCCGAAAGTCTATTTGGATGATAAACTTGTAGGAGAGAAGGTTTCTTGGTTCGAGTGGGAGCAACGGCAGAAGATGTTAGGTTTACGGTCGAGAAATTTAACGGCCAAAACTACCATTTGTGGAAGATGTAGATGGAAGCTTATTTGTATCAGAAATATCTGTACCTACCATTGAGCGGAAAAAAAGAAGAAGCTGACGAGTATTACAAACACGGAATGGGAGATTCTCGACAAAAAGGCACTTGGAAAAATACGTTTGTGCCTAGCAGTGTCGATAGCCTTTAATATTTCAAAGGGAACGACAAAAGAGGGTTTAATGACGACATTAGCCAAACTATATGAAAAAACCTCGACCTCAAACAAGGTATTTCTTATGAAGCATTTATTTAATATGAAGATGTCAGAAGGTGGATTTGTTGCTGATCATTTAAATGAATTTAATACGGTTACCAATCAATTAAGTTTTGTAGGGGTAAATTTCGATGATGAAGTTAGGGCTCTGTTATTTCTATGCTCATTGCCAGAAAGTTGGAATGGTTTAGTTATGGCCATTAGTAACTCTATCTCTGGATCTAGTACTTTAAAATTTGATGATGTTGTCGATGCCATCCTTAGCGAAGAAATGAGACGGAAAAGCTCTGGTGAGACATGAGGTAATGCTTTGACTATAGAGACTAGGGGAAGAAAAATGGAAAGAGGAAAGATCCCAGAATATCGTAGTAAGTCAAAAAAAGGCAAATCCAAGTCCAGATCGAGATAGTGTGCTGGAAATGTGGGAAGAAAGGACACCTGAAGAAAGACTATAAGTATTGGAAGGGAAAAGAAGGAGACACGCGGCAAAAAAACAATCATGAAGCGACTGTGATAGGTGATGTGTTGCGAGATCCTTTGATTCTTTCATTAGAAAATATTATTGATTCCTGGGTGGTATATTCAAGGACCTCATTCCATGCCACACCTAATAGGAAACATTTTCATGATTATGTTCAAAAAGGTTTGAATAGGTTCGTCTGGGTGATGATAATCCCTGTAAAATCATTGGAATGGGTAAAGTTTTCATAAAACAACAGAATAGAAACCAATGGAAATTGAAGGAGGTAAGGCATGTTCCAGATCTAAAGAAAAATCCAATTTCAACAGGGAAATTAGGAGGTGAGGGTAGTGTAACTACTTTCACATATAAAACCTTAAAGGTCACTAAAGGAGCCTTGGTAATAGAAAAAGGAGAAAAGGTTGGTACATTGCATTTATGCAATGGTATTTCTGATTTTGTTAATGCTTTAACCTCCACAGATGTAGATACAACATTTGGCATCATAGGCTCGGGCACATGAGTGATAAGGGGATGTAGATTCTTCACTTAAGAAATTTGTTTTCAGGTTTGAAGCATGTTGATTTGGATTTCTGTGAGAATTGTGTTTATGGAAAACAAAAGAGAGTTAGATTTCTTAGAGTTGGGAAAGAAAAGAAGAGCGAAAAATTAGAGCTTGTGCATATAGATGTATGGGGACCTGCTCAAGTATCATCTCTTGGTGGCTCTCGTTATTATGTTACTTTTATTGATGATGCAACAAAAAAAAACCTGGATTTATTGTATTCGAAATAAATTTGATATATTTGATACTTTCAAGAAATGGAAAGCTTTGGTTTAGAATGAGACAAGAAAGAAGTTGAAGTGTCTCAAATTAGACAATGGAGGATAATATTGCAGCAAAGAGTTTGATAAGTATTGTTCAGAGCATGGAATTCGCAAAGAGAAGACAGTTCTAGGAACACCACAGGAAAATGGTGTGTCAGAAAGGATGAAAAGGGAAATCATGGAGCATGCAAGATGCATGAGATTGCATGCATGATTGCCTTTACAATTTTGGGCAGATGTTGTAGATATTGTTGTTTATCTCATAAACAGAGGGCCTTCAAGTTCTATGGATGGTGGTATTCTAGAGGAGGCATGGGCATGTAAAAATGTAAACTACTCATTTTTAAAGAATTTTGGTTGTGAAGCATTTTTCCACATTAATAAAGAAAATAGAACAAATCTTGACTCAAAATCAAATAAATGTACCTTTATTGGATATGGTGTTAATGATTTTGGTTATTGCTATATGATTATGAAAATCACAAAATCAATAGGAGTAGAGATGTCATATTCAATGAAAGGGTCTTGTATAAAGATCAAATGCAGGAAAAGAAACATGAAAAATAAAATAGAGAATACAAAATGCTTGATGAGATCACAGAAAAACTAAAGGTGTTTGAAAATCATAATGATCAACAACCACAAAAACAAAAGAAACCACAATAGAAACATGCACCTCAAACACCTTAAAGTGGTGTTAAAAGATCTACCAATACAAGTAGACCCCCTGAACGATACTCTCCTTCATTATATTATGTATTGTTGACTGATTCTGGTGAACCAGAATGTTATGAAGAAGAAATGAAAGTAGAAACCAAGAAGAAGTGGAAGTTAGCCATGAAAGAAGAGATGGACGCCTTGGTACATAACCAAACTTGGGACTTAGTCAGGTTGCCTGCAAGTAAAACAACATTGCAAAATAAATGGGTTTATAGGGTGAAGGAAGAAGATGGAGGTAGAAAAAGGTATAAAGCTAGACTTGTGGTGAAGGGGTTTGCACAGAAGAAAGGTATGATGAAATATTTTCTCTTGTTGTTTAAATGACTTCAATAAGAACTATTTTAAGTCTAGTAGCAATAGAAGATTTGCATGTTTAGTAGTTAGATGTAAAGACGACCTTTCTCCATGGGGATTTGGAGGAAGAGATTCATATGCAGCAACCATAAGGGTATGAGGTCAAAGGGAAGGATAAACTAGTGTGCAGGCTAAAGAAGAGCTTGTTTGGCCTAAAACAAGCTCCAAGGCAATGGTATCTAAAATTTGAAAGGTTTATGTCTGAATAGGGTTATACTATATGTCACTCTGATCATTGTGTTTATCTCAAAAGGCAAAATGATGGCAACTATATTATATTGTTATTGTATGTAGATGACATGCTTGTTGCAGGGTGTAACATGCAGGAAATAAATTTGCTCAAAGAAAAATTGGAAAATTCATTTTCAATGAAGGATTTGGGTGCTGCAAAACAAATCCTTGGTATGAGAATAAATAGAGACAAGAAAATTTTCAAATTAACATTGTCTTAGAGTGAGTACATACAAAAGGTGTTGGAAATATTTAATATGAAGAATGCAAAACTAGTTACTATACATTTAGCTAGCCATTTCAAACTAAGTAAGGAGATGTGTCCCAAGATTCAGGAAGAGATGGATTGTATGTCTAAATTTCCATATGAATTAGATGTTGGGCCTCAAATATGCCCATTTTTTCCACCGTGCAATACCACTATTCATAACCTAAATTCCTATATGTTTAACTCATTTCATACCATAATTCCACAACTTGCCGCCAATTCATATCCTAACTTCGTAGTTGATTATCATTAGTTTTCTTAACTTTTCAATGATTAGAGATGACTTTGCTATGATTTTCTAATGATGGTTTTTCCAAGTTCATTTACTGCAGAGATCCATTGCCGAAATTCTTCATGATTCAATTAAACTAGTTGCTACAGGTTAAGTACAGAATGGATGTAGATTAAAATCTTATTTTGTGATCAAATGAAGAAGAATATCGGGATTTTGAGACTTGGATCTTGTTCAAAGTACCCTCATTTAGGTAACCAAAAATCATTTGTAAAAATTCATCATCATGATGAAGTTATGGTCAACGCAATTCTTAAGTACAAAATCGGTGATGAAATTATGAGTTAAGTACAGAATCACTAGGTTTGACAGTTTCGGGTCCGCCACAGTTTCGGGTCAGCCACGATTCCATATATTTTGGGTTGAATATTTATTTATTTCTTTTTCAAGCTATATGAAGCTGCAATCAGATATTCTATATCTCAATCATGCTATGAATGGATCATGAGATTTCCCAAGACAAATTTTCCAAAAACATCATTTGAAATGTATTTTTATAGTTTTGTTGGCATTTGGCTAAGATCGTATCCTTGAGTTTTGGATCTCAAATTGTGAAACCATAGTATATAAAGGGAGAGTCACATAGAGGAGAGTTACACACAAGAGTTACAGGTTACACATAGAGGAGCTACGTAGGAGAGGAAGCACAACTACAAGGCTATTGTATATTAAACTTTTGGTTTTGGATGAATAAAAGATGATGAAATTGTTGTAGCTTTGGTGTCCATTTTGTGAATTGAGCTTTTACCTGCAACACATGGACAGGAAGGGCCACCTGAACCCATTGTGTTTGTAGGGTTAATTTAGATTATGTAAGTGTGAATTTTAGTATTTATTTCATTTTTCCTTTTATATTTTTATTCCTTGCAAATGGTTTGAATTAGATTTAATTGTTTTTTCAATTTATTTATGCATTTTAGATTATGTAATTGCTTCCTGATTTATGGTGTGATCCCGGGAATAGTTTTAGGAAGTGTGTTTTGTTTCAGTCAATAGATTTATATTTCATTTCCAAGTTGTTTGCTAAATAGTTTTTAGAATTCCAGCACTTCAATTCATATTCTAGATTCATTTATGTTTTGTAGATCTTAGTAGAGGGCAACAATTTGAGTAGAGGGGATCGAGTGCATTATTGTTGGTTTCACTTTGCAGGCTGTCGAGTATACACTCAGCCACATTTTTACTCGGCAGCATTCTGCACTCGGTCGCATTTTTCACTTGGCCACATTCTATATTCAATTGAATTCTGTACTTAACCACATTATGTACTCAACCGCATTATGTACTCAAGCTACATTATGTACTCAAGTCGTGTTCTGTACTCAAAATTGCTCTAATTTAGTTAATTAGCAAAATCTAGTTTGGAAGCATGAATTGTGTGATTTCAATAGAGTAATTATCATAGTTAATCATTTGTTTATTTTTCAGTTTATGGAATTAGAGACTATTTGTTAATAAATTGTGTTGCGTGAACAATTAGCTTTAGGCATAAATTTTATCTTTTACATTTTGAGTTGTTTTGAATCAAGTAGAACTCATTCAAATAGATCATTCATTATTTTCCTTGATTTCTCAATAAGTTTTAATTAGTTCATCATTTGATTAGAGTTATTCATTTTCTTGAGCATGTTTTTATCAATATATTAGTTTCAAACTAGGAATATAAATTTCGCACTTAATTTAGGAATAGTTTAGGTTAGATGCTTTGACCTTGCATTACCTGCGCTTGTGCCTCAAAGCTTACGAGTCCCAGATTGATAATTTAATTTTGGAATTATAACATATGTGATTTCCCCAACATCACTTCTTGGTACATAACCAAACTTGGGACTTAGTCAGGTTTCCTGCAGGTAAAACAACATTGCAGAATAAATGGGTTTACAAGTTGAAGGAAAAAGATGGAGATAGAAAAAGGTATAAAGATAGACTTGTGGTGAAGGAGTTTGCACATAAGAAAGGTATAGACTTTGATGAAATATTTTCTCCGGTTGTTTAATTGACTTCAATAAGAACTATTTTAAGTCTAGTAGTAGAAGAAGATTTGCATCTTGAGTAGTTACATGTAAATACGACCTTTCTCCATGGGGATTTGGAGGAAGAGATTTATATGCAGCAGCCACAAGGGTATGAGGTCAAAGGGAAGGATAAACTAGTGTGTAGGTTGAAAAAGAGCTTGTATGGCCTAAAAAAAGCTCCAAGGAAGTGGTATCTAAAATTTGAAAGGTTTATGTCTAAACAAGGTTATACTAGATGTCACTCTAATCATTGTGTTCATCTCAAAAGGAAAAATGATGCCAACTATATTATATTGTTATTGTATGTAGATGACATGCTTGTTGCAGGGCGTAACATGTAGGAAATAAATGTGCTCAAAGAAAAATTGGAAAATTAATTTGCAATGAAAGATTTGGGTGCTGCAAAACAAATCCTTGGTATGAGAATAAATAGAGGCATTAAAATTTGCAAATTAACATCGTCTTAGAGTGGGTACATACAAAAGGTGTTGGAAATATTTAATATGCAGAATGAAAAACCAGTTACTACACATTTATCTATCCATTTCAAACTAAGTAAGGAGATGTGTCCCAAGATTCAGGAAGAGATGGATTATATGTCTAAATTTCCATATGCATCAGAAGTTAGAAGCTTAATGTATGTAATGGTATTCACAAGGCCTGAAATTGCACATGCAGTGGGATTTGTAAGCAGGTACATGAACAGTCCAGGAAAAGAACATTGGATGGAAGTGAAGTGGATTCTCGGGTATTTGAGAGGTGCCACAAATCAAGCATTATGCTTTGGTGGTTCAAACATTTCTTTACAGGGATATGTTGATGCAGATATGGAAGGTGATAGAGATAACAGGAGGAGAACCACAAGGTATGTCTTTACTATAGGTGGAACAGCATTCAGCTGAGTTTAAGAAATGCAGAGTGTTGTTGCACTTTCAACAATGGACGCAGAGTATGTTGCTACTATAGAGGCTAGTAAAGAAATGATTTGGTTACAAAGGTTTATGGATGAATTGGATAATAAGAGAGAGATGGGCAGGTTATACATTGACATCTAGAGTCCCATTCATATTACAAAGAATTCAACATTTCATTTCAATACTAAACATATACAACTCAAGTACCATTTCATACGATCAGTGTTCGAAGATGGACAGTTGAAGCTGGAAAAGATACACACTAGTCAAAATCCTGCAGATATGTTAAAAAAAGTTGTAACCATGGAGAAATTGATATTTTGTTCAGTTTCAATTGGTCTTCAAGTATGATGATAAAGATGAGAAACAACCAGGTCCAAAGTGGAGTCATTGTCGAACAAATGAAGCAGCAGTGGAGTTTCTATAATCAGTCTCCAAGTGGGAGATTGTTGGGTGTGGAGCTTGATTATCTTCCTGATTCAAAGGTATTTGTTTCAATCAGATGTATATCCCAGGAATATTTTACAACCCTCCACGCAAGGGGGGTGTGGGGGCCAATGTGCCCCCGGAGAGGGTTCGTGGGTAGCGCCCCAGAAGCTAAAAATAGATGTAAAATTTCCTTGTAAAATATTGTAATTTCGTAGTCAATATGGGTCGTTCATTATGCGGATGATCTGATGGTAAAATTTATGTTTAATTTAGGTTTTTTTTCCCTAGAAGGCAACCCCTCGAGTTATATGGGAAATTGTATTATCGCTGTGTATTATTATTCTGAGCGAGATAGAGAGAGGAGAATGTGTGAGAGTGAAGAGGAAATTACAACGGATTTGTTGTATTTTGTATCTCTTCATTTTGCTGGATAATATAAAGGAAGGACTGGTTTTTTCTCCATGGACATAGCCCAAATTGGGTGAAGCACATATATCTGTGTCTCTCTTATTTTATGTGCTTTTGTTTGTTTCCGCAATATTTTGTGTCTACCATTACTCTGTAATATATAACTTTCTAACAGAGGATTCACAGGGCTTTGAGGTGCATGGGAGGGAATCTCATGTTTGTAGGTTGAAGAAGATGTTAGACATATTGAGAAGGGAGGGTGAATCAATATTTCACTCAATTAGTCAACAACTATAACTTTTTACATTTTCTTTATGATTTACTCAAGATAATAGTAGAAAATAACATAAGCATGCACAAGTACACCATGAGTAACATAATTTTTCAAAGCACATAAGGGCATCACATGAACACCAAGATTACGGTGGAGACATTTCTGGGAGAAAAACCACCCTACAATTGTTTATCTTCTTCCACTAGTACAAATGGGGCAAAAATCCTACAACTATTAGTCAGATATGCGACTTATTGGCATATGCTTTTCGACACATTGGTGCTCATCAAATCGTCGCTAGAATTATGTCGAATAATCAAAAATTTAGTAACCGTCGGATATTCAACAGTATATATGCCGATTATCTGACACATAAAAAGGCTGAAATGGTCATTAAAAAATCGATGTTTATAAGTCGGTTTTGCAACACTACAAATCGGCGAATATCTGATAGATAAAACGTTGAATATTCGATAGGTCGTGCACTAGTCTTTGACACATAGGTCGTTTTGTCTGGCGGAAAAAACTGACATTTAGGTGTCAGGTAATCGATGACATAAGTAAATTGTGTGATAGAAGTGTTGATGCTCTGATATTTTCAAGTTGACAATGAAGCTTTAGATAAGTGATGGACGAGAGTTATGTTTGATGAGAGAGTTAAGGTACTGAGGCTTCTATCCATCAATTTTATCATCGAGTATCTAACGAGTACTCTGATCAACAGGCAACGAATATTCGAACGACATGACTTTGTTTTCGAATATTCAATAGAGTCCTGCATTTTAAAAAAAGTCTATTTTGTTGAATATGTGACAGGGATATGAATTTAAAATATATATATAATACGCATACGTAGCAGAGGACCCCATAGCTAAACCACTTACCGTTTTCAAGGGAAATTTACATTGGTTAGTGGTTTTTCATTGAGTGTCACCAAAATAGATCTCAATCATAGATCTCCCACTGAATGGTTTGACCAAAGCCACCTCCGGGAAAAGGTTGGCAAAGCTACTATACAGAGCTCTGGGCAGACGTGGCCAACATCACAATGATGGGAAGCATTTCTATTAGCGCAGGAGGAGCCCACTTGACATCCTGGCCCGATGGAGTTACCCCAGTAGTAGAGTTATGGTGCAAAAGTCTTAGCTTTGGGATGAATGGAGTGGGATGACGCTAGGGGACTAAGCCATCCTGACAAACTTACCCCAGCAGGTGCATCCTTGAGGATTGCAAACGCTACACAAAG